>CP136063.1:265784871-266402318 GCA_032622095.1 Siphonodentalium dalli
GATAGCCGGAACTCCTCGATTTGTCTTCGGCAAATCGAAAAATCTGGTAGTACGAAAACTGGTATTCGGAGCCGGAACATTGTTATCGGTCAAAACAATCAGCCCACGACAAAGGTCTATTAAAAGTATCAGGTTCTGCCTTCCCAGCTGGTCCATTAAGCGTTGTTTCATTGTGTAATATGGTCATTTGAGTGTTAAACAGAATAAAATGTCAAGAAAGGGATTTTGGTGTCATTAGACGCAGAATAACACATCCAAACTATCCAGAAATTCAAGTTGGCGTTCAACATAGCCACCGAAACTAATAAATAGCTAGGGCAAATTACTCACAAAGTCAAATTGACCAAACACGAATACAGTCTCGATATGGACATCTGATTGTTAACAATATGATTTGGGTGTGCATGGCTGAGAATGTGTCGACATTTCAAGATGGCTACCAAAATGGTCGTCGAAAATTGTCAAAATTTGAGTGATATCAATATCAGTATGATTAAATAATTAGCCAGTACAATTTTCCAACATATTGATTCCCATTTATCGGGACAACAATTTTTCAAACAAAGCAGTATCTTCGTTAGATTCAAACCTGCTAGTCACACACTACTCTAGTGATCCGAATAATAGTAGGGGTCGGAATAATAGTAGGGGGTGGAAAATTTGCCAAATTTTAATAATAGTAGGGGTCGGAATAATAGTAGGGGGTGGAAATGTCAATGAAAAAGGAGATCATTGAAGAACACTGATTTAATTATCAAACAAAAACTTATAATAAACACTCCTCGACCCAGCACGGACAACGTCTGGTTCTTGCAGAACCTTTTCAATGTCATTGATTTGAACGGATAACACTGCGTCAACACTTTTATACGAATTTTCAGTTCCAGCACAAGGCTCGAAAAATCTAATTTTCTTTGGTCGGAATCGGTCCACCAACTACTCAATTGTGTTCTAATTAAAGAAACTTTCAAACGTGAGCCCCAGACGTTGATTAACTTCTTAGTTAATAACGCGTCAATTGTAAAAAAAAACACAGACATAACGCGTTGTCACCTTTGTTCGCCTCACTGAACGATAAACAATACCCGCAGAGGGGGGTCTGTCTATTGCAATAGGGTCGCACGAATTGCAAAATAGCGACACGTGCGAGGATGGAGTTACTTCCCATCGATCAAATCATTGATTATATTGCGATGCCAGACGGTTGCGCGAATTCTTTGAACGTATTCCGTTTTATGCATGCCATTTGATTAAAAACTACGAATAATGCGATCATTCATGGAGTATGGGTGATCAAAATTAAATAATCGTAGGGGCTTGAATAAGAATCGTAGGGGGTGGATTTTTTCTCCAAAATTAACAATCGTACGGGTACGGTTATTCGGATCACTAGAGTAAGAGGGCATTTTGCAATTATGGCGAGCGATGAGCTTAATTGTTTTCAAACATGTACGAAAAAAACAGATGTCAATAGCTACGTGCAGACATGATTATCGATGAACGATTGCCAGTAAACATATGGTCCCGGTGGTTCATTCAGCAAATTGTGTAGCGCAAAAAATGCGTGATATGACGGAAACGGGCCCACTCGCCCCAGGGCCAGCTCGCCCCAGTCGACATGGGCCAGCTCGCCCCGAGCCAGCTCGCCCCGGGCCAGCTCGCCCCAAGGGATAATGTCTTATTTAAGTTGTCGTTTTGGGGTCGTTTTGCTTGCTTTCTATGGCTTACAGTCAAGTGATACCCGAGTCAAGTGATACCATACAAAGTGATACCCAATTCGGTCAACTGATACCCAAGATGTGTATCATTGAATTTGGAATGTTGAATTAAATATACACACATTCGAGATCATTATTTGTCCGAACGTCATGTCGGAATATACTCCATTCCTCGATCGAAAATGTGCTTGAGTCTAGCCACTGCCGTTGTATATATTCGCAGATACAACGGAACATATTTGTGGTTATGATGTCAGATAAATATTGCACTGCTTATATACGGTATGTGGTCGGCATATGAAAGTGATTATCTATCACACTGAAGCCATCTCATCCACTGAAGTGTGAGGTGTGATTAGTCGATTGGTTACTGTGTAAACAACCTGCTTCTATTGTTTTGATAGGATATGAATGGGGATATAATAACGGCTTCAAAGGGGTTCCCAAACTCCAGAGATAGTGAGATGAACTCAGAGAATAAGAGAAACTTTAATATCCAGAATGTGAAAACAGTTCATTATTGTTATTTATGAATTCGCCGGTTCGTCGTTCAAACCAACTAGTGTGATAAACTGCATGGCTATTATCTTTGCTAACAAACGTGCCTAAAGTAATCTAAATGTCAAAATTGATGGACATAACTCTGAAATATATCATAATCTGAACTTAAGAAATTAATATAATAATATATATTAACTTATTTACAACTTTAATACAAATGTAATACCCGGGCCAGCTCGCCCCTGAAAGGTGGGCCAGCTCGCCCCAAAAACGGCCTGGGGCGAGCTGGCCCTTATATGCTATCTGCATTCGTGCACGAAGCATATGTTATTCTGTGTGAACCAGCACATGTTTGTATTACTCTGTATTATATTTTTAAGTACTAACAATTTCAGCAACGTTTTAAAGGTGAAAACTCCACCACGGCTATATCTGAAACGTTTATTTCGTATTTACACTGTGGGGTAATTCGATTGTTCGCTGGTGATTTTCAGACAACCACTGTTTAGTTTATGTGTATCCGATGACCCTTTCAATAATAGTTAATCGTCTCAATATGTTCCGAAAACATCAAGGCTACTTAATTTCTCATTCGATTGCTGAAATGATGAAAACGTTGACGGTCAGCTAGCCCATTTAAAACAATAAATGTCTCCAAATAAATGGTATTTGGTGTAGTTCCGCAAAGTTCATCTTTTCGAAGTATTTTCCATATGTAGTCAACATTAGTTGTTGTGTTGCATACAGACCGGGCTATAATTTGGACCAGATCACGCTTTTCCAGATTTTGATCCACACTGTCATGCCATGTGTGCTCCTGAATAGAAATAACTATCTGCTATGCTTTTATTTCTATAGTGCAATGGGCGGATAAAACAATTTGAATCATGTGCATGCAACAATAAGGTATATCCGCATGCACCATCCGAACTGCAAACTTGAGGAAATACTTTGTAAACATGTTTATAAATATCTCCAGTGATGTTACACAATTACCATTCATCTACCACTAACTGAGGGAGTAATCAACGCTGTAGTTTTATGATTGATTGATCGTTGGGTAGGAATTCCTCCCGATTATGGTGATCATCATAACATAACGGTCATTATTGGATACTCTGTCTTTAGTTATTTGTTGAATATGCCTGGTATAGGCAAATTTCTTCGGCACACGTTTTAAGTATCTGGTTCGGTATATATGAGATCAGGACACATGGCCTTATAGGGTTTGATGTTTCATAGCAATGCAGTTACATCGACGATACTGATCTCAGATTTGACCATTGCGTCGACTGGTTTTGTTTGGTCTAGTTCGGTGTTATTTTCCGTGAAGGCTGATTGGAATTGGTCCAACAAGCGAGACCACTGAGTCGCGGCCGTATTGGATTCACCCAGTCCCGTTCCATGGTTTCAGAGATTCATCCAGCGCAGGTTCCGTGGTTTTAGTGATTTTGAATATTCATGACTTCCATATATGGAAATGCTACTCCCGAACTTTGACCTGTAGCACTAAAACCGCATAACCGGGTCTGGTGGATCCAATAGGGCCGTGAGTTAGGCTGAATAGACACTCTCGTCGGTTTTCTGTGACAAAGACAAAGTTACCCAGGTTCCTGAAATTGTTATAAAGTTACCCAGGTTATAAGTTGCGGTGAGCTGAGGGGAATATTCGTATTTATAGGCGATTTATATAGATCAATCATCAAATAAGAGTGAATACTCCCTCATTGGGACCATGTGAGTAGTAATTATCATACATCGTCAGGAAAGACGGACATAATCCCCGCTCGAATAAACAGTGTTCTCTTGTTGTGAGGGTACACTTGAATGGCCGGGAACACGATAGGTATATAGTCAGATCGATTTTATATCCACAGCTACGTTTACAATACACTTATGGATGAAGTGACGCGTATGATGCAAATAAACCAGCTAGAATTCAAAGTATATAAGCGCACGTGGGTGTTGTGTGACTTTTGTGTGAATTGTAATGGGAAATATTCGCTCTTATGCGTGATTATATATCAGAATATGTTACCTGGTTTCAGCGTAGCATCATGCCAGCTGGTATGTCATATCACGCATTTTTTGCGCTACACAATTTGCTGAATGAACCACCGGGACCATATGTTTACTGGCAATCGTTCATCGATAATCATGTCTGCACGTAGCTATTGACATCTGTTTTTTTCGTACATGTTTGAAAACAATTAAGCTCATCGCTCGCCATAATTGCAAAATGCCCTCTTAGTGTGTGACTAGCAGGTTTGAATCTAACGAAGATACTGCTTTGTTTGAAAAATTGTTGTCCCGATAAATGGGAATCAATATGTTGGAAAATTGTACTGGCTAATTATTTAATCATACTGATATTGATATCACTCAAATTTTGACAATTTTCGACGACCATTTTGGTAGCCATCTTGAAATGTCGACACATTATCAGCCATGCACACCCAAATCATATTGTTAACAATCAGATGTCCATATCGAGACTGTATTCGTGTTTGGTCAATTTGACTTTGTGAGTAATTTGCCCTAGCTATTTATTAGTTTCGGTGGCTATGTTGAACGCCAACTTGAATTTCTGGATAGTTTGGATGTGTTATTCTGCGTCTAATGACACCAAAATCCCTTTCTTGACATTTTATTCTGTTTAACACTCAAATGACCATATTACACAATGAAACAACGCTTAATGGACCAGCTGGGAAGGCATAACCTGATACTTTTAATAGACCTTTGTCGTGGGCTGATTGTTTTGACCGATAACAATGTTCCGGCTCCGAATACCAGTTTTCGTACTACCCGATTTTTCGATTTGCCGAAGACAAATCGAGGAGTTCCGGCTATCTTCGGCGGCACCACCTAGCTAACAGGTGAAAACAATTTGTTAACGTGCGATAAAACCTGGAATAAATCAACGAATAGATGCTATGCTCGCGGTAAGATTGTAGATCAATGCTTTTTCTAACTATATATGCCGAAAACCCTGAGATTTATGCTTTTGTTGTTACAATTCACGGGTCGAAGTGAATGGTGGTGGAGGAATCTCCAGAAAATTACCTGCCATTCTTCTGAACCCTAATGCCTATAACTCCAAAAAAATCTCAAAAAATTGCATAAAGGTCAGTGATTCCAATTTCTGTGCAATCATCAATAACATTAACAATCAGGTCTGGCAAATGATGCCGCAAATCATGCCAAATGTCACTGATTAAATGTGAGAATACAGCCACAATAGCTGTATTCAGCTAACCTAGCTGTATTCAGCTATATATTATACTCTCAAACCGGCTGTTTTTCTATAATAAACTAGAAGCGCTAATTTGCGCATCGAAATTAGGCTACCATATTCTCCCGTCACCCTCAACCAAATCAAAATCGTCGCTTGTTTTCTGACAAAGTGTTGCCTTTTGTCGGCACGGCAATGGTGATTATGTGTGAAAACTTACTACGGCGGTCGATGTCAGTCATAACGGTTTAATAACTCTTATGCAATGCGGAATACCTTGAAAAATATCATCTTAATCATTCCCGGAAGTATCAATAAGATGCTGCTAAAACGCTAGTGTTGAAACGATTAGTGGTTTTGAGGAATCGACTAGTCGTCGGAGGGAATCGACTACTAGTCGACTAGTCGGACCCCTTCCGAAACTTACCGTTTTGTGCTCATATACGTATATAAGTTGCCGTTTGTTTTGAATACCAGTAACCAACTTTGCATTTTCGAACGCAAAGCAAGACGTGATCTAACACTATTTGTCGTGATTATTTGGCTTAATATCACTGAAGGTTAATAGGTTATTAATTTGTCCCAGGTATATGATGTTTTATGACAATCAAATTACCATCCAGTTGATGTATGTATCTAAACGGTGGTGACAAACACCTGATCGATCGCGGAAACGCTACGGATTACGGAGTGGAAGCTCGTGCAACAATCAGAAACCGGTGCATTATTCTATGTTTTGTGTAAAACTGTTCCTTTAAAATTGATATGGTATGGTCTACCGGGCCGTACCGGTTCTTATACATACAATCGAACATCGTTGTTTTCGAACTTGCCCAGTGTGCTTGTCACCGATTGACTTCACAAACGGGCGTACATGAAGAAATGCAAGATATTTATAGAAACGAACCTGATCTCCGACAGAGTCAAACAAAAGTTACAAAATAAATGTTATAACATCTGTAGTGCATACAAGCCTTTTATGCTCGCAGATGTCATGTACATATATCGGACACGGAATGTGGTAAAGTTCCCTGTATATATAGAGTCCGCATATATTAAAAATGGGCCATGCATTGCGTACATAATGTTGTTCCTTGTATTCCCTCATTTTCCCGCCAAAACGCACGTGTTTTCACTGTTTTATTTGATCGCGTACATAATTGTCTCTCGTGCATGGTACATTGTAAATATATATACAATATATACAATTTTACTCGCGAGTCCCCGAATACACAATCGATCGTGTCAGTTTCAGAAATAAAACTGCGCAGACCGGCGATGTTAATAGTACATTTCAATGCGATGTCGTAAGTTCTATATTTAGCCCGATTCCAGGAATTTGCGTCATCCAGATTACGTTTCTGGGAACAGCTTTGTCACCGCCAAATTCCGCGAAGGATTTAAGTTTGAGGTGCTAAAATACATTGTAATTTTTCACAAACACAGCCCATAAACGACGTGGGATTTCCGAAGTGACTCGCCAGTTTAGTTCGAAATACGCGACGTTATTCGATGCATAGCATGCAGGCCGACCGCGGGTTGGCTTTATATTTATATCTATAATACAATATATCTAGAACGTGCGATCGTATACGCTCAACCATGCGTCAGTTGATGCATGTGGTGGTCGGAAAAAATATCACACAATTTGACAAATAAACTTTAAAGGTATACTGACATAGTGCTTCAATAAACGATAATATATTGGACTTGTTATTAAACTTAAAACTTAATAATGTCACCTCGAAACTAACCTGATTGAAGTTGAGTCCTGCACACCTGCAAACACATTGACCAGTTATCACTCAGATCAATTCCGTCACGCGGAAATAGACACGGTTGCGATAGGCGCTGATTCTTCGAAGTTGATTATCAAAGCCGGCCGTCTCAACTTCAAAGAATAAGCCGCCGCGGCACCGACAAATACATTGAGTTGAGGTCATTGGGTTTCACGCTCGTGCATTACCACCAAGTACTGAAAGCAGTTGTTACATCAAAGGGACAACAAAGAAGGCTTTAACAAGCTAATTGTGATTGTGTATTTCGATAGCCTGATTGTTTAAATTGTCCAGTAATTCAGTAACGGCACTGCTTTCGCAATGGCATAATGGTGGTGGGTGTGTTCCGACTAGCCGATTTCGTAATCGACTAATTTAATAATCGCGTCGATTTTGATTAGTCGATTAATCGTTTCAACACTATAAAACGCAGTTTGGTTGGTGCGTTAAAACAGGTAAAAAGGGGAACATCTCTCGCCAGAGTTTAACCGAGCGAGTTCCACTCACTGCTTGAGCTGACTCTTTCCAAAAATACGGAAACGCATACATGTATGTCGAATCGCGAAAATACAGATAACAAAGTTATGTTTAGTAAGTTTTCACACATTATATATTTTTCCGCCAAAACAGATTGAATAGTTTTGACTCGCTAACGACCAGGACTTCATGTTTGAAATACTTCAGAAATTATATAAGTCGCATTTTCATTTCAGTTGTCCCTATGTTGTGCCATACATTTGCAATATGCCGCACAATATCTGTATATACTGTTATGAATAGTTAACAGTATCACTCACAAACCGCTAGTGGTATGTAATTCTAAATGCTTGATTTACATTGTAGGTACACCATTCTAACGCCCCCTACCGGTTTAGCATCGGGAAGAAGTAAACGAGTGTTTGGGATGAATTTGATCTTTATTTTATAAGTTAGTTAATGAATGCAATCGCAGAAAATAGTCCCCAGAATATTTACTGACATCAACCACCGTAGTAAGTTTTCACACAAAATCAGAATTGCTTTTGACGGCTTTGAATTGGTTGAGGGTGGGGCGGAGAATATGGTAGCTTAATTTTGATGCGCAAATTAGCGCTTCTAGTTTATTATCGAAAAACAGCCGGTTTGAGAGTATAATATATAGCTGAATACAGCTAGGTTAGCTGAATACAGCTATTGTAGCTGTATTCTCACATTTGCCAGACCTGACAATTAACATTAACAATGGCAATGCTGTGAATGCAAATGTTATTGTTAATGTTAATGTACTAATTTACAAAATATTTGTTCTTGTACTAGATCAGATCTGGAAAATTCAGCTACAGCTAACCCAGCTGAAGTCAGCTATATATTATACTCTCTAGCCAGTAAGTTTTATGCAACACAGCAAAATATGGAAAATGCTCATAAAAAAATGAGCTTCAATGAGTGAATCTGGATCTGGATAACTACGTCCAAGTAACCAAATTTGGAATGACAGGAGCGAGGAGCTACACCTTCGACATGATCGAAGGTTCAAATCTGACAAAGTATCAGTCAGACTTTGTGTCAACATCTAACTTCCCAGTACCGTAACCATGGGCATCACGAATCAACCATTGATGCCACCTCTGACAGTGCTCTGAGTATAATTCCAGAAGCAAAAAGAATCTCAGACAAAAAAATTTGAAAAATATTTACTGGGCGAATTTCATACATCCACACCTCGTAATGTCATGGACCAGGATGTCACTACACTAGGCACACCACCGAATCAGGAGCCGATACTAATGGCTGTCCCGTGTGAAAAAATGTGCACACATTAAAGATCCCTACCTTGGCAAAGAAGTCATGTGTTCGGCAAAAATTCCTTAACAAATTCAAAATATGGACCTACTCGATCCCTCTCTGTAATGCCTATAAGCCGGTGTATGAGAGTATACAGGCCTGGTGTTATTACGCACACGATTTTATCGGGCGCATACCGCTTGCACAATTTTAATTCCATTTGCATTTTTCCGCTTGTCTAAGTCCAGCGACATAAATGTTCCATATGTGTGGTAGGTAATGTACCCCATCATAGTACCAGTATTCCAAGTATAGAAATTTAGATCGCTTGAGAACAAATCTATATATATAGGGGGTTAAATGAGGCATTTAAAGTTTAGACATTAATCAGTGACTACATATCATCAGTCAGAGTTCTGCCGCTTCTGCGTATATAGTGTAGCAAAGTCAGGCGTCGCATGCTTTGAATTAATGACCAGCAGAATTTTCACGCATGCGCAGTGATATACATTTTGGGAATATCCGGGAAAGTACATGTAGTTTCAGTTTCATTTGATTGTTCCTGTTTCGATTATAATCATTGATGCCGACGTTAATCTGTGTATGATAGGTGGCACTGTTTTTCACCATGTGCAAAATGGCATCTGCCAGAGTTACGTCCCATTACCACATGTCTTCCGAACCCATAAATGTAATGACTGCATTGCAGACAGTAGTATATAGTGTTGTATTAATTAAATTTGCCTGGCCATGTATGATGATGATAAAATTCAAATGTGTTCATCTAACCGAGAGCACTCTCTCAAATATGCAGCACAGCAGCTACCGTTAATCATATACAGTAACTTTACTTACCTGTGACACAGTGAGTGGCAGTCTGTTTAAGTTATAATATAACTGAAGATTCTCTTGAATGTTGTTGAGCTGGTCCCCATAGGGTAGAGGGTTTGTCAATAAATAAACTCAAATTACTGATACTAGTAGCTGAACTTTATTTGGCTTCAAGATAATCTGTTTTATAGTTCTGGATTGAAGTTTAACTCAACTGCTTGCACTATGAAATAATTACATGAAAAATACACATTTACATGGCATCTGACTAAATGTTTTTGGTTCATATTGTTCAGAAGAGCAATTTGCCCTTCTAAGCAAGTCTCAGGAAGGTGACTTTTTGCCACCCTGGATTTTCCTTAAACAAGGCCTAAGTATTAAGAGATAGATAGAGCTATGGATGTCATCATCTAGTTTCTAAATGATTAAATGGGGCATTATTAGTAATATTTCTTTGACAAAGTGCTGCCACTTCACAGTAAAAGACTGCTAATTTTATTTGAAATGAAACGGTAGTGTTCCGTAAGGTCACATCGGGTCATCGCTATTCTCCATTATTAATCGTGTAAATTTGAACATGAAAATTACAAAATCCTATCATCTAGACTGGCATCAAGCTTTCCAAGTGTTGGAAATTTCCAACCTGACACCCCCGCTAAAGTTGGATGTAGGAGGTTCGGCTCTGTCTATCCATCTTCAATTATTATTCTTATCTGTTCATCTTTCATCTGTTCTTATTAACCCTTTACCCAACAGAAGGGCCCTGTGCCAATGCATTCTCTTATATATGCGAGTCGACCATAGGTCGCCTCGCATATATAAGAGAATGCATTGGCAAAAAAGATTTTTTTAGGCCAATGCATTCTCTTATATATGCGAGGCGACCTATGGTCGACTCGCATATATAAGAGAATGCATTGGCACAGGGTATAACTGTAACTATCACAATGTGGTCAAGGAGCCGGTTCCAATGATATCCATATTTGTATGGTTCTATTGAGACAGACCGAAGATATTTTAGGCTGTTGAAGCTTTATTTGGCCGGTTTTGGCCGGTATGTTGGGTAAAGGGTTAATTATTCTTATTACTTTTTTTCCTATATTTTCAGTCTATTCACCGACGAAGCAGGCTAACTTGACAACTCCTGCTACAGATCATATTAGCGTTGGTCCCAATAGTACCACAACAGAAAATCCAGTTGTCTCTCCCACGACAGCAGACCATCATTTGTGGTGTCCCACTAATGCTAAGTGTTCATCGTACGGAGGAGATTGTATTGAATGTAGCTTCACAAATGCCTGCATATATGGTAGAGATACGGAGGTGACTTGCACTGTGTATCCAGACATAAACTGTACTGTGAGTATGTAAGCTTTTCAGGGTAATTGATTTAGCAGATTTACATTATAACCCTTTGAGTGCCAGGGGCCGATCTAATCGGCCCTAAACCTACACAATAAGTCTGTTAAAGAATATAATAAAATATATTAAAATTGTAAAAAAAAAATTGTTAGGCCAATGCATTCTCTTATATATGCGAGGCGACCTATGGTCGACTCGCATATATAAGAGAATGCATTGGCACAGGGTATATGGGTTGATACAAAAATCAATCAATCAATCAAAGGGTTAATACATGTAGAGGTTTTTGATAAAATACAGGTTTTATGTAGGTACATTCTGTATTTAGAATCGATGGTGTGTTTGCTTCGGTAATAATGTCAGTCATAGCAGCCGGTGCTTTGAAACAACATTTTGTTTATTGTCGGGTGTTTTTAAACAGTTTGACCGAGAATTTTGTACCAGATTTGTAAAATATAAAATTTACTCGAGTGATTGGCATTGGAAATTCAGGATATCGATCAGGCATTGTGAAATGTAAATTATGGCCATTATAACTTAGAAGTGGGGACATATTCAATTTTAATATGAATTTTGTCGAATGGACCTGATTTTAACAAATGAAGAGGGAATGATAAATGAGCTGGAATACTTAACACCAATAGGAAAGAGTGATCATAAAGTTATAATGTTCAAATTCAACTGCTACTCCGAGAAAGAAGTGGATAACAAAATAAAATACAAATATAACAAGATAGAATTCAGTGATCTCGGAGATGAAATGCGGGCTATTAACTGGAAAGAAATGGAAGATATGGATATCGATGAAGCTTGGACATTTACAACCCAGAAGATCTTAGAAGTAAGAGATCAAATTACACCAACTGGATGAAGTAGACGGTGGAAGAAAAAAGAAGCCTTGGATGACGAAAGCAGCTCTAAATGCAGTAAAAGAAAAACAAAAACAATGGAAGAAATACATATACAATAAATCGAATAACAACTATGAAAGATATGCAAGAGCACGGAACAAAGCGTCAGCTGTCTGCAGAGATGCTAATCGAAACCATGAGAAGAGAATAGCGGAGAATTTTGAAAAGGACCAAAAATCATTTTGGAATTATGTCAAACAGAATACAATAGTAAAGGAAGGAATAGCCGACTTAGACGATGGGAAAGGGAGAATAATAAGCGACAATATTGGTAAAGCAGAGACCCTGAACGCATATTTCTGCAGTGTTTTCACAGAAGAGGGAAGTGAACCAGCACCGTGTTTGGAAATCCGAGAATTCAGCAAGGAGCTATCAAGCTTAGTTGTGACCCAAGAGAAGGTTAAGGTAGAGGAAAAATTGCTCAAGCTGGACTCAACGAAATCTCCGGGGGCGGATGGATTACACCCTTCACTGTTAAAGCAGGCAGCTAGCTTCATAAAAGAACCATTGACACACATATTTAATAATACCATCAAAGAAGGGCAGATACCAAAAGCATGGAAGAAAGCAGAGGTTGTCCCAATATTCAAGAAGGGTAAAAAGAGTCTTCCGGGTAACTATCGTCCTCTGAGTCTGACAAGTGTGGTATGCAAAGTGTTGGAAACCATTATACGAGATGAAATAGTCAACCATATGGAGACCAACAACCTTTTTACAGAAGAACAACATGGATTCCGATCGAAGCACTCATGTGTCACACAACTTTTAGAAGTCCAAGATGATTGGTACCAGGCGTTATATGAAGGAAACAACATAGACTCAATTTACTTGGACTTCAGAAAAGAGTTTGACACAGTACCACATAAAAGATTGATGAACAAACTAGATAGCTATGGAATCAGAGGGGACATACATAAATGGATCCAGGCATTTTTAACAGGAAGGACACAGTCAGTTAGAGTAGGAGGTGAAACATCTGGACACAGAAATGTTACAAGTGGCATACCACAAGGATATGTACTCGGGCCGATCTTGTTCCTGATATTCATAAATGATATTACTGAAGGGATAACAAGTTCAATCAAGATATTTGCAGATGATACAAAGGTATATAGAAACATGAAGACAACAGAGGACGAGAAATTACTCCAAGAAGATCTAAATAGGCTGTCAAAGTGGTCGGATAAGTGGTTATTAAGATTCAACTCTACAAAATGCAAAGTGATGCACCTGGGGAAACAAAGCACAAATACAGCAAAAATCTACACAGTATCAGAGGGAGATAAACACAATATCATAGAAGAAACAATGGAAGAAAAAGATTTAGGAGTGACATTTGACAATAGAATGAAATTTGACAAACATATTGCAACAACAGTGAATAAGGCCAACCAGAAACTCGGAATTCTAAAGAGAACATTCAGATATATGGATAAACAGATGTTTACCACACTATACAAGGCATTTATCAGACCCAAGCTGGAATACGGGACATCTACATGTATATGGTCACCTCACTATAAAAAATACAGAACAATGATAGAAAGAGTGCAGAGAAGATCAACTAAAATAGTGGAGGGGATAAAAAATAAGGAATATGAAGAGAGAATCAAAGAACTAGGATTACCAACCTTCGAATATCGGAGAGAGAGGACCGATATGATCCAAATGTACAAGATAATGCAGAAGAAAGATGAAGTCAAGCTGAAAACGATGGAGTTACATACAAATAATGGAGGAAGCAAAACAAGAGGTCACAGTAAGAAGATTAGGAAGAAAGGATATAACACCACTTTATGCAAGAACAACTTTACAGCCAGAAGTACTAACAATTGGAACAGTCTCCCTGAACATTTGGTGTCGGCCGGTTCGGTGAATGATTTTAAATCAATTTTAAATGACCAGTGGCGAGGCAAGCCAAACAAATTCTGCGATGTATGCTGAATTGAGCGCACTGTAAATAGAGCAAATATGATGTTATACTACGACAATTGGCCAATACAAGCGAAAGCTTAAAATAGGCCTGAAGATCACAAGTAAATCACAGGTAAATTAATGTTGCCGTTGTATTAAGTCAATAGAGTAGTGCATTCTCTTTTATCCACCAAAATTCATTTCCTATAAATGATCGGTGTCTGCCTGTCTGAAAGTTTGTTATCCTAATGATAACTTGACAATATATGACAGAATTTTATTAAACTTGGTATCATGTTCGTTTTGGGTCTGCTCAAACCATTTCTAACAGAGTTACCGTACTGTAACTTTTGACTTAGAATTAGGAGATTATTTTGTTGTCTGGATGATAACTAGAATAATGCTCTACAGCAATTCATTAAACTGGTATTTGGTCTTTATATGTGAAAGTCTCATTGGTCAAGTTCATATTTAGGTCTGGTCCAACAATTTATGATGGATTAGTGCCCCTTATCAACTCAGAATTTGCTGATCATTTTGTTATCCAAATGATAACTAAGTTATAGTTATCAGATAGCACTCAAGTTTATTATGTGGTTTAATCACATAAAAATATACATACAAAATAATTTTGGTCCGGTCCAACCATTTCTAACAGAGATATGAACATTTTAGAAATATCATTTACTGATAATTCTGGTGTCCAATAAAATAGAACTGGGTGTGTTAATAATAAAATAGAACTGGGTGTGTTAACAATAAAATAGAACTGGGTGTGTTAACAACAAACAGTTGGAACCAAAATTTGATCCAATGATGTTTTTTTAATTCAATAGAATTAAATATTTTTATTCTAAAATGTCAACTTTTTTGGGGGGATGTGTTGCTTAGCGGCCTTCTTATTTAAATTTTTTTATTTATATTTTTTGCTCTGACATTGTCTTAAGAATATCCCTGATGGAATTACTATACCAAATATGAGACCTGAAGTAATATTTCACATCAAATTGAGCTTCGAATCGAACCACCATAATCGAAAGTTCAGTGACACTGGGGTCATCAATCTGTTTTGTTCACATGTGAATATAAGAAACATCATGTGTGAAATATCTTGGCAATACATTGTTCTATTTTTACCTTTTGACTGGATTTTTTTTTTAAATCAATAACTAAAAACAGATGAGAAGGAAGTAAAATCCATATAAGTCACAATCTCTGCTGTGACTCATATCGGAACAGAAATATATGTACATAGGGTAGGGTAGGGTGGTTAACTCGATTATTTATTGGTCATTTTGCCCTTACCCACCTGTTTACCATAATAAATGATACATTTGTAGTTACCTAGTTATCTCCAAATTGTTAAGCCATGATAATAGCGAAGTTGTTGGGCATTGTTCTATACACTGTTAACTTTCTTCAGTATTGTTAACCCTTCCATGACTGGAGCTTCCTGTGAAAGCCCTGTGCCAATGCATTCTCTTATATGGGAGACTCGTATATATAAGAGAATGCACTGGCACTATCCAGATTAAAGTCAATTTGCAACATTTTGCTCCAACTTATTTTATTTAATGTTCGCACATATTTGCATATTTAAATGACCTTAACATGGAAATACGATAACTCCTTCATAACAATATTTAGACCAATTGAATAGTTCTTGATTTCCTTATCACATGCCGTCGTGGTTACTGATTAGTCATTCACATGGATCTAGACCAGGGTTCGCGCTGCCACTTGCCAAATTTCCAATGGCAAAAATAATTCATATTTGGCAAAAAATATATTCATTTGGCTTTGGCAAAAAATATTTTCATTTGGCAAATTATTTGGCAAAAGTAAAGCTGGACATGTTATTTTGTCTCACAAAAACAAACGTATCGATTTAGGATGACGCTGTTATTGAATCATTTTTGTGAAATTTGATATTGGGTTATGCGTCTTTTAACGAATACACAAAAGGGCGACATCCACATTCAACTAATATACAGTAATGCCCTAATTAAACGACTCCATAAACACAGCAGAATTATGGGTAATTTTTAAGGATTTAGTCGGAAATATGGCTTGTTGCCATTCATCTGAAAGCTCTGTGAGAGCTTTCTGATGAATGGCAACAAGCCATATTTCCGACTAAATCCTGAAAAATTACCCATAATTCTGCTGTGTTTATGGAGTCGTTTAATTAGGGCATTACTGTAGTTGAATATGACTATAATAGATTAATCTAGGATGTGCCTGTTCAGGAATCTGATAACATCTTTTTGTTTGCAGGGCAGTAGAACTTTCCAGAGGACGTATGATTGTCGATACTGCTACCTAACTGATACGTCGCTCCATACATGTAACCACTCTACTTCCTGTTCTGTGGTCTCCGCACCGAGGCAGACCTATGTAGCAAAATGCAGTGTGAGGAGTGATGTAATATGTATTGGTTAGTACACACTTTAACCTTTCCAAGACTGGAGCTTCCTGAAATTTTTAGAAAACCCTGTGCCAACTCATTCTCTTATATATGCGAGTCTCCCACTGAGAGTCTCTGATAGATAAGAAAATGCATTGCACTTGGACAATTTTCACGGTACCGGTACTTTAGTAGTCTATATACGTTTGTATAAGCAATGGATAACTTGATTTAGATGTTATTTGTAGCGTTAAAAAACCAAATTTGAACCACAGTTTGTTATTGCTAAATAAATGGTGCTTGTATACATATGGTGACAATATTCACATAGCAGCAAACCCAATTTTCAACTTTCCCTGCAAAAGGGAAGGCAACAGGATCTATCGATAGTCACAAAGGGAAGGCAATAGGATCTATCGATAGTCGCAAAGGGAAGGCAATAGGATCTATCGATAGTCGCAAAGGGAAGGCAATAGGATCTATCGATAGTCGCAAAGGGAAGGCAATAGGATCTATCGATAGTCGCAATGAGTACTTATGTTGAATTACTTATAGAAACATATACATGCTCTACATTTAAACATAAAAGACAATTACAAATGACCAATTGCTGACTGAGCAACAAGTCACGATGCACGTGGCCCAGACTGATGTCACATGCAGTAATTGCAGCTGAATCAATGTTGAGGGGGGTATACCATTACCATATACCATATTTCTATAATTCAAAGACACCAAACAATCAATCTGCAACTACATGTACCATGCATATGCACTTGTCCTCGAGGCTCAATTGGAATGATTGTTTTGTGGGTTTTTTTCTTTTATGTAGAAATAAGTTAAATCATTGATCAATACAGACATGCAGTATCAGCACTACATCATTGTATTTTAAATTTTTATTTATTTAAATCGGATTCCACAGTCATAATTTTAATAGTCAGTGAAGTTCATACATAGGAATGACGCTGCCTGTTACCAATCTGGATATAAAATCAATTACATCTATGGCGACTACGTCATTTACACCCATTCGATCACAATATGTTTTACAGTCACCTTAATTCAAGTCACGCAGATTGTATGCATCTATCTTCGACTCATCAGCTTTACCTCTCCAAAAACAAAGCGTTCAGTTACCGATGCTTGTTTGTAAGATGGAACCTTACACTCATTGTTCAAATAAACCTTCAAATGACCAATTGCCAACTGCAGTTTGCATGGTGTTATATGTATCTTTGCTTGAAATGCTTGTTTTGAAGTGTTTTGTTGTATTGTAAACAAATGATTGGTCAATCGATTGGTAAAATTCATTATTTATATTCTTATAAATCCACACTGTTAACTGCTTCCAGCCATAAGATCAACCTGCATTTCATACCTGGCACATTGTACATATAACTCGTATAAATCCAAGCAGCCACATACAATATTATCAATTGAGACTGCCAGTAATGGAACTGGTACCGCGGTACCAGATCAGAACCGTCAAGGTACACACGATAGATCTGGTACGATCGGTACTTTGAGAATCCTGGACACATGATCTTTAATACTGCACCAGCGCAGCTCCCATCATGAAAATGTTAATGCCACATCTAATGTCCTAACAATTTTGTTCAGCATTACAGGGTTCCCACAGGCCCTTGAAAACCTGTAATAGCCCTAAATTTTACCAATGACCATTCAAGGCCTGGGAAGTGCATGAATTACCTTGAGATGGCAACACGTAACTTGTTTTGTCATGATTATTTGCTATTGCATCCTGTAAACCTCAGCATTGTGTTCCACTTCAATTTAACCCTTCGACTGATTAAAGATACTCAATCTGATCAGACGGTCCCCATATCAACAAGTTACAACAATATTTCTTCAAAATACGCTTTTGTATCAGAATTGATTAATTACAACAAAATAATGCTAACCGCTGTAAACTATGGGATAAAATTTCACAAAACGTGTATTATCATTTGAGTATCCCGAAATGTGGCCGTATTACCACTTGATGTTGAGTTATCCATCTTCATCCACAATTTTGTCAGAGACCGCTGATTTGACCGCTCTTTTCTGGTCCACAAATAATTAATAATTTTGAGCAATAACAAATTTTAACAATCAATTTTTGATCACTTTGAGCTTTGATGGGTGTGTTCCACGACTCGAATAAAATATTTTTTTATCCCCGAACCCAAAGAAATAGTAATATGGGAGCGTTAATTCGGATTATGCATCTTTAACCCTTTACCCAACAAACCGGCCAAAACCGGCCAAATAAAGCTTCAACAGCCTAAAATATCTTCGGTCTGTCTCAATAAAACCATACAAATATGGATATCATTGGAACCGGCTCCTTGACCACATTGTGATAGTTACAGTTATGCCCTGTGCCAATGCATTCTCTTATATATGCGAGTCGACCATAGGTCGCCTCGCATATATAAGAGAATGCATTGGCCTAAAAAAACACTTTTTACCATTTGTTTCTTACATTCTTTAACAATTTTATAATTTTTAATGTGTTAAGCCAATGCATTCTCTTATATATGCGAGGCGACCTATGGTCGACTCGCATATATAAGAGAATACATTGGCACAGGGCCGTTCTGTTGGGTAAAGGGTTCACAGTTCTATAATAAATACTCATTCAGCCCATTAAATTGTTATTCTATGCCGTTGCTTTCAAATTGCATGATATTCTGTATTGACTTTTATGACTTTATATACGGCATCACCTTTTGCTGTAGCTAATTTCGAGGGTTGCTTCATTGATAAGTTTTTCCCTTACAAAATGTTCATATAATAAGTTCAACAAAGGACCACAAAATTTCCCACCAGAGAAAAAGACTTCTTCTGCACTTGTATTATCAATTCTTCCATCTGTCATCTGCTCATATTTCCTGAATATCCCTCCAGATAAATAATAGACCACTCTTGTGCATACTTTTATAACTGGGTGGGAGAATCCATTCAGTGAAAAAGGGTTAATATTGTCTTCTTTTTTTATTTTTCAGGGAAAAGAGAGTTTTTGAAGAATGTGCCGTGCAATTGGACAAGTGGATATAAATGGTCAACAGCACTTGTCCTCAGGTGATTATTAAATGGAGTGACAATATCTACAGCACCATAGATATAGCCACGGACCAAGTCTGAGTTTAGTGGGCCCAAGCCTTGAAATAGGGTGTCTGTCATTTGAAGAATGAGGTCCCCAGAGGGTGAATTTAGTGATGCTACCCCGCATAGCGGGCTAGCATCACCAAATTCACCCTCTGGGGACCTCATTCTGCTTACACCTCAGCAGAATGAGGTTCCCAGAGGGTGAATTTGGTGATGCTAGCCCGCTATACAGGGTAGCATCACTAAATTCACCCTCTGGGGACCTCATTATGCAAATGACAGACACCCTATTTCAAGGCTTGAGTGGGCCTGTATAACATACCCTTTGTACATGGAAATCAGGTCGCAATTACATGTACTGTCATACCAGAATTTATATACATAAAGCATATACCCTTTGTACATGGAAATCAGGTCGCAATTACTGTCATACCAGAATTTCCTAGGACTTGTCGTACATTTACTACAATGTCAAATAACCTGAATGATGTCACAGCGTAGATATAAGATGCATGGCTATATTTTTGACGCCATAGATGGAGCCACAGTTATTCTTAGAACATATATCAGGGTTTCTGATAGAGGTTAGGGGAATAAGAAAACACCTATCGCCACTGGGGGGAAATCCTAGTAATAGAAGTATATAAGCCCACGACTCAAAAATCAGATTTTGAACGTTCACAGTGATTTAAGTAGATGATGTCAAGAGACCATAATTTCCCTTTATATTTTAGCAACCTGTAATGTAGGGTTGTTATCATTTGGCACATCATAAAATTTATATTGTAGGTAGAAAATTTGCAAAAGAACATGAACTTACATCTTCTTGTAAAATTGTTGTGCTAACAATATTTGGTACCACCACTACCAACGGCAGAGGAAAATGTTTAAATTTGAGATTTATTTTTATGCCGACTTCACTAAACTCATGAAAACATTTTTATACTATGAAATATTCTTGATCAGCCTTTCATCTGTTTTTCACTTTTGTGTGGTAAAAACAAAAGAATCTCTGATTCACACATGCTTCTCTTTACAATTCAAAAGCAGTTTCAAAACGTTCTTTATTGTAACAATTCACTGATAAAAACTGTAAAAGTCTATGCCTCTATGGTGAGTTGTATCTCTTAATTTTTTTATAATTTAGTTTTTATCATTTTCAGCATCACTCTTGGTGGATTTGGTGTAGACCGATTCTACTTAGGACTATGGAAGGAGGGAATAGGAAAGTTATTCAGTTTTGGAGGACTTGGGGTTTGGACCCTGGTTGATGTGATTCTTGTAGCTACAGGATATGTTGGACCATATGATGGATCAGTGTATATATGACCAGTTCACCTATTTATTTCATACATATTACTGGATAATCTCCAATACTGTTGCTCGCTCCATTCCAGAAGCTTTTGTTCATTCAGAACACTCATTTTGTATGGGAGATGTGAAAGGATCGAGATCATGTTTTTCATGTTTGTAAAGTTCGGTGTCAGCCCTCATGTGGGTTAAATTGCACTTGTAAACTCAGCATGATTTTATTATCTATTTCTTTTATATTCGACATGCACGAGGTTATTGTACTGTCTGCGAGAGATGTGTTTTATTGAGGCAGTGCCGTGACAAACAAGGGCTTGGTCTGGGTCAAAGGTCACGTCAGCAACATGCGCAGAACAACTAGACTGCACACCTGTCATGTTGTGGCCTGATGGCTGAAACAACATTAAACCCTGAATCAATCAACAACCAGTAAGTCTGGCACATATCCTACTGTGGATGTCATTCGCCCAAGACATCCATTGCAGTTTCAGTCAAGCCTGCGTGTCTGTCATTTGCAGAATGAGGTCCCCAGAGGGTGAATTTAGTGATGCTATCCCGCAAAGCGGGCTAGCATCATCAAATTCACCCTCTGGAGACCTCATTCTGATTAGGCCTCATCTTCTGGGAAGTATCTATAGTATCAAATTAACATTGTTTTTAGTTACATTTCCCTTCTAGGAAGTTTCTATATCCCCTAATTTGCAGAAGATAAAATTCATAATTGAGGTGCCAACTTCAACTGGGGAACTTCAATCTGATCCTAGGTCTGCTATATCAGTTGAGGGCCCAAGCAGAATGAGGTCCCCAGCGGGTGAATTTAGTGATGCTAGCCTGCTATGCAGGATAGCGTCACTAAATTCATCCTCTGGGGACCTCATTCTGCATATGACAGACACGCTATTTTCAGGCTTGGTTTCAATGCAAAGCTTGTGATGACCCACTCTTTATTCATTTGATATTCGAGTCAATTCTCCTTTATAAATGAACATAAAATTACACAAATATAAAAAATCAACATGAATATTAAACAATGTTTGATTCCCGGTTCACATGAATGGATTTACTACCTACATGTGACCCGCCATATCAAATCCAGTCGTAAGTCGGGATTTATTTACCCTGTGCCAATGCATTCTCTTATATATGCGAGTCGACCATAGGTTGCCTCGCATATATAAGAGAATGCATTGGCCTAACAATTTTTTATCATGTTTTTTAAATAAATGTTTCTTACAATTTTTAGGACATAAAATAAAAAACATCCATTACCCTGCAGGGAGCCCCACACATATATAGAAGCATATAGAAGAGTGTCGTCTGCTCATGTTTGTCTGGGGCTCTGTATGGTGAAATTATAAAATTGTTAAAGAATACAAGAACAAATTATTAAAATTGTAAAAAATTGTTAGGTCAATGCATTCTCTTATATATGCGAGGCGACCTATGGTCGACTCAAATATATAAGAGAATGCATTGGCACAGGGTAAAAAAATTCCGACTTACGACTGGATTTGATATGGCGGGTCACATATTTGATTTGTTAGATTTGTCCACCGAGGAAGCAGACTGGACCCACCTCCTATAGTATCTTATGCGCCACAGGCGCTGGAGACTAATGCTACTGCCCACATAAATAATATGTATACGGTTGTAAGAAACATTTATTTTAAAAAAATGATAACAAATTGTTAGGCCAATGCATTCTCTTATATATGCGAGGCGACCTATGGTCGACTCGCATATATAAGAGAATGCATTGGCACAGGGTAAAAAAAATCCAGACTTACGACTGGATTTGATATGGCGGGTCACATATTTGAATGTGTTGTGAATGTGGTAGCTTACCAATGTGTTCTCAATGTAGCAGTGTTTCAAATGTGGCTATTTTCTGGAAGTTTCAGAGTTTCCATGTTGATTAAACAGATTCAATGAATGAAGTACATGTATTCCTTAAAGTCTATGGTGGCCTTGGGTTGTACGTTATGATTTAGAAATAAAAGTTACCAAATTATGAAAATTTCCTCAAGAATATACCAATAGTATAGTATAATGAAAGTATGAATGTGATATTATCCACAAAACACACTTGTGCGAGCCAAGTGTTTGTTTATATACATCACATAAAGAGTGTGCGATAAGCAAAACACTGTGGTGATTTTTTTTTTGGGAGATTGATTCACTGTGACCCACTCAAAAAAAATATATTGTGTGGCGAGAATTATTGAGTGCTATAATGGTATGTCATAAACAATACGGTACAGTTTTAACCCTTTCAGTGCCAAGTCCGATTTTTGTATCAACCCATATTTCCTTGATCATTTTTCAAATTTATTGATTATAATAATGTGATACATTGATGGAAAGAGCTCTAAGAGCTCTTTTCCGTCAATGTATCACATTATTATAATCTAAGAGCTCTAAGAGCTCTTTCCATCAATGTATCACATTATTATAATCAATAAATTTGAAAAATGATCAAGGAAATATGGGTTGATACAAAAATCGGACTTGGCACTGAAAGGGCTAATGAAAGTTCACTCAGTGGGATCTCCCCAGTGTTGAGTGTTTTTCTTATCGCACACTCTTTACGAACTGTGCTTTAACATAACATGGCTTTTGTTGCTAACACTGAATTTGATCTTGACAATAATTAAACTATTTATTTGATATCTATGATTGGTATAAGAACAAAATCTGTCTATATTTTAATATTCTTTCTGTTTCTGGTGGTTTTAACGGATGTGACTATTTTTTAACAGCCATAACCAAAGCGAAGGCCATCTGAATCTTAAAATAGCAAGTCTTGTTAGAAATCCAGATATAAGTCAAAATTAGGGTTATATGACATTGGAAATCAAATTTTACGGGTTTCACACAAGTTCGAACTTGGCTCCAGTCCATAATTTTCTGATTACTTTCAAATTTGTAGATGTAGATTACTGACATAAAAAATAAAGGTCAAGTTTGATTATGGAATTTTGATGAGATTATTTCCTATGGAGTTATGTATTATTTGTGAATTTCCTGATAATTTTGGTGTTCATTAGATCATTTTATATATTTAGATAGCCCATGTGGGTTACACTAAATCCTGTTTGGTGATTGGTCAACTGCAAATTGGATTATATGTTTTATATCCCAATAAAACATATCATAACATTACGTCACATCTTGTTGACCTTGATGACTACAAGCGATAGATAGAATAACTGGGCTTGTTTTAAGTGTGCAGCCATAGACTAATTGATCAATAATTCACAGGTAGAATATTGGGCTTTTAACTGGCTCGCTGCTAAATATCCTACATATACATAATGAAATGCGTATTATATTTCAATAAACAGAAATTCATTAAAATTTATGCTTGGAGTATGTAATTTACTACGTTTGCACTCTTTTGCTCACACTTGAGCCCCACATATATATACATTACGAATTAGGTTATGGTTAGGAGTCTGGTTGTCTGATTAGGGTATGGTTAGGAGTCTGGTTGTCTGATTAGGGTATGGTTATGAGCATTATACCCTTCAATATAACACACTCAAACTACATTCATTTCTTAAATGTTTTTGCAGACTTTTATAATGTTTGCACATATTCCCATTGTGAAGGCCTTCGGTTCATTTAAGAGAAATTTAACAAAACATGGTGTGATTAACTCCATGGCCAGATTCTTCATCTCAGGTTTAAACCTGGTTTGTGTAAACCTCTAGGTTTAAATTAAATCGCCGTTTGACGGCTAAATATGTGGTTTAAATCCGAGGCCGCAGGTCTAAGTGATGCATTCGTCATCTCTGGTTTAAACCTGGTCCAGCCAGACCAACAGTTTAGCAGTAGTGTTAGTATCTCGTTGAGATAAAATGTACTGTCCTCATGCGGACTGTCGCATATTATTGATTGCGAAAATCAATAATTACGACAGCGAGCATATTTTGATTGGAAATATATTAGCATGAAGCACTCACACCTACCGGTATATAGTGTGTGGGGATAAGTTTTTGTCAATTTCGATAAGCTTAAACCGTCAAAAATAAACCATATAATTTGATGGTCCAGCTAAACTAGTTTTACCGAGGCTAAACCTGAGATGACGAATATCTCTTTTCTCGATCGTGGTTTAGGGTAGAGCTGTAAATAATCTTGAGTGAGGGCGTGTCTAAGTGGCGACTGCCGACTGGTGTTATCACATCACAGTTGATTCATTCGCACGCTAGCTTTACTCAGATATGGACATGTTCCTTCAATTTATGATTTTTACAACTATCTTGAGGCTTTTTAGCTCACCTGAGACAAAGTCTCCGGTGGAGCTATAGTCATCACTCCTCGTCCGTCCATCGTCCATCCGTCCGTCCGTCAACAATTCTATGAACATCTTCTCCTCTGGAACCGTCAGACCGAATTGGTTCATATTTGGTGTGGATGTTCCCTATGTGACTCTCATTCAGATTTGTTCAAATGAGGACACTGGGTCAAATAGTTGCGAAGCCAGGGCCATAACTCTGTAATTCTTACTACGACTTCTTCTCAAATTGCATTGGGCCGAATGGGTTCATATTTGGTACAAAGGGTCCTTGGGGGACTGTTATTCAGATTTGTTCAAATGAGGTCACTGGGTCGAATGTGGGCGGAGCCAGTGACATAACTTAAAAAAAAAAATGCTTTTGTTAAATTCAGATTTTTGGAATTTTCACCATACTCAATTTAACAAACAAAAAAATTATTTTTTAATCATTTTATAAAATTTGAAAAAAGTGACACCATTATAACATCTGCAGAGTTATGAAACTTTAGTCTTTAATCTTCTGAAATTACAGAAATATTCCATTACCCATTCCCCCTCCCACATGGCCCAGACCCACCCCCACCCTGCAGTGGCCTGCACCCAACCAACATCCCTTCCAACGGATATCATTTCCAGCTCCCAACTTTAATACCTGTTCTATTAAAGTTGCAGGTATCTCTTTGTGGATAGACAGATTGAAACACAGGTCATTAATCTAGATTAGAATAATATGTCACTGAAACAAACTGCCTGAATTTAGTGTGTCTGACATTTGCAGAATGAGGTCAGAGAATCATTAATAAGAGGCATTTACTTTGGCTCTAACTGTATGTGTGGTATGCCTACATATAATCATGAAGGTAAATGATATATACATCACTGATATAATCAAGTGAAATCTGACATTTTATAAACATTCCCTGGAGATCTGCTAGAAGTAATTAATTCCCTATTGTATTGTTCAACAGGGAAAATAGCATGTCTGTCATTTGCAGAATGAGGTCCACAGAGGGTGAATTTAGTGATGCTATCCCAAACAGTGGGCTAGCATCACCAAATTCACCCTCTGGGGACCTCATTCTGCTTAGGCCTCATCTTCTGGGAAGTATCTATAGTATCAAATTAACATTGTTGTTAGTTACATTTCCCTTCTAGTAAGTTTCTATATCCCCTAATTTGCAGAAGATAAAATTCATAATTGAGGTGCCCAATGGGTGAACATCAACTTCAACTGGGGAACTTCAATCTTATCCTAGGTCTGCCATAGCAGTTGAGGGCCTTAGCAGAATGAGGTCCCCAGAGGGTGAATTTAGTGATGCTAGCCCATTGTGCAGGATAGCGTCACTCAAGTCGCCCTCTGAGGGACCTCATTCTGCAAATGACAGACACACTATCACACTATTTCAAGGCTTGATTGTATAATACATTGTGTTGCTTGAGGCCAGGCACATACAATGTAGCAATAGGCACACTATTTGCAGGCTTGCTCCTTTGGTGATTGGGATTCTGATTTGTTCAATCAGGGTCACCAGATCAAGTAGGTGCAAGGCCAGCTACATTACTCTTTCTCTCCATAGTAATTTATAATGTGTCTTCTATGCAAGAATCATATGGCTATTTTGCTTATATTTGGTATGAAATTACCTTGGGTGACAGATTTGTGAAAATGGGATCACAAAGTCAAATAAGGGCAGAGCCAGAGACTTAACTATTTCACTACATAGTAATTCTTAAAATATGTTTGCAAGAACTAGTTGGCTTATTTAGCATGGAATGTTCTTCCTTGGCTGCAATTCAGATTTTTTTAAATGGGGTCACCTGGTCAAATAGGGGCCAAACGAAGGACAGTTTCCCTCTTAATATGCTTCCTTCACAAGGACCATCAGGTCTATTTTACTGATATTTATCATATGTATGAAGGGTTCTTTGGTGTGTGGGATTCAAATTTATTCAGATGGGGTCACCAGGTTAAATAGGGTGGGACCAGGGACATAACTATATGTCTCTATAGTAATTCTTAAAATGTCTTCTCAAAAGAGGTTGGACTATTTAGCTTACATATAGTATGGAGCAGTCAGGAGGATCATTTAGTGACTGAGATTCAGATTTGTTAAAATGAGGTCAACCTGTGAAGAAATGGCGGGCTACGGGGAGTTAACACTTTTGTGTCTAATAAAATCATTGAAATACCAAATTCATTAAAACATCTACCTTGGAACCACCTGACTGATTAGTCTGACATACATGTATTGTGTTTTGGGTCCATGGATAATTGGGCTTCAAACATGTCTAAATGGTTTTAGAAAAAGGCGCTTGTGAGATTGGAAATTTCCAACAATTGAGAAAGTTTGAGGTGTCAGTTGTGAAATTCCAACCTAAGACTTGTGTGTCTGTAGCCCGGTTGGAGGGGACTTGTTGAGCTGGATGAGGAGGGGGTGATCAGTAGTGTACAGTTGGTAATTTCAAGGTGGATTTTCACCAATCGACATACGTGAAGTCTCTCTAGCCACATATCCTGTTTAGAGCTATTTCTTTTAAAGTGATTATGAAAAGTTCTGACTGTTGTGGTCTCCAGAGTCCCAGTCTTATCAGTCTTTGCAGTGTGAGCGACCCCAGTCATTGACTGTCTTGTTTTTTGGCTTGTGGCAATCACAAATACTGGTGTTTTCTACGAATTCATTTGAATGGTTCAACGTTTTCATTTTACACTAAAATGATGCTACTACATGACCAGATATGCTTTACACACAGTTTGCAATCCTAAAATTATATTGCTATATGGGTCAAATTTGATAACTTATTTTTTATGTAGATCATACCACAAAGCTCTACTCTGGTTGCACCCATAAATTCCCATAATATTCCAGCAGTTCAAAAGCTGGGAACTTTTTTATTATCTGCATGATGTCAAATTTATAACATTGAAAAAAAAGCAACACATGTAATATATTTCTTTATTAAAAGCTGTCCTTCTGCATGGTTGCCCACTTCCAACAATTCAGATGCCGCTTCTGGTGTGCACTCATAAGCAAATTGCCTTTACTTGACAGACCTCTTGGTCCAGGATTGACTCGATTATGGAGCCCTTATTCAGCGTCTTTGTGCGATAGGAGCCTGCAACACATTTTTATCATTTGAACATTTTAATTTAAATTTTTTTTTTTATTAAATTTTAAACGCACAAAAATGAATTTAAATTTTAAACTTTGTTTCTTGTTAGACCTTACTCAATTTAACAACACAAGTTTTTTCATTTTTGTTAAATTAAATTGTTTGTATTTTTAAATCAAAGTTTTGAAAACCTAACGCCGTTATTCCATCGCCTGGTTACCCCGAGTCACCACACCTAATCTGATTGAAATCGGTCCGGGGGTATGGGAAAAAGTACGAACAGACAATCGGACTTACAGATAGACAGCTCCTATACCCTTTAATATATACAGATATACATGTAATTACACCAAATTTTGTCTTTGCGGGTAAAGCATCTTGCAGAAAATCAATCACAAGGTGATGAACAGCACGTGAGACTCGTATTGAGAGACATGCCCTTTGTCAGATTAATTTAAGCCCAGAATGAGATCGGATTAATGGTCCATGAGCGATACTTGTTTCTCAATGAATAAATCCAATGAGCATGCACATGTTCGCGCTAATTTATGGCATGTCAATAACCATTATATCGTCTTTTGGTCCGATTACAATTGGGCGTAGTTCAGATGATTACAATTGGGCTTAGTTCAGACCATGTTTTCTATGGAATGGTATGGTCGATTTCTTTGAAATTATCGGCTATGTTAGTAGAATGCTGCACCCCCCATGTTGGCATAGCACCTGAGCAATAATTTATCAATTTCACGCCCCGAACAAGTCCATAATATGTCTTTAATTGGATAAAAACAAATCGGGGCGTGGACTTGCCTGGCGAATTTCGGTTTGGTGCAAGGTGTGTGTTTATTTTGAAATTGTAAGTTGGACAACCACAGCCAAGACCACCCAATAACCACGTCCCTGCCCGAGCTTTCTCTTTGTTGCTCGTAATTGAAATGAAGTAAGCATGTTCTGATATGCGCGGGGCTCTTTTTAGCTCACCTGAGACAAAGTCTCTGGTGGAGCTATAGTCATCACTCCTCGTCTGTCCGTCAACAATTCTTTAAACATCTTCTCCCGATCCATAAGACCGAATGGGTTCATAATTGGTGTGGATGTTCCCTAGGTGACTAACATTCAGATTTGTTCAAATGAGGTCAATGGGTCAAATAGTTGCGAAGACAGGACCATAACTCTTTCGTAGTATTTCTTAAAACAACTTCTTCTCTTGTACCATCGGGTCGAATGGGTTCATATTTGGTATGAAGGGTCCTTGGGTGACTGGGGTTCAGATTTGTTCAAATGAGGTCACTGGGTCATATGTGTGCGGAACCAGGTACATAACTCAAAACTTATTTATTTCAATAATATTTTTAGTTTTTAAAGTTAATTATTAAAGACACATATTAAAGAATCTTTTGTTGATTGCGACTGTTTCTAATAGAGACAGCTTTATAAGTTTAAGATGTAGCCACTCACTCCTAAAACTTTAACCCCCTCCATGGGACAAATTATTTGAGTTGTTGAGTTCAAGTTTGGTACTGATATATAGGTTCCCGTGATTATAGTTTTAAGCTCACCTGAGGCAAAATTTCCTGTGGAGCTCCTCGTCCATCGTACGTCCGTCCATCAATTTTTTTGAAAACAACTTCTCCAGACCCATAAGACCGAATGGGTTCATATTTGGTGTTGATGTTCCCTAGGTAACTAAAATGAGGTCACCAAATAGTTGCAAAGCCAGGGCCAAAACTTTCCCTCCAGAGTAAGTCTTAAACAACTTATTCTCAAGAACCATTAAGCTTTTATTTGGCATGGGGGTCCTTGGTTTACTGGGGTTCAGATATGTGTTAAAATGGGGTCACTGGGCAAACATGGGCAGAGCCAGGGTCAATATCTTTAAAAACAAAATAATAATAATTTAGAATAATTTGTTTAGATTTAACTCCTTGCTCAATTTAACAAACAAAATTAATTATAAATGAAGAAAAAAAAACATTTAGATTTTACTCCTTGCTCACTTTTTTTTTACTAAAATAAATTTTTTAATTTTAAACTTAAATTTTGAAAAATTAATTACGTTATTACAACGTACTGATTATTGCAGTCTTCAGAGTCCCAGTCTTCTCCGTCTTTACAGACTGGTGAGCGACCCCACAGTCATTGACTGTCTTGTTCAGTACAGTATAGCTATCAATGGTCAATCTGTGGTGTCAACGAACACCCTTGAATCGCATCATCCAATACAGCGATGTCTATCCGATTGTCAATCGCGAATACATTCAAGTGTGAGCATCGCTCAGTATAAACTACCTGGACTATATATAAATACAGTTGGTTAATACGAGCCCTGGTGAGTACGTATATAGCTGTAATTTTGTGCAAACTCTCCACTTTTCCGTTGATCAATACACGCACGCGATTGTATATAACACATAACTGGTATTTATTATATTCCCATTGATCTTATATAACCCATTATTTTACAAGATGTCTGCGCAACAAGAAGACGGACAATCATCTGATATGTGGGACACGTGAACGAATTGTGAGAAACTCAATATAAAGTGTTATTTCCTGTCTGGCAGCTTCTTGTAATGATGTTATGACCGAGCGCGCTCTGTCATTGCTTCCAGTATAATTGAAGTCAGCGGAGAATAGTGATATCTTTTGAGTCTTGCACGCGACTTTGACTGGCATTCCTCTGATAACCCAGAGGCAAATGTTGGTGTTGATGCGTCTGTAGTTTAAACCAATGTCGTTTGGTCTCTGGGGATAAGATTGTTGTGTGTATGCTCTAGATTGGATTATCGATGCTATAATCAGCGACGGTGCTCATGGGAAAGCATGGCCCGAGAATTATCTCCCGCTAGATATGATTACGGATTTGTCAGTTCAAGAAAAGTAGCCGCCAGTCTAACGAATTCAAGATGGCCGCCATTGTACTGAAGCCACTAACCATTTCTCCCCCAAACATGACACATGCATTGGATATACGAAATAGGTGTAATCTACATTGGCGCGAAGGAATCCCGGTGGTTTAGTCGATTTGTGAGGTGAATAATACGGCTCGACTTCTCAATAAAACGCCATACCCTAACCAACTGATGTGTGGTCGGATCAACGTTAACGAAATTCACCTTGCGTTATGTTTGTGCTAATTGTTTGTGAACTAATTATCGGCATCAGGGTTACTTTCCTTGACCTAAAGTGATCACGCGCCATGATCGAGATTGAGACTTTCTTCAGAATAGATACTCTACATCACGGGAACCTGATATAGCAGCCATGAATCTCTACTCTGGCTAGCGCCCGTAGAGATCATATTCCATTAGTGCAAAACTTTTTGAAGTTTTGACAGGGAACCTTGTAACGTCGAAAAAATAATGCGGGAAATATATTTCTTAGTTATTACCTGTTCCTTGATAATTTACTTCACTTTAGGGGAAGGTCCAAACTAGAAATTGCACAATTTAAGTGACTTTGTGAGTGATTTTTCTTTGCGTCGTTTACAATTATGGAATTTCTCCTGGGTGATTTACTCAATGTTAATTGCAATATCTGGTCACAAAAGTAACATAAATGCATGCAATCTCAAGTTGGGACCACTCCCTAATGTGAAGTAGATTATTGAGTATTAACAAAGAAATATATTATCTGCCTTGTTTGTTCAATGTTATAAAGTTCCCTGGCAGCACACCAAAACGTTCCCAGATTTTGTTCTGGTGGAATATGATCTCTAAGGGCGTTAGATAGAGTAGAGCTTCGTAACCTGTTCTTGACGGGAACCTGGTAGCAGCTTTTCTTGCAGCTGAATTAATACCCACCATATTAACCTATAGTTGACTTGTCAAATTTCCCGCGGGAGGTTTGCACAGTAATTCGCGATGAAACCAGGCACAGTTTCATATATTATACTCAGGCCGTAACTTTTATTCAGCCTATATATACCCCATTTTACATGACAATAACTCAATCTTGTGAGCTTTGTGTGCACATATACAGAATGTACATTCATGCTATAGTATTTCCACAGTTTCCTCCTTGTTCATGTTTTCTATTCATTTCTTAATATTTTATTGACGACATTTGTACAAACACTGTCAACGCACAGAAAGATGAATTCGCAACACGCCGGTGGGCTATTGTGAGTTTCACACAGTCGCTTTGCCGGATTGATCGAGGTGCAATTGTCGGATAGTACGCTGTTAAAATCTCGGGCCAAGTTGTGACCCTTGGGAAAGGTCACCCGTACTGTGACAGCTTGGCACCACTCATGTGTTAAAAGTGTTCGCGTATCGATAGCTCTTATCAGTATGTTAAAGGCCCACTTAATTTTCGAACCCCCAGATTACTTTATATAAAATATATGCCATATTATATACCATTTGAAAGAGGAAGCTCCAAAACATTGTATTGTCAACTTATCCGGTGTAATAAACTGTGGACATGTTTTTTTTTTTTGAGTTGCCAATGCGTTTTTTCATCAAGATTGAAGTAAAAATCAGTATTATTTTCAATGCAGGGGGAATAACTCTATATATTAAAGATAGAGTTCTTCCCCTTTCATTGAACAAGTTTGAATTCTGTTGCATTCTGGTTGACCGGGGGGGGGGGGGGTCTTCAGCAGTTTTCTATTTCTCTGTGGGCATCTTCTGAGACACAGATGTTTCAAATAGTGATGAATTATAGTACTTTAATCATATTTTATGGCATATATTGTTATTAAAACCGTATATCAAGTCACTATAAAACAAATAATCGGAGACTCGAAAATTAAGTGGGTCTTTAACCGTGCATGATATGCACACGTCTTCGTTGCAGCTGGGGTTACGTCTTTGTTGGAGGATGGGAGTGACAATGGTGTCATGTGCCCTATGGTCCAGGTAATATTTGTGCATTGTAACTATAAGTCACTTTAAAATGCCCTGCGCCATATACATGGATTGATTATTATTATCACTCAGCATTCCCGAGCCTCCAGATTCCAAATTCCTTCTGGGTCTTTGGTTAGTCCGGGTAATGGGGTTTCCAGATGAAGTAACTTATCATTACCCCTTCATAATCCTCGAACAAGTTACCATTTCCATCGGTTATTACGCGCGCCGCGTGTATACTAATGTACAAATTCTTGTTTCGCCTGGGCGCTGCCATAGCGCATGGGGGTTCTATTTATAGAATGTTAATTATTGGGACACATTAAAAGTTGTAGTGCGACCCCGAAGCCGAGCCCGGTAAAAGGTGCAGTTGAGAATTTCAATTTCGTTTATTGGCGTTTACATTATGTCAATAATGTTGATTTTTGGTTTGTGATAAGCTATGCCAATCAGAAATAACAGAAATGAAAAAGATTCTATAATTACAGTCATGGGTATATAATATATGATATTGAGCGCGTTACCATTTCTGACTATGGTTTTCTTGTATATATATATATATATATATATATATATATATATATAGTTGGAGGAACTTTCTCACCGCTGCCCGAAGGACTTGTGTGGGTTTTGGACACAGTCCTTTAGACATCGGCATGTGATCCGAGGTATCACAGCTACTCTGCTATGACCCATTTGAGTCAGAAGAATGTTTATGAATTGTTTTGATTATTTGTTTGGCTACATATCGTCACTTGGAATGCTAATGTCCGTTAGTAATGAGTTGATTTTACTCCTGTTTTCCCGGAGTCAACCTCTGTATAGAGGAGGGGACATATATAAGTCTCAGCCTGCATAGATTTATTTTCTTGGACCACAGGGGCCTGTAACGCGCTCCGCTGTCCGCCCCCCTTTTTGCGCTGCCCATATACGCCGCCCTCTATACGCGCCTTCTTCGCGTTAATGGAACATAGAAGGCGCGTATAGAGGGCGGCGTATATGGGCAGTGCAAAGGGGGGGGGGTGGACAGCGGAGCGCGTTACAGGCCCATGTGCTTGGACGTACCAGCATATTAGTTTGTGATCACTTTGGACCATATGTGGAGTTGAAATTTCCACAGGTTTCATGCATGTGCGCCACCCGCCCAGTTTCGCTCCCCTGAATTCTGTCATCTTCGCATGCAAGACATTTATTTTAAATTGCTACGATAACCTATTTTCTATTTTAAAAATTTCTCATCTCTAGCATTGCTCTATCAGGAAGAAGCTTATTTACTGACATTCGCTCTGTCGTGGTCAATTTAAGTAAAAACAATGGGTAAAATTAAGCATTTTGTGTGTGCAAAACACGGGGCATAACTCTTGACGAATTGTAAGAAAAAGCTATAGTACAGACATTTGGTTACACCTAACACTTCTGTCGAAAATAAAACATGCTTGATGGGACCTATGCCAACGATAATGGGTCAGCATAATTTGAAGTACAGTACCACCTCCCAGGTTGGCCAAAATTGCTAGAAATTGTGCATTGCTACCATCATAAAGAGCGTATATAATTTTTTGTATTATATTATGCGATTTTGTGATCGTTTTCGACGCTTTCCTTGTGGATCACATGTCGTGTGGATTTCCGCGATGCCTTTCTCACTGGGGGCCCACCGTTCCTGCTAAATCGGTCCGAAATCGCATAATAAACCAGTGCGCAATCGCGAGGCTCCTGCATGTGCGTTTCTGGCGAGAGAAAGTATACCATGCCCAGAAATTGAGCTCAGGGAGCGTTATTGTGAGAAGTTTATATAAGAAAGTTATGCCCCCCAATAAAAGGCCATTATGTATATATAAAGCGGCTCTTGGTCCGCAGGATTCAATATACCTGAATTTCTTTGTATGTTTTCTCACCCTCATCATTTTCAGTGCTTTTTATAATATGACAAATCCGAAAGCATTCTGAGTGGAGCATGCCCTCAATTTTACTACAATCATCAGTTTATATTATCATCTTGGTATGGTTTTTAATGACGATCAAAATCGTTGTCACGAGTGGATCGTAAGTTTGTTAAAACAAGGTTTATAAAATATCAGAAAATGATACGCTGCCTTTGCGATAACAAGCTATTTTGTTTATATAAAATAGCAGAGAAGGCAACTTAGCATTTATCGATGCGCACTGGACGAGTATAAGATTTCGGACGTATTTAGCAGGAGCGTTGGGTTGCCAGTGTTTCTGATAGGAATGATGGCGATTGCAAGAAATTTCCATTTTACTTTTGCCTGATAAGCGGAAAATTGGCTTAAGAAATTCAGGAATTATTTGGCAAAGTCGGTCATTAAACGCTGCAATTACAGTACTAATTTACGGTAAATTATATCGCACACGTTATTTACTGTGGTGCGAATTTGGGGTTGTGGGCCAACAAGTACATTGAACCCCAAGGAGCGACACGGAAGTGGCAATTTGGATACGATGAACATCGGTCCTATGCGAATGACATCGAACGGTATTACACATTCATTAATGTCCTCCTCATGGGAACGGATGGATTCATGGTTCGGATCTATTAGGTCTAATGGGGGTTGGTCAGACCAGATTGCTACTTAACCTCTTTCGCTACGATGAACTGCCCCAATTTTCCAGTTGAGTAGAGGCAATTTGATCTCGAGACTGATATACTCTCTAAATACATCGCGCTATAACGCGTGGGTATTCACGCAAAAAGTATGAGGTTATTGTACGAATCGAGAGGCCGGATGAGGTTACTGTACGAATCGGGAGGCAGATATGAGGTTATTGTACGACTCGGGAGGACGGGATGAGTTATTGTACGAATCGAGAGGCCGGTTCAATTGGATCAAACACCAGTTTAAAGCGCGAAATTTGGAAACAATATACGGAAGTAAAAGTACATTTTAATAAAAACATTTCATCACAAAGTAACACCGGAATGGTGTATTATTTATTTGCATGGATGTACATGTAAAATAAGCAGACGACAGATAAATTAAAGTACAGTAGGAGATGTTCGTGAGGCTTATTATTACGCCACCGTAGTGTGGTGTTTCTAGCTTTTGGTTTTTTGATATCGCATGGTCGATCGATAATTCACTGGGTGATTGTACATTCGGCAAACCTCGTCAGATTCCGTCACCGTTTCATCGTACCGATAATTACGAGAGTACAACTAAGATTGGCACATGTGTTTACGTCACCGGTGTAATTGTGGGGACATGCTTCTATTATGAAGGTTTGCTATCCCGAAGGTCCGCTATTCCGAAGGTTCTCTATTCCGAAGGTTTTTGTTATTTTTAGGTTAATTCTATATTTTAAAGTATTGAGACTAATTTGAGAGGGTTCATTTTCACAAAGATTCTTTATATGGAGTGTGCGCTCACATCCGAACTGATCATGAGCGCACACCGATACAGATACAGGAGGAAATAACTTAACTTAGAACATTAAATGTGATTTTGTTTTGTTTTCGCTGGTTTTCTTGAGATTTTATGTCATTACGTGGGCCCATACCTTTGAATTCTTGGCATATACTATGAATGTTGTGGTATATATGGACCCTCCCGCATTGGGACATGACATAGGTTCAGTTGACTTAAGTGGTGTTCTGTGTGTGCTCCAATTTGGAGTTCAATATTTTATGGGCCAAGTTTAGAATTTTATGGGTCCATACCTTTGAACTCTGGGCATATAATATGAATATTGGGGGGCATGTCTCTATTCCGGATGTTCACTATCCCGAAGGTCCACTATTCCGAAATTTCTCTGAATGTTCGCTATTCCGAAGGTTCACCAATCCGAAGGTTCGTTATTCCGAAGGTTCTGTGTTCCAAAGATTTTTTTTATTTTAAGGTTAATTCTATATTCTAAAGTAACGAGAGGGTTCATTATCACGAAGATTCTTTTTATGAAGGAAATAACGTAAAACATTAAATGTGATTTTGTTTTGTTTTCGAGGGTTTTCTTGAGTTTAATGTAATTACGTATGACCTTATTTCTCATTACATATTCACGCCAAGGAGCCCACACAATTGCTATGTTACGATGCGATTTAATGTGATTATGTGTGACCTAATATCTCAATAATCTGAGGCAAGAGTACGCCTGCTAAAGGCGAATTATAACAGTTGGGGGTATAACGCTCAATAAATACTGGAGGCTATAACAAACTGCGCAGTAGAATATCGCTGAATGGACGAGTATGAGATGAGCCTAAATGCAATTGTGACTTTGTTTAAAGGCCCACTTAATTTTCGAGTCATTAATTTTTTATAGTATATACGGTTTTAATAACAATTTATGCCATAAAATTTGAATAAACTACTATAATTCATCACCATTTGAAAGGCAGAATACTTCTATCTCCTAGTTTGAAACACCTTCAAAATACCGCGTCGTATATCTAGCAATAAGCAACCAACATGTCCTCCTCGGCTTTCCATAGATTTCAACGTAATTTGATACTTATGGGTATTTGTGTCCGGGAAGTGTTTTGAACGGGTCAAATCGTGACCCCGACCTGACCTTGACCTTTAAAACTGTCAATGCAAGGTCAATTTGGGTAAAACGGACAAATTTCGGCGAAATTTTATACCTAGGGATACTTTGGTCCGAGGAGAGTTTTGAACGGGTCAAATCGTGACCTCGGCCTGACCTTGACCTTCAATATGGCCAATCAAAGGTCAACTCGGATAAAACGGATAGATTTCGACGAAATTTGATACCTATGGGTACTTTTGTCGGGGGGGTGTTTTGGACGGGTCAAATCATGACTCTGACCTTACCTTGACCTTCAAAATTGTTAATTAAAGTTCAAGTTGGGTAAAACGGACGGATTTCGACGAAATATGATACCTATGGGTAGTTTTCTACGGGTGGGGGTGTTTTGGACTGGACAAATCATGACCCTGACCTGACCTTGACTTTCGAAATAGTCAATTGAAGGTCAAATCGCACCTTTCACCGGAAAGCAGATGGGAAACAGCCCGGGTGAAGTCGGGCCTATCAGCTTGTGTAATAAAGAAGACAGTTTGATGAAAGTAATGTATGCCACGAGAAACGGGAAAACTTGAAATATGGAAGTACGCAAATTTCCCGCATAAAATTTGAAAGCTAGTTTATAGAATAATTGTATTATTATTTATATTTATGGCTAATAATACGATCTTGGTGGCGTTACCATTTCTGACTATGGTTTTCTTGTTCTCACTTTGCCGGCGAGCCTGAAAAAATATCGCCGGCAATGTGTGATCGTCGCGCCTATAGTCTGTATTAATTAAATAACAGTTTTCCCGGCTTCCGTTTGCAATGTTGTTTTAGCATGTCGCTAAACGAATTTCACATGAATCTTCATCAGATGAGCGATTTCATGTTCACTCAGCTGGTTCACTCAGTGAAATAGTAGTAAACTGTTATTCGTATTGAGCGATCGTATTGAGCTATAAAAACCCCATGTCTCTCCAAAGTTTATCATATTCATTGTTCTATCTTCATAGAAACGGCACAGAACGCGATTAAAGACATTTTTCCAACAACGCTACTCAAAGGGTGCATGTTTTACTACAGGCAGTGCATATATAAGTATGCTACAGTCACGTGTCATATGAAGGCAGAGTATGACGAACCAGATTCAGAGATAAGGAACTTAATTCGACGTGCCATCGCCTTACCATTCGTCCCCGTCGACCAGTTGAGCGATGCTTGGCTCAATGTACTAGAAGAATGGGAAGAATATATGGAAACAACAGACCGCCCAATCGACGACCGCGTGACAAAGTTTTCCGATTATGTGACTATGCAGTGGATTGAAGGTGACGAAGGCCGTACCATGTGGAATCACTATAATACAACCGGCCCCCGGACCACAAACCATGTCGAAGTGTGGCACAGAAAACTTCAAGGTTATATAGCAGCTTCAAAACCAAATATATTCGACATGATCGAACACATTAAAAAAGCGCAATCCTATACAGAATCGACGATACTTCAACTGACTGGTGGTGGCAGAGTTCACCACAGAGAAGACAATATCGGGCGGTCAACGCGTCTCTTGGACATTTCAAGAGAATATTCAGGGAAAACGAGATCGACGTTGTAGAATACGTAGATTCAATCGCTAAATTAGTTCGCCATTGAGCTGTTTGTTAAAGTATTCTCGTGTATTTGTTATATGTTTGTTATCTCCTTGTATGTATTTTATTAATTATTTTGTATCAATAAATAAATAAAACATGACATAGATTATTTCCTGACATCAACATTGAATCAGCACCAAAGGTTACAAAACCCTCGTTCCCAAATTGACAAATCATTAAAAAACTACAAAAAGAGAGGACAAACCATTAACACACCAAAAGATAAGAGGAATAGACTATAAGCGGCAAATGATTGAAGTAAGAGATTATTGCCACCTCGTGCATGTACCCCCGGAAACAATAGCCGTCGGCAAAGTGAGATGCTCCCGTTCGTGAAGTTGGATCGAAGTTCGAAATTCAGTTGGAAATTCAAACTTCAAATTGTTGCCTTAAATTTTGTGTGTGGCCCAATTCGTGCTTCGCATCTCGAATTTTTGCTGGACTTAAAATTTGGACTTAAATATACAATACACAATAAACACGACACAACCAAACTAATATCTTGTGAATGAATGAATGATGCTTTAATCTCAGCCATTTTTACATGGAACATGAGCGATGGTTAACTATTTACACTATTTACACATATAGAACATCATATAAAATGATCACAATAAACTAGATGTTGTAAACATACAAGATACATTTGACAAATTGAAACAAACAAACACGCAGTATTAGCATACCCTAAACATATACAAAACACGCACAATAAAGCTACAAACGAACAAACAATATTTGCATTTATTACGAACCTTATTCATCATTCATGATTGTGTCCTTTCCACTAAATTTTTTTCAACCCGAGTTTTATAAAGATTGCCAAATTGTTTAATATGTCAGGGTTGGTCGAATTAAGAAGTTCGAATAAAAATTCTCTCGAAGGTTCGTCATAACATGCCTTCGGAATGTATTTGTTTCGTAATTGTTCAAGTTGCGGACACATAATAATAAAATGGAATTCATCGCATAGCAAGGCGTTACAAAGTGCGCATGAACTATCTTTGTTGCTGCTTTTATGATTGCGATTTCGTTTTTTCCATCTACCGGTCTCAATACCTAATCTATGATTGGACGTTCTCATTTTCTGAACGTAAACCATCATGCCAAATGGCATGTGCATGTAGTGCCAGCTAATTGAAGGCTGTACTTTCATGTGTTTATAAAACTCCCCTCTATCCGACGAATCAACATCGTTTCGCCACTGAGTTCTAAACTCTTGAATTAGTGTATCATTAAATCTTCTAAAGGAGCTGCATGGCAGAGGAGTTTGGTTGTCCCAGTTATCATTGAGATTTGCGGACTCGAGAACTCCTGAAATATGATCAATATAACGTACGCGTTTAGTTTTGTGCAATTCAAGCAATACTTTATAAAGTACTGATGTTATACCTGTATCTTTCTTTATAATACGGCACAAATATGAAATCATTCTCCTCTTGATCTCAATAGAGAGAGGCCATCGGCCTAACTCTCCATAAACCATATAACTCGGCGTGCTACTTTTCATATTCGTCAATGTTTTACAAAATCCTAAATGTACCGTTTCAATATCGCGACAATTTTCGAACCCCCAAATCTCACAACCGTACAATAAAATCGGTTGGACTAGATAGTCAAACAGTTTCAAAGATAAATCGACAGATAAATGAAGATTACGCACTTTCGAAAGTAGCGCGTACATTGCTTTAGTAGCTTTTATCCGAGTTTTCTCGACTGCACGACAAAATCTGCCGTTAAAGAACAAGTCAATACCCAGGTATGTAAATTCGTCAACAATTTCAAGCTCGTTACCGTTCAAGATGAACTTTGGGGGCGTGTGCATACGTTTATTTCCGAAAACCATAACCTTTGTCTTTTGTACGTTGACGGTAAGTTCCCATGATTCGCAATAGTCTGCGAATGCATCAAGAAGTCGCTGCATATCAGTAGGGTTATCCGCCAATAAAGCGGTGTCATCAGCGTACAAGATGCACCAAAGTTTCAGATAACAACCAATCTGTTTGAAGGCTTGATCATTCAAGTACTTGAGTCCATCCACAGCGCAATTTTCTAAAAAGTCTTCAAGATCATTCAAATACATTGAAAATAGTAAAGGTGACAGGTTTTCACCCTGTTTAACACCTATATTAGATATAAAATACTCAGATCTTACGTCACCTTTCAATACACAAGATTTAGTTGAGTCATACATGTTACGAATAACTTTGAAAATCCTACCGTTTATACCATTTCGTAAAAGTTTTACCCATAGGCCCTCTCTCCAAACAGTATCAAACGCTTTTTTGAAATCTATAAATGAGCAGAAAAGTTTTCTCCCATTCCGCAAATATATTTCTGTTAAACTGTATAAAATAAAGATGTTGTCTAATGTAGATCTACCTTTCCGAAAACCGGATTGATTATCTTTAAGTATGTGGTTTTCTTCTACGTAACTATTAAGTCTGTTATTGATAATACCAGTAAATAACTTACCGACGCAACTCAGTAAGGTTATGCCTCTATAAGAGTCGGGACATAATCTGTCGCCCTTATTTTTATATAATGGCTTAATCATACCGGTTGTCCAGACATCAGGAAAAACTCCAGTATCAAGAATCAATTTAAATAACCTAGTATAAAATGGCAGTAATATATTAAGTGTGTATTTAATGTAACTGTTGTTCACGTTGTCGATACCTGCAGCCTTGTTTGATTTCATGGCCCCGACAACAGCAGATATCTCTTCTGAACAAATTGGTATGTTAAGGTGATCTGTACATTCTAATTCTTCCATACTGCCAATCAAACTGCTCAAATCGGTTTCTATATCTGAATCATTCAAGGATTTAAAGTGCTCAAATATGGTATTTAAACTAATCGGGTCATCCATTTGCTGAACTTTACACTTTGAGAATCTTTTGAACGTACACCAAAATGTATTTGTAGATTTCTTGGGAATTTCCCTCAATTCCTTATTACATTTTGTGAGCATTTCCGACCGTTTTCTGTCCATAATTTTCTTATACCCTGTACTCACCTGTCTTAGATCAGATTTGGTGGCTTTTGACTTATTTCTGTTATATCGTTTCCGCGCAGAATTGAATTTCTTTCGGTAACTACGACATTCATAATCGAACCACCTCTGATCTGGTTTGCATGTTTGTTTTGTACGCTTGTTGCGTTCACGGTAAGTCCCAAATGTATCAACTGCCGATTCCGATAAAACACGAGAGATCAAATGGGCCAAATTATTTATACCACGTCTTGTGGGATTCATTTCCACACGGTTCATCGTGTTACGTAATGTATCAAGACGTTCGCTGACGTGTTTCGTATATTCTTCAGACTTGAGGTTATCCCATGGTTTTATCCTCGGTCCCAGCGCAAAACTTACCTTGTCATTCGCCACATCGACTGTACGCGCAATACTCAAATGTCGTAAGTCTAGTTGGACACTAATTCCACAATGGACGTCAGAAAAAAGAGAACAGAAATCTAATATTTCAAAATCAGTAACATAAGCAAAAACAGTCCTCGATCCAATGGCATAATCAACCAAACTTGCATTGCGGCATGTTCGTTTGCCAATCCCCTTGTCTTTTCCAACGCGACCATTCAGTATATATATGTTCCCATATTGACAGGTGTGAATTAGTTTATAGCCAAATGAGTTAGCTTTACTTGTGTCATCGGTACATCTTTCCGGAATATCAAAAGTGGCCATATTATCACAATCGAACATATACTCGCACAGGTGAGGGTTTGTGATCTCAGGGTGTGAGTCGGTTGTTAACTCAATACGATCATCTAAGCGCGCTGTGCGGGCATTAAAGTCACCGACTAGAAGAATATCTACATCATGTTCACGCTTTTGAAGAAGCTCCCCTTCTAATTCTGCATTCCAATTATTATTAACATATTTTGTATTCTCTGGGGGGATATAAACAACACCAATAAGAAGGCATCGTGAGGTAACGTTATCCTGGGTTAAAAGTTTAACCCATAACATGTTCTCCAAAGCACAATCGATGCTTTTCACTTTTATACCTGTTAACCGGTTAGTCGCAACAAGTAATCCACCTGCACGACTGTTGCCTGATGTTGGCCTTCCCCTCTGTGACACAACGTCAAAGTTAGGTATATCAATCGATTCACCCGCGAATAGCTTTGTTTCTGACAGACAAATTATGTCAAATTTGTTCAGTAATGAAATGAATTCTGGATAATGTAGTCGCTTACGTAAGCTACCAACATTGAGTGCTAATACTTTTACCTTACCAAAACCTTCACTCATATTACCCTCACCTTCATCGTCGTCGTATTCACCACCATCAACATCATCGTCATCATCACCAACATCGTCGTCTTCACAATCGCCATCTTCAACATCATCGCCATCATCATCATCATCATCACCTACACTGTCTTCCTCGCCATCATCGTCGTTATCATCATCGCTGTCATAATCATCATCGTCACCATCATCCTCATCATCACCATCCTTGTCATCGCAATCATCATCAATATCGTCTTCATCAGTATCGTCGTCAACAATAACAATATCGTCGTCGTCTTTATTATTATCATCATTGTCATTATCATCAACGTAGTCGTCGGTTTGGTCACCATAACAACCACCGGCATCTTCATTATCGTCATCATTAACACAGATGTCAATTTGACATATATCTTTAGTGTCAAATGCTGACACATTTTTTTGTACCTTACGATACGGGATACCCGTATCACCGCAGTACGTACCTGCATGCAGAATGTTCATAGCACCGGTACCTGAAACGTTCTCAGAAGCACATATGTTATGAACAGCGGTGTATGGACATAAATGTGCATTTACAGAAATGTTGGTAAAGCCGACCGTTTCTATATTAAATGTTGTGACTTGATTTTTTATGTGATCATCAATGGCTGTCATGGGTCGATCCCCGCGGATGCATATTTCAGAATGGGGAGCAGTTACTTTATATCTAGATGGACGTACATGCTGCATTTGGTTAGCGACACAATTGGGCGACATATACCGGTATTTATCTAAACTGATAGGCGATTGATTTGTTACCTTATTTTCAACTGATAAAGAACTTCGAACGGGACCCTGAACAGTATTAGTAACACACGCTTCATCGATATTACATGAAGATGAAGTGTTGTCTACCTTAAACTTACTGACAGAACAATGCGTGTCGGCGGGGACCTCCCAGGCACCCATGCGATCACAGTTATGGTACTTAGCGTTCCCGATGGAACCAATCGTGTTTATACACTGACACGCACGTTCGATTGGGTAATCGTTTGGGTTGTGCCCCTTGGCACAACACCATGTATATCACACATGTTTATGTGACTTGTTATCAGGATTTCCCTGTTGATCGCTCGAACCACGTCTGCGTTTCTTTTCTGACACTTCATACAGACGTTCAGCCAGAACCTCTTTCCCTTTTGGACTGAGGTGCACACCCGAAGAATCATCCTTATCAAAAAGTGCCTTTTTCACAGTACCTTTCTGGGTGAAAATTTCATCATTATCAACGAATGCGAATCGGGGCACATCCTTCAACAGCTCAGACAAGAAGTTATTTACAATTGCTGTATTGTCATTATATGCCTGAATTCGCCTACCCAGTCCCTTTCGCGGAGGAATGCTGCATACACTAAACGTAGCATGTGGAAAGAAGTTAGACAGTTTTGGCATTAATTTCACAAATCGAACTTGAACCTCATTAGCATCTCGACAACGGGTTATGTCATTTGTGCCAAGATGAATAGTGACACTTGAGACAATATTTGGGTCAATAGATTTATCATTTTCAATCCGCTTGAAAATATTAAAAATGTCCACAGTTTGGGTACCGGATATTTGAAACATTCTCGTATTCGGGAGACTAACATGCACATTTCGGAGGTTACTAGCTCCTATTATTATTGTGTCTATTGGTTCGTCAGTTTGTAGGTCCTGATTACTGGTGTCATCATGTTTTTTGTCCTGTTTGTGTTCATCATCGTTAGGCTCAATCGGCTTATTAAGATCATCGTCGGGGACCTCCATGTTATCGGAATTCGAGTTTTTGTTTCTATCGTTATTGTCACCAGTGTCTGTCTCCTGTGTGTAGCCGTTACTACTACTACTGACCGGCTTCTCGCGATCGCGTTTGGTGTCCGGGTTAATTATGTCTGGTTCAGGCACTGGGCCAGACGGTCGCCACCGTTTAACACATTGACCTATTTTGTGACCAGGCATAAGGCAGTAACGACAGTGAACTTCGTTCACACACTTCCAAGTCGGGTGATTCTTACTGAAACAGCGACCGCACGCTCGGTTAATTTCTTTGAGTTCGTCGCATACTACGCTTGGGTAATGACAATCACCACAGTGTTTACACATTGCCTTGGTTTTAGGAGAAAATAACCGAATAGTTTCGTCACCAGCTGTAATCTCGTTGGGAATGTCAACATTACAGTTATTCAGTTTTATATGTCTAATGCCGTTTTCAACTTCAGTTTCCGCATATTTCCCCCGCCTGACCGTGTCTCCGACTACAGTCCCATATTGAGTTAATTTGTCAATTAGCAATGAATCCGAAATCCAGTATGGGGCGTCTCTGATTGTTACATTTATTGTCTCATTTCCAACTTCATTGAGTCGTATAAATCTCCCGAAAAGGCGAAACCCATTGTCAATTAGATTATTCTTTGCGGATGAATTATTCAATGTTATTAGACAGTATTTCTGAGTTACCTGGATGGCAGCTATATCATCAACCTTCACAACCTGACTCACTCTATTCAGAACTTCCCGTCCATTCAATCTGTCGAACTGCTCCCGGTCAAAAGAAACAGTTAATTCCTTCGAACTACTCATTGTATCCACAATTTATTCACCGAATAACTGTCACACACTTTAGGTCACAATATAGCTTTACAACTTAGCCGATAAATAATCAGTTATGGCACATAATTAGACATTTGTTTACAAAAAACAGCAGAGAAAATTTTCCGCGCGTCCATTGTCTATCGTACATCCGGGTCAAGCCCTGCATTGTTGAAATACGTGTTTGTGGATCAGTGTGTATTGTGTAAGCGTAGACTTCAATCAAGTCTGAACTGCTCCAAGGACAACATACCAGAATTTAATCTATAAATAAGACTAACATTCATAATAGTATTCCCCTTGTATTACTTGTATATTTTTTATGGGGTTACGCACCACAATCGAACTCACAAAGTGTGTTATTAGCTGCAATATAACATTAATACTACGGAATGTAGAACTCAGTTATTCACAAAATCCATCTCTGACTGGAACAAACCCATATGAAAAAATCACCATGGTTGTAGCGCCAGGTTTGGGAGTAACGGGCGATGTTTGAAGCAAAGCGATATGAAAGAGCGTTTTTTTCTCTCGAAGAAATCTATATTGTCTAAATAAGGGACATATTCAGAAATGAAAAACAAAAATAATACAAAAACTTAAAGAGCGTTTTTAAAAGAGCGTTACTGTTGTTACGAGTTTTTGCCAGAGCTATCTTCAGTCGAGTTTTATTTAGAACTCGGCCTATGGTTTGGCGAGGTCGGCATATGCGGGCGGGCGGGCTGGCTGACATCGGGGCGTTCGGACGAGCGCGAGACAGTTAGCGCGATAACTCAAACAAACGTCAACCGATTTTATTCAGATTTGGTATATGGGTTTGTTCATCTCGAACGAGTTCGAAAACCAGGTTTGTCCAATATTTTATACGAGAGTTATGGAACTTAGTTTGTCTATTTTTTACGATTTTGATCGTTCGCGACCGTTAGCGCGATAAGTTAAACAAACTTTGACTGATTTCGCCTCTAGATGGGAGCTATCGAATTTGAACGATTTTCGATGAAAATCATGGCCGCCAGCGGCCATCTTTGATTTCACTCTTTGCATCAATAAATCCTTTGGCACATCCTACAGACCACATTTATTGGATATTTGTATTTGAAACTTTACAGGCTTGTATAGGACCACCTTTGGTAGTTATCGAAATTGAATGATTTTCGATGAAAAACATGGCCACCGGCCACCATCTTGAATTTTACTCTTTGCTTTACTAAATATTTTAGCAGACTCTACAAAGCATATCCCTCATCCGATCATCACCAAACTTCATATGGAACCTCGGGTGACCTCTATATGGGTTCTTACTATTTTTTTCCGAATTCTGTTAAAAACATGGCTGCCAGCGGCCATCTTGGATTTTACTCCTTGTGTGAATGAATACTTTAGCACACCTTACAGGTCATATTTCTCATCCAATCGTCACCAAACTTCGTATGGATATTCGGGGTGACCTCTAGATAAGAGCCTCCATTTCCCCCCGAAAATTGTTTTTAAAAAACATGGCCGCCAACAGCCATCTTGGATTTCAAATATGCATCCATCAGCACACCATGCAGACCACATTTATTGGATAATTGTTTTTAAACTTTACAGCTTGTTTATGTTCACCCGTAGATGGGCGCTATCGAATCTGAACGATTTACAATCAAAAGATGGCCGCTGACATCCATTGTTTTTTTTTACCCGAGTCATGTCCCTCAGTTTTGAGTTATGGTTCTTATAATAGTTCGTTCATTTTCAGTGATACTCGGTCAGACAGATGTACTGTTGTGGTAAAAACAATTTAGTGTGTCATCTCTGCAGCGAAGTGTACTCGAACGAAATCGACCACGCCATGTTCGTATGCTCTTCTCCAGCCGCACTCATTATTAGAAACTCTTTTTGGGAAGGGATTATCTCTCGTTTCGGTATACCCGAATATTTTCACCTTGCGTCGTTAGCCAGAGATGACCTGGTAGCAACCCTCCTCGGAAGTTCTCTGGAAACCCTAACAGAACACATATCTCACTGCCTCAAGGAACTAGTACTATATTCTGCGAAGTTCCTGTACGTTCTCAGCACAATGATAAGGAATGGCGTACAGCAACCCGTGTCTCGTCCATTGTAATTATCTTCTCAACACCCACGCATGTTGTAACGACTAACTGTCATATCTGTTGGACAAATCAGATTTTCCTGCAACAAAAGCTGTTGTGAACATTCAAATGCATATATGCTTCACTCTCGTGGTTTCCAACACCTCTCCATACTTGTACATAACGGCCCACCACATTGGTCAGGGGAGCCCACTTTAATCCAACTGTATTTATATGTCATGTGTATCGATCTCTCCTATACTTGGAGGTAATAAAGATATCTCTCTCTCTCTCTCTCTCTCTCTCTCTCTCTCAATGTTCTCATTGGGCTAGAGGTGTGAAGTTTTGACACAAGCTGAACCCTAACGGGAAAGTGTTTGCGCATGTTAATGCCAAACTTCATAAGGATCCTCGGAGTGACCTCTATATGAGATATAATGTTACACAATACACCAACGACACTAATTTCGATAGCTCCCAAAGGTGACAATGTTTCGTTGGAGGCCCAATGCGAACACGGCAACAAAATGTTTAATGTTTATATTATATTTCCTTGTTAAGATAATTATGTGTTCAGTGAAAGTGAAAAGATCTCTTCACAAGGAAATACTATCTTATATTTGCACAATAATATATCTCATGAGTCTAAAAAGGTGTTATTGTGCAGTTAATTTATACCCGGGATTTACTATTATCGTATACAGAAGACTCATACGGCTATTTCTCAATAGGCCAACATAGAAAACATGACTTATATATGTATACGTATACGTGTTTTGATTGTAAGCGACGATGTCTTGCCTCCATTTTTGAACCAATTATGACGGCCATGTTTCCAGTTTGCGCCCTGTGGCAACTGTTGGTTCCTGTTTGTCCATGCACGCAGAATAATGAGTTGATTTTACTCCTGTTTTCCCGGAGTCAACCTCTGTATAGAGGAGGGGACCTATATAAGTCTCAGCCTGATTAGATTTATTTTCTTGGACCACAGGGGCCTGTAACGCGCTGTAAGGGGGGCGGATAGCGGAGCGCGTTACAGGCCCCTGTGCTTGGACGTACCAACATATTAGTTTGTGATCACTTTGGACCATATGTGGAGTTGAAATTTCCACAGGTTTCATGCATGTGCGCCACCCGCCCAGTTTCGCTCCCCTGAATTCTGTCATCTTCGCATGCAAGACATTTATTTTAAATTGCTACGATAACCTATTTTCTATTTTAAAAATTTCTCATCTCTAGCATTGCTCTATCAGGAAGAAGCTTATTTACTGACATTCGCTCTGTCGTGGTCAATTTAAGTAAAAACAATGGGTAAAATTAAGCATTTTGTGTGTGCAAAACACGGGGCATAACTCTTGACGAATTGTAAGAAAAAGCTATAGTACAGACATTTGGTTACACCTAACACTTCTGTCGAAAATAAAACATGCTTGATGGGACCTATGCCAACGATAATGGGTCAGCATAATTTGAAGTACAGTACCACCTCCCAGGTTGGCCAAAATTGCTAGAAATTGGCTACCATCATAAAGAGCGTATATAATTTTTTGTATTATATTATGCGATTTTGTGATCGTTTTCGACGCTTTTCTTGTGGATCACATGTCGTGTGGATTTCCGCGATGCCTTTCTCACTGGGGGCCCACCGTTCCTGCTAAATCGGTCCGAAATCGCATAATAATCCAGTGCGCAATCGCGAGGCTCCTGCATGTGCGTTTCTGGCGAGAGAAAGTATACCATGCCCAGAAATTGAGCTCAGGGAGCGTTATTGTGAGAAGTTTATATAAGAAAGTTATGCCCCCCAATAAAAGGCCATTATGTATATATAAAGCGGCTCTTGGTCCGCAGGATTCAATATACCTGAATTTCTTTGTATTTTTTCTCAACCTCATCATTTTCAGTGCTTTTTATAATATGACAAATCCGAAAGCATTCTGAGTGGAGCATGCCCTCAATTTTACTACAATCATCAGTTTATATTATCATCTTGGTATGGTTTTTAATGACGATCAAAATCGTTGTCACGAGTGTATCGTAAGTTTGTTAAAACAAGGTTTATAAAATATCAGAAAATGATACGCTGCCTTTGCGATAACAAGCTATTTTTAGTCGAGTTTTTTTCCAAAACTCGACTTATAGTTTGATGAGGGGCGGCGGACGGGCGGGCGGGCGGGCGGGCGGCGTGTTTTGCTTATAACTCAACCGTTTATTGACAGATTTAAAAATTGGTGTGTGAGTACATATCCATGCACGTAAGCTGCAGACAAAAAAATCGGGTTCGTCCGCACATTTATTACAGAGTTATGGCCCTTTGAATTTTCAGCTCGTTAGCGCGATAACTTCAACAAACGTTATCCGATTTGATTGAAATTTGGTATATAGGTGTCTCCCAAAAATATCTCGGATGAGTTCGAAAACCGGCCTGGTCTGATAAAATTTGATAGAGTTATGGCCCTTAATTAGTCATTTTTCACGAATTTTCAGCTCGTTAGCACGATAACTTCAACAAACGTTATCCGATTTGATTGAAATTTGGTATATAGGTGTCTCCCAAGAATATCTCGGATGAGTTCGAAAACCGGCCTGGTCCGATAACATTTGATAGAGTTATGGCCCTTAATTAGTCATTTTTCACGAATTTTCAGCTCGTTAGCGCGAAAACTTCAACAAACGTTATCCGATTTGATTGAAATTTGGTTTATAGGTGTCTCCTAAGAATACCTCGGTCGAGTTCGAAAACCGGCCAGGTCCGATAAAATTTGATAGAGTTATGGCCCTTAATTAGTCATTTGTTCACAAATTTTCAGCTCGTTAGCGCGATAATTTAACAAACATCATCCTATTTGATTGAAATTTTGATATATAGGTGTCTCCCAAGAATACCTCGGACGAGTTAGAAAACTGGCCCGGTCCGATAAAATTTGATGGAGTTATGGCCCTTAAGTAGTCATTTTTCGATTTAACCTATTAATTAGTCTACCGATACTGATGCACACCAATTGGCGGTAGCCACCGGCGGTAAGCCACCGAAAACGAGACACAGCATCTCTGATGCCACCTCTTGTTTTTATATAAAATTGCAGAGAAGGCAACTTAGCATTTATCGATGCGCACTGGACGAGTATAAGATTTCGGACGTATTTAGCAGGAGCGTTGGGCTGCCAGTGTTTCTGATAGGAATGATGGCGATTGCAAGAATTTTCCATTTTTATTTTGCCTGATAAGCGGAAAATTGGCTTAAGAAATTCAGGAATTATTTGGCAAAATCGGTCATTAAACGCTGCAATTACAGTACTAATTAACGGTAAATTATATCGCACACGTTATTTACTGTGGTGCGAATTTGGGGTTGTGGGCCAACAAGTACATTGAACCCCAAGGAGCGACACGGAAGTGGCAATTTGGATACGATGAACATCGGTCCTATGCGAATGACATCGAACGGTATTACACATTCATTAATGTCCTCCTCATGGGAACGGATGGATTCATGGTTCGGATCTATTAGGTCTAATGGGGGTTGGTCAGACCAGATTGCTACTTAACCTCTTTCGCTACGATGAACTGCCCCAATTTTCCAGTTGAGTAGAGGCAATTTGATCTCGAGACTGATATACTCTCTAAATACATCGCGCTATAACGCGTGGGTATTCACGCAAAAGGTATGAGGTTATTGTACGAATCGAGAGGCAGGATGAGGTTACTGTACGAATCGGGAGGCAGATATGAGGTTATTGTACGAATCGGGAGGACGGGATGAGTTATTGTACGAATCCGGAGGCCGGTTCAATTGGATCAAACACCAGTTTAAAGCGCGAAATTTGGAAACAATATACGGAAGTAAAAGTACATTTTAATAAAAACATTTCATCACAAAGTAACACCGGAATGGTGTATTATTTATTTGCATGGATGTACATGTAAAATAAGCAGACGACAGATAAATTAAAGTACAGTAGGAGATGTTCGTGAAGTTGGATCGAAGTTCGAAATTCAGTTGGAAATTCAAACTTCAAATTGTTGCCTTAAATTTTGTGTGTGGCCCAATTCGTGCTTCGCATCTCGAATTTTTGCTGGACTTAAAATTTGGACTTAAATATACAATACACAATAAACACGACACAACCAAACTAATATCTTGTCCCTGCATTGTTGAAATACGTGTTTGTGGATCAGTGTGTATTGTGTAAGCGTAGACTTCAATCAAGTCTGAACTGCTCCAAGGACAACATACCATAATTTAATCTATAAATAAGACTAACATTCATAATATTATTCCCCTTGTATTACTTGTATATTTATTATGGGGTTACGCACCACAATCGAACTCACAAAGTGTGTTATTAGCTGCAATATAAAATTAATACTACGGAATGTAGAACTCAAGTTATTCACAAAATCCATCTCTGACTGGAACAAACCCATATGAAAAAATCACCATGGTTGTAGCGCCAGGTTTGGGAGTAACGGGCGATGTTTGAAGCAAAGCGATATGAAAGAGCGTTTTTTTTCTCTCGAAGATATCTATATTGTCTAAATAAGGGACATATTCAGAAATGAAAAACAAAAATAAAACAAAAACTTAAAGAGCGTTTTTAAAAGAGCGTTACTGTTGTTACGAGTTTTTGCCAGAGCTATCTTCAGTCGAGTTTTATTTAGAACTCGGCCTATGGTTTGGCGAGGTCGGTATATGCGGGCGGGCGGGCTGGCTGGCATCGGGGCGTCCGGACGAGCGCGAGACAGTTAGCGCGATAACTCAAACAAACGTCAACCGATTTTATTCAGATTTGGTATATGGGTTTGTTCATCTCAAACGAGTTCGAAAACCAGGTTTGTCCAATATTTTATACGAGAGTTATGGAACTTAGTTTGTCTATTTTTTACGATTTTGATCGTTCGCGACCGTTAGCGCGATAAGTTAAACAAACTTTGACTGATTTCGCCTCTAGATGGGAGCTATCGAATTTGAACGATTTTCGATGAAAATCATGGCCGCCAGCGGCCATCTTTGATTTCACTCTTTGCATCAATAAATCCTTTGGCACATCCTACAGACCACAGTTATTGGATAATTGTATTTGAAACTTTACAGGCTTGTATAGGACCACCTTTGGTAGTTATCGAAATTGAATGATTTTCGATGAAAAACATGGCCACCGGCCACCATCTTGAATTTTACTCTTTGCTTTACTAAATATTTTAGCACACTCTACAAAGCATATCCCTCATCCGATCATCACCAAACTTCATATGGAACCTCGGGTGACCTCTATATGGGTTCTTACTATTTTTTTTCCGAATTCTGTTAAAAACATGGCTGCCAGCGGCCATCTTGGATTTTACTCCTTGTGTGACTGAATACTTTAGCACACCTTACAGGTCATATTTCTCATCCAATCGTCACCAAACTTCGTATGGATATACGGGGTGACCTCTAGATAAGAGCCTCCATTTCCCCCCGAAAATTGTTAAAAAAAACATGGCCGCCAACAGCCATCTTGGATTTCAAATATGCATCCACCAGCACACCATGCAGACCACATTTATTGGATAATTGTTTTTAAACTTTACAGCTTGTTTATGTTCACCCGTATATGGGCGCTATCGAATCTGAACGATTTACAATCAAAAGATGGCCGCTGACATCCATTGTTTTTTTTTACCCGAGTCATGTCCCTCAGTTTTGAGTTATGGTTCTTATAATAGTTCGTTCATTTTCAGTGATACTCGGTCAGACAGATGTACTGTTGTGGTCAAAAAATGGACCAAGCCATCTTTGATGCGCAACCCTTGTTTTTGTTTTATTATCAAAGGACACATCCAACTTTTTTGCATCGTAGATAAAAAAAGAAAGTCAAAGTAAAATATCTTATCAGGGATAAAAAAAAAAGTCAATGTTCTCATTGGGCTAGAGGTGTGAAGTTTTGACACAAGCTGAACCCTGACGGGAAAGTGTTTGCGCATGTTAATGCCAAACTTCATAAGGATCCTCGGAGTGACCTCTATATGAGATATATTATTGTGCAAATATAATGTTACACAATACACCAATGCCACTAATTTCGATAGCTCCCAAAGGTGACAATGTTTCGTTGGAGGCCCAATGCGAACACGGCAACAAAATGTTTAATGTTTATATTATATTTCCTTGTTAAGATAATTATGTGTTCAGTGAAAGTGAAAAGATCTCTTCACAAGGAAATACTATCTTATATTTGCACAATAATATATCTCATGAGTCTAAAAAGGTGTTATTGTGCAGTTAATTTATACCCGGGATTTACTATTATCGTACAGAAGACTCATACGGCTATTTCTCAATAGGCCAACATAGAAAACATGACTTATATATGTATGTATACGTGTTTTGATTGTAAGCGACGATGTCTTGCCTCCATTTTTGAACCAATTATGACGGTCATGTTTCCCGTTTGCGCCCTGTGGCAACTGTTGGTTCCTGTTTGTCCATGCACGCAGAATATCTTTTCACTTTCACTGAACACATAATTATGACTCTCTATACGACCACAATCAATGCAGCGTTGAACAATTGACGTAAAACACATTACAGACGTGCCGAAAAATCGATCGAAAGTACCGACAATTTGATGTAATTCAAAGTGAAATTCTCTCTTAACAAGAAAACGTGAGATCGAATTAGCTCGCAACAATTTTTGTTGCCGTGTTCGCGTTGGGCCTCCAACGAAACATCTAAACATATTAAGACGAAACATGTTTATTGGTGTTCAGCGCCCAAGACATATTCGATAGAGTGTCATTGGCAGTTTTGTTTGTCAAATAGACTTGGCGATTCCAACACAAATTCTGCGCCACACGAACACGAAAAAAGCTTTCGCAGCTTTCCGGATGCACATATATAATGTCAGAACAACTGGCACCCATACTCAGTGAAACGCAAAACCAACATCCATTTCTTAAATCCGGCCATTTATGGGACCATGCATCTCCTGTTATACCGAACAGAATATATGCAAGAAATGAATGAATTTGAGCCACGGATGAGTGAAAAATACACTCATTTACTTTATGAACGACGAGAACCAGCATGGTAATTATAATGAAAACGAGTTAATGACTATAGCCATTAACTCATTTTCATTATAATTACCATGCTGGTTCACGTCATTCATAATGTAAATAAGTGTATTTTTCATTCATCATTGGCTCAAATTCATTCATTTGTTGCATAATTATATGATTTATGTATAATATATAGATGATCCCGGTTTTAGTGAACAGTCCCCCTTTAAGTACAATATAACATAAAATTGGGTTGGAATGATGTCCTTATATACATACCAAATTTTGTTACAGAGTATATGAACACATATTATAGTACTATCGCACATTACACACGTCCGGGCTATTTAGGGATTTCTTTGTGATCGCCTCCGTCTGCATGGACAGAATATAAATCGTCTGGTCTACATACCAAATTCGAGTCGGATCGGTCGAGGTCCAGAAACATGCCCTTATGAGCGTATATGAGCGAGGTCAAGGTCAATTAAGTACATGGTCGCACGTGAAATTGGACCCGCCCATATTGTTCCCGGGATCAAAGTAGGCATACATAACAAACTCGAGTCGGATCGGTCGAGGTCCAGAAATATGCCTATATGAGCGAGGTCAAGGTCAAGGACACGGTCGCACGTTAAATTGGACCCGCCCATGTGTTCCCCGTATCAACATGGGCCTACATACCAAATTTGAGTCGGATCGGTCGAGCAGTTTTCGAGTCTATCACACACACACATAGACACACGCAGACAGACAGAAGTTCCAAACTATATAGTAGACCAGCTGATGTGCCCGACTTCGTCCGGGCTATTAAGGGATTTCTTTGATCGCCTCCGTCTGGGCAGAATATACAGCTGGACAAACTACTGTTCGATCGATCCAGAAACATGCCTATATGAGAGTATATGAGCGAGGTCAAGGTCAAAGACACGATCGCACGTGAAATTGGACCTGCCCATATTGTTCCCGGGCTCAAAGTAGGCGTAAATACCAAATTTGAGTCGGATCGGTCGAGTTCCAGAAACATGCCCATGTGAGCGTATATGAGCGAGGTCAATGTCAAGGACACGGTCGCAGGGGAAATTGGACCCGCCCATATTGTTCCGGGGATCAAAGTAGGCCTACATACCAAATTTGAGTCCGATCGGTCGAGGTCCAGAAATATGCCTATATGAGCGAGGTCAATGTCAAGGACACGTTCGCACGTGAAATTGGACCCGCCCATATTGTTCCCGGGATTAAAGTAGGCCTACATACCAAACTCGAAACATGCCTATTAGAGCGAGATCAATGTCAAGGACACGATCGCATGTGAAATTGGACCCGCCCACGTTATTCCCCGGATCAAAATAGGCCTACATACCAAATTTGAGTCGGATCGGTCGAGCAATTTTTGAGTCTATAACACACACAGTCACAGACAGACAGACAGACAAATGTTCCAAAATATATAGTAGACTAGCCGATGAGCCAACGTTGTCCGGGCTATTCAAAAACCAAATTTCAAGTCGATAGCTCTACCCAGACCGAAATTTCAAGTCGATAGCTCTACCCGTTTCCGAGATCTGGTCTGCGCATGCGCGAAGCTGGCGTCGCACGGGCTCGCGATCCGATAAAATTCGTATCCGGGGCAAGATACATTCACATACCAAATTTCAAGTCGATAGCTCCACCCGTTTCCGAGATCTCGTCTGCGCATGTGCGAAGCTGGTGTCGCACGGGCTCGGCGACCCGATAAAATTCGTATCCGGGGCAAGATACATTCACATAGCAAATTTCAAGTCGATAGCTCCACCCGTTTCCGAGATCTGGTCTGCGCATGTGCGAAGCTGGCGTCGCACGGGCTCGGGGCCCCGATAAAATTCGTATCCGGACCAAGATACATTCACATAGCAAATTTCAAGTCGATAGCTCCACCCGTTTCCGAGATCTCGTCTGCGCATGCGCGAAGCGGGCGTCGCACGGGCTCGCCAATACGACAACGTCCACCGCCTGGTCAAACTACACACACGTACCAAGTTTCGTCCCGATCGGTCGAGAATCGTAGATTTGTATAAATGACAGACAGACATACATACAGACAAACAGAGGTCTTCAAAATATATATGAGATAATCATTTGATGACAGGGAAATCCTTGATGCGTAATCCACTTGGAGGATGTTATAATAAGAACATACTAAGGTCATTAACTTCGTATCTGAACTTCTCCTTAATCCTCCACTTGTATTATCAAATTAATCAAAATAATACTCCGAATAGACCATTGCAATTAAATTCATTTCAATTCGTTATTCTCGTGACCTATGCCACATGAAACATATAGATTTATATGTTTTGAGAAGAATATATAAGTAATAAATGAAACACAACATCGTGCACACTGCAGGTACATACAGTAATGCCCTAATTAATCGACTCCTTAACCACAGCAGAATTATGGGTAACTTTTCAGGATTTAGTCGGAAATATGGCTTGTTGTCATTCATCGGAACGCTCATTCGTTCGTCAGACGATTGGATTTTTCCTATTCGCTGCAAGTTTCTCAAGCTACACGTTGGACACAAAACTTCACAACGGTTTGACCGTATACGTGTAGGCGAAATGATCACGTGACTCAGGTGCATAGTAAATTGGCAGTGGAAACACATGTGCAAGTTACAAGTTACACATACCTGTGGCTGAACCTGGCTAATATTAGATAATCTGCTCTCCATTCCCAATTTAAAAGTATAATTTGGTGTTATCTCTTTTTCAGTCCAGAAATCACCAAGTTGTTTTTTTTTCCAATAGGTTTTGGTCTTCCGCATTGACTACTTCTTCTGTCATGTGGTTCCATGGATACCCATGACTGCACCTAGCTATTAATATTTCGATATATCGACTTTGTTTAGTTTGTAAAATAGATCTGCAGCATAAATTAGGTTCCGAGAAAACTATCCACATTCATGGCTTATAAAACGTGACTAAAAAGAATAAGCTTTACATGAACAAAGTACACACCGAATGTCGAACCATCATTCCAATTTCCAAGAGCGTGGAGACAAAAGGTAATTGAATCGAGGTCACTCACCTGGATCATCGACCAATCAGAAGCGTTGAATTGACATCGTTTTATCGTTGACTCGAATTTTGGGTGAGGCGATACATACACAGAACGACATGAGTGTGTTAACCCTTTACCAAACAGAAGGGCCCTGTGCCAATGCATTCTCTTATATATGCGAGTCGACCATAGGTCGCCTCGCATATATAAGAGAATGCATTGGCTTAACACATTAAAAATTGTTAAAGAATGTAAGAAAAAATGGTAAAAAGTGTTAAAAAAAGATTTTTTTTAGGCCAATGTATTCTCTTATATATGCGAGGCGACCTATGGTCGACTCGCATATATAAGAGAATGCATTGGCACAGGGCATAACTGTAACTATCACAATGTGGTCAAGGAGCCGGTTCCAATGATATCCATATTTGTATTGTTTTATTGAGACAGACCGAAGATATTTTAGGCGGTTGAAGCTTTATTTGGCCGGTTTTGGCCGGTTTGTTGGGTAAAGGGTTAAAGGGTTTATTGATACAACATGAGTGCTAGCGCGGAAGGATAATACGAGAAGCGCAGCCTCGAGTTCTATCCTTCCGCGATGGCACAAGCGCATTCCGACTTGTCTGTCATCTTTAACAGTACTCCGTACTCATCAGACAGTCTAACAATGGAATCTGGTTACCTTATTCTACGAAACAGGGCATATAGAAACCAACAACAGCATTTGAATAGTACCACTTTAATAGTGTACGTCATATTGTGAAGGTTACATACGTACATAAGATAACTGGGTGAGCGAACCAGACGAATCTGTATAAAGAGACTATATATGTATAGTTATAACTCTGTATAAAGAGACTATATGTATAGTTATAACTCTGTATTATAGTTATAACTCTGTATAAAGAGACTATATATGTATAGTTATAACTCTGTATAAAGAGACTATAATGTATAGTTATAACTCTGAACTCGTCTGATTCCATCCCAATGGTCCGTAATTACCGTCCAACTTTGACCTTTTATCAAATAACCACAATACACTGGGAACGACATGACGCCCAGAAGGCCATTTCCCAACCTTAATTGGTCATCTCCGACATATCCCATGGGATATTATATAGGCAGTATACGCTTCTCCATATACTGTCCGTATAAAAGGTGTATTTTAATTAGTCCGTCAGTATGGTCACGGTGACCACACTGCGTTAGGAATAAGTTCATTATATTCCCTTTTGACATGACCCTTTCATCTTAGCGCGGCCATTTATTAAGTATCGATGTTATTAGTAGGTCTCCGTTCTCCCGGAGGGCGGAGTCCCGATACCGGAAATCATAACATCCCAATTCATTATGTGTAATATAAAGATAGGATATCTCTTCTCGGCAACATTTCCAATAACACCTACAACATTTCTGTATGGAATTCCCTTGTTTCAAGGCACGTATCAACTCAATCTAAGTTAACAACAGACCCACATATAAATAGTGGGTCTGATTACATGCCATAGACTTTCTATTTCCCGAACCGCGGGATTCCACGTCAGTAGCGCCAATCAGAACTCAATATTATAATAGCCATGCACCAGATACAAGTGTAAATTGATGTGATTAAGGTAACGCGATGTGACGAAATCTGGGGGAAGCCTGAACCTTCCATGAAATGAAATTTCGACGAGAATACGACAGACTCACTGAGTGTATTCGAATCGTTGTTCTTCTAAATATTTTGACATGCAGTTACATAAAGAGTTAAAACTTATAACATGTAAATGCAAACGAACATAAATTGAGTTCAATGTAACTGTTAGATGCAAAGCATCGTCGTTCAACGACCACCATATATCTTATCAGGTTTATCTCTATATAACGTACTAAACTTTCAATAACCCCATTCTAAGAAAGAACAAACATGTTGCATACGGTATTTATAATCTTTGCATCATCATTTCTTATAATCGTTTTAGATTTTTCACTGTCGGTCATTTTTGAAAATTCACCCTTATTTTCTTCAATATTATTAAATAGTCTTTCCCTTAGATCAGAGTATGCACTACACTCGACAACAAAATGATACTCGGTCTCAATTGTAAATAATCTGTTTTAACTGGAGTTTTCGGTTGTTTATGTCTATATATACCTTTCTCTATTTTCAAATTGTGAGTACCACAATACAAAGTCTTGTAAACATTTGCAATTTTATACATATGTTCGCGAATATATATAAAGACCACCATTACGTGACATGCGAACATAATGCGAACATATTCTTGGTTATTCGAACACTCGAGAACAGACCAGCGAAGTATGAGTCATTCATTCCAACATTTTTCGACTGCATGCTAGTACTCTTATGTTTTTATTGCGATCCCCTGGTATCTATAGGTGTGAATTGCTTGCATAAATCCCCGACGGAGTGTAAACTACACGAACAAAAAATCAACCTGTCGGCAGAATTCCCCAACAAGTACATCATGCTTTCCAACCTAACACCCAATATATTTGGAAATTTCCAACTGATGCAGACTGATGGCCATTTCAGTTAAAACAATTGGCCGAAAATAAGAAAATACATGGCCTAAAAACAACAAATTTAACATTAAATACTGGTTGGAATATCAAACGATATAAACAACAAATTAAAAAAAAATTTGGTGTGAAATTTCCAACTAATATTGTGTCAAGCACGAAATGTCCAACTGTTGAACATTTTGTTGGAGAATTAGCATGCATGGACGTGGCTAGAGAGTCCCCAAATGGGGGTGTATACATTAGGATTTCCAACTGCACCCATGCATCTTACCCAAGGTAGAAGGTCGGGAAATTCATTTACACGCCCCGTCTGGTCGGAAGTTTCCAACTGCCACCTCAAGCCTATCAAATGTTGGAAACTTCTTACCTGACGCCCCCATGTGGTTGGAAATTTTCCCAACCGATGGCAATTTCAGTCCAAAATTTGCTCGAATGAATACTGGTTATGAAATCACACTATCAGAAAACTTTCTGAAATTTCCAACTAATGCAATGTTTTTGCCCAAGTTGGGGGGTGAGACACCCATGCGCTCCCTGTCTGTTGCAGTGAGCAATTTTGGCATGTCATAGTGTCAGATTGGCGAGCAATATTAACCTTTACTGAAGGCTGATCAATATTATATTTCTTAACAATTTCCCTTTACTAAAGTATAATGCAGGTCCGTATCGGGTGGCATTTACATGCAGACAGTCCACGTGGTTTCGGTGACGCCATTGTCTGTATACAAGATATAGCCTAGCCATTCTAAAGTAACAAGCTTTGTCCGCCGGTCAACTGACGGAGGGTTATGGGAAAATCAACAGATGCGAAACCGCAGATAAGTATCACGATATCTCTGTCAAACACAGTGATCAATACTAACTATATTCCACGATGTGAGCAAACAACGATAAGGAGATTGTGTGTTCCGCCCACAATAGTGATGTCCGAGTCCGATAGTACTGCGTATAAATTATAGCCAACTTGTGTTATTGTACTGAGAAATTCATTGAATTTTCTATATATCAAACAGCAATTTCCCACAGAGGGGGCTGGCCGTGAAGAACTCATATTCATCAAATTCACCAAGTGACATTATTTTGACTTGCCTATAAATGCAAAGACGCACCGGAGATATATAGATCAGTAGTACATTGTACCAGTAATAACACAAAACCGCTGCATGTCGTAGATTGATCACTGATAATGGCAGAAATTAATTAAGGCAAACTTGCCAGCGTGTGAACGCACTCTTTGGCAAGTTGTTCAGAGTATTTTACGGTTGTCGAATTATAGTGTCGATAAGAATTTCTTATACATAAGTAAAATGTTTGTGACAAGAATTTACCACGACATATGGGTCAATCGGAAACACCACAACGGAAATGCTATACTATTTTCGCACAAAACACACACAATAAAAAGTGTAACACGGGACCGAGGACGACTCCATCCTTCGGTTCTCAATGCACATGCATGCAATTTTGAATACATTTTTAATTACTGTTTTTTTTTTTTTTTAAAGCAATCATTGTTTGTTGATTTTATTGAATGGTTCCATCTGAAACACACGAAAATTGTAAGCGGTGTGTATACTTTGGTAAAGTAATCAGCTTAAGTTGTTATTAAAGATACGGGCGGTGTTGGCGGTGGTACATACTGTTAAAATATTCAGCTCCGTCAAAAACCGCCATAAACAGAAATAATAGTAAAATATAGACAGACCGTGTTCTTATACCAATCAGAAATATGGCATAAACAATATGTTATTGTCAAATGTTTTTCCTTTGTTATGAAAACAAAAGCAAAAAACGTTACAGAACCAGGTTTTTGTTTAGATCCGGATATGGTAAACATAAAGAGCGTTATTTGTTACTGTTTTCCTGATATGGAAATAATACAGAGCGTTTATATCATTTGTGTGTGATTAACCAATAGAATTGCGCTGTGTTATGTAAACAGAAGCAAAACTTCTGTAACACGGGCAGGTTCTTGTTTACGTACACCATCGTACGTATTGACGACAATATACTATTTACGCGCCGATTATGTTTGGCATATGAGCAAAACTATATATATTTTAATATTCCTTCTGTTGATGGCGATTTGAACAAATATGAATATTTCTGCAACGAACGCCGCCCGTGCCTTTAAGCCCAATTATACATAAAAACATACCCGATATTTCCACTGATGTCAGTCTCATCGTTATATAATTATGCAATATAAATTCTTTTAAGTTGACTTTATTACGGATTACAGTTAATTTCGTTATCGTCATAATATTAATTACATTCCTCAACAATAATGCTAAGTGTCAACTGTTCTTGGACATTGGTATTGATGAGTATTTATTGATCTATCTCATACCGTTGAGCAGATTACGTATGCATGCATACTTGAAGGGATCGAATCTCCGTTTTGTAATACACTTTTGTGCCACAATTATACAATTAATCGGTAAAGTGTATAATGTGTTATAAATGGGAAGTGTCAAGATGGGATTGGAGTACAAGTTATGAAACTTATAGACCTTCCACAGCTGTCAACAAATAATTATTAGCAGGTATTTTCGAGCAATAAGCGACTAAGGGTGGATACACACATGCATGTAATCTCTGTAAATATCGTGTATTTTGCGTTTTACATGGATCATACAGACCATGTAATATGTGTCTGCTGACAACCCAATCATTGTCAGTCTTCTCTTGATTGTATACCAGCGATGGTCCCAGGATTTCCCAATGCAGGGGCTATGGTCCCCAACATGGGGGCTATATTATCCCGGAAGCTACCGGACTGACCACTACATATTTCCTCGACCGGGGGGGGGGGGGTGCATGCAGCACACGAGTCCTACCCCCCTGAAGCCACAAAGGCACTCCTGATTTGTAAATATTGTAGTTGACAGGCATATATGTCGTGCCTGTTTGCTACGAGTGATTAATCTCATATGCAGCTATCTATGCTATTCATATAATTATGAACATATTATTACAGCTTTAAATTTGAAGGTACAGAAGGAGTTCACAACTACGTCACATTTCCTCTCTTGTGTTATATACGCACAATTTACGTCTATGGAATATTTAAGTAAACCATAATGTTGTACATTCTTGCCCAGATAATCCCGGCCGATACATTCAACTAAACCCCTTAGTTATTCGAAACTTTCGAGAACCAGCCTCTCCCCCAATCATGGATTATAGTCCAAAATGTGATAATTCAAGCCTGTACAGGCTAAACTTGTGACAGTTAGGAACTTGTTCATCCTTTGGCCTGAGAAACATATACTGTTCTGTAAATTATGGGTTAAAAATGGGGGGGGGGGGGAGGTGACTCTTTTTTCTTTCAACGCTGTACCTGCATTAATTTTTTTGGCACTGTAATGGGATATATGCATGGAAATCCCAATTGAATGTTATCACATGAGCTCGCACTCAAATTATCCGAGCAATCTCAACAAACTGGTATTGTCTGTCTTAATTTTCCAATGCCTGTTATTCAAGGCATGAGAGCACCATATCGGACTGTTAAAATTTGAGCTCAGGCCATGCATAGTCGAGAAACAAATATCCTTATCCTTACGACTCGGCGTTGTCCGATTAGGGTAAATCACTTAACATGGAATTCACCATGTATGAGTTAGTTGATTGCCATGTGTATTACTATATATAGCACTTCCAAAATGTGGAGCCAAAGAGCCGTTCGGGTTTTGCTGGACGAGATCAAATTGGGAGTCAGTGTGTGGGACATTAAACACTCATGTATTACAATCGTCATACAAGAGCTTCAAAAGTCTGCACATTTTATTGTTATTTTGGATGACCCTGTTTCCAAGAAATGACGAGAAACAAATCAAGTATAAACTCGACGGACTCAAATCCACTTTTCTAAATGAACTAAAACTCGTGAAAAACAGCAACAGATATCAGACAGGATGTATTCATTTCGGCACCCATGAAAAAACACATGTTTATGACTGGCCTGAAATCTCTTGATAACAGTTAGTTTTATTTTGGCTTATAACTACTCACTGGTCTCGCCTGATGAAATGGAACGATCGCGCGCAGGCGATTAATGCTATCAATGATTGGTATGACCATGTAAAATACATGGATTTTACATACAGACATTACATGCATGTGTGTATCCACCCTAAGCCGGCCATTTGCTGTATTGTAAATGCTGATGCCATCTTTGTTCACCCAAATTTGGATATCCAGGCATACATTCAGTGTTAATTGGCTTTATTCTATTTGCACCCCCTTGCATTGGGAAATCTGTCCAACATCTGTAAATTTTCAACCCGACCACACCTCAAATTTCCAACCGATTTCAGACCAAACTTTTGACCAAAAGTAGAAACATATATGTTACTGTTGGTGTAAAACAACAAATACCACAAATGGCTGGTTGGGAAATCAAACAATGAGAACAATTTCAAACTATATATGTGGTGTAAAATATCCAACTGTTATGTCAGGCATGAAATTTGCAGTTGGTGAAAATTTTGACACCCCCGGCCAACCCCCTGTCACACGTCCCTGGTCCAGAGTTTCAACTAACATGACAACAAGCGCATAATGTTATATATTCATCACAGCGTCACAAATAGCTTATTAATCGAAAAATATACGACAAAAACCCTTATAAATGTCAAGAGTGTCACAGAGTGTGTTAACTTAATGGAACCAAATTCAACCAATATGTCTTGCACAAACGAATGCCGACGGCAATATTCGCAACTTTCCGGTCTAGAAGACATTGATCTTCAGATGTTTTCTGGAGGTTTCCTTATCTTCATGATAATGTTAGGTTACATTAAAGTGAAACACTCCGGTTGGGCGATCAAATATAAATTGAGAATAATGTTGCTCAAAGTAGTTATTTTTTACGAATATTAATCCAAATTGACTACACCGACCGTCATTCTTATATAATAATTAAATACAATGACTCTGGATGGCGAAATCATTTGTGTTAGATTATCGCCGATAGTTGAGTCCCGAATCGAGATGTAAATATTTACAATTGAGCGTAGTTCAGACGATGTTTTCTATGGAATCGTATGGTCGATATCTTTGAAATTTTCGGCGATGTTAGTAGAATGTTACATTCTCCAGGTTTGCATAGCGTCTGAGTACTCACTTATCCATTTGCGGTTTGCGCTCCAAAATACACCTAATAATATTCGCTTTTGAATTGTTCCCGGTATCGATACATACTTTATCTATCTTTATACGGGCATATAATAAGTCCCAGAAAGACGCACTGAAGACTAGAAGTCATACAAAACAAAACGTTGAACAGGGTGTTTGGGTCCGAACACAAACAACAGCCATGTGCACGACATGGAACATAAAAGAGCGTTCCTTATTAGTCTATTCCCGATATGGTAGCAATAAATAGCGTTTTTTCAATTATGTGCGAAAAAGGTTTACAGCTGGGAAATGGCTGTCACAATGGGAAATATTTTTTCAGAGCATATGAAGCCGGTATATCATTTCGTGTATTTATCAATCTATATATCTTATACCTCCTTTAAAATTATGTAGATAAAATTTGGATGCTCGAATGAGCCATGTCCTGTTACAAACTGGCAAATTTGCTTCGCCATTTTTTCAAACAGTTCGTGCGTGTCGTCCCTATATGAACATTGAATTCACAAGAAAAACTATTATAACATTTAGATACGTGAAAGCAATATGAAAAATACAGGAATGGTGTATCCAAACCAGTTACACGAGCATATGCTCTGTGTACTGGCTGTAACACTCACTTGACTCAGCATTACTATTTCACAATTCTAATATAGAGATATAATAATCTAAGACACCTACTCAGAAATTCCGAAACGTGTCAGTCAAACATGTGCAATAGATAGCCACTACAGTGAAGATGCCCTGCCCGATTTGACACCATAACACCACAATATGTACTTTTTTTTATATACAGCAAATATCTAGATCGGACCCATGCTCCCATTAATGAGAGGTTTTGATGACCATATATCGACTTTCGAAATAGGAAGTTCAACACGCTTTGAATTGTTGTCAGCGTAGCAAAGTGTCCAACGATAATCTCTGTTAAAGAGCGTCCATGCTGTTATCGCCCAAAATCGGTATATAATTAAAGAGCGTTCTCAATTATGATCGTAGTTTAGTTCCTCGCTTTCAACGTAAAACGGGTAGAATATTTTGTTGGCCATTTTTATGAATATTTAATATTAAAATATTTAATCTTACCAGCATACATACCTTTCCAAATTCGATCTATTCACGTGTGTTAGTTTACATTCTGTCACCGGTAGTCTCGCGCGTTTTCATTGGTTGTTAGCGAAAGCTCATATTCAATAAAATAGCTTGTAGTATCTCCAAGCGCACCCGATTAGTGTACCCGACAACTGTCATAGTTTGACACTTCCGTGTATTGTTTAGATAACTAGAATTGTGAATTTGAGCACGAAAGCTGGTTTTTTGGACTGGCTCCGACATTTTGACTTTTCAAACTTATATGATGTGTTCCAAACACTATTATTGAGAAAACTAACTATAGTTTTAATTCATGATTTGAAGTGAAGGACTCACTATTGACACTAATAATTTGAAATTATTTTTCTGATCTGTTGAAAATACGATGGCATCCAGCGCTCGTACTTCGAGGAGCAAAAGCAAAGTTCACTATAAAACAGCTAATTCATTTACCTCGTGACAGTAGTGAAAATGATGACAGTGAAACCGATCTTTAAAAAACCAGTACCGGCATCTGGCGACTTAGCCTTGAATTCACTTGAGAACACAATGGCAGAATTGAACGGTTAATATGAACAACTAGCGACAATGAGACAGTTGAAAGAGAAAGAGAGAGAGAAGCAATGGAAGAGAAGGTTAGAGAAGTAAGACGACGATTCAGAAAGCTGGACTCCAAAGCAAGACACCTAAAGGTAATTCACAAACTATTATGGACCTAAGAATTGATAAAGAGTTGACAATGAAGGCAGAAGAAATGTTGAAAAAACTCGGGACTGTTTAACCAGATTGAAAGTGATGACTCTGATAGTGATACTGATAATAACATTTCTTCAGATGAAGAGTCTGATAATCCTAGATTTAGAAAGATATCAGCTCGTTCGGGTCTTGATTCACAGATGAAACTTAGATTCAACACCCTCAGAAATGCCCCCATACCAACTTACAAATGGAATTCCGTAACAAAGGGAATTGAATTTAATAATCTGACCTTTAACCAATTTGTAGCCGGAGAGTTGGAGATTATTAGTAGCTCAAAATATTAAATTGAAAAAGCTGGGAGGCTGAACTTGTTGAAGAGATCATCACATTATTATGAAATATATGAGTGGAAAGTGCTGTTGCGATTTTGCGCAGCATGGGTACAGAGAATACACCTTCAGACATTGAAGAGTCCCTCTATAAGCAGGATCAACGAGACAACCAAGGGGGCATAAAAAGCCCGGGCAGGTTAGCCCGAAAAATTCTAGTTTATGAGTACTTCTAATTATAAATGGTTCTGCCCGGACTTTCAGAGACAGAAGTTTGAAGAGTCTGGCCCTCATACCAAAATTATTAATAATGCAGTTCGTACAGTGTATCACTATTGTGGCACTTGCTTCACAAAAATAAAATGCACAGTTGCCACACACAGAAAGCTCTTTGGCTTGTCCGTATTTTAAATGCCATGATTTCACGATTGTCGACTCTTAGTCTTTTAAGCCCAATTTAATCCTTTACCCAACAAACCGGCCAAAACCGGCCAAATAAAGCTTCAACAGCCTAAAATATCTTCGGTCTGTCTCAATAGAACCATACAAATATGGATATCATTGGAACCGGCTCCTTGACCACATTGTGATAGTTACAGTTATGCCCTGTGCCAATGCATTCTCTTATATATGCGAGTCGACCATAGGTCGCCTCGCATATATAAGAGAATGCATTGGCCAAAAAAAAATCTTTTTTTAACACTTTTTACCATTTTTTCTTACATTCTTTAACAATTTTATAATTTTTAATGTGTTAAGCCAATGCATTATCTTATATATGCGAGGCGACCTATGGTCGACTCGCATATATAAGAGAATGTATTGGCACAGGGCCCTTCTGTTGGGTAAAGGGTTAAGGGGCGGAGTTTCACAGACTATACCAGTAATCCCGGAACCTTTAAATGTTAAATTAGTTTTTAATTTTTTATTTCATTTCATCAACCAATTTGGAATAAGTCTCTTCTGAATTAAATGAAATTAGCTGGGAACGTGACCCAGAGTTTGCCCGCTCAAGGAAGACATTGAAAGAAGTAATCAATCCGAGTCGATTTCGGAGCAACTTTTAATTGGGAAGTTCCGATGATTCATGGGTCTGTAACCCGACCTTTGAGATATTGGACTGGAATCAGGTGAATGACAATCCAGAATATTCACAAACACAATGTTCTTTTCCACTACATTCAGATGTTTGTCATATCAGTTCATTGCAGGAATTGAATTTTGAATTACTGTCGCCTTCAGTTGAAGCAAATCATGTAATATCTTCATCTGTTCTTCCAAACTGTCTAAATTGTAAGATCCAAATCTATTCCAAAATAAATAATCCTTACATTAGAAACCAGTTAGTGGACTACTATGACAGACAATTAATTGAATTATTCCAGTATGGATTCCCCATAAATGTTGATAACCAAAATTTTCAACACAGAAACACATTTTTCCTGATCACAGAGGGGCCCTACAATACCAAGAAATTGTAGCCCAATACATAGATAAGGAGATAACGAATTGAATTGTCATAGGACCTTTTCAAGAGAACCCTTTCTCAAAAGAAATTCACATTTCACCCTTGAACACAGTTCCCAAAAGAGATACAGAAAATAGAAAATTATATCAGTGGATAATCTGTTAGATATTGTTAAGAATTTAGGTAAAGGATGCCTTCTTTATAAACGTGATCTTCGTAAGCCTTCAGACAAATTTTTCTGGAGCCCGCAGATATTCATTACATGGGTTTCATCTGGGAGAAACAGCTCTATTTTGACACGGCACTACTCATGGGATTAAAATATTCTGCCTACATCTTTCAAAGGGTTTCATCTATGATTCCCGTTATGATGAAAAAGAACGGATATTTTCTTCTGAATTATCTGGATGATTTTGCAGGAGCCGATTCCATTCAGAATGGCAATTTAGCCTTTAGTTATTTAATGTTATAACATATATACATTTGACAAAGTGTTGACAATAAAAACAGAATAGGATAAATGATTTGTTGGATTGGAAAAGGGATTAAACAACAAGCCCAAGGGCTTTTGTTAAGTTTGCTCCCTTTTTTTTTCGCGCCCACTCTTCATTAAGTGTAGACGGGGGTCAGACGGGAAGGAATGGAAATATTATAATAATAATAATAATAATAATAGTAATGATGATGTTATGATAGACAGGAAGATATATATATATATATATACATATATATATATATATATATATATATATATAGAGAGAGAGAGAGAGAAAGAGTGAAAGAAGACGGAAAGAGAGAGAGAGAGAGAGATAGAGAGAGAGAATGAGACTGTCTGGGTAAAGTGAGGATGTAATTCAGTTGCAGCTGATTGGTTATAATGCTGTACATATACTATTGTTTGTGTCATTGCTACGCCCGTCGCCGTGAGATGTCAGACGATCTGGGGCGGGTAAGTTTCGCGCTTAGCAGTAATATTCCATGCTTTTCACGAAGTGTGTGTACCTATCATATCCTTATGAGAATCGCTTTGTTTTCAAAATATATCTTTGGACCGCGTCAAATATTTTAATATTATCACGATGGCTGAGTTCCTGTGATCCGCACAAAAGAGTATGTACTGATAAAATAACATTCGGTATGGCGCATATAAGTTCAGTCCTTTGGCCATTGTATTCAGGACATTCCAATAAGAAGTGATGTGCTGTTTCTATTTTGCCACAATGACAGATAGGGGACGTTTTAATGTGATTACTCAATAAGTCAGAGTTCAAACTACTGCATTTTAATCTTAAGCGAGGGTGGAGTATATGTGATCTGCGACACTTATTGTGGTAGTAGTAGGTTGGGGGGCGCCGTGTGCTTGCGTTTAGTGATTTTTTGAAGTCATCAATTGTATTACAATTGCGTATTGTGTCAGGCAGAGAGTTCCACTCACTTATAGCAGATGGCAAAAATGAATTTCATGTAATAGTTGTACGAGATATCGGGTGGCAACCTTATGTGCCCAAAACGGAAGTTATAACCGGTATCGTAAGAATCAACTGGGCGTACGAGATTTCTCAGTATAGATGGTGCTGTTCCTTTGATCATTTTAAAAAAATGGCAGAGTTTGTGTTTTCTCCGTCGCGATGATAGTAGTTCCCAGCCTGTATCCAGTAGGAGGAGGTCTTTATTTGCGCTAATTGTTGCCCCTGTTACAATTCTAGCCATCTCATATTGAACTTTCTCTATGTCTGATGATAAGAAATCGGGAATGTTGTCCCATACAGGTGAGGCATACTCCAGTAAGGGACGTATACAAGAAAAATATACTTTTTCCAGTGTTGATCTGCTGGCTCGAAATCTTAGTTTTCGTACCAAATACACTCGTTTCCAGGCTTTAGCCAGTAATGAGCGAATATGGATCTCCCAGCTGCCTTCGTTATCAAAAATGAGTCCAAGATGTGTGTGGGTGTCAACTTCGTTCACTATTGCATCACCCAATGCCAAGGGTGGGTGTAATACGGGTGTATCTTTTCGAGAAACCAGGAGAGATTCTGTCTTCAGCGGATTAAATTTGACAAGCCATTTAGTCGACCATTTCATTAAAGTTTCTAAGTCATCATTGATAACTTTTGCGGCAAGATTGGGGTCTTCAATGGTTAGGAAAATCGAAGTGTCATCAGCGAATGTTGCATGTTATGAATTCAGTTATGTCATTTATGTATATCAAGAAAAAAAGAGGACCTATGATCTATCCTTGAGGAACTCCCGCAGAAACATACTGCAACTGAGAACTTGATACATTGATAATAACACGTTGTTGTCGGTGTTCAAGATCTGATTCAATCAGTTTATGTAAATCCCCCGTAATTCCTATCTTCGTTAGTTTATAAACTAGTCCGCGATGCCATATCTTGTCACATGCTTTACTAACGTCACAGAAAACACATCTTATTTCCTTTCCATCATCTAGGGACCTGCATATGTTGTCGTATATCTCTGTCAGTTGAAAAACAGTTGAGTCACCTTTCACAAATCCAGATTGATAAATTGATAGTAGTTTATTGACTTCCAGAAATTCCCAGAGATATTTATATATACACTTCTTTAGTTATTTGATAGAGCTTCTGAAGATCTGCGGTCTGAAAGAGTCTGTTGAGAAACATTGTGCCCCCAATACAACAATGCTGTTTCTTGGAATAAAGTTTGATACAGTTTCCCTTACATTGAGTATTGATGAAGAAAGAATAGAAGACATTTTAAGATCGGTTAATATATGGTGAGTAAGAAAATAGCGTCGGTTATAGAACTAGTTATTATTGGGTAAACTCCACTTTGTTAATCAAGGGCGAAATTTCGTTTCTAGGCTGGTAACTTGGTTAAGTGAATGTAACTATAGATTTCCAAAATGGGCAACATTTTATTCAAAACCTCATTCATACAGATTTGTTATGGTGGCCAAACTCCTGACAGAATTCAATGTCGAAACCAGACGAAGTTTTCTCAACAGACGCCTGTCTTTCAGGGAGTGGTAGAATCCTTAATGCTCAGTTCTTTCATGCCTTATCTCATCTTTTATAACAGACAGAGAGTTAGATATCAACTGGTTAGAATTATTAACTATTTTACTATATTGTCTTCGTGAAATCTGTTATTTGGCAGCTAAAGTGAATTTGAAGTAAGAAGCGTTCATCTAAGAGCAGGGCTAATGCAGGTTCTGACCTGTTATCGACATGGGGCACTGAGTCAAATGCAGAATCAAAATTTGATTCAATCATGATAGAATATGACCTGACAGAAAGTATGTCAGAGATATCAGTTGATCCGGAGTTTTTTATGTTCAGAAATCATTGGATGTGAATTATCAAAGAATTTCGGATGGCGAGTAATGGGCATTTTGAACACTTCATTGTAGATGCTGAACTGCATAATTTAAAAGAGGAACAAGAAAGTATTACCGAGCAGCCTTTGTCCATGGGACCAAGAGAAATTTGAATACCCAAATTTTTGAATATTTGCGTTTCTGTATTCACTTTAGCCTAGTGCCCTTACCGGCCTCAGTTCAGGCACTTGGTCTTTATGTTCAGTTTCTCAGTCGATCATTCCAATCCCCCCCGGCCATATATAATTATCTATCCAATTTAGTACCATCCACTAGATCAGCTATAGACACAGCCAAAATTCTTCTTCGCAAAGTCATCACGCGCCTCAAGGATCAATTGAATGTTACGATTAACTGGACAAAGATTATTCAGTTTGGTCAGAGAGTATTAAAAAATCCCATTACTGCAATACCGAAATCAAAATTCTGCCCCGTCAGTGCCTACAAGCATAAGATAGCCCAAGCACCTGCACCACACAATTCACCAGTTTTTGTTAGAATAGTGCAGGGCAATATAGTACCCATTACATATAAAGTATTTACAGATAAATTTCGTAATCTAATTTAATTGACCGGCCGGGATTCATCTCTCTACTGAACTCTACTCTTTAGACGAAGCGGAGCATCATGCGCCTTTTAAACGAAGGTGCCATCTGAGTTAATTCATATGCACGGAGATTGGATTAGCCTTATATGTCCAATAAAGTACAGTCAAATATTGAAGACATTTACAACTCTTTCTATCATATTTATATTCATTACAGGTCAAAGGAAGTCGGTCTATATATTAGGGGATTCGATCGTGAAGTATGTTTCTGGAATAGATGGCACCTTTATAGATTGTCAAAGAGTCACTACTATCGAAAGTCTATCCAGCTATGTTCTGCATTCCGAATCAATGTTTGTATCCTTTGACTGCGTTCTAATACACGATGGCACCAACAACATTCCTAAGGATCAGACAAAAGAAAGATTGAATCGTCATTTGGCAACCTCATAGGAATTCTTCAGCGCCGCAGAGTTAAAACTACGATGTCAGCCATTCTCCCACGAGTCTGCAATTATGACACTACTAAAAGCAGGGTGGCCTAGATTAACATAGTGTTGCAGCAATTGTGTCACCGACATAACATTTCCTATGGACCTTTAATAAAGGGTGGAAGTCCCGACCGGTCATTATATTCTAAGAATGATGGTCTGCATCTGAATTTTCTATGTTCAAATATATTATCTAGAAACTTTATGCAACTGATTAAGCAAATGTGAACACCATTATAAAACAGGACGTATGTGTTTTATAAATACGCACATGCAGGGCATGCATATGTTCGCTAGAACATGACATTAAAGAGTACATGGGCAGATTGAAGTTCTTGTTACCGGAGATGACTCTTCCTTTTGGTTGAAAAATCTTCCAAGAGCTTAATGGCAATTATAGTGCTTAACCCTTTACCCAACAGAAGGGCCCTGTGCCAATGCATTCTCTTATATATGCGAGTCGACCATAGGTCGCCTCGCATATAGAAGAGAATGCATTGGCTTAACACATTAAAAATTATAAAATTGTTAAAGAATGTAAGAAAAAATGGTAAAAAGTGTTAAAAAAAGATTTGTTTTAGGCCAATGCATTCTCTTATATATGCGAGGCGACCTATGTGACCTATGGCACAGGGCATAACTGTAACTATCACAATGTGGTCAACGAGCCGGTTCCAATGATATCCATATTTGTATGGTTCTATTGAGACAGACCGAAGATATTTTAGGCTGTTGAAACTTTATTTGGCCGGTTTTGGCCGGTTTGTTGGGTAAAGGGTTAATTTCACATAAGAAAATTCAAAACCACTACCTAGCACACCCTGTTGATATTGACAGAGTCCACCACAAAGTATCATGGGACATTGAAATTCAAACATGAGGAAGTCTATTGTATTTCTGAGGGAAGATCTATATTGATGGGGAATGGAATGTACATATTAGAGCTTAAGCACAAATAGTTGCGCTTCATCACAACAACTATTTGCGTTTAAGCTCAATTAAATGCGTTTAAGCTAAAATATTTGTGCTTAAGCGCTTATGTTTGTGGTTAAGCGCATATATTTGTGGTTACAATGTTTTATGCTTAAGCATAAATAAGTGTGGTAAAGCACAATTAATTGCATTTAAGCGCAAATAATTATTAAAGTGAATTTGGCCTCCATAGATTGCATTTGTTTTTATTTGCCAGTTGAGCTCAACATTAACTTAGTTAATTTTGTCAAATTTGGTGTCAAATCGGACAGATGACGAATTTGTCTAGTATTTGTTTTTGCAGGTATTTCGTGATAAAAAACCATATGGTCCCAGATAACAATATAAGCGGCAACGTATCCTGGTCATGAAAGTGGCTATTCAGACTTCTTAAAACCATTTACGTGTTTCTTCCATGATCACTTCTGGTGGTAGACTATTCCGTATCTCTGTTATGCGTTCCGCTTACTACCAAATGTCCATACAGAACCTCACCTTTTCCAGTTTCATTTCATGCCCTCTCGTGTTAGGTTCTGATTGTTGTCTGCGCATGATTGATTCCGCTACCTCTTAATCATATTTGAAGGTCGGTCATTATTTTGCCTCTGTTGTGGCTATGTCTTTATTGAGTCCCATCTGAGTCTTCTATATATATTGTGTTGGTAACTTGAGCGTTTTTAATCTATCGTCGTACTCAATATGTTTTAATGATGGTAGCATTGCTGTTGCTCGGTGTTGGACGTTTTCTATATGGTTCATTAAACCCTTTCTGTGTGATGACCAGACACTTATTCTAGGTTTGGGCGTACTAATGCGTTATATAGCAAATTGAATGTTCTCTATTCCAAGTTTATAAATGTTCTTCTGATGATTCCCGCCATTTTGTTCGCCTTGTTAATTTGAATTTATATGTTCTTCTGATGATTCCCGCCATTTTGTTCGCCTTGTTAATTTGGTTTTATATGTTCTTCTGATGATTCCCACCATTTTGTTCGCCTTGTTAATTTGGTTTTATATGTTCTTCTGATGATTCCAGCCATTTTGTTCGCCTTGTTTATTTGATTTTATATGTTCTTCTGATGATTCCCGCCATTTTGTTCGCCTTGTTAATTTGATCTTATATATTCTTCGAAGGATAGATGACTGTTAAATAATACTCCGACATTATTCCCTTTTCATTGTTTATATTGGTAGTTCGGTTTCACTCCGACATTATTCCCTTTTCATTGTTTATATTGGTAGTTCGGTTTCACTCCGACATTATTCCCTTTTCATTGTTTATATTGGTAGTTCGGTTTCACTCCGACATAATTGCCTTTTCATGGTTTATATTGGTAGTTCGGTTTCACTCCGACATTCTTCCCTTTTCATTGTTTATATTGGTAGTTCGGTTTCACTCCGACATTCTTCCCTTTTCATGGTTTATATTGGTAGTTCGGTTTCACTCCGACATTCGTCCCTTTTCATTGTTTATATTGGTAGTTCGGTTTCACTCCGACATTATTCCCTTTTCATTGTTTATATTGGTAGTTCGGTTTCACTCCGACATTATTCCCTTTTCATTGTTTATATTGGTAGTTCGGTTTCACTCCGACATTATTCCCTTTTCATGGTTTATATTGGTAGTTCGGTTTCACTCCGACATTCTTCCCTTTTCATTGTTTATATTGGTAGTTCGGTTTCACTCCGACATTCTTCCCTTTTCATGGTTTATATTGGTAGTTCGGTTTCACTCCGACATTCGTCCCTTTTCATTGTTTATATTGGTAGTTCGGTTTCACTCCGACATTCTTCCCTTTTCATGGTTTATATTGGTAGTTCGGTTTCACTCCGACATTCTTCCCTTTTCATGGTTTATATTGGTAGTTCGGTTTCACTCCGACATTATTCCCTTTTCATTGTTTATATTGGTAGTTCGGTTTCACTCCGACATTCTTCCCTTTTCACGGTTTATATTGGTAGTTCGGTTTCATCATTATGGTTTAATACAAGTATTTTATATTTGTCTGGATGAAATTTAAGTAGCCATATTTTGCTCCATTTAACCAAGCTATCCAGGTCCTGCTGCATCTCTTCATCTTTGTTACTGGTAATTTCTCTATACATTATTGTATCGCTAGCATAGATATTATTATATATGACGAAGATATTTTATATATGACGAAGAGGACAGGTCCCAGTACTTATCATTGTGGAATACCGCTGGTGACGCCATGCCAGTATGATGTCGATCTACTGACAGAGACTTGTTTTCTTCTACTTAGGAAGTCTTCTACCCAGTTACATAGATTTTCTTAATTCCGTCACATCTCATCTTTGATAGAAGCCTCTTGTGTGGTAGTTTTTCGAAAGCTTTCATGAAATCTAAATATATGGCACGAATTTCACATTTATGAACCAGAATCCTTGTCCAATCATCTGTTATTATTAATAGTTGTAGAGTTGTCGATCTTCCTTCTATAAATCCCAATTGTTTCTTGCTTAATAGGCTATTTGTCTTCATATGTTCTAGACGTTTTTTTTCTAATTATCTTCTCCATTAGTTTGCATATAACGCTGGTAAGACTTACTGGTCTATCGTTTGAATGATCGCTCTTTCTTCCCTTATATATTGCTGTTATTTGGCCCATTTTCCATGTTTCTGGTACTTTCCGTTTAAGCGATGCATTAAATATAGCTGTTATTGGTCTGTATAGTTGTCTGCCAACTCCTTTAGTACTCTTGGGTGGAGTCCGTCCGGTCTGGTATTGATTCCCCAGTCTTCTCTTTGAGTTTATAAACTTCCAAAATGCTTTGCTGTTTGTTTTGCTGCCTTTGCTATTGTGCTTTCCTCTGTTTTCTTTCCATCTGCATGGCTTTCTTCACTTTGTTTCTGATTTTGCAATATTCTCTGTTTTCTCTTGTCTTTAGTTTCAATAGATCATGTCCATATCCTGTTTTTTATTAGCTCTAGTGTTGACTTCCCTACTGCAAAATCTCATTTCCTTCCCATGGGATATGGAATACCAATTGGTTTTGATTAACCCTTTACCCAACAGAACGGCCCTGTGCCAATGCATTCTCTTATATATGCGAGTCGACCATAGGTCGCCTCGCATATATAAGAGAATGCATTGGCTTAACACATTAAAAATTATAAAATTGTTAAAGAATGTAAGAAAAAATGGTAAAAAAAGATTTTTTTTAGGCCAATGCATTCTCTTATATATGCGAGGCGACCTATGGTCGACTCGCATATATAAGAGAATGCATTGGCACAGGGCATAACTGTAACTATCACAATGTGGTCAATGAGCCGGTTCCAATGATATCCATATTTGTATGGTTCTATTGAGACAGACCGAAGATATTTTAGGCTGTTGAAGCTTTATTTGGCCGGTTTTGGCCGGTTTGTTGGGTAAAGGGTTAATTCCTTTAGACTGTCATATAGTTGTTCCATCATTTCTTCTACTGATTTTCCTTTAAATTATTCCAAGCACGACGTTGATACATCGTCCCCCATGCATATATTTTGCTTTCCTGTAATTTACATATGGTCGAGATTTATGGGGTGTTATGGCATTGATGTCCAATTGCAGTGATCGCTGTTTCCGAGTTCACAATGTCTGTTTTAATTTCCTCTCCTTTTATTAGTAGCAGATCCAGTAATGTTGGTTTTTGATCATTTCTTGCTCTTGTTGGCTTGTTTGAACATATTTATTGTGACCCACAAATACATGGAATAATTTACAAACAGAATATATGGATGATATTGTGGGTGCACAGGGGATCGGAGCACAAGTTACGAAACTTAGTGAAGCTCCTCTCCCCTGGCGTTCAGCTGCTGATGAGTTCAAGTCGATGGTTTTGCAGGAATGACAGTTTTGTTGTTATTTGTTGTCCCATGTGATCGGCTATGTATACATAGGGGAACCGGCTCCCAATCAAAAACATGTAGGTTGTAGTTGTGGCTATGACAGAGGTCGGAGTCAATGGAATAATGATTACTGAAATCGGTCTGTGGAAATGATGAATGATTGTACTGTCTCGAATAATCGCCTGTTCAAGGTGTCGCTAATTTCGGGTATGCCAAAGAGAATATCTTTAATACTGGTGATGACCACTTTATGCTCATCTAGTCGTGTCCACTTACGGTTCCTTGCTTCTGTGTAGAAAGGACATTCGAAGAAAAAATGGCTTGCGTCTTCACATTGGTTACCGCAGGTGCAACACGGGCTTGAGGATATGTAATTTTTAGCAAGTATTTCGTCCTTAGTTGGTTCTGATGTGGGGTCTGTGAATTTTTTTGCATCAGTTGTTATTTTGCACGATACATTCCATTCAGCAATCATAGTTGGGATGAAACTTGACTTAAAGTGAGTTGTGTTCGTGGAATAGTTGACGTATCGTAACGGATTTCTAATTGGGTATCTACATGATTCCCCAACGGTAAGAGGCAAAAGTTTCGTTATGTAGGGAGGGGCCTTATTGTCCAATATTTTATGCCACATGCGCGTTTTATGTAATTTACGTCTTTCGTTGAGGGGAGGCCATCCAAGTTCACCCAGTACTCTCGCTTCTGAGGCAGATCGGATCAGGCCGGTTATTATTCTACCACCGTCGATATATAGACGGTCGAGCTTTTGGAGTAGGCAGTCAGGGGCGTTATCCCAAATTATGTCACCATATTCCATTATTGGGTGGCTGGTCAATCACTGATTGACAATCAGTTGTGTGTGATGACAGTCCCTGATATTCTCGTTGAATATTATGTTTTCTTCTCCCGTTGTTCCAGTCCCATCCCACTTACTATTTGGCATACTGGAGTCTCCCATGATCATTATTTCTTCGTTAGTGGGTAATTCATTACACGTTGTCTTTAGTGATGTGCTCAGTAGCTCATTGTTTTCTGCTGATGCTGATGATGGCTTCTGTATGTTTCCTATCAGAATAGATATTTTATTTTCCAATTGAAGGTCTTCCGACTCTACCCATAATTGTTCATTGAATCCTGTCCTTCCTTTGCATCGGTGTTATGCTGGAGTCATTATTTCTTCGTTAATGGGTAATTCATTACACGTTTTCTTTAGTGATGTTCTCAGTAGATCATTGTTTTCTGCTGATGCTGATGATGGCTTCTGTATGTTTCATATTAGAATATATATTTTATTATCCAATTGAAGGTCTACCCATACTTGTTCATTTAATCCTGTCCTTCCGTTGCATCGGTGTTAGATCATATGCTATGTTTACGTCCTTATATTGTGGATTTTCTCTCTTTAATGCTTCCATATTCGTGAATAATTTTCGTTTCATTTCTGGTCCACTGAAGCGTATTAGCAATGATCTTATCTTATTTTCGTTCTTCCCCAGTCTGATTACTCCTTTATATCTTCGTTCTTCCCCAGTCTGATTACTCCTTTATATCTTATTTTCGTTCTTCCCCAGTCTGATTACTCCTTTATATCTTATTTTCGTTCTTCCCCAGTCTGATTACTCCTTTATATCTTATCTTATTTTCGTTCTTCCCCAGTCTGATTACTCCTTTATATTTTCGTTCTTCCCCAGTCTGATTACTCCTTTATATCTTATTTTCGTTCTTCCCCAGTCTGATTACTCCTTTATAACTTCGTTCTTCCCCAGTCTGATTACTCCTTTATAACTTCGTTCTTCCCCAGTCTGATTACTCCTTTATAACTTCGTTCTTCCCCAGTCTGATTACTCCTTTATAACTTCGTTCTTCCCCAGTCTGATTACTCCTTTATAACTTCGTTCTTCCCCAGTCTGATTACTCCTTTATAACTTCGTTCTTCCCCAGTCTGATTACTCCTTTATAACTTCGTTCTTCCCCAGTCTGATTACTCCTTTATAACTTCGTTCTTCCCCAGTCTGATTACTCCTTTATAACTTCGTTCTTCCCCAGTCTGATTACTCCTTTATAACTTCGTTCTTCCCCAGTCTGATTACTCCTTTATAACTTCGTTCTTCCCCAGTCTGATTACTCCTTTATATCTTCGTTCTTCCCCAGTCTGATTACTCCTATATAACTTCGTTCTTCCCCAGTCTGATTACTCCTTTATAACTTCGTCCTTTATCTTATTTTCGTTCTTCCCCAGTCTGATTACCCCTTTATATCTTATCTTCGTTCTTCCCCAGTCTGATTACTCCTATATAACTTCGTCCTTTATCTTATTTTCGTTCTTCCCCAGTCTGATTACCCCTTTATATCTTATCTTCGTTCTTCCCCAGTCTGATTACTCCTATATAACTTCGTCCTTTATCTTATTTTCGTTCTTCCCCAGTCTGATTACCCCTTTATATCTTATCTTCGTTCTTCCCCAGTCTGATTACTCCTATATAACTTCGTCCTTTATCTTATCTTCGTTCTTCCCCAGTCTGATTACCCCTTTATATCTTATCTTCGTTCTCCCCCAGTCTGATTACTCCTATATAACTTCGTCCTTTATCTTATTTTCGTTCTTCCCCAGTCTGATTACCCCTTTATATCTTATCTTCCCCAGTCTGATTACTCCTATATAACTTCGTCCTTTATCTTATCTTCGTTCTTCCCCAGTCTGATTACCCCTTTATATCTTATCTTCGTTCTTCCCCAGTCTGATTACTCCTATATAACTTCGTCCTTTATCTTATCTTCGTTCTTCCCCAGTCTGATTACCCCTTTATATCTTATCTTCGTTCTTCCCCAGTCTGATTACCCCTTTATATCTTATCTTCGTTCTTCCCCAGTCTGATTACTCCTATATAACTTCGTCCTTTATCTTATCTTCGTTCTTCCCCATCAAAATTTCATTTTTCAGGCACACAATCAAGGGGCATAACTCTTGCTACCCCCATTAAAATGACAATTCTGTACCAAAATCTTTAAGCCTAGTATGTGCTCAACCCAGGTATATATACATTGTATATGTGTTGTGGGATCACATTTCTGTTATTTTTCATTGAATTGATGCCCCCTTATTTTTGCACCAATCCCTGCAGAAACTGTGGAGTGTCACCTTCAAGACCAGCAAATAGCACCATTTTCATCTGTCAACTTGACAAATATTGTTACTGAAAATCATTTTTTAGCAATCCTGTTCAGTTAGAAGGAACATTTTATGGTAGATACACCATTCTTCTATGCATATTCCAATACAGGTTGTCTTTAATCATATAAATTGGTGGTGATATGGAGTCTTGGAGCAGTGGGGGGGTGGTGGTGGTGGTTCATGTATATGGTTATTGGTGATTTTTCAGATGATGGGTACTTTTTCATGACATCATATGCTCCTTGAATCTTAGCTGAAAAGGCTGATATTGTGACATTACACAGTATACAACAAGATTAGATATTCAGTCTTTCTTATTCACAAGTGTGAAATATAATAATACAGGTTTCCTTGGTCATATTTCACTTGACAACATATTGTGCATGTGATGTCATAACCTTGTAAAGCTTTCCCTTAATGCTAAATAAGACTTGGAATTTTTTAACCCATAGTTTTGGGAGAGTATTAAAGATAGTTGTTGTATGAAATATTATGTTTTATTTTGATATCTGAGGAAAATATGCATCTCATAATATATTTATACAACATTATTTTGCTCATCGTTGATTCCCCAACGGTAAGAGGCAAAAGTTTCGTTATGTAGGGAGGGGCCTTATTGTCCAATATTTTATGCCACATGCGCGTTTTATGTAATTTACGTCTTTCGTTGAGGGGAGGCCATCCAAGTTCACCCAGTACTCTCGCTTCTGAGGCAGATCGGATCAGGCCGGTTATTATTCTACCACCGTCGATATATAGACGGTCGAGCTTTTGGAGTAGGCAGTCAGGGGCGTTATCCCAAATTATGTCACCATATTCCATTATTGGGTGGCTGGTCAATCACTGATTGACAATCAGTTGTGTGTGATGACAGTCCCTGATATTCTCGTTGAATATTATGTTTTCTTCTCCCGTTGTTCCAGTCCCATCCCACTTACTATTTGGCATACTGGAGTCTCCCATGATCATTATTTCTTCGTTAGTGGGTAATTCATTACACGTTGTCTTTAGTGATGTGCTCAGTAGCTCATTGTTTTCTGCTGATGCTGATGATGGCTTCTGTATGTTTCCTATCAGAATAGATATTTTATTTTCCAATTGAAGGTCTTCCGACTCTACCCATAATTGTTCATTGAATCCTGTCCTTCCTTTGCATCGGTGTTATGCTGGAGTCATTATTTCTTCGTTAATGGGTAATTCATTACACGTTTTCTTTAGTGATGTTCTCAGTAGATCATTGTTTTCTGCTGATGCTGATGATGGCTTCTGTATGTTTCATATTAGAATATATATTTTATTATCCAATTGAAGGTCTACCCATACTTGTTCATTTAATCCTGTCCTTCCGTTGCATCGGTGTTAGATCATATGCTATGTTTACGTCCTTATATTGTGGATTTTCTCTCTTTAATGCTTCCATATTCGTGAATAATTTTCGTTTCATTTCTGGTCCACTGAAGCGTATTAGCAATGATCTTATCTTATTTTCGTTCTTCCCCAGTCTGATTACTCCTTTATATCTTCGTTCTTCCCCAGTCTGATTACTCCTTTATATCTTATTTTCGTTCTTCCCCAGTCTGATTACTCCTTTATATCTTATTTTCGTTCTTCCCCAGTCTGATTACTCCTTTATATCTTATCTTATTTTCGTTCTTCCCCAGTCTGATTACTCCTTTATATTTTCGTTCTTCCCCAGTCTGATTACTCCTTTATATCTTATTTTCGTTCTTCCCCAGTCTGATTACTCCTTTATAACTTCGTTCTTCCCCAGTCTGATTACTCCTTTATAACTTCGTTCTTCCCCAGTCTGATTACTCCTTTATAACTTCGTTCTTCCCCAGTCTGATTACTCCTTTATAACTTCGTTCTTCCCCAGTCTGATTACTCCTTTATAACTTCGTTCTTCCCCAGTCTGATTACTCCTTTATAACTTCGTTCTTCCCCAGTCTGATTACTCCTTTATAACTTCGTTCTTCCCCAGTCTGATTACTCCTTTATAACTTCGTTCTTCCCCAGTCTGATTACTCCTTTATAACTTCGTTCTTCCCCAGTCTGATTACTCCTTTATAACTTCGTTCTTCCCCAGTCTGATTACTCCTTTATAACTTCGTTCTTCCCCAGTCTGATTACTCCTTTATATCTTCGTTCTTCCCCAGTCTGATTACTCCTATATAACTTCGTTCTTCCCCAGTCTGATTACTCCTTTATAACTTCGTCCTTTATCTTATTTTCGTTCTTCCCCAGTCTGATTACCCCTTTATATCTTATCTTCGTTCTTCCCCAGTCTGATTACTCCTATATAACTTCGTCCTTTATCTTATTTTCGTTCTTCCCCAGTCTGATTACCCCTTTATATCTTATCTTCGTTCTTCCCCAGTCTGATTACTCCTATATAACTTCGTCCTTTATCTTATTTTCGTTCTTCCCCAGTCTGATTACCCCTTTATATCTTATCTTCGTTCTTCCCCAGTCTGATTACTCCTATATAACTTCGTCCTTTATCTTATCTTCGTTCTTCCCCAGTCTGATTACCCCTTTATATCTTATCTTCGTTCTCCCCCAGTCTGATTACTCCTATATAACTTCGTCCTTTATCTTATTTTCGTTCTTCCCCAGTCTGATTACCCCTTTATATCTTATCTTCCCCAGTCTGATTACTCCTATATAACTTCGTCCTTTATCTTATCTTCGTTCTTCCCCAGTCTGATTACCCCTTTATATCTTATCTTCGTTCTTCCCCAGTCTGATTACTCCTATATAACTTCGTCCTTTATCTTATCTTCGTTCTTCCCCAGTCTGATTACCCCTTTATATCTTATCTTCGTTCTTCCCCAGTCTGATTACCCCTTTATATCTTATCTTCGTTCTTCCCCAGTCTGATTACTCCTATATAACTTCGTCCTTTATCTTATCTTCGTTCTTCCCCATCAAAATTTCATTTTTCAGGCACACAATCAAGGGGCATAACTCTTGCTACCCCCATTAAAATGACAATTCTGTACCAAAATCTTTAAGCCTAGTATGTGCTCAACCCAGGTATATATACATTGTATATGTGTTGTGGGATCACATTTCTGTTATTTTTCATTGAATTGATGCCCCCTTATTTTTGCACCAATCCCTGCAGAAACTGTGGAGTGTCACCTTCAAGACCAGCAAATAGCACCATTTTCATCTGTCAACTTGACAAATATTGTTACTGAAAATCATTTTTTAGCAATCCTGTTCAGTTAGAAGGAACATTTTATGGTAGATACACCATTCTTCTATGCATATTCCAATACAGGTTGTCTTTAATCATATAAATTGGTGGTGATATGGAGTCTTGGAGCAGTGGGGGGGTGGTGGTGGTGGTTCATGTATATGGTTATTGGTGATTTTTCAGATGATGGGTACTTTTTCATGACATCATATGCTCCTTGAATCTTAGCTGAAAAGGCTGATATTGTGACATTACACAGTATACAACAAGATTAGATATTCAGTCTTTCTTATTCACAAGTGTGAAATATAATAATACAGGTTTCCTTGGTCATATTTCACTTGACAACATATTGTGCATGTGATGTCATAACCTTGTAAAGCTTTCCCTTAATGCTAAATAAGACTTGGAATTTTTTAACCCATAGTTTTGGGAGAGTATTAAAGATAGTTGTTGTATGAAATATTATGTTTTATTTTGATATCTGAGGAAAATATGCATCTCATAATATATTTATACAACATTATTTTGCTCATCGTTGATTCCCCAACGGTAAGAGGCAAAAGTTTCGTTATGTAGGGAGGGGCCTTATTGTCCAATATTTTATGCCACATGCGCGTTTTATGTAATTTACGTCTTTCGTTGAGGGGAGGCCATCCAAGTTCACCCAGTACTCTCGCTTCTGAGGCAGATCGGATCAGGCCGGTTATTAATCTACCACCGTCGATATATAGACGGTCGAGCTTTTGGAGTAGGCAGTCAGGGGCGTTATCCCAAATTATGTCACCATATTCCATTATTGGGTGGCTGGTCAATCACTGATTGACAATCAGTTGTGTGTGATGACAGTCCCTGATATTCTCGTTGAATATTATGTTTTCTTCTCCCGTTGTTCCAGTCCCATCCCACTTACTATTTGGCATACTGGAGTCTCCCATGATCATTATTTCTTCGTTAGTGGGTAATTCATTACACGTTGTCTTTAGTGATGTGCTCAGTAGCTCATTGTTTTCTGCTGATGCTGATGATGGCTTCTGTATGTTTCCTATCAGAATAGATATTTTATTTTCCAATTGAAGGTCTTCCGACTCTACCCATAATTGTTCATTGAATCCTGTCCTTCCTTTGCATCGGTGTTATGCTGGAGTCATTATTTCTTCGTTAATGGGTAATTCATTACACGTTTTCTTTAGTGATGTTCTCAGTAGATCATTGTTTTCTGCTGATGCTGATGATGGCTTCTGTATGTTTCATATTAGAATATATATTTTATTATCCAATTGAAGGTCTACCCATACTTGTTCATTTAATCCTGTCCTTCCGTTGCATCGGTGTTAGATCATATGCTATGTTTACGTCCTTATATTGTGGATTTTCTCTCTTTAATGCTTCCATATTCGTGAATAATTTTCGTTTCATTTCTGGTTCACTGAAGCGTATTAGCAATGATCTTATCTTATTTTCGTTCTTCCCCAGTCTGATTACTCCTTTATATCTTCGTTCTTCCCCAGTCTGATTACTCCTTTATATCTTATTTTCGTTCTTCCCCAGTCTGATTACTCCTTTATATCTTATTTTCGTTCTTCCCCAGTCTGATTACTCCTTTATATCTTATCTTATTTTCGTTCTTCCCCAGTCTGATTACTCCTTTATATTTTCGTTCTTCCCCAGTCTGATTCCTCCTTTATATCTTATTTTCGTTCTTCCCCAGTCTGATTACTCCTTTATAACTTCGTTCTTCCCCAGTCTGATTACTCCTTTATAACTTCGTTCTTCCCCAGTCTGATTACTCCTTTATAACTTCGTTCTTCCCCAGTCTGATTACTCCTTTATAACTTCGTTCTTCCCCAGTCTGATTACTACTTTATAACTTCGTTCTTCCCCAGTCTGATTACTCCTTTATAACTTCGTTCTTCCCCAGTCTGATTACTCCTTTATAACTTCGTTCTTCCCCAGTCTGATTACTCCTTTATAACTTCGTTCTTCCCCAGTCTGATTACTCCTTTATAACTTCGTTCTTCCCCAGTCTGATTACTCCTTTATAACTTCGTTCTTCCCCAGTCTGATTACTCCTTTATATCTTCGTTCTTCCCCAGTCTGATTACTCCTATATAACTTCGTTCTTCCCCAGTCTGATTACTCCTTTATAACTTCGTCCTTTATCTTATTTTCGTTCTTCCCCAGTCTGATTACCCCTTTATATCTTATCTTCGTTCTTCCCCAGTCTGATTACTCCTATATAACTTCGTCCTTTATCTTATTTTCGTTCTTCCCCAGTCTGATTACCCCTTTATATCTTATCTTCGTTCTTCCCCAGTCTGATTACTCCTATATAACTTCGTCCTTTATCTTATTTTCGTTCTTCCCCAGTCTGATTACCCCTTTATATCTTATCTTCGTTCTTCCCCAGTCTGATTACTCCTATATAACTTCGTCCTTTATCTTATCTTCGTTCTTCCCCAGTCTGATTACCCCTTTATATCTTATCTTCGTTCTCCCCCAGTCTGATTACTCCTATATAACTTCGTCCTTTATCTTATTTTCGTTCTTCCCCAGTCTGATTACCCCTTTATATCTTATCTTCGTTCTTCCCCAGTCTGATTACTCCTATATATCTTCGTCCTTTATCTTATCTTCGTTCTTCCCCAGTCTGATTACCCCTTTATATCTTATCTTCGTTCTTCCCCAGTCTGATTACTCCTATATAACTTCGTCCTTTATCTTATTTTCGTTCTTCCCCAGTCTGATTACCCCTTTATATCTTATCTTCGTTCTTCCCCAGTCTGATTACTCCTATATAACTTCGTCCTTTATCTTATTTTCGTTCTTCCCCAGTCTGATTACCCTTTTATATCTTATCTTCGTTCTTCCCCAGTCTGATTACTCCTATATAACTTCGTCCTTTATCTTATCTTCGTTCTTCCCCAGTCTGATTACCCCTTTATATCTTATCTTCGTTCTTCCCCAGTCTGATTACTCCTTTATATCTTATCTTCGTTCTTCCCCAGTCTGATTACTCCTATATAACTTCGTCCTTTATCTTATCTTCGTTCTTCCCCAGTCTGATTACCCCTTTATATCTTATCTTCGTTCTTCCCCAGTCTGATTACCCCTTTATATCTTATCTTCGTTCTTCCCCAGTCTGATTACTCCTATATAACTTCATCCTTTATCTTATCTTCGTTCTTCCCCAGTCTGATTACCCCTTTATATCTTATCTTCGTTCTTCCCCAGTCTGATTACCCCTGTATATCTTATCTTCGTTCTTCCCCAGTCTGATTACTCCTATATAACTTCGTCCTTTATCTTATCTTCGTTCTTCTCCAGTCTGATTACCCCTTTATATCTTATCTTCGTTCTTCCCCAGTCTGATTACTCCTTTATATCTTACCTTCGTTCTTCCCCAGTCTGATTACTCCTATATAACTTCGTCCTTTATCTTATCTTCGTTCTTCCCCAGTCTGATTACCCCTTTATATCTTATCTTCGTTCTTCCCCAGTCTGATTACCCCTTTATATCTTATCTTCGTTCTTCCCCAGTCTGATTACTCCTATATAACTTCGTCCTTTATCTTATCTTCGTTCTTCCCCAGTCTGATTACCCCTTTATATCTTATCTTCGTTCTTCCCCAGTCTGATTACCCCTTTATATCTTATCTTCGTTCTTCCCCAGTCTGATTACTCCTATATAACTTCGTCCTTTATCTTATCTTCGTTCTTCCCCAGTCTGATTACCCCTTTATATCTTATCTTCGTTCTTCCCCAGTCTGATTACCCCTTTATATCTTATCTTCGTTCTTCCCCAGTCTGATTACTCCTTTATATCTTCGTTCTTCCCCAGTCTGATTACTCCTTTATATCTTCGTTCTTCCCCAGTCTGATTACTCCTTTATATCTTATCTTCGTTCTTCCCCAGTCTGATTACTCCTTTATATTTTCGTTCTTCCCCAGTCTGATTACTCCTTTATATCTTATCTTCGTTCTTCCCCAGTCTGATTACTCCTTTATATTTTCGTTCTTCCCCAGTCTGATTACTCCTTTATATCTTCGTTCTTCCCCAGTCTGATTACTCCTTTATATCTTATCTTCGTTCTTCCCCAGTCTGATTACTCCTTTATATTTTCGTTCTTCCCCAGTCTGATTACTCCTTTATAACTTCCTTCTTCCCCAGTCTGATTACTCCTTTATATCTTATCTTCGTTCTTCCCCAGTCTGATTACTCCTTTATATTTTCGTTCTTCCCCAGTCTGATTACTCCTTTATATCTTATCTTCGTTCTTCCCCAGTCTGATTACTCCTTTATATTTTCGTTCTTCCCCAGTCTGATTACTCCTTTATATCTTCGTTCTTCCCCAGTCTGATTACTCCTTTATATCTTATCTTCGTTCTTCCCCAGTCTGATTACTCCTTTATATTTTCGTTCTTCCCCAGTCTGATTACTCCTTTATAACTTCCTTCTTCCCCAGTCTGATTACTCCTTTATATCTTATCTTCGTTCTTCCCCAGTCTGATTACTCCTTTATATTTTCGTTCTTCCCCAGTCTGATTACGCCTTTATATCTTATCTTCGTTCTTCCCCAGTCTGATTACTCCTTTATATTTTCGTTCTTCCCCAGTCTGATTACTCCTTTATATCTTCGTTCTTCCCCAGTCTGATTACTCCTTTATATCTTATCTTCGTTCTTCCCCAGTCTGATTACTCCTTTATATTTTCGTTCTTCCCCAGTCTGATTACTCCTTTATAACTTCCCCAGTCTGATTACTCCTTTATAACTTCCCCAGTCTGATTACTCCTTTATAACTTCCCCAGTCTGATTACTCCTTTATAACTTCCCCAGTCTGATTACTCCTTTATAACTTCCCCAGTCTGATTACTCCTTTATAACTTCCTTCTTCCCCAGTCTGATTACTCCTTTATAACTTCCTTCTTCCCCAGTCTGATTACTCCTATATAACTTCGTCCTTTATGTTTTCGTTCTCCCCCAGTCTGATTACTCCTTTATAACTTCCCCAGTCTGATTACTCCTTTATAACTTCCCCAGTCTGATTACTCCTTTATAACTTCCCCAGTCTGATTACTCCTTTATAACTTCCCCAGTCTGATTACTCCTTTATAACTTCCCCAGTCTGATTACTCCTATATAACTTCGTCCTTTATAACTTCACCAGTCTGATTACTCCTTTATATCTTCCCCAGTCTGATTACTCCTTTATAACTTACCCAGTCTGATTACTCCTTTATATCTTCCCCAGTCTGATTACTCCTTTATATCTTCCCCAGTCTGATTACTCCTTTATATCTTCCCCAGTCTGATTACTCCTTTATATCTTCGTTCTTCTCCAGTCTGATTACTCCTTTATATCTTCCCCAGTCTGATTACTCCTTTATATCTTCCCCAGTCTGATTACTCCTTTATATCTTCCCCAGTCTGATTACTCCTTTATATCTTCCCCAGTCTGATTACTCCTTTATATCTTCCCCAGTCTGATTACTCCTTTATATCTTCCCCAGTCTGATTACTCCTTTATAACTTCCCCAGTCTGATTACTCCTTTATAACTTCCCCAGTCTGATTACTCCTTTATATCTTCCCCAGTCTGATTACTCCTTTATAACTTCCCCAGTCTGATTACTCCTTTATATCTTCCCCAGTCTGATTACTCCTTTATATCTTCCCCAGTCTGATTACTCCTTTATAACTTACCCAGTCTGATTACTCCTTTATAACTTACCCAGTCTGATTACTCCTTTATAACTTACCCAGTCTGATTACTCCTTTATATCTTCCCCAGTCTGATTACTCCTTTATATCTTCCCCAGTCTGATTACTCCTATATAACTTCGTCCTTTATAACTTCACCAGTCTGATTACTCCTTTATATCTTCCCCAGTCTGATTACTCCTTTATAACTTACCCAGTCTGATTACTCCTTTATATCTTCCCCAGTCTGATTACTCCTTTATATCTTCCCCAGTCTGATTACTCCTATATAACTTCGTCCTTTATAACTTCACCAGTCTGATTACTCCTTTATATCTTCCCCAGTCTGATTACTCCTTTATAACTTACCCAGTCTGATTACTCCTTTATATCTTCCCCAGTCTGATTACTCCTTTATATCTTCCCCAGTCTGATTACTCCTATATAACTTCGTCCTTTATAACTTCACCAGTCTGATTACTCCTTTATATCTTCCCCAGTCTGATTACTCCTTTATAACTTACCCAGTCTGATTACTCCTTTATATCTTCCCCAGTCTGATTACTCCTTTATATCTTCCCCAGTCTGATTACTCCTATATAACTTCGTCCTTTATAACTTCACCAGTCTGATTACTCCTTTATATCTCCCCCAGTCTGATTACTCCTTTATAACTTCCCCAGTCTGATTACTCCTTTATAACTTCCCCAGCCTGATTACTCCTTTATAACTTCCCCAGCCTGATTACTCCTTTATAACTTCCCCAGTCTGATTACTCCTTTATAACTTCCCCAGCCTGATTACTCCTTTATATCTTCCCCAGTCTGATTACTCCTTTATAACTTCCCCAGTCTGATTACTCCTTTATATCTCCCCCAGTCTGATTACTCCTTTATAACTTCCCCAGTCTGATTACTCCTTTATATCTCCCCCAGTCTGATTACTCCTTTATAACTTCCCCAGTCTGATTACTCCTTTATATCTCCCCCAGTCTGATTACTCCTTTATAACTTCCCCAGTCTGATTACTCCTTTATATCTCCCCCAGTCTGATTACTCCTTTATAACTTCCCCAGTCTGATTACTCCTTTATATCTCCCCCAGTCTGATTACTCCTTTATAACTTCCCCAGTCTGATTACTCCTTTATAACTTCACCAGTCTGATTACTCCTTTATATCTTCCCCAGTCTGATTACTCCTTTATAACTTCCCCAGTCTGATTACTCCTTTATATCTCCCCCAGTCTGATTACTCCTTTATAACTTCCCCAGTCTGATTACTCCTTTATATCTCCCCCAGTCTGATTACTCCTTTATAACTTCCCCAGTCTGATTACTCCTTTATATCTCCCCCAGTCTGATTACTCCTTTATAACTTCCCCAGTCTGATTACTCCTTTATAACTTCACCAGTCTGATTACTCCTTTATATCTTCCCCAGTCTGATTACTCCTTTATAACTTCCCCAGTCTGATTACTCCTTTATATCTCCCCCAGTCTGATTACTCCTTTATAACTTCACCAGTCTGATTACTCCTTTATAACTTCACCAGTCTGATTACTCCTTTATATCTCCCCCAGTCTGATTACTCCTTTATAACTTCACCAGTCTGATTACTCCTTTATAACTTCACCAGTCTGATTACTCCTTTATAACTTCACCAGTCTGATTACTCCTTTATAACTTCACCAGTCTGATTACTCCTTTATATCTCCCCCAGTCTGATTACTCCTTTATAACTTCACCAGTCTGATTACTCCTTTATAACTTCACCAGTCTGATTACTCCTTTATATCTCCCCCAGTCTGATTACTCCTTTATAACTTCACCAGTCTGATTACTCCTTTATAACTTCACCAGTCTGATTACTCCTTTATATCTCCCCCAGTCTGATTACTCCTTTATAACTTCACCAGTCTGATTACTCCTTTATAACTTCACCAGTCTGATTACTCCTTTATAACTTCACCAGTCTGATTACTCCTTTATATCTCCCCCAGTCTGATTACTCCTTTATAACTTCCCCAGTCTGATTACTCCTTTATAACTTCACCAGTCTGATTACTCCTTTATATCTCCCCCAGTCTGATTACTCCTTTATAACTTCACCAGTCTGATTACTCCTTTATAACTTCCCCAGTCTGATTACTCCTTTATAACTTCCCCAGTCTGATTACTCCTTTATAACTTCACCAGTCTGATTACTCCTTTATATCTTCCCCAGTCTGATTACTCCTTTATAACTTCCCCAGTCTGATTACTCCTTTATATCTCCCCCAGTCTGATTACTCCTTTATAACTTCCCCAGTCTGATTACTCCTTTATATCTCCCCCAGTCTGATTACTCCTTTATAACTTCCCCAGCCTGATTACTCCTTTATAACTTCCCCAGCCTGATTACTCCTTTATAACTTCCCCAGTCTGATTACTCCTTTATAACTTCCCCAGCCTGATTACTCCTTTATAACTTCCCCAGTCTGATTACTCCTTTATAACTTCCCCAGCCTGATTACTCCTTTATAACTTCCCCAGTCTGATTACTCCTTTATATCTCCCCCAGTCTGATTACTCCTTTATAACTTCCCCAGTCTGATTACTCCTTTATATCTCCCCCAGTCTGATTACTCCTTTATAACTTCCCCAGCCTGATTACTCCTTTATAACTTCCCCAGTCTGATTACTCCTTTATAACTTCCCCAGCCTGATTACTCCTTTATAACTTCCCCAGTCTGATTACTCCTTTATATCTTCCCCAGTCTGATTACTCCTTTATATCTTCCCCAGTCTGATTACTCCTTTATATCTTCCCCAGTCTGATTACTCCTTTATAACTTCCCCAGTCTGATTACTCCTTTATATCTTCGTTCTTCCCCAGTCTGATTACTCCTTTATATCTTCGTTCTTCCCCAGTCTGATTACTCCTTTATATCTTCGTTCTTCCCCAGTCTGATTACTCCTTTATATCTTCGTTCTTCCCCAGTCTGATTACTCCTTTATAACTTCCCCAGTCTGATTACTCCTTTATATCTTCCCCAGTCTGATTACTCCTTTATATCTTCCCCAGTCTGATTACTCCTTTATATCTTCGTTCTTTATGTTTGCGTTGCTTAGTTGTGTTATCTCCATAATTTCTTCTCTTTCTTTTTGTTTCCTTCTATGTCCCAGTCTTGTTCTGGGATGTTGAACATGATGAGATTCCCTTTTCTACTTTCTCGGTCTTCCATTTCTTCCAATGTTGATTTGGTAGGTTGATTTGGTAGGTTGATTTGGTAGGTTGTACCGATGCAACGTTTAATGGTTCTACCTTGTCTTTATTTTCTAATATTTGTATTCTCTGCTCAATAATTGTCATTTCTTCTTTCTTGACTAGATTCTTTCTAACTCATCTACTTTATTTTTATTTTATTTTTTTTATTGTGAACAAAGAATAACAAAAGAGAAAAGACATAACACGCGCACTCGCTCATGCCCTCGATCCAGGACATGGAAGAGCGGACTCTGCCATGACCTGGCCTTCTTTCTTACCAGTGACATCACTTTCGGAAATATTTGAAGGCACATATTGTGTTGGGACAATTTTTGTTTTGTTTTGTTTTTTTTTCAACTTGACAGCAAGACGAAGCAGTGATATTAATTTCTACCTTGACATATCTTTGACCGAAAATTTGCTTTCTTTAGCTACAATACTTTATTTTCTTGGCTATATGTTCCTGAAGGCTTTCTAATTATTTTAATTCCCTTCATTGCATGTGTACAGTGTTCACACATCCATTTCAAATTATTGGTTTGATGTCCAGAATTCCCCTTTTCAGTTCTTTCAGATTTTCGATTGCCACATTCACTCTGCGATCTGGATTTCTTGATATTTCAATGTATCTGTGATGTTTAATCGTTAAATCGCATGTTCCCAGCCATATAATTACAAATGGACGTATTGTTCCTATCAGTGCTGTTTTGGCTTTTACTAGCGGTTTTTCGCTTTTCGTCTTTAACGACTAATTCTGACTGACTATGGTGGTTGGAATTCGGTCACCTCCCTGCTCGTTTTTCAGATATCTGCCAGCGAAAGTATATCCCTTTGATTAGATTGATCAATTCCCCGTGCTACTCTTAATTTATTCTTTACTTTCCTCGTTAAATTCTTTATTGACGACTTTGACGGTATCTAATACAACGAAAACTATTTTAGGAACTGACAACGTTTACGGGAAAATCTATCAAATCAATTAATAGGGAACGATAAAGGCGGATATCACCAAAATACTCCCTGCATCCTGTTCCAGATTATCATATAAACATTCTGGAGCAAATTAGACCACAGTTGTACCGCTGATGGCACTGATAACTGACAATTTGTAAACTAAAGTGAGAGCTCTGACATTTTTCGTTTCTCGTCAAACCGGATGACTTGCATGTTTCATCTTCAGTGGTTGTATTTGCGCATTGAATTTTGGAGGGATTGCTTATAAACGTCAAACTCCACAGAACAAGGGGGGGGGGGGTCTAACGTATAGCGAATACGTCATGCATAAACTTAAACAAGGCGCATGTACATGCATGTTTCAGGTTCATTGGTTGTGTTTACGCATTGAGGTTTGATAGGATGGCCCAGCTGTGGTTTGTTGACACGCCAAACACAGCAGATGCCAACTTGCCAATGGCATGGCTAACGTATAGCGAATGCGACTTACACACTATTAATCTAGGCGCCGTTACGTGTGCATTTCGTCTTCATTGGTTATATCGATTATAGTGGCGATTTGTTTTGGAGACCAATTCAGTACAGAAAGCTTTAAGTTTTAGAGCATAAAAACGCATTGTTACAATAGTTTCTCGATTTTCGGTATAAAGCACACCAATTCCAGAGGTGGGCCATCGTTCGAGTTGGGTGTTGTGGGCAGCACAACGGCGAGTTCCAGTTAATCCCATTGTGTGAGAGTCAGAGCAAGCGCATAGTTCATTGCCAGAATAAATCTCGTTCGACTGGATTGATTCTGGTAAAGATATCTTCGCATGGTCTAACCATTACGAATAAGTCAAGCCAAGACATTATCAATATCTGGCTAATACTGTTATAAAATAATCGAAATGGCGTAAATATTCTAAGAATAAAATTTCGTCGGCGTTTTGCGCAGATGATTCACAGTTTTAGCGGTGATGCTTGGTGAGCCCTGGTCAGTCTCCATGATTTATGTTGATTCACATTAAGGGGGAGGTCAAGTGACCAATTTTGAATGGGGATTTCCATGCAAATCTGCGGATATGAGAGTTGCACATAATTATGAGTGTGACTTGATGTGGTATTGGAAACAACAGGTATTTATCTGGCGGGTCCGCTTGAAACTTGTTCCATTATAATGTTGGAGTATTCATTTTAGAACTTTTTATTGATTTTTCAAATGTAGGTCAAGTGATGTAATTCCGGAAAAAAAATCTCAAAAATATATTTATTCCAACATTTTATAATTTATCAAGCGGACCCGCCAGATAAATACCTGATGTTTCCAAGACCACATCAAGTCACACTCAGAAGTACGTGCAACTGCTACTTTTGCTCAGGAGATTTGCATGGAAATCCCCATTCAAAATTGGTCACATGACCTCCCCCCTTTATCCACTCCAAGCAATTTCACTGTCGATCACAGCAAAACAAAAATCACCCTAAATACAGATGTGGTAGAGCACAGGGGTGGGTCTTAAATGAACCATCAGTCGCTATCACAAAACATTTGTAGGGCTCTGAGTCTAAACATCTGGCAGGGTCTATAGTAAACTGAGCCTACCATTAAAAGTCTTCATCATGCATTTATTCGATACTCATGCTAAACGGAACAGTGAACACAATCCAACATCACAGGACGACATCACACACATATATACAGACAGCTTGTCAGCAACATCACATCGAGCATCAAACATCAGACATCAAATCGAGAGATCCAGATGACCAACAAAATAACCAACAGGACCATGGCGAACAAATACATAGGTTATAGTTGCTGCCGAATAAATATCCAGTATGGATATTAATAAATATGTGAAATGTGATTGTGTCAATAAACCAACTTCCCTATTGTCGATATAAACAACTATTTTGACTGTAATGAACAGTTAGAAACAAAAAACCTATATTGCTAGTATAAAAGGGAGACTATGAACGCAGCGTGAGATTTCCACATCCCTAAACTATTGGGCAAATATATATTGCAAATGTGACGTAATTCTAAACTGCCAAAACGAAGACAATAGTATTATTAAAAACATTATAATAACGGGTAAAAACATAACAAATATCACATGCCATACTGGGGAAGCATAAGTCAGATGTCATTACGTGGTATTCATTTCTTATACTTTATAACTGTGACATTGTTCAGGCATAGAACAATGTACGCTAATACTGAGTGTGTAACGATATAGCGATGTGTACACCTTGGTGACGAATTACGGAATGAGAAAGCGCGGTAAATAAGCTTACCTGTGATTGGCTAAGACACCTTAGTGTCCGACAGTTAGATATCAGATTGGGCGGTAAATAAAAGGTAGAGAATAGAGCGGATGAGATATTGGGCGAAAGTAGAATTACGAAATAGCAAGATGCAGAACAGGAATGCGATTAGGAACGGGAAATGTATAGAACGGAATAGCGCGGAATGGAATGAACCAAGTACGCGGAATGAAAATGATTACAATGCGGCTATAAAATGTATATTAGTGAGTTAGGTTTAATAACTTAGTTAGTATACACGTGTAGCATGTAATAAAGGCATATACTGATTTGGTATATAAAATAGCACTGTCACACAGATGATCCATAGTGTGCCCACCCCCCCCCCCCCCGATGTTGAGTGTTGCTTATCACACAATCTTTACAGACTCATGTTAATGCATGATAACTATATGATTGATTCCGTGAAAGAAAGGGATAGTCTGGATAAAGTTTGCAATGACTTTGGGGAAACGGCTCCTCGGTAATTCTAAATCCAATGGCATAACATTTTTTATTATAAAATACGACGACAAATTAATGATAAATTCCGTGTGCAACATGATCCGGTCATTCTTCCAAAGGAGATTGGAAATATGGGGAAATGAAAAATGTATATTTCATCAAGATTCAAATTTTGGGTAGTTACTGTAGTTATACACTTGTTGACTGTTAGATATGTATATTATGTATATGTTTAATTTACTTTTAACTCATCTTGTGCATGGTCAGACTCCAGAAATAACTGAATTCTTCCGACACGCATCAAAGGCGTCCAAATCGACTGGTGATTTTATATCAAAGGCTGACGTCATTTTTACTAATAAACTCGTTGCCTGCTTTTTTCTTTACATCAAAAGCTGGCGATTTTGCATCAAAACTCGTTAGTTCTATCAAAAGCTGACGATTTTACATCAAAACTAGTTAGATGCACGAAAACACGTTAGTTACATCAAAAGTTGGCGTAACAAATGCAGTGCATACACTGACTTGAAGGAATAATTATTTGATGTTGCTAAAAATTATAATACACTTTACAAACATGAATGATGATAAATTCATTTTTATTATAAAATACGATGACAAATTAATGATAAATTCCGTGTGCAACATGATCCGGTCATTCTTCCAAAGGAGATTGGAAATATGGGGAAATGAAAAATGTATATTTCATCAAGATTCAAATTTTGGGTAGTTACTGTAGTTATACACTTGTTGACTGTTAGATATGTATATTATGTATATGTTTAATTTACTTTTAACTCATCTTGTGCATGGTCAGACTCCAGAAATAACTGAATTCTTCCGACACGCATCAAAGGCGTCCAAATCGACTGGTGATTTTATATCAAAGGCTGACGTTATTTTTACTAATAAACTCGTTGCCTGCTTTTTTCTTTACATCAAAAGCTGGCGATTTTACATCAAAACTCGTTAGTTCTATCAAAAGCTGACGATTTTACATCAAAACTAGTTAGATGCACGAAAACACGTTAGTTACATCAAAAGTTGGCGTAACAAATGCAGTGCATACACTGACTTGAAGGAATAATTATTTGATGTTGCTAAAAATTATAATACACTTTACAAACATGAATGATGATAAATTCATTTTTATTATAAAATACGATGACAAATTAATGATAAATTCCGTGTGCAACATGATCCGGTCATTCTTCCAAAGGAGATTGGAAATATGGGGAAATGAAAAATGTATATTTCATCAAGATTCAAATTTTGGGTAGTTACTGTAGTTATACACTTGTTGACTGTTAGATATGTATATTATGTATATGTTTAATTTACTTTTAACTCATCTTGTGCATGGTCAGACTCCAGAAATAACTGAATTCTTCCGACACGCATCAAAGGCGTCCAAATCGACTGGTGATTTTATATCAAAGGCTGACGTTATTTTTACTAATAAACTCGTTGCCTGCTTTTTTCTTTACATCAAAAGCTGGCGATTTTACATCAAAACTCGTTAGTTCTATCAAAAGCTGACGATTTTACATCAAAACTAGTTAGATGCACGAAAACACGTTAGTTACATCAAAAGTTGGCGTAACAAATGCAGTGCATACACTGACTTGAAGGAATAATTATTTGATGTTGCTAAAAATTATAATACACTTTACAAACATGAATGATGATAAATTCATTTTTATTATAAAATACGATGACAAATTAATGATAAATTCCGTGTGCAACATGATCCGGTCATTCTTCCAAAGGAGATTGGAAATATGTGGAAATGAAAAATGTATATTTCATCAAGATTCAAATATTGGATAGTTACTGTAGTTATACACTTGTTGACTGTTAGATATGTATATTATGTATATGTTTAATTTACTTTTAACTTATATTGTACTTTCTCTAATCTGCAACTGCCTGCATTGGTGCTTGTATTGCCATACCCTAAACCATCTTATCTTATCATCTGTATATACGTCAAACATCGTAAAGTCCAGGGGATGGTTTAACGTAGCGAATGCGTCATGCATAATATTAATCAGTGATGATCGAATGGTGACATTAGGCACAATACGTTATCACTGATCATAAAGACACTCCAATAGGCCGGCGTATTGAGAATCTGTCAAACGTGATGTCGGTTATTTTCTGAGCCAGTGGTTTGCTGCCTTGGGGTTATACACCACAGCGGGCCCCATCGATGTTCCTATATCATCTGACGTTCGTTGATTTCTATTGATGCCTAATGCAGTGGACTGTGTTTCCGGGCGTAGATACGTCATACGTGCTATACGGAGACAGGGACGTAGCCACGGGGGTTGGGTGGGGGTGCATTTCGCTCCCACTGAACTTTGGCCATAACTGTCAATAGTTAGAAATTGTCATGCCTGACACACCATTAAAGCTATAGGAAGCAGTGAATATAGGTGACTAAAATATACGAAACCCGACTTGAGTTCTTTGACAAGCATGACAGGGCTAATTTTTCAAGACTCATTATAATGTTATTTTACATTAGAAAAAAATCATGGTAAGAATGGTCAAACTGACCTTTGTGAATAAAATGTTCCAAAGCAACCGAAACACTTACATTTTTGACAAACTACACAATTCCAGGATCACAATAGGAACATGACATAATACAAGCGCCCATTGGTTTGGTACAAGCGCCCATTGGTTTGGTCAAGGTAGCAGTACACGATTTCACGAGTTCTAGGGGGTCTGAAAAATTGAAAAATAAGTATCTGGGGGGCATAACAGCCAGTGTAGCCTGTGTTAACTGTGTCATTACTGGTTTGAAGGTTTAATTATTTTACAAAACTGGGAAAGTTCTCAAAAATGTTAAATATTTGGATACGCAACAGGGTTTTCGTATTCAGTGAAGGCCAACTCTGTGTTATTGGTTACAGGAAAATAGCCCGATTTCTCTCCCCTGAATTCGGTTATCTGGGCTCGCAAGACATTTTTTTCAAATTGATACGATAACATTTTTTCTAATTCAAATATTCTCAGCTCTATCAGGTGGAAGAAGCTTATTTACTGACATTCGCTCTATCCTGGTCTATTTTGGGGTTGAAAATGGTCAATTTGAGTATAAAAATGGGTAAAATTGAGCGTTTTGTGTGTGCAAACCAAGGGGCATAACTCAATGACAAATTGTACGAAGAAGCTAAAGTACAGACAAATGATTACACCTAAAATATCTGTCGAAATTAAAATATGCTTGATGGGCCTTATGCCAAAGATAATGGCTCAGCATTGATTTGAAGTACAATACCCCCTCCCAGGAAATCGTGTATTGCTACCTTAAAGAGACTATCAAATTGGATAAATTAGTGAAAATCTATTGAAACGTTTTATCTTTCCTATCTTCGTGTGTGAGTTACTATTCACAGTTTCGTATTGATAACTGTTGTTCTCGGAACTAGGCGCATTTGCTTGTAGAGTATTTGTTTCCGAGGCTATAAATACTTTGGATTTCAAGATTTCAGCTTGACAAGTCACAGAATGTTCACACCGACAGGGCAAAAACCAAATTCAATGTATGGCTACTATGGATAAAACAAAAACATTCCGGTTCACATTGGGGGGGGGGGGGTGATGTGATTATATATACATCAGTTACTCTGTACGATTCGTTTCGATTGTTGCGGTTTTGTGTAATTACATAAAAATGACATTAATGCAACGAAACGTGTTGCCACGCAAACATTTCAACAATGGAATTCGTTGGATTTCCTTATTGCTACACAAGCTCATAGCATGTTTGACCCAATAAAGTCGTTTTCGGCGTAAACTGCGATTTGACAACTTTAGGTTTTATTTTGGTTTCGCTGAGGATGCGCAAGGGTACGAAAATGACCAATGATACAAAAACACACAGTCGCGCCATTATTTCCCAAGCCATAACACTGTTATAAACTGTATCGATTAACGAACTTCCTTCCAAACAGAAGACATATAAAAATAAACATTGTGATTTCATTATACTATTTGGGAATTTTTCGACCGAATATTCGCAGAAATATTTCGACCAATCAGAATGACTTCCGGTGAGGATTTTAAAATTCCAGAAAGTTGATTTGTTTCCAAAATTCAGGCGTATTCATATTGCTCCTCTGAGACACTCTTACTGACATTTTTAACAAACTGCAAAATATCAGGATCACAATTAGAAAATGGCACAATACAAGCGCCAAGAATCTACACACACGTGGTACATAACATACACTAACTACTAGAAATGTAAGTATATTTTAGCACAATTGATTCTTATTATTCCCCCGGCAGACCGGTGAAAAAAATGTTCTGTTAGAAAATTTAATAAAAACAAATCTAACAAAATATCCTCCGTCATGTGATATCAGAACCAGAAAAAGATCGTTTTACAAATCGACTAAACTTTTTCAATTTGAACGATTATTGACGATAACACACCGATTTGGGGTTGGCACTATTATAACCACATGGACCGAAAAGGTAAACAGTTGCTCGAAACGCATGATTTTATAACATTTAAGTGCGATATGTAATAACATCACATGCATACATAGTAGGGACACTAACATTGTTTTGATGAGGTCTCTTCTATGGCTTGTCACTAATAATTTTTGGTGGAAATAAAAAAAAAGCCATGACAAATAAAAAACACAATGTCAGGCCCATACCCATGGAAAGTCAGATTGAACTGTGTTTGCAAACGAAGGGTTTGGCTTCCATACATATCACTGATGATGTAGTTTCATTTGGCAGACATTTAGTCATTAAAAACAATTGTGTGAAGCCCATTGTCAACATTTTCTCATTACTTCTCACCAAAATACATAGCGTGATCCCCTGCTTTGAATGATTGGAATTTATGTTTATTTTTAGTTTTTATGTCCCATTTCCCGTTAACTCGACTTAGGCATTTTGTTGTATATCTTCGGGTTTTAGAGGACCTTCAGAGTTCAATATACTCATATAATAGAAGTAAAATAATATAAAAGTAAGTTTTATGCTTTTGCATGGTCAATGACTCCTGCGGAGATAACATGAACTGAAACTTTAAATTTTCACTATATTGCAGGTATTGGCACCGATAGTCACTGTTTCCCATGGGTATCTGTATCTGGATATATACATCCATGTAACCAATTATAGCATAACAGTACGGGCGATGTTATTGCGTGGCACCAGAAGCTGCAGCAAATGTCTTGGATAATGCAGCTGCAAATTATTCTGGTGTAGTTTGTTCTACAACGTCCTGGTCTAGTCTGTTTAAATTTACTGTTTCCACACACAAAAAAAATGTTTGTATTGGTCACAGAATAAAGGTGATAGTTGGTAGTGTTGGTCCCAAACCCTCTGTCGTAGTAGTAGTAGTAGTAGTAGTAGTAGTATTATTATTATTATTATTATTAGTAGTAGTAGTAGTAGTAGTAGTTTTATGAAGAGCATGGAGTGATGGCAGTTGCAGTTGTTCTAGCATTCTCGACATGCTGTCTTCTCTCGATGTGTAGATGAATCGCACTGCCTTTCGTTGGATTTTGTTGAGGAGATCTGGTTTTTTTGTGGTATGATCCCACACTATTGCTCCATATTCCATGATCGATTTTACTAGGGATATGTGGGCAGTTTTCTTGGACTTTACGGGCATGAACATCACATTTCTTCTAAGAAAGCAAAGTATGGCGCTTGCTTTCTTTGCTGTTTGGTTTACATGGACTGTCCATTTCAAGTCTTTAGATATCTGGACGCCAAGGTATGGGTTTGTGTCCAATTGGCTAAGTATTTCGCCATCCAGTGTGTAGAAATTGGATTGTTTATTCTTGAGGCTCATTACATAGCATTTATTCAGGTTGAAGGTCATGCCCCATGTGTCAGGGTTCTTTGGATCTTATCGTATTGTGATATAGTCGCCAATTGTGTTGATTAGTCGGTACAAAAGGCAGTCGTCTGCAAAAGAGTCATTTATATGACAGGAACAAGAGTGGCCCAAGCAAGAATCAGTGTTGTACTCCGGAGTCAACGCCCACTTCGGCCGAGATGTGCCCCCCCCCCCCCAGAACAACATTCATTTTCCTTCTGGTGAGAAAAGAGGTGAGCCATGCATGCAATCGTCGTCTTATGCCATATTATTCTAGTTTGTATAGCAGCTTATTATGGTGTCAGACCGATTCTCCGAAGACCTATTACTACGAAGGCCCACAACTCCGAAGACCCGATTCTCCGACGGCCCACAACTCCGAAGACCCGATTCTCCGACGGCCCATAACTCCGAAGATCCGATTCTCCGAAAGCCCATAACTCCGAAAGGCCGATTCTCAGAAGACCTATAACTCCGAAGACCTATAACTCCGAAGGGCCGATTCTCCGAAGACCTATAACTCCGAAGGTCCGATTCTCCGAAGGTCCGATTCTCCGAAGATTTTGTTTTATCGGGGTATTATCGTTTACTAAATAGTGTACAGTCCATTGGCGAAGCCAAGGGGTCCCAAAATTCCTACTGCCCCCACCAAACCTCTACTTGCTATTTCAGACAATATGGGCCCCTACCAAAACATGTCCAATGTCATGTAAACGCCCGGAAATCGTTCACGGGGCATCAAAATATTCAAACTTTTCCTACTGCCCCCACCTAAATGAGAATCCTGGCCCGCCACTTACTATACACCAGATACTATAACGTTACGTTGGCCCATGAGATGCCATAGTAAAATGTACAGGGGTGAACGGGGAAGAACTTGTCCTTTTTCATATATAAAATGAACTTGATTGCATCAAATGACCACAATGCAGTCGGATGTGCACAGTTTAATCATATTAATTGTATTAAGACGTACAATAAGACGTAAATAATTGTATTTCTTACATAAATTTAAGCATTCTGTGGAAAATTAAGGCTTGTCGCACACTACTGATGGTGTAGATATCACCTTATTATAATACATAGTTTTCCCATTTAGGGGTGCACATTAATTAGCATATGTGGGGGATATGTGGGGGATATATCATGCATATGATATACCGAAAGCATATCACGAAGGCCTGATTTGGGGAGCGCATGCATGGGAGGGGTCGCCCCCAATCGTTGGTCCGGGGGCTCCCCTGGGCAGGAACACGGTGAATATTTAAATGCCTAGGAGGGATTTCTGGACGTTTACATGACATTTGACATGTTTTTTTTGGGGGCGGTCTTCCCTGGGGCCCCATTGACTCCGCCACTGGACTGTACACTATTTAATAAGCGATAAAACATGATCTTCGGAGAATCGGATCTTCGGAGAATCGGCCCTTCAGAGTTATGGGCGTTCGGAGTTATAGGCCTTCGGAGTTATGTGCTTTCGGAGTTATGGGTCTTCGGAGTTATGGGATTTCGGAGAATCGGGACTTCGGAGTTATGGGCTTTCGGAGAATCTGGGCGTTGGAGAATCGGACCTTCGGAGAATCGGACCTTCGGAGTTATGGGTCTTCGGAGAATCGCTACGTAACCCTTATTATGGGGAACTTTTTCAAAAGGCTTTGAGAAGTCGAGTATGACCAAGTCCATTTGTTTGCCATTGTTGTATGTCGTTAAGATGTTATTTGTTGCTGTTAGCAGAATGGCGTCAGAATGGTTTTGTGTCTTTCTCTTCTAATGAGTCTGATATCATTTTGTTGGTGTAGTTTCATTCGGCGTTCCTGAGTTCTCGTTCACACTCCTGGTATAATCTGTATTGGTCCCACTTTTTAGTTTTCTTTGCTTTTTATACAGCCGTGCTCTTTTAGTACTTTTACGCAGCATTCGTTTTTCCTTATTTGTTAGCCATGGAGTTTGTTTTTGAAGTTTTGAAGTCTTGGATGGGATTTGTATCTCCACGGAGTCCTTGAACCTGGCTTGAGGTCATTTTTAGGGTGTTCCATAGTTCATTCACAGGCATTCTCGTGGTAGATATTGGCAGAGATCATGGTTCAGGGAAGCTTCGAGTTTCAGGTCGCCCTGTAGATATAGCACTACCTAGGTGGCGTGTTCAGGTAGTGGGGTTTTATCTCTATATCTGTAAAAATCATTGTATGGTTCGATATACCTGACACAATTGGTGTCTTAACAAGTGAAGAATTTATGTGAGAACCAGGTCTAACATGTTGTTCTCCGTCGTAGCATCTCTGTATTTGGGCAAGTATTAAGTTGGCATTTGGACAAGATCTGGATCAGTTTGTTCTGTATGATGTAGTCAATGCAGTCTGCTGGTGCATTTTGGTATGTCCCAGTTTATGTCAGGACAATTAAAGTCACCTGCTAGGAAGACTTCTTTGTAGCGGTTCTCCGTGATCTTCTGGATGCATTTTGACAACTAATTTACCAGCATTTCAGAGCGATTTGGAATGTAGAAGCAACCGACCATAAGTTCTGTATTGTTGTGTAGTTGAATCTTAGTCCACACAACCTCACGTTCTGTGGTTGGTCAATTGATACATAGACAATAGTTAACTGTCATCAACGACGAACGAAGTTTCTCCTCGAGTGAGATGCGCAGGATTATTTTTCACGAGGCGTTAGCCGAGTAAAAAATAATCCTCGCATCTCACGAGAGGAGAAACTTCGTTCGTCGCTCATGACAGTTAACTATTGTGTTTATTATATTTTCCACAACTCTAATAAAATGCATTGAGAAGATGTTCCGATTCTGAATATTGACCTAAATGTTTCCGTTAAATTACGCGCAATGATAAGATAACAACCCAAATAAGGTAAATCGATTACGTCACTCATTCAGAATTTTTTACTATAGCGGCGCGCGCCATAGTATTTTACCCCGTATAAGGAACGTGACGTCATTTTATTGACTGATTTCTCCTATTGCCACCAACTTCAAAGGGGATTTTTCGGAGGAATTTTTCAAACAAACAACAAACTTTATTGATTAAATTGGTAACTGGTTGGAATGTCATTGTGTGAATAAGCCTTCCTAGTTCTATGAGATATCACTGCTTCCTTTCATTTGGAATATGCACTCGAATATCAGTGGAATTTGAAGTGGAACAGCTTGAAGATACTGAAGTGGATTTCAACAATGTTTGCATTTTCTTGGTGCGAATGCACTTGTGGGGACAATTGTTTATCACGATTTCGATCTTTGGATTCCGAAGTGTAACGTAACCAAAAATGTTTCCCAGTTGGTGTTGATCCTGCAAATTCACTGAGCTGGAATTTGATGTCGATAACACATTGGTGGTCTGTGTTTTGGTGATGTATCTTGTGTTATCTGACTATGCACTGGAACTGAGACAATTATTTTGGTGTAAGGGGAGTAACCCAAAACGAGCACTTCGAATTACGTAATTCGGAACGTGCGATGTTGGGATAAATAGTCCGTCATCGCTGGGAGTAGGATAACCATCTGGGAGTAGGATAACATCGTGGCACTTCCGGGAGTGGGGATACGATTATTATTTTGGCATAAAAAGTTGCTGAAAATATAATAAGATGTTGTTGTTCGTCGTGATAAATACTCCGGATCCGGTTATCATGTTGTTTCGGTAGACTGAGTAGTTCTCTGGGAAACTTTCGTTATTCTTGATTGCATCCCGTTCCGGAGGTTTCATTTCCTTCATATCGCTTAACCATGACTGAGTGCCACATACAATGTGGCTTGAAATATTATCTTGTCTTCGATCTTGTCTTTGAGGCTGTGACAATTCAACGCTAGAATTCTTAGGTTTTTCTTTTCGGATATATCAAACACCTGTCCAGATGGTACTTCAGATTATGTTGAACTTAATCATGTGTTGTAACTCTGCGATTTCTTACGATGGGTATTTGATCGTGGACTGCTTTTTCCTCTGTGTGCTGAACTGTGTGATGTTATCGAATCCAACGTGTCATTGAGTCTTTAGAGTGGCTCGTAGTAGTTTGTACTTATGTCTGTGTCATAGAGATAGCACCATATGTAACACGTATCACTGCAGGCACCTCCAGATTCCCATGTGACTGGCGTCTCACACATCCAGAATGATAGATATCCAATCTCGTCGGCACAACGTTGGTCTCCAGGTCTCCAGCACACAAAATGAGTAGGAAGAAGCTCGGATAATTGGCATTGCTGCAACTGAATGTTGCTAATTTTCTTAGTCGGCCAGTGGAGTCATCTATGGTTTTACAATATATCCGCGCCCAAATACGCACATAATCGACCTATAATGTGAAATAGGTACATGTGATTAATTTATTCTGAAATCTGAAATAAGCAGATAATGAACGCATGCCCGTTATTTCGTTTTATGGCGCGGGCCACATCATTATGATTCGATAATGTGACTAAAACGCTCTCATTTTGAGCACAGTATCGACTCAAAATTAGGCGAATCTAAGCACATTATCTACCTAAACCAAGTTCTATTATAATTAGATAATGTGCGGGTTTTTGAGAGAACAGGCTGGGGTTTAAGTATGCTGGTAATCATTTATTGACATGACCAGCTCTTTGGTTTCTGATCCTGCCCCATGGCTGTGAGTAAAAGCATCACTGGTAAGAAAGTGATAATCATGATGGGGGAGGTAAGTAGGTAGTGCCTTGGCCCTATCAGTATAGCCTGGAAATTCTAGCTCGCTGATAGGGTCTAAACACTACTGTAAGTGCACATACCAGCCTTTATCAGCCATTCTCTCTGACAGCTTTATCAAGCAGTACATGGCTAGCAGGACAGCAGAGTGAATTCCGTCAGTTTACAAACCAAAGTTGTAATTCTTGATGGTGGATACTTGATGGTTATCGCCTTTGCGAATGTACTTTCTCTCACTGAGGTTAGATGGGAACGGCGTGGGCACAACATTCAAGATATTGTTCAGTTCTCGTATCCGCACGTTCAGTTTCAACACATGTGCTTCTAAGTTTTTGTCTTGGTCCCTGAATTCAGGTGTGCTTCTGTAGTTATAGTGTTTGCTGTGTGCCATGATTTGATATATCGGGCATTCCAATATGGTGACTTTTGGCCGTTTGTTCCGTATGATAATGTCGGTGATATTTCCGAGCTGTTTAACCAAGCTGCAAAAGAGAGTTCAGTCCCCTCGCTACGCTATGTCTGACCGCTACCGGCATGTGTATTTTATTATTTAAGTCTACCATTTTTATCGAAGTGTTTTGCCAGTTACAATTCATTCTGACTTGATCTAGACAATTATCAAATGAATATCGACAGTTAAGTTTCTGAGAATAATGCAGAATGAATTGTAGCCTACAAAAGTCACAAATAAAACAAGAGTGATTTCCTCTCATTCTGACTATATGCTGGCAGCGGTAAGCCCCTGTGTATCAGGGGACTGAACTCTGCATGGAGCTTGCTGTTGAAGAATATTCTAGTCTGCTGTGTCATTGTCGTGTGAGCGCAGGGTGATGCATATTCTCGTCTGCTGTGTCGTTGTCGTGTGAGCGCAGGGTGATGAAATTGCCTTTTTCTGAGGTGTGCGAAGTTAGTTGGACGTTGGATATTCAACGGACATTCGCGTGAAGTTAGTTGGACGTTGGATATTAAAAAAAAAATTAAATCGTTTTATGCATTAGGGGTGCGTCATAAGTCTAATTCGTGCTCTCCCAATGAAACTTCGTCCGAAATTCCGCTATTTTCCTGTTTTCCAGACCATAGCTGGACTTTTCACGGAATGTCGGACGAAGTTTGAATGGGAGAGCACGAATTAGACTTATGCACAAAACGAATTTTTTTTTTTTTGAATATCCAACGTCCAACTAACTTCACGCGAATGTCCGTTGAATATCCAACGTCCAACTAACTTCACACACCTCTTTTTCTGTCGATAAGATTACAGGTCATTAGCCAAAGATATAACCACGCTTTCCCGTCTTTGGATGTTAGTCTCTTTATGTTATCTTTCAACCATTTGAGATTATCCTTGGGTTTAGATCCTCATTTACAGTACCATCGCCTTGTGATGTGAATGTCAAAGCTGTTTACACTCCTACGCTTCAGATGATTCCCTTTACTCATATATTAGGATCCGTTTGTCATGATTTCTGTCTGGGTCCAGGTAGATTCGACTAGTTTGGAGGTAATTTTTTATCTTCTCAGCAGACACTTGTTGTCGTTTTCCGCCTGCATTTTCGTCGTTGTCTCGACAATAGGTGATAAGGTGCCAGGTGCCAGGTGCCAGGTGCGTTCGTTCCCATTTCTGGCTGTTGATGTTTACTATGTATAAGGAGTATTTCCTTATGTAGATTGTAACCGATCACAACATTAAACTTAAGTTATAACCAATTTTGAAGTCGCTTTCGTTGGAGGGAATTGTTTTTCACTTCCGGTTCGCCAACGCGCGTTGCCCTGATCGCTGGTTCGTGTAGTTAATGGTGGCTTATGAGTTGGTTTCAACGTGCAGTGGAGTGATTTTCAACTTAAATTAACTCGGTATGCGTTCTTTCCTCCAACCATAAAATGACAAAGTCTTGATATGGCCCAGCGGCTGAAAAGGCGATAAAACCACAATAAACCAAACCGATTGATTGATTGTTTTATTCGTACAATAACCGTAACAAATGAACATGATATAGCTGTATAAAATAATGTATTGCACATGAGCAGAATGGCCATGGTTGGTCGTCTTCATGCTGCTACTAGCACGGAATAACAAATTAAAAACAAAATAGATGGCAGAATTACGACAAAGTGTTAGCGCAATCTATATCATACTAAACTGTTTTAACAGTTTAACAAAAGAAATATTGATAATAGAGTTATATCTCGGTGACCCGACCAATAATTGGCGGACCATTGTCATAAAATAAACCTTCACACAAAATTTGAGCCATATCAGTATAGCCGTTTACTGGGAAATCCATAAAACAATTCAATTCTTTAATATCAATAAACCAATACAGGTACACATGTAAGATTTACATATGCAAATACAAAACATGGCAACAGCACATTTAGCAGTTACATTAATTATATAATAACCCCCATATTTGCCCTATTAAAACTCGTGTCACAGCGCCAATTTAAGTGCATATAATCTAGTGGGGGTTTTTTGGTTTTTGTTTTATATAATTTTTATTTGAACAAAGACAAATACATTATGACAATAGTATATTACAGTTCATGATTGGTAATCAAAGCAGTTTTTGTCTCGTTCTTTTTTTTTAAGACTGTAGAAAGGTAGAAGAGAAAAAAGAGTGTGAAGTGAATGGTTTTATGAATGTTGTGTTATTTAGTGATATTAAATATCCATTAGTTATAATAGTAGATATAATGAAAATGGAAAATTGTTAATCCTAGTCATATAATGAAAATGAAATATTGGGTATATGTGTTATTTATAGTTTTGTTCTGAGTCCCCCATGTTGTTATGTATATATATATGCTAATTGCAGTGCAATATAATTAAAATTGAGGGATTATTATTTAGTGTTAGCATCGAGCTACAATCTTTAAAAAATTGGTATATTTATGTGACGTGATTATATACGGCATGGATTGGTGGTTTACAATTAATTTTACTCACCAAATGATTTAAATAAGTAAGCTTACTATTAGGTAAGTCACACAACACAACACATGTCTGGTCAGCATTCGTATTTTAAACACAGTTTTTACAATACTAAATGATATATATAATCTAGTTTTACCTAAAATCAAGAAATAGTGTTCGTTAGTACCCTAGTTAATCGTTTCGAACATTTAGATGCATTATGATTCACACAGTGACATACACATGTAACACAGTGAAATACACATGAAACACAGTGAAACACACATGTAACACAGTGCAATACACATGTAACACAGTGAAATACACATGTGACACAGTGAAATACACATGTAACACAGTGAAATACACATGTAACACAGTGAAATACACATGTAACACAGTGACTACACATGTAACACAGTGAAATACACATGTAACACAGTGAAATACACATGTAACACAGTGAAATACACGTGTAGAGGAAAGCTCCATATGCTTCAGTGTTAATTTCCGGTGACCCCCACAATTCACTTGAACGAATGCAGCATCAGACCATTGTCATCGGATAACATATAACTAACACATACTTAATCAGAGGGATGAATATATATTGTTTAATATCTAATCCCAACCACTCGGGACACACGTGCATGGTCACTATATTAAATCCAGATATATCGAGGATTAATATTGATTAAATAACGGGCGGTGTTGGCGGTGGGTATGCTGTTAAAATATTCACCTCCGTCAAAAACCGCCATAAACAGAAAGAATAGTAAAGTATAGATATACCTTGTTCTTATACCAATCAGAAATATGGCATAAACAGTATGTTATTGTAAATTTTTCCCCTTTGTTATGTAAACAAAAGCAAAAAACGTTACGTTACCTGGCTTTTGTTTAGATCCGTATATGGTAAACATAAAGAGCGTTATTTGTTACTGTTTTCCTGATATGGAAACAATAAAGAGCGTTTATATTATTTTTGTGTGATTAACCAATATAATTGCGCTGTGATAATGTAAACACAGCTTCTGTAACACGAGCAGGTTCAACGTACACGTACACCATCGTACGCATTGACGACAATATACTATTTACGCGCTGATTATGTTTGGCATATAACAAAAACTATATATATTTTAATATTCCTTCTGTTGATGGCGATTTGAACAAATATGAATATTTCTGCAACGAACGCCGCCCGTGCCTCTAAATAACGGTGATATTTGAAGTGTTTTCAAAGGCTCGCTCAATTTTCGAATCCGCAGATCACATTATATGCAACATAATTCATTTATATTATATACCATTTGAAGAGGAAGCTCCAAAACATTGTATTGTCAACTTATCCGGTCGAATAAACTGTGAATATGTTGTTTTTGTCAATGTACCGACGCGTTTGTTCTCCCGAAAATCAGCACGTTATCAGCTAATAATAGGATTTGTTTTAAGTTCATAATCGACGTAGAATCGCTTCATTTAGAGACCACAATGAGAGTGTTTTAGTGCCACTATCGACTTATAATAACGTAGTATATGTTCATTAAGTGCGCACAATAACACAATTAAACCAATTCACGACTTACCATATGTGCACTCTTTAAAATGTGTGTCACTGGCCACCCCATAAACGGAGCAACGGATATAAGTCCATTATCGGCTTACTTCAGAGTAAAATAATCCAATATGGACCAATGTAAATATTATAAGTCGATTATGAACCTATCTGCGCGAGGAAATCTTGGGGGCTGATATCTGACGTGCAAATTTCACAAATTTTGTTTAAATCTGGATAGCACAATTGTGGTACCATTGAACACGCGTAAACGTTGCTGCATATAAGTACAATTAAGGAGTATGCTTATATATTGTCACATTTTATTCAGCGCACTTGGAAGCTCTAATATCTACTAACAAATTGCTGACAAAATAAGCAGTGAGCAGGCCTATATCGCACTTTTTGGATTTATTGCACTAACAATCTCGATTCCCAATGAACAAATTGCCGACATGTCGGGTTGTAATTGAAATATTGTTGAACGCGAAAAGCTACAGTGCTATACGTTGCGACAGTTCAATTTGTTATAGGGACGCTCAGTTCGGCATGTTCGGTTGTCAATCCAGGTCTGGATTTCTTGCTACGATCTGATATATCTCGCATCAAACTTAACCCTTGCTATACTAAAGCATCATTGATGAGTAGTTATCCCACATGAAATGTTCAGCTAATAAGTTTAACCATTGCTGTAATAAAGTATCATTGATTATTTATCCCATAGGAAATGATCAGATAATAAGGTCTTTAACCTTTTCAGTGTCAAGTCCGATTTTTGTATCAACCCATATACCCTGTGCCAATGCATTCTCTTATATATGCGAGTCGACCAAATATTCATCATTTGTTATTATTTTTTGCAATTTTAATAATTGTTTCTTATATTCTACTCTCTTTCAGTGCCAGACTTATTTTGTAGGTTTAGTGCCAGGGAATCTTACGTTTTTCATGGGCATAACAAATATTACTATGAATACTTGATGATAGTTTGGAGTTATAACATGTCCCTAAGGTTTTAACCAGTTTGTTTTTAAATTCGCTATAGCATGCTTAAGCATACCCAAAAAAAATTCAACCCAAAAAAACAAACAAACGAAAAAAAACAACTTTTTTTTTAGGGCCGATTTTACTGACCGTAAATTAGGGCCGATGAGATCGGCCCCTGGCACCGAAAGGGTTAAACGGTCTATCGACCGGTCGTTTGTTGAACTTGTTATCTAAACATTCCCATCAATATACATAGGGCTCCTTCTGCACTTTGATTTATCTGTCGTCTGCTTCTATCACATTAACAGTCCTCAAAATCAATAACAGATCATTCCGATGTTCATTTTTTTAACTAATTGGGAGAATCAATTTAGTATAGACACAGCGACTATGGTAACCCGAGACGAATATAGTGCAGATAAACCCAAACTTATAATATGGCATTGCATAACAGCCTGTTTTCCCCCAAAACCAGCACATTGTCTGCTTACAATATAACTTGTTTAGGTAGATAATGTGCTTAGAATGGCCTCATTATGAGTTGATAATGTGATGAAAATGAGAGTATTTTAGTCACATTATCGACTCATAATGAGGCCATTCTAATCAGATAATGTGCGGACAAATAAGGCATCCACGACTTTCGCATGCGTTATCACTGTGGCCCGCGCCATAAAACGAAATAACGGACAAGAGTCCATTATCTGCTTATTTCAGAACCAAGTACTCACATTATGGACCTATTTCACATTTATAGGTCGATTGTGTGTATATTTCGGCGAAGATATGTTGTGCATAACACTACTGCTTGCAAGACTCTTCCTGCTTGCTCCTGATTTCATGGAAATTTCAATGTAGTTTCGAGATACATTTCTATAATGTACCACAAAATCGTGTCACCGTATCAGATTTTCAGGCCGTCATATTGAGAAAAAGAAACCATCACTGCCCGATATAACTCATTTTGAGTTTCAGTACATACAGAAGAAAAGCCAGCACCTTAACCCTTTACCCAACAAAGCGGCCAAAACCCGCCAAATAAAGCTTCAACAGCCTAAAATATCTTGGGTCTGTCTCAATAAAACCATACAAATATGGATATCATTGGAACCGGCTCCTTGACCACATTGTGATAGTTACAGTTATGCCCTGTGCCAATGCATTATCTTATATATGCGAGTCGACCATAGGTCGCCTCGCATATATAAGAGAATGCATTGGCTTAACACATTAAAAATTATAAAATTGTTAAAGAATGTAAGAAAAAATGGTAAAAAGTGTTAAAAAAAGATTTTTTTTAGGCCAATGCATTCTCTTATATATGCGAGGCGACCTATGGGTCGACTCGCATATATAAGAGAATGCATTGGCACAGGGCATAACTGTAACTGTATCATATCTGGATATACTCTATACTGTAAAATAATATATGCAATTCCATGCAATACACTTTTGCACATATATAGGAATCAGGGAGGTAAATGAGTTCCAGAGTCGGGTAGCGAGTACATAGTGGAATGCTACAGGGGAAGGTAACTGGAACATGCAATACCTTCAACTTCACGTGATCCATTATTTAATGGTGATATCTTGTTTATTTGATGTGTACATCATATCTAAGGAAATATTTCGAACAGTAAGCATATGACCTGTGTGTTTTTTTTTTGCATGCATATTCAGGATGATTTGGCGTCTGTATAGCTGGGTAAACACCATTGGAGTGGCTCGGAGGCTTACATTCTGTGAATTTGGTTGAAGCGTTAACACTGTCGTCTATGAGACAGCATTTAATTCAGTGATTCCAATAATGATTCTTATTCCCTCCTTTTGATTCCCGCCCTATACCTTTCTGTGATAACCCAAAAGGTCCGCTGCATGAATATCCGCTTGTTGCAATTGTGTATGTACTATGTAGGGCCGTGTATCTATTCCCACGCTGACGAGGGTCGCTTAGCCCCTTCGATGTGGGTTTACATGTCAATGGAAAAGTTCGTCTCTGAAAGCGTGTCAGTCCACGAGCGCTGAACGTTAATGGTTTATGTTCGACTGCCACGAGTCCCACCGACAGTTACCATGGAGATATCGGATAGAAAATCGAACATTTTAATGTGGACACCGTTTTGACCCACCCGGATTCGGCATCCGAACTCAAATGACCGTTGTCAAAATTTGGTATGCTTATCCGACAACAATTAACCATTTACCCAACAGAACGGCCTTGTGCCAATGCATTCTCTTATATATGCGAGTCAACCATAGGTCGCCTCGCATATATAAGAGAATGCATTGGCTTAACACATTAAAATTATAAAATTGTTAAAGAATGTAAGAAAAAATGGTAAAAAGTGTTAAAAAAAGATTTTTTTTAGGCCAATGCATTCTCTTATATATGCGAGGCGACCTATGGTCGACTCGCATATATAAGAGAATGCATTGGCACAGGGCATAACTGTAACTATCACAATGTGGTCAAGGAGCCGGTTCCAATGATATCCATATTTGTATGGTTCTATTGAGACAGACCGAAGATATTTTAGGCTGTTGAAGCTTTATTTGGCCGGTTTTGGCCGGTTTGTTGGGTAAAGGGTTAAATGACAATATAGATGGGACTTGATCAAAGGGAAATATAAATGTCTCTTGTTCTATGTATTCTTCCTAATAAAATGTAAATAATAACAATAAACACTTGTAAATGCGATCAATTTTTTCAGGGCTAAACTTGATGTATAGTGACTCAAATGTACCCAACACAAACAAATGACTATTTGTAACAAGAGGGAAAGGTAATATTTTCGCCTACAGGGTGGAGAATATGCACCTAAATAATCACGTGCAGCTCGCATTGGAGATAAAACAAACCCTGTGAAAACACGAGATGACACAAATATTTTAAACAGAAATATAAAAATATGTTGTGGGTAAAATACCACTACTGGGGTAATATACGTCTTGAACACTCACCTTATATTGTATCCAGAGTTGTCACTCCTCCCTATGTGATGATGTCACTCCTCAAAGTGATGAAACCGACCTCGACTGCAGATCGGCATAATATTCCTTGCTGTTAACTTCATGTCTAGTTACAAACTGAATGTAGGGACATATATCAGGGACAACTTTATCTGATCTGATGCTGACCAATCCCCCCGGTCACATGACCAATCCCCGGTCACATGACCAATCCCCCGGCCACACCTCATGGATCAGTGATAATTCATGATCTAATGCTGACCACCCCCGGTCACACATCATGGGTCAGTGATAATTCATGATCTAATGCGGACCAATCCCCCGGTCGCACCTCATGGGTCAGTGATAATTCATTATCTAATGCTGACCACCCCCGGTCACACATCATGGGTCAGTGATAATTCATGATCTAATGCGGACCAATCCCCCGGTCACATCTCATGGGTCAGTGATAATAAGATCTAATGCTGACCAACCCACCCCCGGGTCACACCTCATGGGTCAGTGATAATTCATGATGTAATGCTGACCAATCCCCCGGTCACACCTCATGGGTCAGTGATAATATGATCTAATGCTGACCACCCCCGGTCACACATCATGGGTCAGTGATAATTCATGATCTAATGCTGACCAATCCCCCGGTCACATCTCATGGGTCAGTGATAATATGATCTAATGCTGACCAACCCCCCCCCGGTCACACCTTATGGGTCAGTGATAATTCATGATGTAATGCTGACCAATCCCCCGGTCACACCTCATGGGTCAGTGATAATATGATCTAATGCTGACCAATCCCCCGGTCACACATCATGGGTCAGTGATAATTCATGATCTAATGCTGACCAATCCCCCGGTCACACCTCATGGGTCAGTGATAATTCATGATCTAATGCTGACCAATCCCCCGGTCACATCTCATGGGTCAGTGATAATTCATGATCTAATGCTGACCAATCCCCCGGTCACACCTCATGGGTCAGTGATAATATGATCTAATGCTGACCGCCCCCCCCCCCGGTCACACCTCATGGGTCAGTGATAATTCATGATCTAATGCTGACCAATCCCCCGGTTACACCTCATGGGTCAGTGATAATATGATCTAATGCTGACCAATCCCCCGGTCACACATCATGGGTCAGTGATAATTCATGATCTAATGCTGACCAATCCCCCGGTCACACCTCATGGGTCAGTGATAATATGATCTAATGCTGACCGCCCCCCCGGTCACACCTCATGGGTCAGTGATAATATGATCTAATGCTGACCGCCCCCCCGGTCACACCTCATGGGTCAGTGATAATTCATGATCTAATGCTGACCAATCCCCCGGTCACACCTCATGGGTCAGTGATAATTCATGATCTAATGCTGACCAATCCCCCGGTCACATCTCATGGGTCAGTGATAATTCGTGATATAATGCTGACCAATCCCCCGGTCACACCTCATGGGTCAGTGATAATTCATGATCTAATGCTGACCGCCCCCCCGGTCACACCTCATGGGTCAGTGATAATTCATGATCTAATGCTGACCAATCCCCCGGTCACACCTCATGGGTCAGTGATAATATGATCTAATGCTGACCGCCCCCCCGGTCACACCTCATGGGTCAGTGATAATTCATGATCTAATGCTGACCAATCCCCCGGTCACACCTCATGGGTCAGTGATAATTCATGATCTAATGCTGACCAATCCCCGGTCACACCTCATGGGTCAGTGATAATTCATGATCTAATGCTGACCAATCCCCGGTCACACCTCATGGGTCAGTGATAATTCATGATCTAATGCTGACCAATCCCCCGGTCACACCTCATGTGTCAGTGATAATTCATGATCTAATGCTGACCAATCCCCCGGTCACACCTCATGGGTCAGTGATAATATGATCTAATGCTGACCGCCCCCCCCCGGTCACACCTCATGGGTTAGTGATAATTCATGATCTAATGCTGACCAATCCCCCGGTCACATATCATGGGTCAGTGATAATATGATCTAATGCTGACTAATCCCCCGGTCACACCTCATGGGTCAGTGATAATTCATGATCTAATGCTGACCAATCCCCCGGTCACACCTCATGGGTCAGTGATAATATGATCTAATGCTGACCACCCCCCCCCCCCCCGGTCACACCTCATGGGTCAGTGATAATATGATCTAATGCTGACCAATCCCCCGGTCACACCTCATGGATCAGTGATAATTCATGATCTAATGCTGACCAATCCCCCGGTCACACATCATGGGTTAGTGATAATTCATGATATGATGCTGACTAATCCCCAGTCATACCTCATGGGTCAGTGATAATTCATGATCTAATGCTGACCAATCCCCCGGTCACACCTCATGGGTCAGTGATAATATGATATAATGCTGACCACCCCCCCCCCCCCGGTCACACATCAAGGGTCAGTGATAATATGATCTAATGCTGACCAATCCCCCGGTCACACCTCATGGATCAGTGATAATTAATGATCTAATGCTGACCAATCCCCCGGTCACACATCATGGGTTAGTGATAATTCATGATATGATGCTGACTAATCCCCAGTCATACCTCATGGGTCAGTGATAATTCATGATCTAATGCTGACCAATCCCCCGGTCACACCTCATGGGTCAGTGATAATTCATGATCTAATGCTGACCAATCCCCCCCGGTCACACCTCATGGTCAGTGATAATTCATGATCTAATGCTGACCAATCCCCCGGTCATACCTCATGGGTCAGTGATAATTCATGATCTAATGCTGACCAATCCCACGGTCACATCTCATGGGTCAGTGATAATTCATGATCTAATGCTAACCAATCCCCCGGTCACACCTCATGGGTCAGTGATAATTCATTATCTAATGCTGACCAATCCCACAGTCACACCTCATGGGTCAGTGATAATTCGTGATCTAATGCTGACCAATCACCCGGTCACACCTCATGGGTCAGTGATAATTCATGATCTAATGCTAACCAATCCCCAGTCACACCTCATTGGTCAGTGATAATTCATGATCTATTGCTGACCAATCCCCAGTCACACCTCATGGGTCAGTGATAATTCATGATCTAATGCTAACCAATCCCCAGTCACACCTCATTGGTCAGTGATAATTCATTATCTAATGCTAACCAATCCCCAGTCACACCTCATGGGTCAGTGATAATTCATGATCTAATGCTGACCAATCACCCGGTCACACCTCATGGGTCAGTGGTAATTCATGATCTAATGCTAACCAATCCCCAGTCATACCTCATTGGTCAGTGATAATTCATGATCTAATGCTGACCAATCCCCAGTCACACCTCATGGGTCAGTGATAATTCATGATCTAATGCTAACCAATCCCCAGTCACACCTCATGGGTCAGTGATAATTCATGATCTAATGCTGACCAATCACCCGGTCACACCTCATGGGTCAGTGATAATTCATGATCTAATGCTGACCAATCACCCGGTCACACCTCATGGGTCAGTGATAATTCATGATCTAATGATGACCAATCCCCCGGTCACACCTCATGGGTCAGTGATAATTCATGATCTAATGCTGACCAATCCCCAGTCACACCTCATGGGTCAGTGATAATTCATGATCTAATGCTGACTAATCCCCCGGTCACACCTCATGTGTTAGTGATAATTCATGATATGATGCTGACCAATCCCCAGTCACACCTCATGGGTCAGTGATAATTCATGATCTAATGCTGACTAATCCCCCGGTCACACCTCATGGGTCAGTGATAATTCATGATCTAATGCTGACTAATCCCCCGGTCACACCTCATGTGTTAGTGATAATTCATGATATGATGCTGACCAATCCCCCGGTCACACCTCATGGGTCAGTGATAATTCCTAGATTGGACCACCTGTGCCAGAGTCTAGCAATTAGTTCAGGGTCAGCTAACTTTCTCCCAAGGTGACCCAATCTACAGCAGGGGTATCTATAAGGTGGCACTTCAACTATGATAAGTAAAGTTCCTGTATATGTATTATCCAATGAATCGGTAAAGTATACTACACACCGATCATCCATATGACATGTGTTTATTTTTTAAGTGGGGTTGTCCTTACTGTGGAATAATTTGACAGTGGCGGCCCGTGACCCCATGTAAGTACCATGTACTATTGTCAATCGTGTTATCCAGGTCAAAGAGGTTCAGAAACGAAGGGAGATAATAGTTATATGCTTGAATATCAATCACAACACAAGCAAAATGCCACATATAATAGCTATCTGGTCACTTTCGGACGAAACCGCGCTGTCAGTACACTATCATTTGTCAAATTATTGGCATATGAGGTCAGGCAACGGCATAATTATGCTATGTCATCTGAATGGGCCAGGGGATTCGCAGTGTGATATTGGATACGCTGTGTTAGTACGTATAGGCTACGTCGATGCCCTGCACTTAACTAGAGGTACACATAAGTACGACCATGCAAAAATCACGTTGTTTCAAAATGGCGGATTTTGAAAATAATTAGAGTTTGGTTTGGTTTGGTTTGTTAGGGTTTATCGTCGTTCTAGCCGCTAGGCCACACGAAGAGGCTTAATTTCACCGAGAAATCGTCCCACTGCGTGTAGAAACCACCGATCCCCGGAAAGCAACTGACAAACTTGCCCAGATACACAATTCCGGTCACCCTCCCTATGACGGGGTTCGAACCAGCTTCATCAGCGCTGGAAGGCCTGTGACGGTGTAGTCCACCTGGCACTCTACCGACTGGATCACCGGGGGCTCCGTAAATAATTAGAGATACAGCGTTGTAATTTCCGACGTGTATAATGAGTGGCACAGTATTCTTTATGAAGATACACATATAACCAATTAATGATATTTAACCCTTTCAGTGCCAGGGGCCGATCTCATCGGCCCTAATTTACGGTCTGTAAAATCGGCCCTAAAAAAAAAAAATAAAAAATAAAAAAATATTTAATAACAAATGATGAAAAATTGTTAGGCCTATGGTCGACTCGCATATATAAGAGAATGCATTGGTACAGGGTATATGGGTTGATACAAAAATCGGACCTGGCACTGAAAGGGTTAAGACACGTTGCTATCCAGTTTAATGATATTTAATACACGTTGCTATCCAGTTTAATGATATTTAATTCACGTTGCTATCCAGTTTAATGATATTTTATACACGTTGCTATCCAGTTTAACGATATTTAATACACGTTGCTATCCAGTTTATACCGAAATGTTTGATATTTTTCTCTATGATATTTACCAAAGTTCGTGATTTAACAATCCTCCGACTAAAACTATGATGCGACTATTCTGTTAGATAAAACTATCGAGTACATGTATTATAGGACACAGCTGGGACACCAACAGTTCGGAATAAGATTGGTCGCATGCTCGTCGTCATAAGATTATGCTGCCGTGTACCTTTATACGAAATTCCCATTTTTGATATTGTTCTAATCCACCATTTTTATATCAATTTGAGAGTTGCGACCGCGTTATTCTTGACTGCGTGCAAAGATAATTTTCCGTTACATGACGAGGGGGAGGTGGAAAAAGTTCCGGACAAGCAGGCGCTTTTTGTTTATTTTGACTTATCTTGTCACCTACCACCCCGTCTGTGTCACACAGTGTTTTCTTTTATAGTTTAAATGCATGTTGTTTATATTTTATGTATTTCATTTTTATCAACTTGTTCGATACTTTAAAGGCCCCTCGGTATTTTCCTACTTGTCCTGACTGCGAACCTTACAATTTGAAAAATTGAAAATCCAGAAATTTACTGAGGTCACAGTGATTGCTTACCAACTCGTCAGGTCACGCAAAGCAGATCCTTTGAGTTCAATAGAATGAAAAGTAACTATTGGCTAATATACATTTTCACATGGACACAGCCTTTGATATGAATTTGAGTGACCTTGTGCATGCGGCCTCGTTCTGGACATGGTGAGGAACGTATAAACGAAGATGCGGCAGCACATTAAAGATGGATTATCTCTTTAAATACATATTTGAAATAGTTGCGTGGGTATAAAATAATAAATATGAACTGAAGACCCCTGTCCGGAAAGGCTTCTATCAATTAATATTCATTTTATTTCGAATATTTTATTGGGACCGTTTATTTGTCTATTTTTAGAACAGACCATTCGGGTGATACCATATAGCGATAGAGAGCATTAGACTGTTTCTATGACTACGTACCGAACGTCAAATGTCCCAGATTGATTGGTTGTATTGTTTTATTCCATAGTTATAAGCGATAATGAGTATAATTAACGTTTATTTGTGACAAAATTACACAATAAAATTTCTGGTCTCTGGTAACAGTAACCACTATTGTTCGTTAGCTAAACAACCACAACAGAAAATATTCGAAATAAAATGAATATTAATCGATAGAAGCATTTCCGGACAGGATTCTTCGATTCAGATCAATATTTTATAATACATCTTTACAAAGAGATAATCCACCTTTAAACAAGTTGATAAAATTGAATACATGAGTCTGCTATCTATATACCGGCATGCAAGATCGTTTAGTTTCCAGTTTTCATTTCGGTTAGGATAATGTGATATGATGTACCTAGTTTTATGTATATTGTTTTCATTTTTGTTTTGTGCAAACAGTTTTGTTTTATAATTCGCAGCAGGTAGTGCCGGATTTGTTTCGGGTCACAATCTGGAACAATGGTGAATTATATGCATCCAGCAGAGGGGTTGACTATAGGATCTGAAGAGATAACCCACTCATATATAACGCTATATGCTGATATATGTAGTCAGTACTTCAGTATACAATGTTTATTGCCATTTCTTTGTCAAATTTGATTTATATGTTGAAAAAAAAACCACGAGGAAAAGAAATTTCAGGTTGCGGAAAAATTTATTTCTGAGCTGATGATACCCACCGACCCCGCCTACGTGTCCGGCACTTTTCTCCGCCTCCCCCTGACATGACACTTATTTTATGTTGCTCGACTATCAGAAACTTATGCAGCTGTAAAATACATCCACCCACCAACTATCGTGTATTAATGGTAGTTTTGTGGGTCTCGGTGTTAGTTTGAAAGTTTTTGTAGTGAAAGGGTCACATTCCAGGCAATTATGGCATCTCTTAAACCCATGTGGCCGTCTAGAATGACAACAAAAGACATCAAAATAACACGTGTAGGTTATCATCACCACGTCAAACAAATAACACAAACACGTGTAGGTTATCATCACGTTTGTGGTATTCGTCTTAATCACTTCTATCCCTTATTCATAATTTAAACACTTGTTAGTCATATATGTGTAGCGTACGGAGCCCACGAGGTGCCAAGTGAAGTCTTTTTTTTATTTCACTTGTCACCTCTCGCGGGTTTCGTAGTAACGCTCATTCAAGTGATGGTTTTCAAATTGTTTTTGGAGCTAATTTAACAAAAAAGATCGGTTCAACCACACGAGCAGGCAGCGTATTCCACTAAGGCGCGACACCATACGATAAGTATTAACATTTTCGAACGTCTTTGACAAATCGTTGTTTCTCGATTTCACGGCATGCACTGTGAAACCGAGAAAATTTGGTTCTCTGGGGAACCAAAACTGGTTCCAACTTTTGTCCCAGTAAGGGAACCCAACGAAAAACCAAACTAACATGTTTTTGTTCTTCCCGAAGAACCAAAATAAATAACCAAAATGAAGAACCAAACATACTTGCATTGGTTCTTCACGAATAACCAAAATGAAGACCAAACATGTTTTGATTCCTTGAAGAACCAAATTAAAGAACCAAAGTAAGTGCACAACAGACATTCTGGTTCCACGTGGAACCAAACTTGTTTGTAATTTTTGTCCTGACAGGAGAACCAATGGGACGTGCTTTATCTGGTTCCCCGGATAGAACCAGAACATGGAACCAACTAGTTGCGTTGGTTCCCAATTTGCTGCGTGCTTGTGGAAACAATGTCCCATGTCACTATGTAATACATAGTATGTATAGGTTATAAGCACGTTTGATGTGTCTTTCTTGACGAAAATATGAGCTGTTTTCTTAGAGTGTGTTCGCATGTTCCAGTATGGAGTATACACGCTGGGAAAATGGTTCTTGTTCGATGTTGCAGTGAAAATACAGCGAGAACAATTCAGAATACAGGTGCATTTTGCACCCTTAATATAAATTTACTAATTCAGTAGTTGTTTTTCTTTCTTAGACATAATGTTATTGTGAGATACTCCAAGAAACCAATCACGCTTTCGCACGCCTTTTCGCAAAGGACCAAAGACAATATACAAAATAGGTCAATATTTGTTTTGAATGATTACAGTCCACTGAGGATTTCTGAAAGGTGGAACAAGATCGAATTTGAGACCTCCTAAATTGAAGCACGAGGGTGCGGATAGGGTGTGAGATCGATTACTCCGGTCTCGTATGAAGAACTGATGTTGTAGCAGTTTACATGCACATCAATTAGGAGATATACGTACTATATTGAGTTGGATATTCGGGGACTCGATTATGAAAATAGTTTTTGAACGAGCCGGTTGCAAACTGTTTTCATGCTAGAATGCCCGAATATAATCGAAACAGGGGAAGTTTATCTCCATTGTAATTCAATCCACCGAAAACAATTAAAGAAATTGTACGAAATGAGCTTTTTATTACATGCCATGAAGAGAGTGTCATGTTGTCCAGTGGTAAGTGTGACGATGGCCGTGTACAGGAACAATGAAGAGTCCAGAGGTTTTATAAGTTTATGTTTCAATAACGTGCACTGCCGGTAAGCACAGTATGTAGATTGACAGAGGTATTGGTGGTTCAATGGCAAAAGCTAAATAAGGTCTGAGGACTGAGATAGCATGATACCCTTGTCTATGACGTGTATCATACTATGGTGTACTATAGGATGTTACTGATTTGATCATACCTCGATTATACAATGGTTACTACCAGTCATAACCAATTAAGAATATGATTTTTTTAATTATGCTTGTATGTTCTTATATTATATCATTTATATCTCCCACGTATTGTGCTCACTTATATACATTTAAATCTAGCAGTCACAATCACTGGGGAACATATCGAACATATCGAACTATATAGCTATACAATCTTATGTACTACCGGACAGAGCGATATCCTTTCTCGGTGATCAAATATCTAAGTACGCTCCATGGGTTTACTCCGAACAATATCCCGTCAATGGTAGCTATAGTACAATATCCTGTCAATGGTAGCTATAGTACAATATCCTGTCAATGGTAGCTATAGTACAAATCTGTGACTCCTGGATGCGCGATGACATATTTTACGCTCGTTATCATGACGCGGTGCTCCATTCAAAATGTGCTAACCGATCAGCGACAGATGCTGGTGGATCGAAAAGTTAGCAACTCTCGAATGCGTGATTCAGAGGCAAATATTCAACTTGAATTGCAATGTCCCATGGTGTCTCAATGTCAGTGATACTCTGGTGTGTTCTAAACTATGTTCAAACATGCACGGTCCGTTAGGACACCACATTTCTAAATTGCATGAGCCAATTTCAGCATACAAGGCAAACGAAAATTGAAAAATACTTGCCATCATTCGTATGGCATATAATCATCGCAAAAATCCACAAAAGCATCCTGCAATTTAACGTTGAATTAGACTACAACAGAGCACAAATGTAAACACTAATAATTATATATACAGTATTTGGGAAACGAAACCATCTAACTTTGTTTTAAGAGACGCTCATTGTGAATTTTTGCTCTTCAGACAAAAACAAAAATAAAGCAGGGTTTAAACTTCCTCTTTTCGCCGATAATTGACCATGCACCAACACATATTATTAGTTGGCTCATGGTGACGGTCTAATTACATTAATTTGGTAGAGGAACGTACGGTAGTTCAGAGTGACAGCCAACGGCAGAACCAAAAATAGCTAATCTGTCTACACGATTATAGGAATAGTGCAGTAATCGTGTCTATACAATGCTAATCAAATTCAGAGTTGCAACCCGCAGCACTAACTACAGTGTCTGGAAGATTGATAATGAATAAATCACCAAATGCTTTAAGAACAGATTATAGTGACATGACTAGAGGGTTTCCAATTGCACCCCCTTGAACTAGAAGTCTGGGGAATTCCATTTGCACCATATTGATTTGTGTGGTATAAGTACTCATTCATTGGGTAATACATATAATGCTCTCCGTGCAGAGAAGCTATATATCCTCTTTATATAGATGCAGCTTTTAGAATGACGAATTATGCTATCAGTGTCACGTCGCGTTCGGACTGTGAACTTCTACGAAATGCGGTTAAAGAACAACGGACGGTATTATCTACAAAATCAATTTCCCAAACAGTCGAATCCCTAGAGACTGGTAACGAAACATTTCCGAAAATCTCTACAAAATAGCTATAGCGAGTACTTCCAAGCTAGCCTGAGTGACGACTGCTCAAAATCAGGCAGCAACAAACTCAGAACATATCTTCTCAACACGAAATCATTGGAAGACAGAATAGCTTTCACCTGATTCAGAATCGGTAACCATGCACTTGCTATAGAGAAAGAGTGTCATCCTCAGATTCAGATTCGTTTTATTCTGTTCATCGATATGTGGATATATACAGAAACGTTACAGAAAAGGGTATTACAGATATTATTACATCAAGATATTCAAATATGGCATATAATAACAATAAATTTCACATGAGGAATACATGAGTGCATTATTATATATTTGGTAAGTTCATGGAATATCAGTGTTTTAGCCTCAAGTGGACTTGCCGAAAATATCCTGGACTTTCCTTATGAAAGTTGACAGATTCCTAATAGTCTTTCTATTTCTAGTATTAAAGAGTTCCGAGAGTTTGTGTGCATTCGGTCTTCTATAGAAATATGGTTTCAAATAGGTCGATCTGAGTTCATTTAATTTTGTACACTTCAGGATAACGTGATACTCATCGCCTAGTTCTTTGGTACAAAGTGTACATACTCTGGTTGAATAGTCAGTATTTAGCCAAGCACCTTGTTCAATTGGTAGTTTGTGATTTCTTGTCCGAAATCGAATGATATTATTCACAGTTGTATTATCACATATAGAGAGAAATTGTTCACGTTCGAAGTGTGTTTTAATAATTCTATAAAATGCATATTTACTCGATGTGGATATTGTTGACCACCAACTTTGAAGATAACAGTCGCGTAATCTTTGCTCAACGGTCCGGTTAAATCGGTCTATACTCGATACTTTCTGGTTGTGCCAAACATTACTCATACCAATTTTATTAAGGGAGTCATGTATTCCTCTTATCCATGGATTATTAAAAACATTTTTGCAATACAAAGTATACATAACATAATATAGCATAAGTGGGGTCCTATGGGTAGGCATTGAGATAACTTTTGCCCAATAACCTAGATAGCGGGTTTTGATCCTAACTGTAATTGGGTACATTCCTAGTTCCCCATATATAAAAACGGATGGTGTAGACTTCTTCATATTAAGTGTAAATTTCAGGAACCAGCATTCTAGTTTTTCGAAACACCTCATATTTTCATGTCCCCATAATTCAGCCCCGTAAGTCATTATTGGTATGATGCTTTTCACATATATCTCAAGAATTGATTCAATTGTGAGTTTGTGACAGCGTGATTTGTTCAGAAGTGCATAAATTGCAGTTTTAGCTGCCTGACATCTCAGATTTCGTTCCGCGTGGAAAACTGTCCCCAGATATTTATAACTATTAACTATCTCAATTGGAAGATTATTTAGTATAAAACCTAGTGTAGTTTTTTTCTTTCAGACCCCAGTAAAATTGGAAAATAGAAAGTGTGTGTTTTGCTGTGATGATGTCGTAGGAGATGAAACACATTTCCTTATGGAATGTACTGCATATTCACAACTGCGAAGAGAACTTTTCGAATCAATGATTAACCATAATCCGTATTTTCGACACATTAACGCCAACGATCAATTTATTACTATATTGACAAATGACAGTCCCACTCTAACCCGAATAATATGTAAACTGATCCGTCGCTTCTTCAGTGCTCTTGCTGAACAAATAACAGTTAGGTAACCATTAATATGATTCCGAGACACTTAGGTAACCACTAATATGATATCTGATACCGAGACTGCAACTTATCATATTATGTAATTTTGTACTTGTATAGAGAGGATCTACAACGAGTCCCCAGTTTATAGTGGAATTTACAAAACGAGTACAGTAAATTAGGTCCGGACCGAGCCTTTGGCGAGTTCCAGACCTAATTTACTGGATGTTAAGGTAAATTTCGCTATAAACTGGGAAAGAGTTGTAGATTCTATTTATTACATGGTCCAAAACCTCTACAAAACATGTTTAAATCAACAAATGGGATGCGAAACTAACATTGGCTTCTATAAGGCATGCGATCACGTTTCACGTAACTATACGCGTTGTTGGCCCGCGTAAAGAAATAGTCCCAGATAATAAAGACCCTTTGGCGTATTTAATGGCGTATATTTAATGACATAACTTTTCAAACTCATCATTCATTATAGTTTGTTGGAAAAATATTGGAAGCCTTAGTATTTTTGAGACGTAGCATACGGAATGTAAACAGACGACAAATCCGAAGTCAAAGGTCACCTGGCACTATTTCCTGTTATTAAACGAACGTTTAATATCACAATGTATTGAATGGGTTTATTGAATGGAATAAGGGTAGGATCATGTAATAAATTTTATTATCACACGTTTTGTATATACTGTTATCCATTGTATTAGCAAACTGTCCTCGTGTGGATGTTTTTTGCCAATAAATCATTATCTATCTATAGAGGTACTTTACTCCTTCATAGGCGAAGTGGTCACCTTAAAGGTACGATTGGCCTTGGCGGTGGGTATCCTGTGAAAATATTTCCACCCGTCAAAAACCGCCACAAACAGAAAGAACAAAATGTAGACAGACTTTGTCCGTATACAAATAAGAAATATCGCATAAACAGTATGTTATTGTCATATTTTTTACCATTGTTATGTAAACAAAAGAATAAAAAGTTACTTTTCTGGTGTTTGTTTATATTATGATGGTAAACATAAAGAGCGTTATTTGTTGGTGAATTCCTGATATGGAACGAATAAAGAGCGTTTATGCCATTTGTGTGTGATTAGCCAGCAGCATTGTGTTGTCTTCTGTAACACAATCAGGCTCTTGCTTAGGTAAAATATAGTAAATCTTTATTATAACATGCTGTTTACGCGATGGTCGTGGTATATATGAACGAAACTGTATGCGTTTTAATGTTTTTCTGTTTACGGTGATTGGAACAAATATGAATATTTTCGACAACTAAGGCCTCACGTGCCTTTAACGATATTCCTGCTGTAGATTGGGTCACCATGGCAGAAAGTTAGCCGACTAATTTTGGGTCAGCAACGATTGCTATACTCCGGCACAGGTGGTCCAATCTAGGGATCACTGAGCCAAGAGGAGTGAGTCGATGATTGGACACCCTCAGATTATGCAGTTGTCCCTGAATTGACTGATATCTGCCCCTGTGGTCACTTAGAGAGGGGTGATCATTATGTATACACTCAAATATGAATGACCAAGTCCTATATCGTCCTAGTTGAATATGAAAACATTTTTTATCCCAAAATACTAGAGCTGGAATTTTGTAACTGGTATACCAACCACCTTCCAACTGTTTGTAATTTCTACACTACACCCCCCCCCCGTGGTTTGAAATGTGACCAAATGATTGCCATTTCAGTCCAAGTTTGCACCGTAAGTAGGAAAATACTATCTTTTGTTCGTAAAACATCATTAACCCTTTACCCAACAGAACGGCCCTGTGCCAATGCATTCTCTTATATATGCGAGTCGACCATAGGTCGCCTCGCATATATAAGAGAATGCATTGGCTTAACACATTAAAAATTATAAAATTGTTAAAGAATGTAAGAAAAAATGGTAAAAAGTGTTATTATTTTTTTTTAGGCCAATGCATTCTCTTATATATGCGAGGCAACCTATGGTCGACTCGCATATATAAGAGAATACATTGGCACAGGGCATAACTATAACCATCACAATGTGGTCAATGAGCCGGTTTCAATGATATCCATACTTGTATGGTTTTATTGAGACAGACCCAAGATAATTTAGGCTGTTGCAGCTTTATTTGGCCGTTTTTGGCCGGTTTGTTGGGTAAAGGGTTATATGACATTACTGTAAATACTGGTTGGAGCATCAAACTATCAGAACAAATTCAACATACACCTTGGTCTGAAATATTCAACTAAAGCTATGTGTCAGGCATCAGATTTCCAACTGTTGAACATTTTGGCAAAAGTTGAAACACCCCTAACCCCAGTCCCTTCACGCAAATGAGTCTGCGTGGTTATACATGCAGGAATAGTGCCATGATTGTATGTCTAAACAATACTAATCAAATCGTCATCCAATTTAATTCGGAGACGGAAACCCGCAGCACTAACGGCATGTCACGCCAGAAACGAATCGAAGTGTCTGGAAGCAAGATAATGGATAACTCACCAAATGCTCCAATGATCGAGCCAATTTTATCTTCGCATACCAACTGCGGTCATATATGGTATGTTCATTGACACTTAAAACCGGAGTTTCATCCAATTTAAAACAATAAAATAGGCTGAGAACTGCGAACTCTGTTTGTGTGGACATTTTATTCAGACAAACACTGTTCGAAACTTGTCATCCAAGATATATGTCATCTACATTAATACTATAAATAATTAAATAATTGAAAAGCATATTCGAGTTATATTCAATATGGGAAAATGAGTCGCAATTCTAACCGAGTGAACTAAATTCGATTCAATCCGAGCTTTAGCGAAGCTCGAATCGAATCTAGTGGATGAGGCTAATACATTACGTATATAATTGCGACGAATTTGAGATCCATTTTATCACATAATCACATTTTTTAGCAAGGGAAAACGATCCCGAAACGGCTGGGTTAACAAAAATTAATATTGATTTCCTTATCACAACCAAAGAGGAAGTCACGTCACCTTCAAGAAAAAAGTATAGTTCATTTTAAATGTGTTTTTTTCATGTTGTCAAAATTGTTCAACCACCCTTATCGCCCATGTTTATCTCACAGTCAACACTAAATAACCCAACACAAATCTAATATCCTAATTATATTATAATTAACATAATAATAACATTGATCAATACAATTGCGCTAAGTTCTTATGCCAGTGCGTGTGCCGATAACACACGTGTGTCTTACTAAAACTATGAGGCCGGGTTTAGGGGCTAATTATGTGATAAAAATAGTTAATGAATAGAACATGGATCGGAGTTAACCACGTCAATTTAGTGCCCCGATGGAATGCTGTACATATAGTTACCGATGCGTTGGAGTAGTCAACGACAATACATGGTCTAATAATTGTATGCTACCGAGCAACGTCTTTTAGTTTAGCATCTGCCTCCTCTTCGAGATTTTCGAGACCTGTTAATTTGCAAATTACAAACTGCAATTGTCACAAAATCAAATTGAAAAGTTGCATACGCAATTTTCACTCACATCATCTGTATGTCAAATTGGTATATTATATGAAATAATCGCAACATCTATTAACCCTTCCATGACTGGAGCTTCCTGATATTTTGCGAAAACCCTGTGCCAATGCATTCTCTTATATATGCGAGTCTCCCATAGAGAGCCACTCATACATAAGATAATTAACGACCCCGCTCGGCGCGCTTGCGCGCCCGAGCTCGGGTCGTGTATAGGTAACAGATGGGCGCGCGTACTTGTGACGTCACACATAAATTACAGTATACCGTGAAGGAGAAATTTTTATTCACACAACATTTTCGTCGAAAAATCACGTGACTTCCGGCAGTGGTTTCACAAAATCGCGGAATCAACAATGAAACGAATTTACTACTTCACAACTTCCAATATGTGGCAATGGACAACTGAAGTATTTATTTATAAACAGTAAGTTGTTATGAATATGTCATGCAAAGGTTAATATTAGATCAGTTTCATTTGTTAGCTAAATGAAGGCAGTTACGGCGTCGTGACGTCAAAACGTCATTTGTCTCTGCGGGCCATAATCCAGAAATGACTGGACGCATTGTGTCGTCTTCGCTTAATCGCAGCGACGTAAATTGTAGTCCATAGCATTCACTATATGATCCTATATACATTACAATATAGAGACTTTTATTATCAAAGGCCAATAGGCTATATTAAGGAATCATGTACTCATCGAAGTCCACTGGCATCCAAAACGATCTGCACTAACAATCAAAAATTCGCGTCGCTGACATGCGTATATATGCCTAATATATAGGCTTATATGCATATAGTTCTACGACTATTTGCACGATCCTTTGCATTGTCCGTCTACTTACTATTATGTCGGGGTCGTTCTTTTTTGCCTTGCATATTATCATATTGCATTGGCTTAACAATATTAACTTGACCTTGTAAGCCAGAGCATTCTCTTATATATGTGAAGCTCCCTATGGAACAGGATCTTTAAAGATACGGGCCGTGTTGGCGGAGGGTATGCTGTTAAACTATTCACCTCCGTCAAAAATCGCCATAAACAGAAAGAATAGTAAATATATAGACAGACCTTGTTCTTATACCAATCAGAAATATGGCATAAACAGTATATGTTATTGTCAAATGTTTTTCCTTTGTTATGTAAACAAAAGCAAAAAACGTTACATAACCTGGCTTTTGTTTAGATCCGGATATGGTAAACATAAAGAACGTTATTTGTTACTGTTTTCCTGATATGGAAATAATAAAGAGCGTTTATATCATGTGTGTGTGATTAACCAATATAATTGCGCTGTGTTATGTAAACAGAAGCAAAACTTCTATAACACGAGAACGCTCTTGTTTACGTACACCATCGTACGTCTTGGCCACAATATACTATTTACGCGCAGATTATGTTTGGCATATGAACAAAACTATATATTTTTTAATATTCCTTCTGTTGATGGCGATTTGAACAAATATGAATATTTCTGCAACGAACGCCGCCCGTGCCTTTAATGCTACACCAACGCAGCTCCGGTCACGGAAGGGACCCGGAAGCCGAGTGACTTTCGGGGGTAGACCACAATATGGAAGTTATGTTGAGTTGAAGTAAAAAGTGTATGTATATCCGTATATATTGCAATCGATTCCAACATAAATCGATCGAACTTGAACGCTGCATGAAGGTTATCAATATATTCCATCTTTTGTCTGATAATTTTCACGCTAGTCATATAGTCATAAGAAAACGAGCTGACCCTGTTAATATGCAAGGATGAAACAACTAAATACCAAGCTGTCCATTTTGAGATTAATGGGTCCCAGTCGTACTATCAATATGAATGTCAATGTCCCAACAAATGTCATTATCATTAATAGGAGGTTCCGTTGTGCATTGCTATGCCATTAGTATCAACATCAGAACCAATTTGTTTAGCACTACAAATATCATTTATGCCACCGTATTCTGAATATTGTCACGTGTTCGAACTCGGACATGGTCCACACGACGCTTTAGATTCCGACCATCCACAGTAATCACAACCATTGCTACTGGCTGCAACTTCACTGATAAGTCCAGGTAACCTACCATTCTTCTTACCCGGTAAGTTTTTCACAAACACTGAGTCACCGCAAACGAAATTTCGCTGTTGGGCATGTTTGTCATGTCCAAGTTTTGGTTAGACCGTTTTTCAAGCTTTTTCGATTCGATTTCCGGGAATATTCGATCCAAACGTGACCTAATTCTGTCCATCAGCCATTCTGCTGTGAAACACCTGTGGCTGTTTGAGGTAGACGCCGGCAAGTCAAAAGGAACCTAGCAGACTCCCACGAAGCGTCTGTTATCACCCCCCCCCCCCCGGTGTGGTCCCGGGATAGAATATGTCTACCGCCCCACTACGAGGAGTAAGAATCCCACAATGTGACATGTTTGCCATGGGGTGCATCCCGTAAGGTGTGGTGTAGGAGTTATGGAGGTACTAGGGCGGTCGTATCACATGAGGCATCGACCTGCGGATACGACTTAGCTCATGGTCCTCGTTGGTCCTACACCTCTTCAAGGCGGGTGCTTGAGTTGACCCGGCTCAGTCAATCGGCTAGTTACGCCTCTCCACGGTGTTTAAGATTACATTTCTGCCATCTGTTCTATTTTGTTTTTGGTGTTTAGTTGTGAGTTCTGTTTTTCATATATGTCGTGTCATGTCTATATTCATTTTGTCTTCATGACTGTTACATGTTTAAATCTTATAATGTTCACGGCTGTCTCACCATGGGGAGGTACCGGGATGCCGCTATATATATGCAGTGGCTAAACGGGTCACCGCTTCAGCTATGTACCAGTCTTTGTCCCGCCAATAATTCGAAGAGTAATACGAGGCGGCTGCTGGGCTAGCTCTCGAATATCTGCTTTTCATATGTGACCCGCCATTCTCTTATATAAGAGAATGCATTGGCCTAACAAATTTTTATCATGTTTTTAAAATAAATGTTTCTTACAATTTTTAGGACATAAAATAAAAAACATACATTACCCTGCAGGGAGCCCCACACATATATAGAAGCATATAGAAGAGTGTCGTCTGCTCATGTTTGTCTGGGGCTCTGTATGGGTGAAATTATAAAATTGTTAAAGAATACAAGAACAAATTATTAAAATTGTAAAAAATTGTTAGGCCAATGCATTCTCTTATATATGCGAGGCGACCTATGGTCGACTCGCATAATTATATAAGAGAATGCATTGGCACAGGGTAAAAAAATCCCGACTTAAGACTGGATTTGATATGGCGGGTCATATGGCAACTCAAAAGAAACTAACACATAAAATTGACCACCCGCTAAGTTCCGCTGATATTGAGGTCTATCATCAGTACTTGGTACTGGTTCTGATCCGAATATCAAGAGACCTTCTGTATTATGTATTTGTGATTGATAAAACATAGCCCAGACAATAATTGACATCTTCCAAACCGATCAGGACTGGGCCAATAAGCTATAGGGCAAGCACCAGTGTTGATTATTCCTCACAAGGTATTGCACAGTAGCAGAGCTGTGTTGCGTGAGAACTCTTGGTATATATATGATTATTCTGAGTCAAAGATATTGGCTGATTTAGCACCACAGGGAGTTACAGAAGTCCGTATATTTACAAAGACAGTTGATGGACCAAAAGTTCTTTTGAATAGTTATCTTCTGACCATCAATCGGTGCAAATATCCATCGACACTGAAGGTTGGGTATATGAAGATGGATTTCAAAGTCTGACCAGATGCTTAACCATTTACCCAACAAACCGGCCAAAACCGGCCAAATAAAGCTTCAACAGCCTAAAATATCTTCGGTCTGTCTCAATAAAACCATACAAATATGGATATCATTGGAACCGGCTCATTGACCACATTGTGAGAGTTACAGTTATGCCCTGTGCCAATGCATTCTTTTATATATGCGAGTCGACCATAGGTCGCCTCGCATATATAAGAGAATGCATTGGCCTAAAAAAACTTTTTACCATTTTTTCTTACATTCTTTAACAATTTTATAATGTTTAATGTGTTAAGCCAATGCATTCTCTTATATATGCGAGGCGACCTATGGTCGACTCGCATATATAAGAGAATGTATTGGCACAGGGCCCTTCTGTTGTGTAAAGGGTTAATGAGAAACGATTAACTCTCAAAGAAGAAAAAAACGGTATTTGTGGATTGAAGCTGTCGGTTGGGTGAATGATGACATTCTGTTTCCCCACACCCGACCGTCAGCTTGACGCAATTGATAAAGGTTCATCCCCACACCCGACCGTCAGCTTGACGCAATTGATAAAGGTTCATCAAATGTTATAAATACATTGTCAATGCAAAATCTGATGTTAGAAACTACTTTACATCTTTCGATGTACAACCATGGTAATCTTATTTAATTATTTGCCATTATGTATTCTTGAACTAATTGTTGCGTTTATATTATGGTTGTACACTAGTCAGTTCTTCAATTTATATTCATGACTCCTAGCGGAATAATTTATTCTTGTGTGGTTTTACTTGTACACAGCTCATTGTTTTATCTAATTCTCTGATTTATCAACACAGTTGCTTTGCTACGATGTGTATTGTTACCTGATTTTGTTCTTGGTCGTGATACAAAAAGTGACTTGGCCGAATTGATCGAAGTGCAGTTGTCACGCCAATTTGTGATCCTCGAGCAAGTTCACTCGTACTGTGTGTGTTTCGCACCACCAATGCATTGAAAAGGGTACCTGATTATGAGCAGTGAAAGATATTGTCAGTATGCTCGCCACATTGTGGCTGTACCTCCCCCTCTCCCCGAGAAGCAGTAGATGGTTACTGCTTGTTCAGGCTCATCGGGGTAACAATTGTCCCACACATCGAAACGAGATACATGTACATGTAGAATGCGCGTAATAAATGGGTAGATTATTATACATATGACCGCGTCAGTTCTTTCATCCGGCAAATCGCAGCATTTCTGTCATGTAGTTTATCAAGAACTTGATCGCGACTTTGTTTTGGGATGACAACTCTGTTCCCGCGCATGCAGTGGGAATATTCTATGAAGATAGACTCTCTATCTCTATCTATCTTTTTCTAAGATAGAATAACCCTTCTCTGCTGTTGAGAGTGTGGGCGCCATTGAACAGAATAACGGGTATACGCAGCTCACTATGGGCTGATTTCATAATCAAACCAGCCAATATGAACCTATGTGAATATTTAGGTCCAATATGAACCTATGTGAATACTTAGGTTCAATATGAACCTATGTGAATAGTTAGGTCCAATATGAACCTATGTGAATAGTTAGGTCCAATATGAACCAATGTGAATACTTAGGTTCAATATGAACCTATGTGAATAGTTAGGTCCAATATGAACCTATGTGAATAGTTAGGTCCAATATGAACCTATGTGAATATTTAGGTCCAATATGAACCTATGTGAATATTTAGGTCCAATATGAACCTATTTGCACGAGGACATGTTGGCGAGGCATATCCAATAGGCTTCTCACCAGCATCTCCAGTCTATACGAGAGTTCACATGACACACGATCAGTTGAAATGTGTCAGTAATCTATTTCAGGAAAGCAGTTTAGTGCACTTATCGAATGATCCCATCTGCTGATATTCCATGTCCGAAGTAAGTACGGTGTCACGCATGGATGCACATTTTTCTCATGATTTAGCCCTCAGCTTAACGTTTAAGACTTGTTTTAATACTTCTCGCAGGGTATCCAAATGATATTTGGTATTCAATCCTGTCAGAAGAATGGCATCATGGGACAAGCACACCTGCTCTAGACACTGCATGAGGTTTTCCATAGTTCGCTCACTTCGGTACTGGAATAACCCGTGTGAGTGTTTATTGTAGTGCATTGCGTTGATTTCTCATCGAGGCATAATCGAAGAAACGCACCCGAAAGGTCAAGAATAGTGAACTTTCTGCTTCCAGCCAACGTCGCAAACAAATATGTGGTTACATGTAGCGGGTATATGGGTCCAGTGTTGGGATTTGATTTATATATATATAGTTAATCGATAGTAAACACACATTCTAACACCACCATTCGCCTTCACAACGGGAATTATCGGTGCTGCAATATCTGAATATTATCCCTTTACCCAACAAACCGGCCAAAACCGGCCAAATAAAGCTTCAACAGCCTAAAATATCTTGGGTCTGTCTCAATAAAACCATACAAATATGGATATCATTGGAACCGGCTCATTGACCACATTGTGATGGTTATAGTTATGCTCTGTGCCAATGCATTCTCTTATATATGCGAGTCGACCATAGGTCGACCTATGGTCGACTCGCATATATAACTTTCCAAAAGCACATTTTTTTAAATTTTCTACCCGATGTTAACAATGCACGGAATCCTGCTTTACATTTCCCAATTCAAATATAAGAAATTATGGAATACAAACGTATATAAGAAACGGAACAGTTATATAACACACACGTATGATACTTTTTTTTTAACCTTTAGCCTATTTTTGGGACACATCCACCCCTCGACCCAAATTTTTGTTCCCCTAGAAACACGAAATAAAACAAGTATCTATAAATACAGGTGTAGTGTACGTGATTATATCTCAGTTTGACCTGGCCGTGATTGCTTTTGCGACGTGTCCATGCGTTTTATTTTCGGAGTGACATATACTGACATATATATACCGGATATTTAGTAACTTTTTTCGACGTAGTTTGGAAGGATGTATAAGACAAGTTGATAGATATACGAAATATGGATATACCGGTTTCGTATTCTCCGAAAAATACTGTCCAATGTCACAGCTATTTTCCAGCTATTTTAATTTGGTGTAAACAATATTTATTTCAAAAAATAAAACATATGACATAAACATAATATACATGTAGAAATATATGAAGATTTATGAAGAGGATTGGACAACAAGCAAAATGCTTTTTTAAAGTCCTCTCCTCGTGGAATAAATGTTACCTCAAGTGACAAAAATATCACTTGGGGTAAAGCAGACGGGATATATAGATTTGATTGATTGGAATATTATTTAGGATTGAGATACGGTATTACATTGTAATACGGAAGTTAAGGGTGAGAAAGGGAATGAAAGGGAATGAAAGAGAATGAGAGAGAGAGGGGAGAGTGTGAAAGAGAATGCGAGAGAGAGAGAGAGAGAGAGAGAGAGAGAGAGAGAGAGAGAGAGAGAGAGAGAGAGCGAGAGAGATTTGACACAACATACATTCGATACATATTTTAATTTGATTGCAAATACATGAAACAAACGCTCTTTATTTCTACCATATCAGTAATGGAATAACAAGGAACGCTCTTTATTGCTAACAGGGGGCCCTAACTTTATGAATTCGGTCACTCTAATTAATCTTTATGTGACATGAGGGAGGGTATCACCCCCCCCCCCTTTCGGTACGCGGGATTCAGGGTGTTTTGAAGCCGTACGCGGGATTCATACCCCCGAATTAACTGGTATTCGGGTTCAAGCAAAACATCTTGGACGCAGGTTTTGATGGCGCAAAATAATATTTTGTGCTAGTTATCTATATGAATGAGTGGGTAGAATAGTTTCTTGGTCATATTCGACCACCATGCCATCATAAAGTATCATTAATCGTATCATAACGATCTCATAACGTATAGCGTCTGGAAACTATATTTGATTTGTGTTCCAATTCCAAACTTTTAATTAACCGGTATCGGTGTCGTCACTTCCGACTTCTGCGTTCGCGCGTTTGTTGAAAATGATGGTGGAGGCGTCTATGTTGTTATTTCGTAAAAACTCACAGCAAGAGTTTTTAAAGACTGACCAGAAAAGCTTCCCCTTTGAGTTATTCACGAACTATAATTTAGTGAATATAAATAACGATTTAATCAGTAAAATACGGTGTCAAGAAATGGATTCACAACTTGGGTGTATCCGAGTTCACAACAAAGCTGATTCTCAAAAGAATAAAAGCTGATGATGAGTATCCAAGTGGGCGAATTCTGCTGATATAATCGGATACAGAGTTCAACAATGCCAAGAACTGGATGTCGGCAGAAGCTCTAATCGGGCCAGTATCCAGACGATTGGGACCTTGGACGATTGGGACCTTAAGTTGGACGATTGGGACCTTGGACGATTGGGACCTCGGGACGATTGGGACCTCGGACGTTTGGGACCTTGGACGATTGGGACCTTGAGTCAGGACGATTGGGACCTTAATATTCAAGTTATTATATTTATTGCGTATAGGCCTATACTTTATATTCATAATGCAGATCGATCATTTCCTATTAAATAATTATAAGTGTCTAGTAAGTATTGAACAGTGATCATAGACTCACAGTGAGTACAGTTTATCAATGTTTACTTAACGGCAGTCTACTTAAAAGTAGGTGCCGGCTGTGTTGTTATTGTCAAATTATGCAAGGTCCCAATAGTCCTGACTCAAGGTCCCAATCGTCCTGACTCAAGGTCCCAATCGTCCAAGGTCCCAATCGTCCAAGGTACCAATCGTCCAAGGTCCCAAACGTCCGAGGTCACAATCGTCCGAGGTCACAATCGTCCGACAATCATCGGGCCTACCAAGACAGTCTGCAAGGTACAGTTCTGTCCATTGGGGGGGGGGGGGGTGGGAACGGGCAAGAAATCCTGGCAAGCGCCTAGGAAACGAAATGCTGTCCATTTTTTTTTCTGGGGCCTAGGATACAGAATTATGTCAATTTTTTCTGGGGGGGGGGGGGGGGTGATTATTTTCTGGGGAATCGGGCGGGGCAAAATATCCTGGGAAGCGGAGTGCTGTGACTGCTGTCCAATGTTTTAGGTGTGGGGAAGGGTTGAATCAATTTAAGGAATAGGTGGGGCAAGATATCCTGGCAAGCATCCTAGGAAACATAATTCTGTACAATATTTTTCGGGGGGGGGGGGGGTTTGTTTGGAAACGGGTGGGGCAAGATATCCTGGCAAGCGCCTATGAAACATAATTCTGTCAGTTTTGTTCTGGGGCCTAGGGAACAGAATTCTGTCAATTTGTTTCTGGGGGGGGGGGGGTGTTGACTTTCATTTGTGAATCTGGTGGGGCAAGATATCCCGGCAAGCGCATAGGAAACAGTGAAATGGGAATGGGTAGGTGGGGCAAGATATCCTGGCGTTTGTGGTAGGTTTTTAATAAACACAGAACCACACACTTGTGGGATGGCTTTGGTGTATATGGCACTTGATTACAGCATATTAGCACTCAGTGCCTCTCAGACGTCATCGAGTGGTGCCATATCCACCAAAGCGTTCGAACATGTCACCAATGTGTGTGATTCTGTGTATGCCTTCAACTTTTGTATACCATTGTATCCAATGATGAAAAACTCAAATTGATTTCAGTTTTTATATTGTCAATCTATAGAAACATAAAAATAATCACACACCGTTAAGGATAACCTGCCCTTAATAGATTAACCTGTCATTGTATCTCGTCAAATTATAGTATCACAAATACTCTACTCCAATATCATGTCAGGTATAATGGATCATAATGTGTCTATGTAACTTCTGCTTGTATCTGTCTGATATTAAAACAGTTAATTTGTATGTCATTTATCGCATATTATTTCTTAACATGTATTCAGGATTCACCCCCCCCCAAATTAACTGGTACTCAGGATTCACCCCCCCCCCAAAATTAACTGGTATTCAGGATTCAGGGGAGGGGGGGGGGGTGTTACCCTCATACATGGGGATTGGGACACAAGTGTTGTGAACTTAGTGACGTCCCTCTCCCGCACAAAAGGTATAACATAACATTTAAACAAGATGACAGGATGAAATTTGTCAATATTTAAGCAGGGAAACAGATGTGAATATTTGTACAGAGTGTGCCATGAGTGGAGTTTTATTGTGTCCAGTTTTAACATCACGTTGTCATAAGTTGTGTCTAAAAAAGGCCGGGCATTATATAATATATCATCAACATATATAGAACATCACAGAATCACAACGATCACTATAAGCGATGTGGTCGTGCGTTGAACTTATTATTTGCTGAACATTTCCCAAGGGATAACTTCTCACCAATGAGGGTTTAGTATAGAAAGGGCTACTCAGTTTATAAATATATATGGCATATAATCCGTTAGCACCAGCCTGGTATCTGAGGTCGATCGTCGGATAAACATCGCCGTGGTATCGGATATCCAAGCCTTGAAATAGTGTGTCTGTCATTTGCAGATTGATGTCACCAGAAAGTGAATTTAGTGACGCGATCCAGCGTTACCAAATTCACACAAAATGGATTTCATTCTGCCTAGTCATATTGAGAACTAGGATCAGATTGAAGTTCCCCAGTTGAAGTGGTTTATTTCATAGATGCGCCAATGTTATATTTATATCTCATATAGGGTCCCCGTTGGGGAGAGTGTCCACCTTGGCTTTTCCAAATACCCCCCCCCCCTTGAACCAGACCAAACATGCAGGTTCGTATAATTATATTTGTACCCGCCCCCTTGGTTGGAACGTTCCAACTGGTACCTTAAGCGTTCCAACTGTTTGACCTTTCCAACCTGACACCCCCTATATGGTTGGACAATTTCCAACTGATGACCACAGACAAAACTTTCGACCCAAGTAGAAAAACATATGCTCTGTTGGTTTAAAACAAATTCCCTACTATTCACTAGTTGGAAACAAATTAGAACAATTAAAACCTATATGTTGTGTAAAATTTCAAACTAATTTTGTGTTAGGCAAGAAATATTTAACTGTTGAAATGTAGACCCCTCAACTGTCGCCCGCCCCTGGTGGCCACGCTATCTGCGGCACGCATGATTGCGGGTATTATGAAATCACTTTGAACGGTTATTAAGCATATCGCTTCGTAAAGGGGTACTACCAAATCAGGTCATTTATGGGACCATCTCCTATTATACTCAACATTATAATGCACCAAATGAATGAATTTGAGCCATGAATGAGTGCAAAATACACTCATGCGCTCTATGAACGATGCAAGCAACATGGTAATTATAATGAAAATGAATTTATGTCTGCAGCCATTTATTCATATTCATTATAATTACCATGTTGCATCATTCATAGAGAACATAAGTGTATATTGCACTAACCTGCGGCTCAAATTCATTCATTTGTTGCATATATTATGTTGAGTATAAAAGGAGATGGTCCCATAAATGGCCGGATTTAGTGTACAGTACCCCTTTAACCTGTCCATGTCTGGAGCCTCCTGAAATGTTGCGAAAACCCTGTGCCAATGCATTGTCTTATATATGCGCATATATAGTGTGGTAAATAAGCAGCTTTAACATAAATACCGTCTACCTTATCAGCAAGTAACAAAAACTCTAAAATACATGTAATACTGACTACGATCAGTTGCGATGCTCTACGTATTTCCATATTAAATCATATTCAATGGTAGTGCTCAATCACCTCACGATCATTTCTTAGAATTAAAACACAACATAACTTAAGTTGTATCACTTTGCATAAATGATCTGGTAAATACCACAACGATTAAATTTGAACACAGCGAGATGCAGATATGATATTGGGTGATATATAGAACATAATGAAAGTTATTGAAATATTATTCACTGCTGCTGCGGTCGCCGTCTTTGTGAGGTTGCACGTAGTGGATACCTTTAGCTGAACTCTACACCAGGCTAAGTGAACGTTCAGACGACCGCCATTCAATCGTAAGTGGAGGAATCGGGCCCGAGAAGTAAATTTGTTCACACCATTGCGATGTCGTCGCATATGAGGTTATTATGGGCTGTTCGTAAGCCATGTTTAACCACGTGTTTGACTACCCTACGATCTGTCCATCTACGATGTTTACGCACACACGACTGCGATTCCATCGAAAGTGGAAGATACGCCATTATTTCGCATCTAAAAATCATACAGTGCTTGATATTATTTCTTTACTCAGGATATTGTCGTGAGCATGCACAATCCAACTATCGGTTACCACCTACGACGATAATCTTTCCACTTACGATTGAGTCGTGGTCATCTGAAGGTTACACTGGTGTAAATGTTTTCCATAGGCCTCAGTGCTAACGTTTCAGCGTATGCTGTTGGCTATATGAACCATGGGTCCAATTTTTTTTTTTAATCTGAAAAATTGACATTTCGGGAAACTTTTTACACAAAAAAATCATATCTGTCTAGCAGGGAATTCGCCTTTAAATCTTGTGTTTTCGTAACTAGTGTCAGATCCGCATAAAAAAATACTGTCATATTTTAGACCACACCAACAAATTCAAACTTCACTACAAAGGGTTAATTCCTGTGCCAATGGCTATCTTACCTATGGGAAATCATAGGGAAGAGGTGTGATGATTTTTTTATGCAAAAAGCACACAAGGCTATTGACCAATCAGGGCCCAGTGTCTATTTTATTCTCTCCTATATATTCCTCCCGCATCCGCTAGAGGTCTCTCCGAACCTTATTTACACCAGTGTAACCTAAAGCGATAGCCCGCTTTTTCGCGGAATAATTGTAACACCCTACATTTTTTCAGAATTGCCCATGAATGAAAAAAATGTGTTCAAAAATAATATCACTTCTGTGGTTCTTTATTTATCACACACAATTTAACCCCACTCTCTGTAACACATTATTCATCAAAAAAGCACATTTTTCCACCACAAGTCATATTCAGGCCCCATTTTCACACAGTTTTTGGGGTCTGGTGTTGCAAACTTGGATCAGCTATGGAAGACTGTACAAGATCCTTTCCATGAGAGAACTTCTGGTGATGTGAGGTCATTGAGTCCAGATCTGATCAGCTGAGCATCAAGCACATGACTTTATCAGCACATGGAAGACTAAAATATGACATTTTCAAGTCTGCAAGGGTGATCCAAGATAACTGGATGTGGGTGTATATTGAATTAGTTGAACAAAGATATGCTCTCTTTGAAATGCTGAAGCATTTTCTTAAATGTGCCCAAGTTTTAGTGCTATTAACCTTCAAATGGCCATACCCACCAGTGAAAATGAGACACTTTTATTATATATATCTGTATATCACTGGCTATAAAATCCAAAATACTTGTTAGATTAGCTTCTTATAACAATTAGTATGTGTGTCATTGACATGCTCATGTGATGGGTAATTTGCATTATCATGTGACAATTACCACCTTGAAATTTTTTGAAAATACCTTGAAAAATTGGCATTTTTTATGAAAAATCATACCATTTTTTTGGCCGATGGAAGTGAAAGAAGACATCAGCAGCAAGAATAGCCACACCATGCATGGGAGATTCATTGGACTGAAAGACCAGGCTGTGAAAAATGCATTAAAATACTTTAAAGTGACTCCCAGGAATCAAAAATGCCAAAAAGTTCATTTTTCCCTTAAAGCGATAGCCCGCTTTTTCGCGGAATAATTGTAACACCCTACATTTTTTCAGAATTGCCCATGAATGAAAAAAATGTGTTCAAAAATAATATCACTTCTGTGGTTCTTTATTTATCACACACAATTTAACCCCACTCTCTGTAACACATTATTCATCAAAAAAGCACATTTTTCCACCACAAGTCATATTCAGGCCCCATTTTCACACAGTTTTTGGGGTCTGGTGTTGCAAACTTGGATCAGCTATGGAAGACTGTACAAGATCCTTTCCATGAGAGAACTTCTGGTGATGTGAGGTCATTGAGTCCAGATCTGATCAGCTGAGCATCAAGCACATGACTTTATCAGCACATGGAAGACTAAAATATGACATTTTCAAGTCTGCAAGGGTGATCCAAGATAACTGGATGTGGGTGTATATTGAATTAGTTGAACAAAGATATGCTCTCTTTGAAATGCTGAAGCATTTTCTTAAATGTGCCCAAGTTTTAGTGCTATTAACCTTCAAATGGCCATACCCACCAGTGAAAATGAGACACTTTTATTATATATATCTGTATATCACTGGCTATAAAATCCAAAATACTTGTTAGATTAGCTTCTTATAACAATTGGTATGTGTGTCATTGACATGCTCATGTGATGGGTAATTTGCATTATCATGTGACAATTACCACCTTGAAATTTTTTGAAAATACCTTGAAAAATTGGCATTTTTTATGAAAAATCGTACCATTTTTTTGGCCGATGGAAGTGAAAGAAGACATCAGCAGCAAGAATAGCCACACCATGCATGGGAGATTCATTGGACTGAAAGACCAGGCTGTGAAAAATGCATTAAAATACTTTAAAGTGACTCCCAGGAATCAAAAATGCCAAAAAGTTCATTTTTCCCTTTAGGTTACACTGGTGTAAATGTTTTCCATAGGCCTCAGTGCTAACGTTTTAGCGTATGCTGTTGGCTATATGAACCATGGGTCCAATTTTTTTTTTTAATCTGAAAAATTGACATTTCGGGAAACTTTTTACACAAAAAAATCATATCTGTCTAGCAGGGAATTCGCCTTCAAATCTTGTGTTTTCGTAACTAGTGTCAGATCCGCATAAAAAAATACTGTCATATTTTAGACCACACCAACAAATTCAAACTTCACTACAAAGGGTTAATTCCTGTGCCAATGGCTATCTTACCTATGGGAAATCATAGGGAAGAGGTGTGATGATTTTTTTATGCAAAAAGCACACAAGGCTATTGACCAATCAGGGCCCAGTGTCTATTTTATTCTCTCCTATATATTCCTCCCGCATCCGCTAGAGGTCTCTCCGAACCTTATTTACACCAGTGTAACCTGAACGTTCACTAAGGGATGATACGTGCATCTGTCGCTCGAGCATCAAGTCGCTCCAGCAGAACAATCTACTGGCCGCGGCTTGGCAGGGACCACCAAGAAGACAGGGCCGTGAAAGAAGAAGACCACTCCATAAGACGAAGGGACGCAGATCGAAGAGCCGAGTGGAGAAAGAAAAAATCAGCTGTCGATGCACCAGCTCGCCCTTCCCATTCGGCTACTAAGACTGGTGTACATCAGCCCTCATACACAGAACCTTGCAACAAGAGACGCCCAAAATGATTCCTCCTTAACAGTGATCACAGTCAGCGGATCAGGGAAGACCCACATCAAATGGAACAGCCTTGCCGCCGTCTGGGATGTGGAGATGGACACCTTGCCACCACGGACACCGGATTACCATCACAGCCTGGTGTCCTCCATCTCCGCCAGTAATATAGGAATCACTGAACTAAATGGTTTCCCATAGGCGACAGTGTTAACCTTTGGGCCAAATTCACTGAATTGAAGCCTGCAGGCCATACCAGTGATGTTTACCCAGCTAGATTGACACCAGTTGATCACGAAAATGAAAGAAAAATCATAGGTCATGTATTTACTTTTTAAAATAAATCCCCAAGTCTACGACAGGGCTATCTCACAGCCAAATTTGATCTGGAAATACCAAGAACTACAGCAGCTAGTTAAATAAATTTCCCACTCACAAAAATCCATTCCCCCATTCATTCACCAGTTTAAATTATTTAGATATTATGTACAAATCAAATAAACGCGATGTCATCCTTTAATAACGTGTCGCATGTATCAGGTGAAGGTCATTCTTCAGTTACCTTCACCTTTAGTATACCACGGTGTACTCGCTCCCCGACTCTAGAACACATTTAGCTCCCTGATTCCTATATATATGTATATGTGAGAAAAACAGCGTTTCTTATAGTATTTTATCAAAATATAGACCTTACTGAAATAAAAAATGGATTATATCGAGCAGTAGTGGTTTATTTTTCCAATATGACGCATCCTGAAAATTAGTGTCAATCCTCAAAATAAAGCAAAAAAATTTAGATTTTTTTTTCAATTTTACTAGCTGATGCATCTCGTATAACTGAAGTGTGCTCTTATATACCACAATATTACTAAATTGAAGAGGAAATGTTAATATACATTTTGAGAGTGATATCTTGTCCAATTTTAAACACTTTTCATGCAGAATTTGGCAATTTATAATAAACATTTACCAAAATTAACAGAAAATAAAAATAAAAAATACTTTAATAGCAATATAAAGCAACCATAAGTCAATTTAAATATCTAAACATAATGATACAACATCAAACACAGCATCAGGCATGAAATTTTACCAGATGGCAGGGCATACTGTCTGTTTAACAAAACTGCCATGACAATTTTGCACGACAGTAACTCTAGTGGTGATGTCACCCCCCCCCCCCCCCCGGACTTGTGGTGGGGCTACGGTCACCGATAAGACTACTGGGTGCCGGAAAAGCTTAATTGGGTCACCTTTTCCCAATGGGGGGGGGGGGGCTAACACTCCTCAAAATTGTGGGGAGGGGGCTTTAGACCCCCTGACCCCCTAATGGTACTTGATGTCCATGCAAAATTCCCAGATTTATCACTTTCTTTACTATCTACAGGCGAATCCATGGGTTTCTTCTTTAAATATGTCCAAAATGTGGTCATTATCATTTGAAAATAAGAAAATATGGAATTAACAACTTATCTTGGCGAGACGTGAAACTTCGTAAAATTCAAATTTTTCTTATAGGAATCACTGAACTAAATGGTTTCCCATAGGCGACAGTGTTAACGTTTCGGCCAAATTCACTGAATTGAAGCCTGCAGGCCATACCAGTGATGTTTACCCAGCTAGATTGACACCAGTTGATCACGAAAATGAAAGAAAAATCATAGGTCATGTGTTTACTTTTTAAAATAAATCCCCAAGTCTACGACAGGGTTATCTCACAGCCAAATTTGATCTGGAAAAACCCAGAACTACAGCAGCTAGTTAATTAAATTTCCCGCTCACAAAAATCCATTCCCCCATTCATTCACCAGTTTAAATTTGCTAGATATTATGTACAAATCAAATAAACGCGATGTCATCCTTTAATAACGTGTCGCATGTACCAGGTGAAGGTCACCAAGCTGCAAGAGGATATAGAGTCAGCACTAACAACATCAGTAACAAAGCGAAAAAATAAGAAGAACAAATGAACACTTCTTTATGTTGATTCATGTTTTGTTTATGTTAAACCATGACAAACCCTTTCAAAAATATCCAAAGTGGGTTGTAGGGCGGGGGATACACTTTCTATATCCTCCCCGGTCTTTTTTCAAATCCCTAAAAAATAGTGATTGTAAAATTATGTTTTGGTTTCAAAATAACAGCTAAATATGAGGGGTGGGGCAGACATTTCGGGCTATTCGACCATCTTGTGGAAACCCCCCCCCCCACAACCATCACTTCCCTTCCTCCATGTTGTTATTTGTTAGTTGAGCGGCGAATTTCTCAATGGATATGAAAGAAATTTGGTATGTGTGTCCGAGCTGGGATATGGAATACCTTAACGTATGTTTTTTTTTACATTTTAAATACGACATCACACCGCTTACACTTTTGTTTTGTTTTGGAGTCGGCCGTTTACAATTCAGAGTGTGCTTAATAATATCAACAAATGTGTGAATTGGAAAATGTCAACGTTAATATATTCCATATCCCAACCCGGACATACATTCCAAATTTCATTCAAATCTTTTGAGAAACAATGGAAAAAACGCCACATAAAACATCGCTTACATCTATTGTTTTGAGCCGGCCTCGGCTAACACTTTATAAAGTGTTCCGAGAACTCCTTGTGTGGATGTATAACGCAGGCGGCCATGAACCACAAATACCTTGGCTGACGGGGTCTCACTCAGTCTAAAACAACTGGTTAATCTCGATTGGTGAATATGATTGCTGATGTTTCGTACACTTTGGCTGCGGACACACGTACCACAGTGGCGATGGCATAGTAGGTGTGACAATTTATTATGGTTGAGTTTGGTGACAAGTGGTCGTCATAATTAATATGCCATAGCAAGCCATGTCGCCATCGGCAAATTCGCACAATGAGTCTACCAAGCTCTACCAGCGATGGTCGATCTCTCAAACCTGAATGTCTTGTCGCTGTTGATCTTTACTCAACACGCAGTGTTATATTTTGCATGCTAACACACACGTCCACTTGATAACTTAATGAATAACCCATTTCTGTCAACATGCAGCCATGATTGTTCTTACTAAGAACAAATCGCCCGTGTAATTCTCAGCAAATGTAAGTGAGTCAAACCTTATGCGTAGAACTAAACGTCGCAAAAACGCATTTGGGGAACTGTCTTAATACTCATGAAATTAATATAATTAGATAAACATGCATGCATTGAGATCATATAAAAAAGTACCACAAGCATGATATGTGAGTCAATGAGAACTGCCACCAGGCGACGGTCAAACACAATTCTGGACGATCGATTGTGCAGTTATATATATCGTAGCGAATACTATTTAGCAAAATGTTTGAGTAGAGATCAACGTTGGTGAAACGCGATGGGTTAATTGGTCCAGTCGACTCATTGTGCAGAAACTCAGCGGGCAACATAGCTAGCTATGGCATGTTAATTATGATGACCAATTGTCACCAAACTCTACCATAATACATTGTCACACCTACTTTGCCATAGCTACTGTGGTACGTGTGTCCGCAACAATTGCATGCACGGTCGCGCGTCACTGGACAATACTTCTTGTACAGACGCCCTAACCAATAATGACACTTGCATTATTGGAATATCAAATTGAATCAATAATAATTTAATAAGCCAGTGATTCGATCAGCATTCATTATCTGACATACGCATCACCGCCAAGAACACAAATTTAAATATGTGCGGGTCAGGGCAATTTCTGGAATTGTTTTCGTCGATATTTAATTCCCAAATGTGATGCACTGTGGGTCTTCATCGGAAACATTGACTATTTCTATTACGTCACAGGAACAGCTGACGGTGCTATCCGTTTCAGATCGTGTTTGTGCTTCCCACTGATCGATTTGTTCGGGGAAACCTACCGGAAGTTCACGGATTGCGTGTATCGGCTAATGCTTTGCGTGTTCAATTACAAAACTAATCTTCTTGGGCTAATAAAAAGCTACGAGAATTGCTGGCGCTTGTTCGCATCAAATATCGAATTATTTTATTAGACAGACTTGTCCGAATGCAGGTGCAGAATATAAAATGATTCGCACAAACATGTCACATTCGTCCGTTGACTCCGCCTTGCGAATACCCCAAATTTAACACCCATAACGTACTATATTTCTTCTGCTTTGGGGCGAAATATTCAAAGCTCAGAGATATAATATTTCAATTTTTGAGTTATGTTTATTTTCTACACTTATAATTGTTGTCAGCCTGGTCATCCTAACAAAATCCAACCGGAAATATTTACGGACATGCGCGGACGCTGTGACGAGAGTTGGGAGGTCGCGTTTAGCGGCGATCAGAAATTATTCTCGGAATAAAAGACGACGATTATTATAGCCAGAAATAAAATTGACGGTATCTTGTGATATTTGGCATACAGATACATAGGTATACTTATCCCAGATTCAGTAAGCATGTTTTATGCATAGACATAGACAAGTTATAATACCATGCCGATCACACGTTAAAAGTGTTTGTTTGCAGGTTTGACGGAACATACGGCGGCAATTCAGTTTGAACCAGGCATCACCATATATGGAATTCGAGGTGTAGAAAAATCGATAGATTTAAAAAAATCGAAATCTAATAATCGAAATCTAATAGCTTTGAATGGTGTGTATATTAAAAATTGCAACGTTGCGTCATTCTTATATATGAATTATATGTAGAGATTCTATTTGGGAAAAATAATTACCGTCTGTTTATCACCGAAATATTCGTCCCGAATTTAGAATTAAATGTTGGCAACTGTGTGTAGTTCAGACTGTGTGTAGTTCAGACTGTGTAGTTCAGACTGTGTGTAGTTCAGACTGTGTGTAGTTCACACTTCAGACTGTGTGTAGTTGAATGTGTGTAGTTCAGACTGTGTGTAGTCAGACTGTGTGTAGTTCAGACTGTGTGTAGTTCAGACTGTGTGTAGTTCAGATTGTGTGCAGTTCAGTGTAGTTCAGACTGTGTGTAGTTCAGACTGTGTGTAGTTCAGATTGTGTGCAGTTCAGTGTAGTTCAGACTGTGTGTAGTTCAGACTGTGTGTAGTTCAGACTGTGTGTAGTTCAGACTGTGTGCATTTCAGACTGTGTGCAGTTCAGAATGTGTGTAGTTCAGACTGTTTGTATTCAGACTGTGTGTAGTTCAGACTGTGTGTTGTTCAGACGTTGTCTTTTCTGGAATGGAATAATGGATGTGATTGGATTTTCGGTCACATTAGTTGAATATTACATTCTTTCAATGAGTGAAATCTCTGGCAGCTTGATTGAGTGAGATCTTGAGATAAGCGTACACTATTTCTTTACAGGGGTATTGTACACTAAATTATGCCATTTATGGGACCATCTCCTGTTATACACTCAAGAGAATATATGCAACAAATGAATGAATTCGAGCCATGGTTTAGTGCAAAAATACACTCATGTGAGTCACGTGTTCCATGAACGATGTAAATAATATGGTAATTATAATGAAAATGAGCTAATGACTCGAGTTATAAACATTTGGGTAATAATTACTTAAAGTGATGTGAAACACTCCGGTATGGTGATCAAATATAAATGCACACTCTGTGGAAAAGAAAATGAAACTATAGAACATTTGTTGGTTACCTGTCATCAGAGCAAAACTCTTTGGGAAGAAATTTCAAAAACAATGTATACCAAATGTAACATCAAAATGCCAACAAAGATTGAAGAATTACTTTTTGGAATAGATTTAGACTTTCATGAGCAGACTTGAAATTAACAATATACTAATATTAATAAAACGATATATTTATGTGACAAGGTGCAATAAGACAAATCTATGCCAAAAAAGGGCAATACAATTTGTTATACAAGAATACAATCTAGAAAAGCAGGCACTAAAATGGACCGATTCAACAAATAAAGCCTTTGATAATAAGTGGAACAGTGTCCTCAATTTAATTAATGACCCTTGACCGGAAATTACTCTGGTAAAAAACTTAAATTAAATAGATAAAAAAAAACAATTCAGTTTTTAGACCGACCCTGCAGTATCACAAAAATTGAATTAAAAAAAGAATAACTGTCAAAATGACACATTAGCAAGAAAAAATTCTATAGATAATTTAATAAGACAGAACAAGAAAAAGGATAAGTTTCAAAAACAGAGATTATTCAAGTGTGCATGTGATAATAGATATATTGTTATAAGAATTTATTTTTTCATGTTTAATGTATATTTATTATGTACAACTTTAATATGTAATTGAGACAGACTATGAAAATAAAAATAAATTATAAAAAAAATAAATGGAGAATAATCTTGTTCAATGTAGTAAGTTTTACAAATAGTATATCCAAAATTGACAACACACACCGTCATGCTTATATATGAATTAAATGCAGTCACTATCGATGGGGATATCGCTTTCGTTAGTTTATCGCCAACAAATGCGTCCCGAATCGAGTTGTAAATATTTACAATTGACCGCAGTTCTGACGATGTGTTTTCTGTGGAGTGGTACGGTACGGTCGATTTACTTCAAATTTTCGGCGATGTTAGTAGAATGTTACATTCCTCCAGCTGTAATATCGCCTGAATAATAACTTATCAGTTTCACGCTCCCGAACAAGTACATAATATGTCATTAATTATTGGGTAAAATAAATTTTCCCACATATCTTCTGAGCTGACAATAAATGCTCTTCATTTTTACCCTGTGCCAATGCATTCTCTTATATATGCGAGTCGACCATTCTCTTATATATGCGAGTCGACCATAGGTCGCCTCGCATATATAAGAGAATGCATTGGCCTAACAATTTTTTACAATTTGAATAATTTTTTCTTGTATTCTTTAACAATTTTATAATTTCACCCATACAGAGCCCCAGAAAAACATGAGCAGACGACACTCTTCTATATGCTTCTATATATGTGTGGGGCTCCCTGCAGGGTAATAGATGTTTTTTATTTTATGTCCTAAAAATTGTAAGAAACATTTATTTAAAAAAAATGATAAAACATTGTTAGGCCAATGCATTCTCTTATATATGCGAGGCGACCTATGGTCGACTCGCATATATAAGATAATGCATTGGCACAGGGTAAAACAAATCCCGATTTTACGACTGGGTTTGATATGGCGGGTCACACTTATCCAATTATGTTCCCCTGGTCAGGTGATCATGCGTACCATTTGCCCTACATATCGCCTAAGGCTACACTAAATCGCCAAACGCATAATGGAAATTAATATTGTGTAAATGGTTACCCTGCGTGAGTAAAAACATTGCCCAACATTGGGTAAAATTTACCCAACTTTCGCTTGGTGCTATATGCACCATTGTCACGGTGGGGAATCACGTGCTATATGTACCATTGTCACGGTGGGGAATCACGTGCTTTATGCACCATTGTCACGGTGGGGAATCACGTGCTATATGTACCATTGTCACGGTGGGGAATCACGTGCTTTATGCACCATTGTCACGGTGGGGAATCACGTGCTATATGTACCATTGTCACGGTGGGGAATCACGTGCTATATGTACCATTGTCACGGTGGGGAATCACGTGCTTTATGCACCATTGTCACGGTGGGGAATCACGTGCTATATGCACCATTGTCACGGTGGGGAATCACGTGCTTTATGCACCATTGTCACGGTGGGAATCACGTGCTTTATGCACCATTGTCACGGTGGGGAATCACGTGCTTTATGCACCATTGTCACGGAGGGGAATCACGTGCTTTATGCACCATTGTCACGGAGGGGAATCACGTGCTATATGCACCATTGTCACGGTGGGGAATCACGTGCTATATGCACCATTGTCACGGTGGGTAATCACGTGCTTTATGCACCATTGTCACGGTGGGGAATCACGTGCTATATGCACCATTGTCACGGTGGGTAATCACGTGCTTTATGCACCATTGTCACGGTGGGGAATCACGTGCTTTATGCTCCATTGTCACGGTGGGGAATCACGTGCTATATGCACCATTGTCACGGTGGGGAATAACGTGCTTTATGCACCATTGTCACGGTAGGGAATCACGTGCTTTATGCACCATTGTCACGGTGGGGAATCACGTGCTTTATGCACCATTGTCACGGTGGGGAATAACGTGCTTTATGCACCATTGTCACGGTAGGGAATAACGTGCTTTATGCACCATTGTCACGGTGGGGAATCACGTGCTTTATGCACCATTGTCACGGTAGGGAATAACGTGCTTTATGCACCATTGTCACGGTAGGGAATAACGTGCTTTATGCACCATTGTCACGGTGGGGAATCACGTGCTATATGCACCATTGTCACGGTAGGGAATAACGTGCTATATGCACCATTGTCACGGAGGGGAATCACGTGCTTTATGCACCATTGTCACGGTGGGGAATCACGTGCTTTATGCACCATTGTCACGGAGGGGAATCACGTGCTTTATGCACCATTGTCACGGTGGGGAATCACGTGCTATATGTACCATTGTCACGGAGGGGAATCACGTGCTTTATGCACCATTGTCACGGTGGGGAATCACGTGCTATATGCACCATTGTCACGGTGGGGAATCACGTGCTATATGCACCATTGTCACGGAGGGGAATCACGTGCTTTATGCACCATTGTCACGGTGGGGAATCACGTGCTTTATGCACCATTGTCACGGAGGGGAATCACGTGCTTTATGCACCATTGTCCCGGTGGGGAATCACGTGCTATATGCACCATTGTCACGGTAGGGAATCACGTGCTATATGTACCATTGTCACGGTGGGGAATCACGTGCTTTATGCACCATTGTCACGGAGGGGAATCACGTGCTATATGTACCATTGTCACGGTGGGGAATCACGTGCTTTATGCACCATTGTCACGGTGGGGAATCACGTGCTATATGTACCATTGTCACGGTGGGGAATCACGTGCTTTATGCACCATTGTCACGGTGGGGAATCACGTGCTATATGCACCATTGTCACGGTGGGGAATCACGTGCTTTATGCACCATTGTCACGGAGGGGAATCACGTGCTTTATGCACCATTGTCACGGAGGGGAATCACGTGCTATATGCACCATTGTCACGGTGGGGAATCACGTGCTTTATGCACCATTGTCACGGTGGGGAATCACGTGCTTTATGCACCATTGTCACGGTGGGGAATCACGTGCTTTATGCACCATTGTCACGGAGGGGAATCACGTGCTTTATGCACCATTGTCACGGTGGGGAATCACGTGCTATATGCACCATTGTCACGGAGGGGAATCACGTGCTTTATGTACCATTGTCACGGTAGGGAATCACGTGCTATATGCACCATTGTCACGGTGGGGAATCACGTGCTATATGCACCATTGTCACGGTGGGGAATCACGTGCTTTATGTACCATTGTCACGGTAGGGAATCACGTGCTATATGCACCATTGTCACGGTAGGGAATCACGTGCTATATGCACCATTGTCACGGTAGGGAATCACGTGCTATATGCACCATTGTCACGGTGGGGAATCACGTGCTATATGCACCATTGTCACGGTGGGGAATCACGTGCTTTATGCACCATTGTCACGGAGGGGAATCACGTGCTATATGCACCATTGTCACGGAGGGGAATCACGTGCTATATGCACCATTGTCACGGAGGGGAATCACGTGCTATATGCACCATTGTCACGGAGGGGAATCACGTGCTATATGCACCATTGTCACGGTGGGGAATCACGTGCTATATGCACCATTGTCACGGTGGGGAATCACGTGCTTTATGCACCATTGTCACGGAGGGGAATCACGTGCTTTATGCACCATTGTCACGGAGGGGAATCACGTGCTTTATGCACCATTGTCACGGTGGGGAATCACGTGCTTTATGTACCATTGTCACGGTGGGGAATCACGTGCTTTATGCACCATTGTCACGGAGGGGAATCACGTGCTATATGCACCATTGTCACGGTGGGGAATCACGTGCTATATGCACCATTGTCACGGAGGGGAATCACGTGCTATATGCACCATTGTCACGGAGGGGAATCACGTGCTTTATGCACCATTGTCACGGTGGGGAATCACGTGCTATATGCACCATTGTCACGGTGGGGAATCACGTGCTTTATGCACCATTGTCACGGTGGGGAATCACGTGCTTTATGCACCATTGTCACGGTGGGGAATCACGTGCTATATGCACCATTGTCACGGTGGGGAATCACGTGCTTTATGCACCATTGTCACGGTGGGGAATCACGTGCTATATGCACCATTGTCACGGTGGGGAATCACGTGCTTTATGCACCATTGTCACGGTGGGGAATCACGTGCTTTATGCACCATTGTCACGGTGGGGAATCACGTGCTTTATGCACCATTGTCACGGTGGGGAATCACGTGCTATATGTACCATTGTCACGGTGGGGAATCACGTGCTATATGTACCATTGTCACGGTGGGGAATCACGTGCTATATGCACCATTGTCACGGTGGGGAATAACGTGCTTTATGTACCATTGTCACGGTGAGGAATCACGTGCTTTATGCACCATTGTCACGGTGGGGAATCACGTGCTATATGCACCATTGTCACGGAGGGGAATCACGTGCTTTATGCACCATTGTCACGGAGGGGAATCACGTGCTTTATGCACCATTGTCACGGAGGGGAATCACGTGCTTTATGCACCATTGTCACGGAGGGGAATCACGTGCTTTATGCACCATTGTCACGGAGGGGAATCACGTGCTATATGCACCATTGTCACGGAGGGGAATCACGTGCTATATGCACCATTGTCACGGTGGGGAATAACGTGCTTTATGTACCATTGTCACGGTGGGGAATCACGTGCTATATGCACCATTGTCACGGTGGGGAATCACGTGCTTTATGTACCATTGTCACGGTGGGGAATCACGTGCTTTATGCACCATTGTCACGGTGGGGAATCACGTGCTATATGCACCATTGTCACGGTGGGGAATCACGTGCTTTATGCACCATTGTCACGGTGGGGAATCACGTGCTTTATGCACCATTGTCACGGTGGGGAATCACGTGCTTTATGCACCATTGTCACGGTGGGGAATCACGTGCTTTATGCACCATTGTCACGGTGGGGAATCACGTGCTTTATGCACCATTGTCACGGTGGGGAATCACGTGCTATATGCACCATTGTCACGGAGGGGAATCACGTGCTTTATGCACCATTGTCACGGTGGGGAATCACGTGCTTTATGCACCATTGTCACGGAGGGGAATCACGTGCTTTATGCACCATTGTCACGGTGGGGAATCACGTGCTTTATGCACCATTGTCACGGAGGGGAATCACGTGCTTTATGCACCATTGTCACGGTGGGGAATCACGTGCTATATGCACCATTGTCACGGTGGGGAATAACGTGCTTTATGTACCATTGTCACGGTGGGGAATCACGTGCTATATGCACCATTGTCACGGTGGGGAATCACGTGCTATATGCACCATTGTCACGGTGGGGAATCACGTGCTTTATGTACCATTGTCACGGTGGGGAATCACGTGCTTTATGCACCATTGTCACGGTGGGGAATCACGTGCTATATGCACCATTGTCACGGTAGGGAATCACGTGCTATATGCACCATTGTCACGGTAGGGAATCACGTGCTATATGCACCATTGTCACGGTGGGGAATCACGTGCTATATGCACCATTGTCACGGTGGGGAATCACGTGCTTTATGTACCATTGTCACGGTGGGGAATCACGTGCTTTATGCACCATTGTCACGGTGGGGAATCACGTGCTATATGCACCATTGTCACGGTAGGGAATCACGTGCTATATGCACCATTGTCACGGTAGGGAATCACGTGCTATATGTACCATTGTCACGGTGGGGAATCACGTGCTTTATGCACCATTGTCACGGTGGGGAATCACGTGCTATATGCACCATTGTCACGGTGGGGAATCACGTGCTTTATGCACCATTGTCACGGTGGGGAATCACGTGTTTTATGCACCATTGTCACGGTGGGGAATCACGTGCTATATGCACCATTGTCACGGAGGGGAATCACGTGCTATATGCACCATTGTCACGGTGGGGAATCACGTGCTATATGCACCATTGTCACGGAGGGGAATCACGTGCTTTATGCACCATTGTCACGGTGGGGAATCACGTGCTATATGCACCATTGTCACGGTGGGGAATCACGTGCTTTATGCACCATTGTCACGGAGGGGAATCACGTGCTTTATGCACCATTGTCACGGTGGGGAATCACGTGCTATATGCACCATTGTCACGGAGGGGAATCACGTGCTTTATGCACCATTGTCACGGTGGGGAATAACGTGCTTTATGCACCATTGTCACGGTGGGGAATCACGTGCTTTATGCACCATTGTCACGGTGGGGAATCACGTGCTTTATGCACCATTGTCACGGAGGGGAATCACGTGCTTTATGCACCATTGTCACGGTGGGGAATCACGTGCTATATGCACCATTGTCACGGTGGGGAATCACGTGCTTTATGCACCATTGTCACGGAGGGGAATCACGTGCTTTATGCACCATTGTCACGGTGGGGAATCACGTGCTATATGTACCATTGTCACGGTGGGGAATCACGTGCTTTATGCACCATTGTCACGGTGGGGAATCACGTGCTTTATGCACCATTGTCACGGTGGGGAATCACGTGCTATATGTACCATTGTCACGGTGGGGAATCACGTGCTTTATGCACCATTGTCACGGAGGGGAATCACGTGCTTTATGCACCATTGTCACGGTGGGGAATCACGTGCTATATGCACCATTGTCACGGTGGGGAATCACGTGCTTTATGCACCATTGTCACGGAGGGGAATCACGTGCTTTATGCACCATTGTCACGGTGGGGAATCACGTGCTTTATGCACCATTGTCACGGTGGGGAATCACGTGCTATATGCACCATTGTCACGGTAGGGAATCACGTGCTATATGCACCATTGTCACGGTAGGGAATCACGTGCTATATGTACCATTGTCACGGTGGGGAATCACGTGCTTTATGCACCATTGTCACGGTGGGGAATCACGTGTTTTATGCACCATTGTCACGGTGGGGAATCACGTGCTATATGCACCATTGTCACGGTGGGGAATCACGTGTTTTATGCACCATTGTCACGGTGGGGAATCACGTGCTATATGCACCATTGTCACGGAGGGGAATCACGTGCTTTATGCACCATTGTCACGGTGGGGAATCACGTGCTTTATGTACCATTGTCACGGTGGGGAATCACGTGCTATATGCACCATTGTCACGGTGGGGAATCACGTGCTATATGCACCATTGTCACGGTGGGGAATCACGTGCTATATGCACCATTGTCACGGTGGGGAATCACGTGCTTTATGCACCATTGTCACGGTGGGGAATCACGTGCTATATGCACCATTGTCACGGTGGGGAATCACGTGCTTTATGTACCATTGTCACGGTAGGGAATCACGTGCTTTATGCACCATTGTCACGGTGGGGAATCACGTGCTTTATGCACCATTGTCACGGTGGGGAATCACGTGCTTTATGCACCATTGTCACGGAGGGGAATCACGTGCTTTATGCACCATTGTCACGGTGGGGAATCACGTGCTTTATGCACCATTGTCACGGTGGGGAATCACGTGCTTTATGCACCATTGTCACGGTGGGGAATCACGTGCTTTATGCACCATTGTCACGGTGGGGAATCACGTGCTATATGTACCATTGTCACGGAGGGGAATCACGTGCTTTATGCACCATTGTCACGGTGGGGAATCACGTGCTATATGCACCATTGTCACGGTGGGGAATCACGTGCTATATGCACCATTGTCACGGTGGGGAATCACGTGCTTTATGTACCATTGTCACGGTGGGGAATCACGTGCTATATGCACCATTGTCACGGAGGGGAATCACGTGCTTTATGCACCATTGTCGCGGTGGGGAATCACGTGCTTTATGCACCATTGTCACGGTGGGGAATCACGTGCTATATGCACCATTGTCACGGTGGGGAATCACGTGCTTTATGCACCATTGTCACGGTGGGGAATCACGTGCTTTATGCACCATTGTCACGGTGGGGAATCACGTGCTTTATGCACCATTGTCACGGTGGGGAATCACGTGCTTTATGCACCATTGTCACGGTAGGGAATCACGTGCTATATGCACCATTGTCACGGTAGGGAATCACGTGCTATATGTACCATTGTCACGGTGGGGAATCACGTGCTATATGCACCATTGTCACGGTGGGGAATCACGTGCTATATGCACCATTGTCACGGTGGGGAATCACGTGCTATATGCACCATTGTCACGGTGGGGAATCACGTGCTTTATGCACCATTGTCACGGTGGGGAATCACGTGCTTTATGCACCATTGTCACGGTGGGGAATCACGTGCTATATGCACCATTGTCACGGAGGGGAATCACGTGCTATATGCACCATTGTCACGGCGGGGAATCACGTGCTATATGCACCATTGTCACGGTGGGGAATCACGTGCTTTATGCACCATTGTCACGGTGGGGAATCACGTGCTATATGCACCATTGTCACGGTGGGGAATCACGTGCTATATGTACCATTGTCACGGTGGGGAATCACGTGCTATATGCACCATTGTCACGGTGGGGAATCACGTGCTTTATGCACCATTGTCACGGTGGGGAATCACGTGCTATATGCACCATTGTCACGGTGGGGAATCACGTGCTATATGTACCATTGTCACGGTGGGGAATCACGTGCTTTATGCACCATTGTCACGGAGGGGAATCACGTGCTATATGTACCATTGTCACGGTGGGGAATCACGTGCTATATGCACCATTGTCACGGTGGGGAATCACGTGCTTTATGCACCATTGTCACGGTGGGGAATCACGTGCTATATGCACCATTGTCACGGTGGGGAATCACGTGCTATATGTACCATTGTCACGGTGGGGAATCACGTGCTATATGCACCATTGTCACGGTGGGGAATCACGTGCTTTATGCACCATTGTCACGGTGGGGAATCACGTGCTATATGCACCATTGTCACGGTGGGGAATCACGTGCTATATGTACCATTGTCACGGTGGGGAATCACGTGCTTTATGCACCATTGTCACGGAGGGGAATCACGTGCTTTATGCACCATTGTCACGGAGGGGAATCACGTGCTATATGTACCATTGTCACGGTGGGGAATCACGTGCTTTATGCACCATTGTCACGGAGGGGAATCACGTGCTTTATGCACCATTGTCACGGTGGGGAATCACGTGCTTTATGCACCATTGTCACGGAGGGGAATCACGTGCTTTATGCACCATTGTCACGGAGGGGAATCACGTGCTATATGTACCATTGTCACGGTGGGGAATCACGTGCTTTATGCACCATTGTCACGGAGGGGAATCACGTGCTTTATGCACCATTGTCACGGAGGGGAATCACGTGCTATATGTACCATTGTCACGGTGGGGAATCACGTGCTATATGCACCATTGTCACGGTGGGGAATCACGTGCTTTATGCACCATTGTCACGGTGGGGAATCACGTGCTATATGCACCATTGTCACGGTGGGGAATCACGTGCTATATGTACCATTGTCACGGTGGGGAATCACGTGCTTTATGCACCATTGTCACGGAGGGGAATCACGTGCTTTATGCACCATTGTCACGGAGGGGAATCACGTGCTATATGTACCATTGTCACGGTGGGGAATCACGTGCTTTATGCACCATTGTCACGGAGGGGAATCACGTGCTTTATGCACCATTGTCACGGAGGGGAATCACGTGCTATATGTACCATTGTCACGGTGGGGAATCACGTGCTATATGCACCATTGTCACGGTGGGGAATCACGTGCTTTATGCACCATTGTCACGGTGGGGAATCACGTGCTATATGCACCATTGTCACGGTGGGGAATCACGTGCTATATGTACCATTGTCACGGTGGGGAATCACGTGCTTTATGCACCATTGTCACGGAGGGGAATCACGTGCTTTATGCACCATTGTCACGGTGGGGAATTACGTGCTTTATGCACCATTGTCACGGAGGGGAATCACGTGCTTTATGCACCATTGTCACGGTGGGGAATCACGTGCTTTATGCACCATTGTCACGGTGGGGAATCACGTGCTTTATGCACCATTGTCACGGTGGGGAATCACGTGCTTTATGCACCATTGTCACGGAGGGGAATCACGTGCTTTATGCACCATTGTCACGGAGGGGAATCACGTGCTATATGCACCATTGTCACGGTGGGGAATCACGTGCTATATGCACCATTGTCACGGTGGGGAATCACGTGCTTTATGCACCATTGTCACGGTGGGGAATCACGTGCTTTATGCACCATTGTCACGGAGGGGAATCACGTGCTATATGCACCATTGTCACGGTGGGGAATCACGTGCTTTATGCACCATTGTCACGGAGGGGAATCACGTGCTTTATGCACCATTGTCACGGTGGGGAATCACGTGCTATATGCACCATTGTCACGGTGGGGAATCACGTGCTTTATGCACCATTGTCACGGTGGGGAATCACGTGCTTTATGCACCATTGTCACGGAGGGGAATCACGTGCTTTATGCACCATTGTCACGGTGGGGAATCACGTGCTTTATGCACCATTGTCACGGTGGGGAATCACGTGCTTTATGCACCATTGTCACGGTGGGGAATCACGTGCTATATGCACCATTGTCACGGTGGGGAATCACGTGCTATATGCACCATTGTCACGGTGGGGAATCACGTGCTTTATGCACCATTGTCACGGTGGGGAATCACGTGCTTTATGCACCATTGTCACGGAGGGGAATCACGTGCTATATGCACCATTGTCACGGTGGGGAATCACGTGCTATATGCACCATTGTCACGGTGGGGAATCACGTGCTTTATGCACCATTGTCACGGTGGGGAATCACGTGCTTTATGTACCATTGTCACGGTGGGAATCACGTGCTTTATGCACCATTGTCACGGTGGGGAATCACGTGCTATATGCACCATTGTGACGGTGGGGAATCACGTGCTTTATGCACCATTGTCACGGTGGGGAATCACGTACTTTATGCACCATTGTCACGGTGGGGAATCACGTGCTTTATGCACCATTGTCACGGTGGGGAATCACGTGCTATATGCACCATTGTCACGGTGGGGAATCACGTGCTATATGTACCATTGTCACGGTGGGGAATCACGTGCTATATGTACCATTGTCACGGTGGGGAATCACGTACTTTATGCACCATTGTCACGGTGGGGAATCACGTGCTATATGTACCATTGTGACGGTGGGGAATCACGTACTATATGCACCATTGTGACGGTGGGGAATCACGTACTATATGCACCATTGTCACGGTGGGGAATCACGTGCTATATGTACCATTGTCACGGTGGGGAATCACGTGCTATATGCACCATTGTGACGGTGGGGAATCACGTACTTTATGCACCATTGTCACGGTGGGGAATCACGTGCTTTATGCACCATTGTCACGGTGGGGAATCACGTGCTATATGCACCATTGTCACGGTGGGGAATCACGTGCTATATGCACCATTGTCACGGTGGGGAATCACGTGCTATATGTACCATTGTCACGGTGGGGAATCACGTGCTATATGTACCATTGTCACGGTGGGGAATCACGTGCTATATGTACCATTGTCACGGTGGGGAATCACGTGCTATATGTACCATTGTCACGGTGGGGAATCACGTGCTTTATGCACCATTGTCACGGTGGGGAATCACGTGCTATATGTACCATTGTCACGGTGGGGAATCACGTGCTTTATGTACCATTGTCACGGTGGGGAATCACGTGCTATATGTACCATTGTCACGGTGGGGAATCACGTGCTATATGCACCATTGTCACGGTGGGGAATCACGTGCTATATGCACCATTGTCACGGTGGGGAATCACGTGCTTTATGCACCATTGTCACGGTGGGGAATCACGTGCTTTATGCACCATTGTCACGGTGGGGAATCACGTGCTATATGCACCATTGTCACGGTGGGGAATCACGTGCTTTATGCACCATTGTCACGGTGGGGAATCACGTGCTATATGCACCATTGTCACGGTGGGGAATCACGTGCTTTATGCACCATTGTCACGGTGGGGAATCACGTGCTTTATGCACCATTGTGACGGTGGGGAATCACGTGCTATATGCACCATTGTCACGGTGGGGAATCACGTGCTTTATGCACCATTGTCACGGTGGGGAATCACGTACTTTATGCACCATTGTCACGGTGGGGAATCACGTGCTTTATGACCACTGTTTCCCGGTGTTTCCCGGTGTTTCCCGGTGTTTCCCGGTGTTTCCCGATGGGGAATCACGTGGTTTCGAGTTGATGAATACCACTCATTCAAAATGACCTAGGTGTTCGCAAACGCGACCAGAAACGAGGGAAAAGGTAATAAACTAGGATAATGATATAATACATAGTATTTTGGCAGCTACGAGCATATGCTATACTAATTTGCAAGCAAGATGATACCTCAATTGTGTCAAAATTCACAGTTGTTTGCTCTAACATTCTGACCAAAGTTGTCATTGGAAGGACTCTCCCAGATGTACCGTCTAGCAACTTTGGTCAGAATGTTATAGAACACTACTGAGTATTTCCGAACAAATAAACTATCATATGTGACCCGCCATATTAAATCCAGTCGGAAGTCGGGATTTTGTTTACCCTGTGCCAATGCATTCTCTTATATATGCGAGTCAACCATAGGTCGCCTCGCATATATAAGAGAATGCATTGGCCTAACAATTTTTTATCATGTTTTTTAAATAAATGTTTCTTACAATTTTTAGGACATAAAATAAAAAAAACATCCATTACCCTGCAGGGAGCCCCACACATATATAGAAGCACCTAAAAGAGTGTCGTGTGCTCATGTTTTTCTGGGGCTCTGTATGGGTGAAATTATAAAATTGTTAAAGAATACAAGAACAAATTATTAAAATTGTAAAAAATTGTTAAGCCAATGCATTCTCTTATATATGCGAGGCGACATATGGTCGACTCGCATATATAAGAGAATGCATTGGCACAGGGTAAAAAAATCCCGACTTCCGACTGGATTTGATATGGCGGGTCACATATGCTCGTAACAGTCAAAATGCTATGTTTTATGTCAGTTCCTCATATATTATGTTTTTGTGCGTTTGTATATTTTGAATGCGTGGTACTCACCAACATCGAAACCACGTGGTACTCCACCGTGATTGTGTTGTGGAAATTATTACCCACCGCGATTTAGAGTGCAGTGATGACCGGATGCGACGAGGTTCGTCGGTGAATGCAAGTCATGTGCAAACTAGCGTCCGATTAACAGCACGAGATCCGAAAAAGGATAAACAATGTTTTAAGATGGCCATTATAGTCAACAAATACCACAATTTGTCGCCATCAAAGTCGCGTACCGGCCTTTTATATGTTTACCGAATACTATTTCACACGGCGGTATGAATCCTGAATACCGGCGAACGGCGGGATATGAATCCCAGGTACTGCCTGAAAATAACCTAAACCAGAATTTAAAAAAAAGGGATGTGTGACACCCTCAATTCGCGGCTGATGCAGTTAAACGCATTCGATTGAACTGCGTCAGCCGCAACCCCAGTGATATATGTATGGTTTGAAACGTTGCGCCTATAGGAATCAGGGAGCTAAATTGGTTCCATAGTCGGGGAGCGAGTACACCGTGGAATGCTAAAGGTGAAGGTAACTGCAGAATGACCTTCACCTGATACATGCGACACGTTATTAAAGGATGACATCGCGTCCAGTTGATTTGTACATTATTTCTAAATAATTTAAACAATCTATGCATGTTGATCCTACTGTTCCAAAAGAAAACTTGCATGTTGTTTCGAAACAAAGATCGCCAAAGTCACTCAAACGTTTCGACTCTCACATGATTTATCAGAAACGGTCAACCCAAAGACAAGAAACAGTATTTGTGGATAGAGACTGTCGGCTGGGTGAAGGATGACATTCTGTCTCACCCATCCGACCACCAGCTTGACGCATTGGTAAAGGTTCATGTACGATATTGTAAATACCGTATCACTGCAAAATCTGATTTTAAAAGCTACTTTACATGTTTCGATGTGGACCCTTTCGTGTTAATTATTTGCTATTTAGTCACCTGATTTAGTATCTATAATTGTACTAGTTTTATAAGTTTTATCGTATGATTGCACACTAGTCAGTTCTTGAGTTTATAATCCTGATTCCAAGAGTAAACATTCCTCTTGGATGCTTTTATTTGTACAAAGCTCATCGTGGCATTGTTTTAATCTAATCCACTGTATGATTTATCTCTTTTTTATACCTGGTTCTGGAACAGTAGGATCAACATGCATAGATTGTTTCGGATGAAATGTCCCAATGGCAGGAGTTGTGTCCATAAACTGCGCTCCAGGTTCTGTGTGTTGCTACATGTAGTGATATACTGACGAGTTTGGTTTGACTGTGTCTGAGTGCTGGCATGAACACACTTTTGGTAGACACGTTTGCTGAGTATGTGACATGTGGAATGAATGGTCGGGGACCATCTATTTTTTAGCTTCTAAATTGACAGCTGCTTCTGAGCTTTATATCGTTGAATATTGAATTCATAACACCAAGTGGGACATCGGCGATCCACTGCAGCATGCGAACTTTGACAGTTTGAAACTTTTTTAAGATTCGTACAATTCTTATGATCATGACCAGAGATAGAACATCGTACACATATGGTCTCTTTACTTTACAATGTTCCTGGCCGTGGACATACCCCTGACATTGAAGACATCACAATGGGTTTGGAACAAATGTGCTTAAATCCATCTTAATATACCCAACCTTCAATGTGGGTCGATGTTCGCACCGGTTGGAGATCAGAAGATAACTACGCAAAGGGACTATGTGTCCACCAACTGTCTTTGTAAATCTACGGACTTCTGCAACTCCCAGTGAAGCTAACTCAGCAAATATCTGTGACTCAGAAGAATGTATTGTGAGGAGTAATCAACACTGGTGTCTGTGCAATATATGTTAATTGCATAAGATCGTCAGCTTGAAATTTTCTTGAACATTCGACCAGAAGAGAGCCATTTAGTGGCCCAGTCCTGATCTGTTTGGCAGATTTCAATTGTCCGGCTATGCTGTGTAGCGTTTTATCAATGCCAAATATAGTAGGTCTCTTGACAATTACCAAGTACTGAGGATAGACCTCACCACCAGTGGAACTTAGCGGGTGGTCAATATTAAGTTCTTGTTTGTTTTGAGTTGCCATTAAAAAGCAGATAATCGACAACTGGCCCAGCAGACGCATCGAACTACCCTTCGAATTATGGTCGGGCGAAAGACTGGTACATATATAGCTGAAGCGGTGACCCGTTTAGCCACTGCATATAACAGGCTCCCGGCACCTCCCCACAGTGACAGGCGTGAACAGTACAAGATTGAAACATTGAAATTGAAAGAGACATGTCACGAAAAAAACAACATACATGAAAACAAAACACACACCTATAGACACCAGAAATGAAATAGAACAGATAAGAGAAATATGACTAGTCGACCGATTGAGCCGGGTGAACCCAACCACCCGCCTTGAAGAGAAGGAGGACCAAAGAAGGCCATGGGTTAAGCCTTATCCGCAGGTCGATGCCTCACGTGATACGCCGCCTAGTACATTCAGTACTCGTACACCACACCTCACAGGATTCTTACCCCTCGCAGTGGGGCGGTAGGCATATTCTACCCCGGGCGCACACGGGGGTCAGTAACTCGCTGTGATGCCAACTCACCCAATGTCTCCGATTCAGTCAATGGCCCGGTCCTGATCGGTTTGACAGATTTAAATATTGCAGCAATACTTTGAAGTGTCTTATCATTGACAAACTACAGAATGTCTTTTAACCCTTTACCCAACAAAGCGGCCAAAAACGCCCAAATAAAGCTTCAACAGTCTAAAATATCTTCGGTCTGTCTCAATAACACCATACAAATATGGATGTCATTGGAACCGGTTCATTGACCACATTGTGATGGTTACAGTTATGCCCTGTTACAAATGCATTCTCTTATATATGCGAGTCGACCATAGGTCGCCTCGCATATATAAGAGAATGCATTGGCATTACCATTTTTTCTTACATTCTTTAACAATTTTATAATTTTTTCTTACATTTTTTAACAATTGTTATAATATTGTTCTACATTCTTTGACAATGTTATCATTTTTAATATGTGTTAAGCCAATGCATTCTCTTATATATGCGAGGCGACCTATGGTCGACTCGCATATATAAGATAATGCATTGGCACAGGGCCGTTCTGTTGGCTAAAGGGTTACAAGTTTGATCGAAGCTAAGAACCAAGTACTGAGGGAATACACAAGCATCTGTGGGACTTAGTGAGTTGCCATATAAAAAGAAAACAAAATCGCCAACTAGTCAAGCGGCTTATTCTCACTTTGCCGACGAGCCTGCAAAAATATCGCCGGCAAGGTGTGATCGTCGCGCCTATAGTCTGTATTAATTAAATAACAGTTTTCCCGGCTCCCGTTTGCAATGTTGTTTTAGCATGCCGCTAAACGAGTTTCACATGAGTCGTCAACAGATGAGCGATTTTCATGTTCACTCAGTGAAATAGTAGTAAACTGTTATTCGTATTGAGCGATCGTATTGAGCTATAAAAAACCCATGTCTCTCCAAATTTGATCATCTCTGGTGGAAGGTGGAGCGAACAAGTCAGATTTTATTTGGCTTAATTAGTTCCTTTTTACCAGAGCGTCGGTACGAGTGATCTGAGCGGTCTGTAACCTTTATTGGAAGCAACCGCCCTCGTGCTGATGCCGGCGAGTGAGACGGTTTTGGATTAGGCTTAGTGCGACGGAAAATGGAGCTAATCCCTGACGCCGCGTTAGCAGCATTAGAGAGATCTCAAATTGCGGATATTGTTAGCTGGAATCTCCAGTCTAACAGAGGCTATTTTGACTCTCTGTGTTGAATTCAGGACGGGAGATGCTGGAAACCAGAGATCTTCCACCTGGAGCAAGACCAAGACCAGCCGTACCATGAAAGAGGAGCCTCCTAAGAGAAAGACACCAGCTCGAAGGAGAAGGGACGCAGCCAGACGGGCGAAATGGAAGAAGAAGATGGGGGCGACCGTTGATCGACCGGTCACCCCTCCCCGTGTGGCTCAGCCGTCCAAAGTCATAGCCGGCGGGTCGAAGTTGTCTGAGAGACGCCCAGACGACTCGACCTGCATGGAGACTGACGACATAGCACCAACTAGCAGGGATTCCGTGGATCTGCCGGAGGTCCCTGCTGTCGTCGTCGAGGCTTGCGGAGACAGGGACGTGGATTCCACCCCAGATGTTCCTGCCGCCAGCTTCGACGTGGAACTGGACAGCTTTACACCTCGGACACCGGATTACCAAAACATCCCGGTGTCCCCCAGCCCCACCACCACCAGCACCAGCACCAACAACAACAACACAGAGTTGTTGGAGCAGATGGAAAATATGAGAGAAATACTAAAGAAAAATCAGGAACAACAAGACAGACAAACCGAAAAACAAAGGAGACAAACCGAAGAAATTGAAATCCTCTTGGGGCCGACATCTCGTCCTCCTCCTCCATCACCACAATCTTCAACAGAGAAGCCTAATTCAAAAAAGAAGAGAAAGAAGAAAAGATAGGAAATATCACCAAATTGCTATATTTTTTTCATTCCCCCCCCCGTCTTATTCTAATAAAATCAAAATCATGAGGGATTAAGGAGAGGGCCCTTCGGCCCTTTCAACAATCCCGGGGCTAGCTACCCCTAACCACCCATGAAAAAAAAAAAAAAAAAAAATTTTTTTTATCATATTAAATGTTCTATCTTCATCATGGCAAGTTCTCAAGTAAATGTATTCTTCATCGCCAACGATCGAGGCAAACACCTGGTCTTCAACGACTTCAAATTCCGCATCACATCGCGTCGATCCGAGAATGTCCACTGGGTGTGTTCTAAGAATGACTGTGGTGCCACCATCAACACAAAGAACGAGATAGTTAGTTCTTCAATGAGTCAACACAAGCATCTAGTCGATTCTGACCAGGTACGACACATGCATTTTCTTTTTTCAAATTCTTATAAAGAGCATCCATTCTTCTCTAAACAAAACGCCAGACAATGAAGAGCGTTCTAATTTATAATAATATTTAACTGATATATCTATATGCAAAAAATAGACATCAAATCTAATTTTATTTCTTTTTTAACAGGTTATGACTCTACCATCAGATGTACACGATAGATGCGTTCATCGCAACTATATGTTGCCACTTGTGTATGGATTCCTGTCGAACAAGAATCGGGCGACATACACCAGATTCAACCGGCCCCCGGGCCACAAACCACGTCGAATGGTGGCACAGACAACTTCAAGGTAAAATAGCAGCTTCAAAACCAAATATATTCGACATGATCGACCACAAAAAAAGAAAAAGAACAAGCCTGTGCATAATCGACGATACTTCAACTGACTGGTGGCGGCAGAGTTCAACCACAGAGAAGAAAATATCGGGCGGTCAACGCGTCTCTTAGACATTTCAAGAGAATATTCAGGAAAAACGAGATCGACGTTGTAGAATACTTAGATTCAATCGCTAAATTAGTTCGCCATTGAGCTTTTTGTTAAAGTATTGTCGTGTATTTGTTATATGTTTGTTATCTCCTTGTATGTATTTTATTAATTATTTTGCATCAATAAATAATAAAACATGACATTGATTATTTCCTGACATCAACATTGAATCAGCACCAAAGGTTCCAAAACCCTCGTTCCCAAATTGACAAATCATTAAAAACCTACAAAAAGAGAGGACAAACCATTAAAACACCAAAAGAAAAGAGGAATAGACTATAAGCGGCAAATGATTGAAGTAAGGGATTATTGACACCTCGTGCAGGTATCCCAGGAAACAATAGCCGTCGGCAAAGTGAGATGCTCCCAGTCAAGCATCTGTGGGACTTAGTGAGTTGTCATATAAAAAGAAAACAAAATCGCCAACTAGTCAAGCATATGTGGGACTTAGTGAGTTGTCATATAAAAAGAAATCAAAATCGCCAACTAGTCAAGCATCTGTGGGACTTAGTGAGTTGTCATATAAAAAGAAAACAAAATCGCCAACTAGTCAAGCAGCTGTGGGACTTAGTGAGTTGTCATATAAAAAGGAAACAAAATCGCCAACTAGTCAAGCAGCTGCCGCAGACTATCCTTCGAATTATGATCGGACCAAAGACTGGCACATAGCTGAAGCGGTGACTCATTTAGCCACTGCATGTAGCAGCCTCCCGATACCTACCCACAATGAGAACGGCGTACACAGAACATGATTCAACATTCAACAATCAACCAAAGAGACAGGAGAGAACAGAAACATCACACATCTACGCGAAAAACAAGAAAACACACTTCAACCATCACATAAACAATACACAGATAACAAAAATATTGAATCTGAAACAGTGGAGAGGCGTGACTAGCCGAATGATTGAGTCCGGTCAACTCAACCACCCGCCTTGAGGTGTAGGACCAAAGTGGGCCGTGTGCTGGGCCGTACTCGCGGGTCTCTGCCTCACGTGGTACGACCGCCCTAGTGTCACCAGGACGCAGTAGACATGCTTTACCCCGGGCCCACGCGGAGGCAAAGACTTTTCTGTTTAAAGTAAGGTTATGAGTTGTAACCGAACAGGTTGAAGACACATCAACTATAGAATTAGTCTTTAATTTGTTCGGTAATAACTGCATAACCTTAATCGAAACGAGAGTTATTTATTAAATCAATATATATCTCTCCATATCGCGCAATTTCGCATGTTAACTCCAATTAACTTTAAACGTAGAATTTATCTGATAACTTCGATCAATGATAGGATCAATTAACAACATTTTCCTCTGCTCTGGAATTTAACACCTGCACGAGAACTTGTTTCCAATTGAACGCGCGCAGTGTGGCGTGCACGAAACAGTGGCCTGGAAATGTTTGCTTAATTGATTATTGGCTTAGCAGTTATATCAGTGAAGTCGACGGTAGATCCAATAGAGCTCCAACGCAAATGACGCAGAGTCAACACTTCCCCTGGCAAATCCATCAATACGATCGATCGACAAAGGATAACAAACAGAGGAAAGCAATAATGCATGCCCCTTTTGAACCCGGGAACAGTGTTCGTTTAGTAGGTACAAGGTGTCCCCAATATGCAGATATCGGATCATTTGAGAATTGCGGAATCAACTAAGTGAATACAATGTAGATACAATACGAACTATAGTCAGGGTCGTATAGCAACATGGTGTGTCCCAAACCGTCCAATGACGCTGATACTACGTTATGTGTGCTTAATCAGTTTTGGATCACGAACCAGTCTATTCAACAATAGATATTGGGTGTACCATAAAGTATACTAAAGCATCACTGACGAGTAGTTATATCATAGGAACGATCATAGGTCCCTCAATAAATAGAACTCCTTCTGTACTTTGATTTATCTGTTGTTTTCTTATGTTACCTATACATACCTGTAAATCAATACTAAACCATTCCATGTACACTTTTAACTGAGTGTGATAATCCAGTTAGTATGGGACGGGTTAACAGACAGAAGAGTCACACGGCTTTTTTATATAGCATTGTTCATTGTCCAATGCTATTTATCATTGTTTAAGTAATTTAATCGACTATTTTTCAAACGTACTTTTATTTCCACGAAGTACAATCCAAAGCTGCCTCTGTATTGCCGCATTTCGCGCATTAGACTCGTACGTTCGTCCTTTGAATCATCCATCCGATTTTAATCAGCCATTAACTTACCCTATCAGCTCGAATAGCGGCAAAATAGTTCTACATTGGCGGTGGGTGTTCACTGATACTACTGTCAAACATATTTATACTAGAACTTAACCCTTGCTTTATTAAAGAGAGAGAGAGAGAGGGAGAGAGAGAGAGAGAGAGAGGGGGTATCATTTATTTACGTGACATGTGTTTGCATAATACAACATAATGAGAACAATACAATAAAACATCCGGCATATAGGGCCTATATGTCACGCTTAATATTTACGTAGACGAATATTTTACGTATCGATTCCTGCTAAATCAATTTGGTGAAAAAAAAGCAATTAAAAAGTTCATTCTGATTCATTTTATTATATGTTTTAACCATTATTATAATAAGTAGTCTATTATCTGTATAAAAAGTTCTTTCTTTTGTTGAAAGCATCGGAGGGGTAATTTAGATATTTGTCGTGGGTAATATATTATTTCAATTAGTGCTTCATCAAACTTCCTTCGGATACCAATTCGGAAATTCTTTCAGGTAGAGATTTTAAATAGGGATTCTCTGAGACCATGATAATAAGGGCAACGCAAGAGGAAGTGAGTCTCATTTTCGATCTCTTTCAAGCTACATATAACACAAATGAGTTAATGGAGCTTCTCGTTTTTAAAACGCCCTGTTGCCACCATCGGAGGGAGAATAGCACATCGAAATTGATCCAGCATAGAACGATGTGATTTGTGTACATGTGTACTAAATTGATTATCATCAGTTACAAACGTATAAATTATAATGACCTATTATTCGTCTGGTGTTCGCGGAGATACAAACATAACATAATAGAAGTGCACAACGTTTCCTATCCATTGGTGGAATAATTTCAAATAATAAGTTAAAAAAACGACTTTATTAATTATCTTATTATCTGAAGGTCTCCTGTGAACTAATCGTCAATGAGGATTTAGTAAATAAGGGATCAATTGGAAAAAAAATCACATGACGTACTTATGACTTTAACTTTCGACACATGAACTGTTCTAAATGGTCAGTTAACTCTCATGATGGCAAATCATATATATTAGCAATATAATACAGACACCTTTATATCAGTCATCGTTTGTGGGACCTTGGTATTTAATGAGGTACGCTCATACAGACACCTTCATATCAGTCATCGTTTGTGCATGGGACCTTGGTATTTAATGAGGTACGCTCATACAGACACCTTTATATCAGTCATCGTTTGTGCATGGGACCTTGGTATTTAATGAGGTACGCTCATACAGACACCTTCATATCAGTCATCGTTTGTGCATGGGACCTTGGTATTTAATGAGGTACGCTCATACAGACACCTGCATATCAGTCACCGTTTGTGCATCATCATATCTGTCTAGATAGCTCTAGATAATTGTTTATTCTGATCGTCAAATTAAGACATTACAGATATATATGGATATAATATACAATATATTTCAGTACAGGTATACATGTATATATTATATATGGCATAATAATAGAATATAGAAATGTTGGACGGTATTCGGTTGTTTCAATATGTCAGGCGGGTGGTAATAAGCGTCAGGCGGACCTGAATATTTCTAGGATCTTCTTAATAAAAACTGATAGATTTTTAACTGTCTTTTGATTTCGGGAGTTGAAAACAGCGGCTAGTTTGTGAGTGTTAGGTCTCTGGTAGTAGTAGGGTTTCAGGTATTTTATTCTAAGTTCATTAAGTTCCCTACATTTCATTACCATGTGATATTCGTCGCCGATTTCAAGATTACATAGTGCGCAAATTATGTCTGAGTAATCCGTATTTGTCCAAGCACCATGTTCTATAGGGAGTTTGTGGTTTCTTGTCAGGAAGGCCATAATATAGTTAACTGATTTGTTATCATCTAGGGTTAGATAATTCTCTGTTTCAAAGTTTGGCTTTAAAATCCGGTAAAATGCGTACTTGCTTGATTTAGATATTGTGGTCCACCATTCTTGTATGTATACGTCGCGTAGTTTGCCAGAAATTGTGCGGTTAAAGCTTTTTATGCTTAGAACTTGTTGGTTGGTCCAGACAATACTCATACCGAGGCAATTAAGGGTATCTCGAATACCAATAATCAATGAATTATTAAAAACATTATCACAATATAAACAATACATAACATGTATATACAACATAAGAGGTATAATTATTATACAGCCAATGGCTAGAATCACATATTTTTCAATATCGGGTCAAATTACAGCAATGACATCGAGTAAGAATTCGACCTTAAACTGTACACGTGTCGCTATTCGGAGAATAAGTGATATCACTAACTCGCGGTGAATCCGCCATTTGGTCTCCGGAGGTCAAAGTTAAGAAAAATAGCATCTTTTTTTAGCATATGGCTCCAGTCTGGGAATTCCCAAAATAAAATGGCAATAGTTAGCGTTTTTTTTCGCAAATACTCGCTATTTATCAGTAAATTATGAGAAGTTCGTTGACAAAGGGGGGCGTATCTTTCACGAGTTATGTTGTGTTCAGTTCGATTCGACCAGTGTCATGGAAATAGGAACAATATACATGCCTAGTTTGGCTAATAAACATGCACTTTTCGATAATAATAACATGTTTCGGCTTATATGAGGCGTCATACAGGATCTGTAATCAAGATTGAAATAAAAAATAATAGTTAAAGAAAATAATTAGATCTCAATCTTTTGGTTATTTTCACTCAAATCAATTTACATACAGTCCTCATTTAGCTTCAAAGAAGACATGCAACTCATTTCTTAGAGTGGACTGTCTGACCCCCCCCACCCCCACCTCAAACTACATGTGGCACATTGTGTTCATGCTATCTTATGTTTCCAAAAGCTAAAATGTTCATATATATATGTGTGTTAGCTATTTATTAGCTGATAACCAAATAAGAAACAAGTCCCTATCCCACAAAGCATGGGCACACACACTTCCCCTGCTTTTATGTCCCATTCACCATAATTTGTGTCTACATTCCATTTGTGCGGGTGTGTGTTTCATGCAGATGTTCAAAATAATTATATAAAGTAATTAGTCACAATTAATGGGGGTGGGCATTTTAGGCTTTTCAGAATCAAATAGGACAAATATTTCCTAGGGGTTGTCAATTTAAAGACTAAGATTAATTATAGTTTCAAACAAATTGCACGCCTTCTATCCTTCGAATATGCATTGTGTATTTGCTTGCTATGTGGACATGCTTTGCATATTTATTTTACATATTTTCTCATATTATCCAGGTGCCTGCATATACATAATACCTGTGTTGCCTGCTAGTAGTCTACTCTTTCATTAACTAAACTAACTACATGTACTAACCAGCTTCGGTGGTGGTAAAGCAAAATTATAGCCATGCCCAGATCATCATGTGCTGTCGAGACTTGTAAAAATGGTGCAAGGAAACTTGAACAATGGAAAAGGGAACTATGTCCAGTTCACAAATGTGTTAACTTTACTGGCTCATGTTTTTGTCCACCACCATTTAGGTTGTATTCTTTTCCATCTGATGAAGAATCTCTAGATAAATGGGTAGAAAAACTGGGAAGGAAAGCCAAAATTACTGGAGATATCTGGAAGCCAAATGCTCAAAGTAGAATCTGTTCAGTACATTGTATTGACATGAAACCCTCAGTTGAGAACCCTTATCCTACATTATTTATGGGGAAAGATGCACAACAGAGTGGGTCTGGAACAGTTCGTCGACAATTATTTAATAGACCCTCACCTTCAATTCGAAGAAAGCCACCACCCAAAAAGATAGATATGGCAAGAAACGTGAGCAAAAAGTTAAGGGGGTATGTTTTTGTCCCATGTAGAAAGCCTTGATACAGAGCGGGACAAGCGTTACAGAAGCTGACAAAATATGTTTTTATTTCTCATCGTTATCTGCGTCTCAGTAGTAACCCTTGATACAGAGCGATACAAGCGTTACAGCAGTTAAAAAATCGTTTTTATTTCTAGTGATTATCTGCGTCCCAGTAGTAACCCTTGATACAGAGCGATACAAGCGTTACAGCAGTTAAAAAATCGTTTTTATTTCTCTCAGTTATCTGCGTCCCAGTAGTAACCCTTGATACAGAGCGATACAAGCGTTACAGCAGTTAAAAAATCGTTTTTATTTCTAGTGATTATCTGCGTCCCAGTAGTAACCCTTGATACAGAGCGATACAAGCGTTACAGCAGTTAAAAAATCGTTTTTATTTCTCGTCGTTATCCGCGTCCCAGTAGTAACCCTTGATACAGAGCGATACAAGCGTTACAGCAGTTAAAAAATCGTTTTTATTTCTCGTCGTTATCTGCGTCCCAGTAGTAACCCTTGATACAGAGCGATACAAGCGTTACAGCAGTTAAAAAATCGTTTTTATTTCTCGTCGTTATCTGCGTCCCAGTAGTAACCCTTGATACAGAGCGATACAAGCGTTACAGCAGTTAAAAAATCGTTTTTATTTCTCGTCGTTATCTGCGTCCCAGTAGTAACCCTTGATACAGAGCGATACAAGCGTTACAGCAGTTAAAAAATCGTTTTTATTTCTCGTCGTTATCTGCGTCCCAGTAGTAACCCTTGATACAGAGCGATACAAGCGTTACAGCAGTTAAAAAATCGTTTTTATTTCTAGTGATTATCTGCGTCCCAGTAGTAACCCTTGATACAGAGCGATACAAGCGTTACAGCAGTTAAAAAATCGTTTTTATTTCTAGTGATTATCTGCGTCCCAGTAGTAACCCTTGATACAGAGCGATACAAGCGTTACAGCAGTTAAAAAATCGTTTTTATTTCTCTCCGTTATCTGCGTCCCAGTAGTAACCCTTGATACAGAGCGATACAAGCGTTACAGCAGTTAAAAAATCGTTTTTATTTCTCGTCGTTATCTGCGTCCCAGTAGTAACCCTTGATACAGAGCGATACAAGCGTTACAGCAGTTAAAAAATCGTTTTTATTTCTCGTCGTTATCTGCGTCCCAGTAGTAACCCTTGATACAGAGCGATACAAGCGTTACAGCAGTTAAAATATGTTTTTATTTCTCGTCGTTATCTGCGTCCCAGTAGTAACCCTTGATACAGAGCGATACAAGCGTTACAGCAGTTAAAAATCGTTTTTATTTCTAGTGATTATCTGCGTCCCAGTAGTAACCCTTGATACAGAGCGATACAAGCGTTACAGCAGTTAAAAAATCGTTTTTATTTCTCGTCGTTATCTGCGTCACAGTAGTAACCCTTGATACAGAGCGATACAAGCGTTACAGCAGTTAAAAAATCGTTTTTATTTCTCGTCGTTATCTGCGTCCCAGTAGTAACCCTTGATACAGAGCGATACAAGCGTTACAGCAGTTAAAAAATCGTTTTTATTTCTCGTCGTTATCTGCGTCCCAGTAGTAACCCTTGATACAGAGCGATACAAGCGTTACAGCAGTTAAAAAATCGTTTTTATTTCTCATCGTTATCCGCGTCCCAGTAGTAACCCTTGATACAGAGCGATACAAGCGTTACAGCAGTTAAAAAATCGTTTTTATTTCTCATCGTTATCTGCGTCCCAGTAGTAACCCTTGATACAGAGCGATACAAGCGTTACAGCAGTTAAAAAATCGTTTTTATTTCTAGTGATTATCTGCGTCCCAGTAGTAACCCTTGATACAGAGCGATACAAGCGTTACAGCAGTTAAAAAATCGTTTTTATTTCTAGTGATTATCTGCGTCCCAGTAATAACCCTTGATACAGAGCGATACAAGCGTTACAGCAGTTAAAAAATCGTTTTTATTTCTCTCCGTTATCTGCGTCCCAGTAGTAACCCTTGATACAGAGCGATACAAGCGTTACAGCAGTTAAAAAATCGTTTTTATTTCTCGTCGTTATCTGCGTCCCAGTAGTAACCCTTGATACAGAGCGATACAAGCGTTACAACAGTTAAAAAATCGTTTTTATTTCTCGTCGTTATCTGCGTCCCAGTAGTAACCCTTGATACAGAGCGATACAAGCGTTACAGCAGTTAAAAAATCGTTTTTATTTCTCGTCGTTATCTGCGTCCCAGTAGTAACCCTTGATACAGAGCGATACAAGCGTTACAGCAGTTAAAAAATCGTTTTTATTTCTAGTGATTATCTGCGTCCCAGTAGTAACCCTTGATACAGAGCGATACAAGCGTTACAGCAGTTAAAAAATCGTTTTTATTTCTAGTGATTATCTGCGTCCCAGTAGTAACCCTTGATACAGAGCGATACAAGCGTTACAGCAGTTAAAAAATCGTTTTTATTTCTCGTCGTTATCTGCGTCACAGTAGTAACCCTTGATACAGAGCAATACAAGCGTTACAGCAGTTAAAAAATCGTTTTTATTTCTCGTTGTTATCTGCGTCCCAGTAGTAACCCTTGATACAGAGCGATACAAGCGTTACAGCAGTTAAAAAATCGTTTTTATTTCTCATCGTTATCTGCGTCCCAGTAGTAACCCTTCATACAGAGCGATACAAGCGTTACAGCAGTTAAAAATCGTTTTTATTTCTCGTCGTTATCTGCGTCCCAGTAGTAACCCTTGATACAGAGCGATACAAGCGTTACAGCAGTTAAAAATCTTTCATAATATATTCCAAGAATCCAGATATTTAGACTCCTACCAATTCTCTATGATGGGCCCTTAACATGGTGAACCCCAAATTGGAGCCCGTGCGGTGAAACCCTAAGTCAACTATATATTAGTCATGTACGGATGCAGGACGATTCATATATGTCCCAACGTTCATATTATATCGCAAGAATCCAGATATTTAGACTCCTACCAATTCTCTATGATGGGCCCTTAACATGGTGAACCCCAAATTGGAGCCCGTGCGGTGAAACCCTAAGTCAACTATATATTAGTCATGTACGGATGCAGGACGATTCATATATGTCCCAACGTTCATATTATATCGCAAGAATCCAGATATTTAGACTCCTACCAATTATCTATGATGGGCCCTTAACATGGTGAACCCCAAATTGGAGCCCGTGTGGTGAAACCCTAAGTCAACTATATATTAGTCATGTACGGATGCAGGACGATTCATATATGTCCCAACGTTCATATTATATCCCAAGAATCCAGATATGTAGACTCCTACCAATTCTCTATGATGGGCCCTTAACATGGCGAACCCCAAATTGGAGCCCGTGCGGTAAAACCCTAAGTCAACTATATATTAGTCATATAGGGATGCAGGACGATTCATATATGTTCCAACATTCATATTATATCCCAAGAATCCAGATATTTAGACTCCTACCAATTCTCTATGATGGGCCCTTAACATGGTGAACCCCAAATTGGAGCCCGTGCGGTGAAACCCTAAGTCAACTATATATTAGTCATATAGGGATGCAGGACGATTCATATATGTCCCAACGTTCATATTATATCGCAAGAATCCAGATATTTAGACTCCTACCAATTATCTATGATGGGCCCTTAACATGGTGAACCCCAAATTGTAGCCCGTGCGGTGAAACCCTAAGTCAACTATATATTAGTCATATAGGGATGCAGGACGATTCATATATGTCCCAACGTTCATATTATATCGCAAGAATCCAGATATTTAGACTCCTACCAATTCTCTATGATGGGCCCTTAACATGGTGAACCCCAAATTGGAGCCCGTGCGGTGAAACCCTAAGTCAACTATATATTAGTCATGTACGGATGCAGGACGATTCATATATGTCCCAACGTTCATATTATATCCCAAGAATCCAGATATTTAGACTCCTACCAATTCTCTATGATGGGCCCTTAACATGGTGAACCCCAAATTGGAGCCCGTGCGGTGAAACCCTAAGTCAACTATATATTAGTCATATAGGGATGCAGGACGATTCATATATGTCCCAACGTTCATATTATATCGCAAGAATCCAGATATTTAGACTCCTACCAATTCTCTATGATGGGCCCTTAACATGGTGAACCCCAAATTGTAGCCCGTGCGGTGAAACCCTAAGTCAACTATATATTAGTCATATAGGGATGCAGGACGATTCATATATGTCCCAACGTTCATATTATATCGCAAGAATCCAGATATTTAGACTCCTACCAATTCTCTATGATGGGCCCTTAACATGGTGAACCCCAAATTGGAGCCCGTGCGGTGAAACCCTAAGTCAACTATATATTATTCATGTACGGATGCAGGACGATTCATATATGTCCCAACGTTCATATTATATCCCAAGAATCCAGATATTTAGACTCCTACCAATTCTCTATGATGGGCCCTTAACATTGTGAACCCCAAATTGGAGCCCGTGCGGTGAAACCCTAAGTCAACTATATATTAGTCATATAGGGATGCAGGACGATTCATATATGTCCCAACGTTCATATTATATCGCAAGAATCCAGATATTTAGACTCCTACCCATTCTATATGATGGGCCCTTAACATGGTGAACCCCAAATTGTAGCCCGTACGGTGAAACCCTAAGTCAACTATATATTAGTCATATAGGGATGCAGGACGATTCATATATGTCCCAACGTTCATATTATATCGCAAGAATCCAGATATTTAGACTCCTACCAATTCTCTATGATGGGCCCTTAACATGGTGAACCCCAAATTGGAGCCCGTGCGGTGAAACCCTAAGTCAACTATATATTAGTCATGTACGGATGCAGGACGATTCATATATGTCCCAACGTTCATATTATATCCCAAGAATCCAGATATTTAGACTCCTACCAATTCTCTATGATGGGCCCTTAACATGGTGAACCCCAAATTGGAGCCCGTGCGGTGAAACCCTAAGTCAACTATATATTAGTCATATAGGGATGCAGGACGATTCATATATGTCCCAACGTTCATATTATATCGCAAGAATCCAGATATTTAGACTCCTACCAATTCTCTATGATGGGCCCTTAACATGGTGAACCCCAAATTGTAGCCCGTGCGGTGAAACCCTAAGTCAACTATATATTAGTCATATAGGGATGCAGGACGATTCATATATGTCCCAACGTTCATATTATATCGCAAGAATCCAGATATTTAGACTCCTACCAATTCTCTATGATGGGCCCTTAACATGGTGAACCCCAAATTGGAGCCCGTGCGGTGAAACCCTAAGTCAACTATATATTATTCATGTACGGATGCAGGACGATTCATATATGTCCCAACGTTCATATTATATCCCAAGAATCCAGATATTTAGACTCCTACCAATTCTCTATGATGGGCCCTTAACATTGTGAACCCCAAATTGGAGCCCGTGCGGTGAAACCCTAAGTCAACTATATATTAGTCATGTACGGATGCAGGACGATTCATATATGTCCCAACGTTCATATTATATCGCAAGAATCCAGATATTTAGACTCCTACCCATTCTATATGATGGGCCCTTAACATGGTGAACCCCAAATTGGAGCCCGTGCGGTGAAACCCTAAGTCAACTATATATTAGTCATATAGGGATGCAGGACGATTCATATATGTCCCAACGTTCATATTATATCGCAAGAATCCAGATATTTAGACTCCTACCAATTCTCTATGATGGGCCCTTAACTTGGTGAACCCCAAATTGGAGCCCGTGCGGTGAAACCCTAAATCAACTATATATTAGTCATATAGGGATGCAGGACGATTCATATATGTCCCAACGTTCATATTATATCGCAAGAATCCAGATATTTAGACTCCTACCCATTCTATATGATGGGCCCTTAACATGGTGAACCCTAAATTGGAGCCCGTGCGGTGAAACCCTAAGTCAACTATATATTAGTCATATAGGGATGCAGGACGATTCATATATGTCCCAACGTTCATATTATATCGTGAGAATCCAGATATTTAGACTCCTACCCATTCTATATGATGGGCCCTTAACATGGTGAACCCCAAATTGGAGCCCGTGCGGTGAAACCCTAAGTCAACTATATATTAGTCATATAGGGATGCAGCACGATTCATATATGTCCCAACGTTCATATTATATCCCAAGAATCCAGATATTTAGACTCCTACCAATTCTCTATGATGGGCCCTTAACATGGTGAACCCCAAATTGGAGCCCGTGCGGTGAAACCCTAAGTCAACTATATATTAGTCATGTACGGATGCAGGACGATTCATATATGTCCCAACGTTCATATTATATCGCAAGAATCCAGATATTTAGACTCCAACCCATTCTATATGATGGGCCCTTAACATGGTGAACCCCAAATTGGAGCCCATGCGGTGAAACCCTAAGTCAACTATATATTAGTCATATAGGGATGCAGGACGATTCATATATGTTCCAACATTCATATTATATCCCAAGAATCCAGATATTTAGACTCCTACCAATTCTCTATGATGGGCCCTTAACATGGTGAACCCCAAATTGGAGCCCGTGCGGTAAAACCCTAAGTCAACTATATATTAGTCATATAGGGATACAGGACGATTCATATATGTTCAAACATTCATATTATATCCCAAGAATCCAGATATTTAGACTCCTACCAATTCTCTATGATGGGCCCTTAACATGGTGAACCCCAAATTGGAGCCCGTACGGTGAAACCCTAAGTCAACTATATATTAGTCATGTACGGATGCAGGACGATTCATATATGTCCCAACATTCATATTATACCACAAGAATCCAGATATTTAGAATTCTACCTATTTTCTATAATGGGCCCTTAACATGGTGAACCAGATGGATAAACGGACGATGGACGAGGATTGATGACTATAGCTCATAGCTCCACTGGAGACTTCGTCCCAAGTGAGCTAAAAAGGTATAATGGCATTTGTTGTTCTAACCTGGTAAAGGGGAGACAAATTAGCATGGCTATACTAGTGATTACTAAATATCTGGATTCTTGCGATATAATATGAACATTGGGACATATATGAATCGTCCTGCATCCCTATATGACTAATATATAGTTGACTTAGGGTTTTACCGCACGGGCTCCAATTTGGGGTTCACCATGTTAAGGGCCCATCATAGAGAATTGGTAGGAGTCTAAATATCTGGATTCTTGCGATATAATATGAACGTTGGGACATATATGAATCGTCCTGCATCCCTATATGACTAATATATAGTTGATTTAGGGTTTCACCGCACGGGCTCCAATTTGGGGTTCACCATGTTAAGGGCCCATCATAGAGAATTGGTAGGAGTCTAAATATCTGGATTCTTGCGATATAATATGAACGTTGGGACATATATGAATCGTCCTGCATCCCTATATGACTAATATATAGTTGACTTAGGGTTTTACCGCACGGGCTCCAATTTGGGGTTCACCGTGTTAAGGGCACATCATAGAGAATTGGTAGGAGTCTAAATATCTGGATTCTTGCGATATAATATGAACGTTGGGACATATATGAATCGTCCTGCATCCCTATATGACTAATATATAGTTGACTTAGGGTTTTACCGCCCGGGCTCCAATTTGGGGTTCACCATGTTAAGGGCACATCATAGAGAATTGGTAGGAGTCTAAATATCTGGATTCTTGGGATATAATATGAACGTTGGGACATATATGAATCGTCCTGCATCCCTATATGACTAATATATAGTTGACTTAGGGTTTTACCGCACGGGCTCCTATTTGGGGTTCACCATGTTAAGGGCCCATCATAGAGAATTGGTAGGAGTCTAAATATCTGCATTCTTGGGATATAATATGAACGTTGGGACATATATGAATCGTCCTGCATCCGTACATGACTAATATATAGTTGACTTAGGGTTTCACCGCACGGGCTCCAATTTGGGGTTCACCATGTTAAGGGCCCATCATAGAGAATTGGTAGGAGTCTAAATATCTGGATTCTTGCGATATAATATGAACGTTGGGACATATATGAATCGTCCTGCATCCGTACATGACTAATATATAGTTGACTTAGGGTTTCACCGCACGGGCTCCAATTTGGGGTTCACCATGTTAAGGGCCCATCATAGAGAATTGGTAGGAGTCTAAATATCTGGATTCTTGCGATATAATATGAACGTTGGGACATATATGAATCGTCCTGCATCCGTACATGACTAATATATAGTTGACTTAGGGTTTCACCGCACGGGCTCCAATTTGGGGTTCACCATGTTAAGGGCCCATCATAGAGAATTGGTAGGAGTCTAAATATCTGGATTCTTGCGATATAATAGGAACGTTGGGACATATATGAATCGTCCTGCATCCGTACATGACTAATATATAGTTGACTTAGGGTTTCACCGCACGGGCTCCAATTTGGGGTTCACCATGTTAAGGGCCTATCATAGAGAATTGGTAGGATTCTAAATATCTGGATTCTTGCGATATATTATGAACGTTGGGACATATATGAATCGTCCTGCATCCCTATATGACTAATATATAGTTGACTTTGGGTTTCAACGCACAGGCTCCAATTTGGGGTTCACCATGTTAAGGGCCCATCATATAGAATGGGTAGGAGTCTAAATATCTGGATTCTTGCGATATAATATGAACGTTGGGACATATATGAATCGTCCTGCATCCGTACATGACTAATATATAGTTGACTTAGGGTTTCACCGCACGGGCTCCAATTTGGGGTTCACCATGTTAAGGGCCTATCATAGAGAATTGGTAGGAGTCTAAATATCTGGATTCTTGCGATATAATATGAACGTTGGGACATATATGAATCGTCCTGCATCCCTATATGTCTAATATATAGTTGACTTAGGGTTTCGCCGCACGGGCTCCAATTTGGGGTTCACCATGTTAAGGGCCCATCATATAGAATGGGTAGGAGTCTAAATATCTGGATTCTTGCGATATAATATGAACGTTGGGACATATATGAATCGTCCTGCATCCGTACATGACTAATATATAGTTGACTTAGGGTTTCACCGCACGGGCTCCAATTTGGGGTTCACCATGTTAAGGGCCCATCATAGAGAATTGGTAGGAGTCTAAATATCTGGATTCTTGCGATATAATATGAACGTTGGGACATATATGAATCGTCCTGCATCCGTACATGACTAATATATAGTTGACTTAGGGTTTCACCGCACGGGCTCCAATTTGGGGTTCACCATGTTAAGGTCCCATCATAGAGAATTGGTAGGAGTCTAAATATCTGGATTCTTGCGATATAATATGAACGTTGGGACATATATGAATCGTCCTGCATCCCTATATGACTAATATATAGTTGACTTAGGGTTTCACCGCACGGGCTCCAATTTGGGGTTCACCATGTTAAGGGCCCATCATAGAGAATTGGTAGGAGTCTAAATATCTGGATTCTTGGAATTTATTATGAAAGATTTTTAACTGCTGTAACGCTTGTATCGCTCTGTATCAAGGGTTACTACTGGGACGCAGATAACGACGAGAAATAAAAACGATTTTTAACTGCTGTAACGCTTGTATCGCTCTGTATCAAGGGTTACTACTGGGACGCAGATAACGTTGAGAAATAAAAACGATTTTTAACTGCTGTAACGCTTGTATCGCTCTGTATCAAGGGTTACTACTGGGACGCAGATAACGACGAGAAATAAAAACGATTTTTAACTGCTGTAACGCTTGTATCGCTCTGTATCAAGGGTTACTACTGGGACGCAGATAACGATGAGAAATAAAAACGATTTTTAACTGCTGTAACGCTTGTATCGCTCTGTATCAAGGGTTACTACTGGGACGCAGATAACGACGAGAAATACAGACGATTTTTTAACTGCTGTAACGCTTGTATCGCTCTGTATCAAGGGTTACTACTGGGACGCAGATAACGGAGAGAAATAAAAACGATTTTTTAACTGCTGTAACGCTTGTATCGCTCTGTATCAAGGGTTACCACTGGGACGCAGATAATCACTAGAAATAAAAACGATTTTTAACTGCTGTAACGCTTGTATCGCTCTGTATCAAGGGTTACTACTGGGACGCAGATAATCACTAGAAATAAAAACGATTCTTAAACTTCTGTAACGCTTGTATCGCTCTGTATCAAGGGTTACTACTGGGACGCAGATAACGACGAGAAATAAAAACGATTTTTTAACTGCTGTAACGCTTGTATCGCTCTGTATCAAGGGTTACTACTGGGACGCAGATAACGGAGAGAAATAAAAACGATTTTTTAACTGCTGTAACGCTTGTATCGCTCTGTATCAAGGGTTACTACTGGGACGCAGATAATCACTAGAAATAAAAACGATTTTTTAACTGCTGTAACGCTTGTATCGCTCTGTATCAAGGGTTACTACTGGGACGCAGATAATCACTAGAAATAAAAACGATTTTTTAACTGCTGTAACGCTTGTATCGCTCTGTATCAAGGGTTACTACTGGGACGCAGATAACGACGAGAAATAAAAACGATTTTTTAACTGCTGTAACGCTTGTATCGCTCTGTATCAAGGGTTACTACTGGGACGCAGATAACGACGAGAAATAAAAACGATTTTTTAACTGCTGTAACGCTTGTATCGCTCTGTATCAAGGGTTACTACTGGGACGCAGATAATCACTAGAAATAAAAACGATTTTTTTAACTGCTGTAACGCTTGTATCGCTCTGTATCAAGGGTTACTACTGGGACGCAGATAACTGAGAGAAATAAAAACGATTTTTTAACTGCTGTAACGCTTGTATCGCTCTGTATCAAGGGTTACTACTGGGACGCAGATAATCACTAGAAATAAAAACGATTTTTTAACTGCTGTAACGCTTGTATCGCTCTGTATCAAGGGTTACTATATATACTGAGACGCAGATAACGATGAGAAATAAAAACATATTTTGTCAGCTTCTGTAACGCTTGTCCCGCTCTGTATCAAGGCTTTCTACATGGGACAAAAACATACCCCCTTAACTTTTTGCTCACGTTTCTTGCCATATAGATAAGATTAGATATTACTGACACTGAAATTTCAAAGAAAGTAGGTGTGTCACATACATGTTCTAAGGGTGAAATTCGGCAGTCTTCTCTGTCACCACCTGTTCAAAGTGCGACAAGTGTGCCTGAAGGTGACTATAACAGAAAATCTCTGTCAACATGTGTCAACACTCATTAGTAGTACCTATGGTCAGTGTGGAAACAGAAGCATTAGCGGTAGATACCACAGAACACATATCTGTCACACCAAATATTAGCATGGAACATGGCTACAACTACGCTTGCCCAGGACCCTCAACTAGCACCAATATGATTGCCATGGAGCATAGCTATACATTTCCCACCAAGTGTCTCCAAACTGATAATTGTAACTGTCCCAGTTGCTCAATGACTCCAGATAAGGAAAAGTTTTCATTACCTGCCCCAGAACACAGTTATGGTACTAAATTCAAATGCAACTGCAGTATCAAGTGTGAGTGCCCAGGCTGTTATAAAAAAGAAATGCATATTTATGAGTTACAAAGGGAATTGGTTCAAATGAAAACTGTTCAGATTGCAACACCAAGTACACCTTTCACACCAAGAAAAGCAAAGCAAACTCGAACAATGCACTCGGTTATTATGAAAGACAATAAGTCAGTTAAATATCTTGTCTGAAAGTAGAACAACTACCAATATAGTCTGTTGATAGAGTGTGAATTGTTACAGTCGAGTAACCACCTTAGTTAATTAATACGACATTTGTGTGGCCTATTTCATATCTCATTGACATGACAAGTAACGAAAAGCTATTTTATGTCGCAAGACTTTGTTTGGAAATGGAACATACAAACAGCTGTCTGATTACTGGTGAATATATTCCCCCCTTGGGCATAGATAATTATAATCCGTTTTGCTCGGCATGAGAAAATAGAGGTTTTTCAATCTAAACATTGCCACTATTGCTATGTTTGTGCTTCAATACGTGGGACTTGCTAGTAGCATATGGATATCCCACTTCAACAAGCGTGATGTAATGATGCCACATATTTTTGTCGAAGTACTCTAGATAAGACTTACATGTAATTGTAATAGTTCTTTGAAGTCTACAAAGAGAATCAAGGAATCAAGGATCCTGATGAATCCACCGATTAATTTATACTGCATTATATCTGTTGCAATAAAAAATATCATCATGTTTGTGAAAAGCATACTGTACTCTACTGTTACCTATTTCATATGCAGGTATTCAAATGCCATAATTATGCTTGTCTTATCCTGATATTGTATCACACACATTTCTGCATATAGATGTGTACATAGTGGCATGAAGGTGTAAGACATACCGGTATTTATATCAGCCGAAGGGTCCCAGCATTGAAGCACAAACATAAAATAGACAGAAAATCGGAATACAGAAAAGTAAAGGTAGATTATACATAGTCATTGAAACAAAACCAACTAGAACTTATAATGCATGTAGAAACTGACACACTTTAGTATCGCACACCATTGGAAAGCTTTAATTTTGAAACTGAACTTCATATGCCTATGATATGTGTTGATAGGTAAATGCTTGTACATGTGCCGTAATATGACATGAGATTTAAATAATGTTTTTCAAACCTTTTCTCTAACTTGGCCCCACTGAGATTCTGCCGGCAGCAGTTGTTTAGTTTGTCATCAGTTCATGACTGGTCAAAAACATACCAGCAAATACCACTTAGCTTCTGATTGAATTATTCTCGAAAATCCTAGGCAATGCAAATTATTCATACATGTACATACACATGTAGCAATAGATAAAGATGTCTTCAATGGTCCTGTTAGATTTTTCCTGTGTATAATTTAATGTAATTTTTTTGGAACGACAGGTTCCACTTGAAAGACAGTTTTGTATATTTTTTTTTTTTAAACGTTAATCTGTTTAACGCACATTGAAGAAAACAGCCATACTAAGCCAGTGCCTTCATAAAACTGATACACATAACCAGTATTAAAACTGATACACCTAACCAGTATTAAAACTGATGCACCTAACCAGTATTAAAACTGATACACCTAACCAGTATAAAACTGATACACCTAACCAGAATTAAATCTGATACACCTAACCAGTATTAAAACTGATACACCTAACCAGTATTAAAACTGATACACCTAACCAGTATTAAAACTGATACACCTAACCAATATTAAAACTGATACACCTAACCAGTATTTAAACTGATACACCTAACCAGTATTAAAACTGATACACCTAACCAGTATTAAAACTGATACACCTAACTAGTATTAAAACTGATACACCTAACCAGTATTAAAACTGATACACCTAACCAGTATTAAAACTGATGCACCTAACCAGTATTAAAACTGATACACCTAACCAGTATTAAAACTGATGCACCTAACCAGTATTAAAACTGATACACCTAACCAGTATTAAAACTGATACACCTAACCAGTATTAAAACTGATACACCTAACCAGTATTAAAACTGATACACCTAACCAGTATTAAAACTGATACACCTAACCAGTATTAAAACTGATACACCTAACCAGTATTAAAACTGATACACCTAACCAGTATTAAAACTGATACACCTAACCAGTATTAAAACTGATACATCTAACCAGTATTAAAACTGATACACCTAACCAGTATTAAAACTGATACACCTAACCAGTATTAAAACTGATACACCTAACCAGTATTAAAACTGATGCACCTAACCAGTATTTACACCTAACCAGTATTAAAACTGATACACCTAACCAGTATTAAAACTGATACACCTAACCAGTATTAAAACTGATACACCTAACTAGTATTAAAACTGATACACCTAACCAGTATTAAAACTGATACACCTAACCAGTATTAAAACTGATGCACCTAACCAGTATTTACACCTAACCAGTATTAAAACTGATACACCTAACCAGTATTAAAACTGATACACCTAACCAGTATTAAAACTGATACACATAACCAGTATTAAAACTGATACACCTAACCAGTATTAAAACTGATACACCTAACCAGTATTTACACCTAACCAGTATTTACACCTAACCAGTATTTCATACAGTTTTGATGTTTTAGAAGGACATGAATAACTATACTAGTATACTATAATCATTCTTTGGTACATATACCGGTAGTCTGGTTAATATATCCCATTTTTTCAGTGGAACAAAGCAAAAACATTGTTAAACCTTCAATGAATTTTGCGAAACATTACGTGCCAATGCATTCTCTTATATATGAGAGTCTCCAATAAGGATCCTAACATATATAAGAGAATACATTGAATTAAAAATATTTAACTTGACGTTGTAAGCCAATGCAATCACTTACATATGCGAGGCTCCCTGTGGTGGGAGACTTCCATATATAAGATAATGCACTGGCACATGATCTTTAATCCTGCAACAGCACAGCTCCCATGATGAAAGGGTTCAATTACGGTATATTATACTGATATTTCAAATTTTATTGGAAATGTGCATGTGCATGAAATTAAAAAAATACTGAAATGTCATTTGATATGTTATAACACATTGACCATATCAATATAATATCAGTTACTTCAGCATATGTTCCATGTGGATTCATTCAACCCCTGTTCCACAGTTTAAGTGATACAGATCAAAGTTCTGAATGTGCATCCATTTATGGAACTTTTCATTATTCATGATTCCATATATGGAATTCATGATTATTCAAAAGTTCCATATAGAATCATGAATATTCAAAAGATCAATATATAGAATGCACCTCCAGAACTTTAACCTCTAGCACTTAATCCACGGAACAGGGCCTGGATAAATCCAATATGGACGCGACTCAATGACAATGAAATCAGTACATACTGGTATGAACATGTTTAACACTTAAACCAATAACTCTGCATATATATACTCTGCGTATTCCAGGCGTTTATCACCCAATCAGCGATCTTGTTATAGCCTGGAACAGTTGTAACATGTAATTTGTGAATCATGGCTTGTATAACTTCAAGTTCACAATCATGACTTGCATAACATCGGAGATATATATCTCCTGTAAAACAATATAATTGACTGAAGTAATGGATCCCATCGCTCAGCATTGATAAACACTTTGTCAATCAGGTATCCATGATGAGAATAAACAACACAATAACATTAATCTCTACCGGTGACTCCCACCTGTCCCTGTACCTGATCATAGTGCCTGTGTGCATGTCTAAGCACAGGAGTTCCCGCTTCGTCATACTCCATGTATTCTAGATCCTCAACCACTGGAGCTTTATTTGAAGTCCTTATCGGACACTTAACCCTTTACCCAACAGAAGGGCCCTGTGCCAATGCATTATCTTATATATGCGAGTCGACCATAGGTCGCCTCGCATATATAAGAGAATGCATTGGCTTAACACATTAAAAATTATAAAATTGTTAAAGAATGTAAGAAAAAATGGTAAAAAAAGATTTTTTTTAGGCCAATGCATTCTCTTATATATGCGAGGCGACCTATGGTCGACTCGCATATATAAGAGAATGCATTGGCACAGGGCATAACTGTAACTATCACAATGTGGTCAAGGAGCCGGTTCCAATGATATCCATATTTGTATGGTTCTATTGAGACAGACCGAAGATATTTTAGGCTGTTGAAGCTTTATTTGGCCGGTTTTGGCCGGTTTGTTGGGTAAAGGGTTAAGCAATGAGAAGGCCATCTCCGTGACAGGAACAAGAAACTAACCCATCAGGACTCGAACCAACAAATTCCAAGTTTTTGTCGACAAAGAGTCCACACGGCGCAACTATTAGGCTGTCATGTCCATTATCTTTCATGATCATCTTGAACTTTTCAATAACAAAGCGTTCCATTCGTCTGCCATATTTAAATTGTACTAATTCTTGTGGATGTTTAGTTACCCCAAAGACCCTGTTAACAAGGTTTGAACAGTCAGTATCAGGATTCTTCTCAACAGTTTGCATTCGCGTATTCACATCATGGAAGGCTGTGGTGGTTATCCTCCCTTCGCGCTGAGTCAACCAACAAGGGTTATTTGCCTGGCCTCTGGTCTTACACTCAACAGTTTAAATGTCTTCAGCTGACATAGGTTGCCACATTTCCTGTAGAAAATTATCGGTTGAAGTGGCATGGGTAGCTAAATGAACAATTGACTCTGGGAGGAGAGAAACATCTGACCCTGTGGTCTGAACAACTCGAGTTTCATTCAAATTTTCCTTCCTTTCTGCTAAAGTCACATACTCTGGGTGTACTTCTGCCAGATGTTCTAAAAACTCCTCAAACGTTTCTCCTTTCGATGCATCATGCCCCTTGAGTGTCCTTTTTGGTGTTGGATTGAGTCTTCTGGTGGTAACGGCAAAGTGGATAATAATGTTCACGATAAACAATTTGAAATTACTAGCATGTGCTCCCATTTGCCTACTAGTAATAATCATGATGGCCTAATAATAGTGATGGCTCGGAATTTGGATCAAATTAATAATAGTGATGGCAATGTCCCAATGCCAAATATATAATAGGGATCGTTGGGAATTTTCTCCAAAATTAATAATTGTGCTGACACTAGGCAACTGAGAGTACATGATTAATAACAGGATATTCCTTATTTTTATAGGGTAGTCTCCCATCTATAATAGACCTAACAATATTTACCTTCAACTTGTAAGCCAGTGCATTCTCTGATATATGGGTGACTCGCATGTAAGAGAATGTACTGGCACATGATATTTAATGCTGCACTAGCACCCCATATGAAAGGATAAACTACCATACATTGATGGAAAGAGCTCTATCCATCAATGTATCGCATTATTATAATCAATAAATTTGAAAAATGATCAAGGAAATATGGGTTGATACAAAAATCGGACTTGGCACTGAAAGGGTTAATTGTAACTACCCTACAATAACACTGTTAATTAGTGTGTGTACCTGGACTGGGGTGGTCTGGTTCAAGAGGAGGGGGTGGGTGCAGTTGGAAATTAAATTGTGTACACCCCTCTCTCACAAAGGAGTCCCTCTAGCCAGTAGTCACATTCCTAGTAGTTGGCTGGGTTTTTTTTACTGCTGCCTCGGCTGCTATGGGATAAAATTGGATCAGTTGTTTTCAGTACCCTCACTTTTAGTAGATTACCAACAAACTGCATTAGGATTGGAACCAGCAACAGCGGGTGGCCTATGGCTGTCTAATGTGCCATGCAGTTTACTGACTGAAACAGTGGGTCCACATCCCTCTATTATAAGAAGTTGATTACTATGAATAATTATGGTTTTATATGACAATCAGACTATGGATGGGTTGGGGTGATTACCGACCAACACCACCCTCCCTGCCCACAGAGACTTACCATAGGTCAAAATGATCAACAGTTCTAAATGTCATCCCAGACGCTTCGTAAGATTGAACCATCAGATATGATTTTAATTTTTTCAGTTAGCTTGGTTTACCAAAAAGTATTTACGGTAGTCTGGTTTTAATTTTTTTTATACCAAAAATCTAATTTATTTCTACTTTCTGAAATATTTTGACAGAAAATGCAATCAACGCAGACCTGTGTTATGATAAATTTTATCATTTAATCTACCGGGAAGTTGAAGAAAAGACTCACTAGACTTTCGCTCAGCTCTTGGCTTCTTGATTTCCATCTCACATATACGAGCTGGCATCACTGGTCCTGTTCTCTTTGGATTTGTCCACCCACATGCCTGAGGTGTCACAGCAGGTTGGATGTGCCCATACTGCCAACATAAGTCAACTTTCAGGCGTAATGCAGCCATATGATTACATGTTTGTCCCAACCTGAATATAAAGAGTTATACTGTTATTTATAACAGTAACCATTAGTACATAACAGTTGTTATTAACCCTTCTATGACAGACAAGAGTTACGCTGGTGCAGTATTAAAGATAATGTGCCAGTGCATTCTCTTGTACACGTATATGCGAGTCTTCTGATGGAGCCTCGCATATATACATGTAAGAGAATGCACTGGCTTACAAGTTCAAGATAAATATTGTTAGGTCAGTGCGTTCTCTTATATATGTGAGGCTCTCTACTCTTATGTGCCTAATAAACGTCATGGTCTAATAATAGTGATGGGTAGGGATTTAGGCTGAAATTAATAATAGTGATGGCAATTTCACTCTATGTCTCAATGCCAAATAATAGTGATCGTTGGGAATTTTCTCCGAAATTAATAATCGTGCTGACACTATTTAATATTAGGCACATGAGAGTATGGGAGACTCGCATACTAGTATATATCAGAACGCATTGGCACACGATATTGGCAAACTTTCAGGAAGATTCAGCCATGGAAGTGTTAATGAGTCAACAATTATTCAGCAGATTCTTTAACATTTAGTATATTAGGTTTACAAAATGGTAATTTATTAATTATCAGCTGTAAGTAGACACACCGTACACTAGAATATAATTTCCTAACAATCTCTTTCAAATAATATAGATAATGTATGGCGTGGAGTTACTCTCATTAAAAAAAGAAAACGCAGTACAGCCTGTATGCTGCTTATTTTGGTCACTAGATATGTTTTCATTTCATTCCAAAATAAGGTAGCTTTGTCATCAATTTCAGTTTTGATTTTATTTGATTTTATTTATATTAAATACTAGTATACATGTACATGTACTAGTATTAAGTTCTTAAAACTACTCAATAAGGCTGTGTTAAGATTACCTATCAATAGTTACCTCGACAACAAGAATAACTTACTTACCCGACCGGCATTCCAAGTGAAAATGAAATTTCGGCATAAATTCCATACGTCTAGATAGGCTAGAGGAAACATATTTCTTGTTCACCCTTTAATACAGTACCTGCTGATGGTACATCATAATTTCGCATTCACCCTGCGACACAACTGCAGAATGCCCTCTTTATTTCACCAGATTTCTTCTCAAGGCAGACCCAAACATTGTGTCGTGGATCGTTCATTCCTTGCGATGGCCTACATTCTGCTTTTAAAAAGCATAAATCGCTACTCTCGCTGATCCCGTGATAAAATATGTCACCTATAAAATTTGAATCAAAGTAGCTGTATGCCTTTTGCTCTTTATAGTCACATAGCAGTCGCTTTGTAAGAGATGCTTTCTTTATATCGGTCGCATGTTGGGCCAGATAAACACTGATATATTGTACCATGGTCGGTGGCCATTTTTCCTGTCCATCTTTCTCGTCGAACCAACCTGTTTTCAACTCTTTCATGGGGTCAGGTACACGGGCATTTTACCGGTGGGTTGGGTAAAATGCTAGGAATCGGACCATATGGAACCATCGGCCATCTTGAAAATCGCGAACCAGTGATTAGGCTTATACACTGATTGTTAGTTGATTTATTGGAATGACAATATGACAAGATACGGTCAGTCATCCGTGGCTATCGCGATGTGTGTTGATTTGTGAATACATTGGGCGAAAAATTGCTATGCATTCAGCTAACACACATGATGGCGCGTTCATGTGCACCAGCAAGTAAATGTCAGGTTTACCCCATATGTGACTTAATTGACCAGTGGAAAAAATAATACGAAAAAATATTCTACGGAAATGCTGCATTAGTATATTGTCACCAGAATAGGTGATTCGTGTTCTCCCTTGATTGGTGCTCATCAGTATCCATTAAATAATCTCTCAGAGAATACGCTCGTAGCCGTCCATGCGTTCGGATTATGATCCATCAATGTTATCGTCTGTTCCAACAAGTCAAGTCGCAATTCATTTCAGTTGGGTTGTCGGAATAGCTGTGGTATACATACCATGGATATGGTATGTGTTGTCGTCAACTCTATCGATTTTTGTGTGCATGTGGGAATACTAAAACATAGGAAATTCTGTTTGCTTTAGTGGAGTTGAAATTTCAAATTCCACGATGGGAGCCCTCCAACGGAGACCCTCTAGTCACGTCCCCACGCCAATGTCATGCGTCGGTTCAATAGTCCAATACACACTTTAGATTGTTTGTCTCCAGAAAACTTAGTGGATGTTGCAGTACGGATACATTTCTAAACGACCCCAATGATCTATCCGTAATCAGTCCACGAGCACATATGTATACAATTTTCAGCAATAAAATGTCAGGTTCCATTTGTACCTGATATTTTCTGACAAAAAGAATTCTTGCTGGCCCATGCGAACGCGCCACAAACGTCGTATGAGACTGCATTTTGTGTTGGAAATATTGTTAAATATTTGGAACTTAAAAGCGACGTTGCTGCGATGTTTTTTTGTTTTTTTTTAATAATTTTTTTATTTGAAAAAAGACAAATACATTGTGATAATACATGAAGTATATTACAGTTAATGGTTGGTAATTAAACAGTTTTTGTCTCTTTCATTTTTTTTTTTTTGAGACTGTAGAAAGGTAGAAGAGAAAATAGAGTGTGGAGTGAATGGTTTTATGAATGTTGTGTTATTTAGTTATATTAAATTTCCATTAGTTATAATAGTAAATATAATGAAAATGAAATATTGGGTATATGTATTATTTATAATTTTTTCTGAGTCCCTCACGTTATTATGTATATATATGCTAATTATATAATGCAAAATATTAACATTGAGGGATTATTAATTAGTGTTAGCATCGAGCTAAAAGTCTTAAAATCTGGTATATTTACGTAACGTGATAATGTACGGCATGGATAGGTGCGATGTTGTTGTTGATCACATGATCGTCCCGTGCGCAATATAGCGAGTCTCCGGTGCGTATCCGGCGAGAGAAAGTCTACCATGCCCAGAAATTGAGCTCAGGAAGCGTAATTGTGAGTAGTTTTAATATACAAACGAATAAATGCTATTGACAAGAAGGCTGAACTCAATTTGAATGTTCTCGATGCCATGACACTGATGCAGCAATCGTGGGCCATATCGGATCGCTTAAAGTTTGTAATATTATGTCATATATTCCCAGATGAATCACAGTCCAAATCGGCTGAAGTGAATTTATGAATAAAAGTTTTCAAATTGGGACAGGCGAAATGAATATTGGCCTGCTTGGGATCTAGCTCGGCAGTTTCTATCGTTTCCTCTCTGTCATCAATACATATGGGTCCTCCTAAAAACGAATGCATTTCCGTGAAAGAGTCGGTATAGAACTCACAAAGACTGTCGCGTTGTTGGTGGATACCGCATCCCCTTAGACTGTGGACATTACATAAATCTCACGACATCCATGAACCATTGAAACCAGATGTTTCTCATGTTCCAGCTGACAGTTGTCTGAGAATAGGTGACAAGTCATATAAACGGTTCTTATCTTTTCCCGGTGTGTTAAAATCTGTTGAAAGAAGTTGGATGATTTCTTCCATTATATCTTTTATCCGGGCAAAAAGCTATTTGACAATCTTTGAACATGTCATATGGATCTGTCAAGGAAGGCTCATTACACAGTCCATACGATTATCCCACCGCACAATGGGCTTCGTGGAACAATTTCTTTCTGGCATGTACATCATTTCGTTGGCGTGTTGAGTCGAGTTATATTAGAAGATGGCATGCCAGGGCTGTCTGCATCTATCTTACACGCCATGGCTGTCTGCATCTATCTTACACGCCATTATAGGCCATCTAGATCATTTGGCAAGATTCCGAAATGGAATTATACATACTTGTCTTTATGTCCAGTATCTTAGTCTTCTGCCCTTACCAACAGCGATAGCTCATTGCCAAGATGGCTTTTCTCTGCATGTTTATGTGTCATATTTCGCAATGACAATGTCTATATTTGCTCTGCAAAGAGATCAATTCACAAATATTAGATCAAATGTCAATATGCTCGGTTATTGTTATACAACTATAAACAGTTACGATTCGGCATTAGCCATGGAGGAAAGGCAACACAGGGTGAATAATGTTATGAGATTATAGACACCACTCCGTTACACATAGAAACAACAAGATGTGTGCACTCGCGTGCTAGCATACCACCACCGTGGCAAATTCAACCCGCATTATCCGTAAACCCAACAAAAAAGATTTTTAACTTTAAAGAAAAATTTGGATTAATAATATCGATATGGTGTCGCAAGAAGCTTGTACAGAAAACAATATTCAAATTGGTTCATATTTGTTCGAATGATTGCAGAAACCCAAAAAAGGGTAGAAAATGAAACGCAACCTTAACATCTAAGATGGCTTTTGTCGAGTGTTTCGTCAGTCAAATCAAACTTCTGCTAAGAAGGCACACAACTCCAGGGAAAAAAGCATCCACAAAAAAAAATCCAAAAATTTTCTAAGTCAAAACAAGTGGAAAATGAAGTGTAATGTTAGGAAAAACAGTCCGAGCCAACCCTGAACCGCATCATGTAGAGAGGGTGTTGCGAGAAACATGTATACCAAAAATGATTGAAATCGGTTCATATTTGTTAAAATTATTAAGTCGGACAGAACTTTCTAAGTCAAAATAAGTCGAAAAGTAAGGCGTAACTTAAAAAAAGAAAGTCGGGCCCCACCGCAATTAGCATCATGCGGAGAGACGGTCCTAAGGAGATTGAATACAACAAATTATTGAAATCGGTTCATAGTTGTTCGAGTTATGAGGTCGGACGGACGAACGGACGCACGCACGGATGGAGAAAGTGTGACGGACAGACGTCCGTCGGACGGACACACGGAGGGAGAAAGTGTGACGGACATGCAGACGTCCGTCGGATGGACACACGGAGGGAGAAAGTGTGACGGACAGACGTCCGTCGGACGGACACACGGAGGGAGAAAGTGTGACGGACAGACGTCCGTCGGACGGACACACGGAGGGAGAAAGTGTGACGGACAGACGCAGTCAATCCAGTATACCCCTCATTTTCTTCGAAAGTGGGGGTATAACAAGCCGTTGGTGAGTGAATTCACACAATATAGTATGTGTATTAGCCAGGTGCATCACTTTATTATTTATAATAACGAAATCTTGTGTTTTATTTGAGTCATGGTTAATAGCTTGTGCAGTTTCGTGATAAATTGATTCACTTTACTACCACATTAGCTGCTGGGATCCAATGATATAGTGGTGAATACAACACAAAAATTCATTCAAATCGAGAAATTTCGAGTTAAGGAACAGATAATAACTACGACATATATTCCCCGTGTTATTATTTCTAATTTATAAGGTTCCCTGTCAAAACTTCAAAAAGTTCCAATTTGTTGAACTGGTGGAATATGACCTCTACTGGCGTTAGCCAGAGTAGAGATTCGTGGCATGATCGTGCTTGGTACAAATGATAATCCCGTGAGACGTGATTGACAACAGTTTTCGTTCCACGATGAGGCCAAATGTACATTTTGTGATGATTAGCTTGCTTTAATTTGTCTAGGACATATTACATATTAGCTGATATATTATTTGCCTTCGTTGTCCTTTCCCTACCATGGTATACAGTATAGCAATCACTTATTAGTCCCATTATCGCTTCCTCTAGCTCTTAACTGTTTATAATGAACTAATTGGTCGCCAGCAGTGACCCAGACAACACACGTCTTTTATAACTACAATGGAGTGCTTTGGGGGGAAAACACCTCGTTGAGAAGATGAGATTCCGCAACAGACACGCGTTCTGCATACAGAACCACCGCGACGGTGGCGCGATCCCTATCTACTCGAAATGAGTCGCGCTAGCCCATCTATTTACTGCAAATTGAATGCCGCCGAACTTCAACCTGTCACATTTATTATGCAGTGATGGAAGTCACAGACGGATACTTTACATGGGCATAAACCTACTAAGACAGCGCCGCGATTTTAAATGAAATTTATATAAGTTATGACCTGAAATCAGACACTAACGTCGGATCGATTTTGGCACACGAGGCGAAAAGAATATTACAAACGATGTGATTTTCCTGAATAGGATTTTGTTTATAGGATGTCTTGTCAATATGGTGATATCAAACTGGTGTGTGCATCTTTGTTCAAATGCTGATTCAGCAAGTAATACGATAGTCTGCAACTGTGTTTTGTTGGTTCAAATAGTGCTCGTTGTCTGATGCTCCGTTTTCTGTATCTGCCATCCTTTCGTGTCAGGAGCCTTTCGGCTGTAGTAGTGTTGTGTACTGCACTGTAAAAATAGGTGTTTAGGATCTCAACACAATCTTAAACGCAATACCGTTACAGTTTTCACACGCGTCAACGCATTTATTTTCTAAATGGAATGTTTATTATCTAAACGTCACGTTTTTAATGAATAAATGTCAAATATATTTAGAAAATAAACTAATGTGTTTAAGGAATAAACATATGGTGTTAACATGGCGTTTAGTTTCTAAACATATTGATGTGTTTATTACATAAACACCACGTTTGTGTCATTAAACACACATAGTGTTTTGGAAATAAACGCATTATAATAACATGCCATTTAGGTTATAAACATAATAATGTGTTTAGCTGATGTGTTGATGTGTTATAAAATGTTTATAAAATGGAATGCGTTTATTCATTTCAACATAGTATGACAACGAACATAGCAGCAATGGCGATAGACATGACAAATAAGGGAACATTTGAAAATGTGCATTACGAATCTGACTCGATAGTTCTTGATATTCTTTCTGGTTCGATCGAACTTATATCTAGAAAAGAAATATAAATAATTGTTAATAAAATTGAAATACTGTGTATACATATGCGTACATGCGTGTGTCGATGCCGATGAAGAGTGATAAGGAATTACTGAACAAGCCCGTTGTAGTGCTTATGGACAAATAAAACGTGTATCCTCGAATAAAGTCATCGATGACCACATGTGTCTTACTTTCAAAACATTCAAATTAATCTTATATAGGTATAATTTGGGCATAAATGTGACAAAGCACTAACAAGATGCACTTACGCAATGTTATCACATTTGGCAAAAATAAAAAAACAATAATCTTAGGTTAACAAGATGGGTTATAATTTCCAACATGTTATGTTTTAAAATAAGATCCAGTCACAGTCCGATATAATAATGAGTCTAAAAGAGGAATAAACTATTTTTTGCCATTTCTTCAACGAATTAGGTCCGAGAATATTTTTCCTTTTTAGAACAATACATGCGTATGACCTCGTCTATTAGTCGAGGTCATACGCATGTATTGTTGTAAACACATCTATATCGTTAAATATATACTATATACTATGTTTACATTAAGCAGCAATAATTTTAGATGGAATTTTCAAAAACAATTTACTTCTATTAAAATACATGTCCATTTGTGGTTGCAGATGATTCCCAATCTCACCAATAAATCTGCAGTCTTTAAAACCTGCCTGTGGTAATCTTGTTTGTTCAACTCCCATGTCTTATGGGAAGAAGTCTTATCTGTTAGAGAGCTATATACATATAGAAGACATTCTATATCAGAATTTAAAGTTCCTCTCCCCAGTCAATCAAGGATTCCTAGTGTTCATGCATAGTTACTAGTATGTATACAGACAGTATAAAGATGACTGCATGTCTACCATATCAAACACCCTTCTGTGATGGGCACTAAAAAAGCACATGAAATTATCTACTGGTCTGTTTGGGTGTAGTTGAGGGGTGTCTGAGGAACATTTACACCCTGTGCAATGTGTCTGAGGCGCATGTGAGATATGTGTCTTAGGTCCTGAGGTGTATGACCAAATATTTAAGTGAGGTTTGAATTAATATCATACAAGTTATGTTATTATAAAGTAATAGAAAAGCCCTATTATGGTGTATGTCTTGGGCCTGTTGATATGTCAATATTGTACTCTGAGGAAGATGTGCCACCACAATCTAAACTGAGAGAATAATTACAAGAGAGCTGCATAATTGAGTGCCTGGGAGGCATTTGTTTGTTCACATTGACAATACTTATCATATTATTGTGCTACATTAACTGTTTACTTGCAATATACATGGACAGCCTTAACACAAGTATAAAGAGTAAGCATTAATGTACTTCTTAACTGTTAAGGGGAAAAATAAAAAAATATTAGCAAAAAACAAAAATTCTCTACCTACCTACCTGGAATTTTTTGGCACCGTAATAGGAAACAAATAAGTTTTTTTTTTAGGCCTAACTATTAATAGTGTCGGAGTATATCCCCAAATTTCACAATCACAACACTCTTGTGAGTACCAAATCCACATATGTTTTGGGGTAAATAAATCACGTGTAGTTACTGCATGATGACCTTGAGTAAGCTGCACATGTATTTCCGTCGTGTTATATCATACAGTAACGTCCAGATGCACAGAATGACACTGTCACAACGAAAGCACAGCGAAATACTGTTCCTGATAGATGTAGCATTTTAACTATACTTTCGTTCTTGTTCTTGCTTCCAGTGGCTCCAGTACAGCTGTCAGTTGTGCATTTATTAATATCCATATGTATGCACAGCCTTTGAGATTCAGCATTTATCGTCACATATCATCCAACATTAGCTTGTGGGTTATTTTTCTGTAAAATTCTCGATCACTTCCGAGTCATGCATGGGAGAGCGGTCACAACACGTTTGATTTTTACACCACTCCGAAGTGTCCTGTCCATAGTTCTTGATATTCTTTCTGGTTCGATCGAACTTATATCTAGAAAAGAAATATAAATAATTGTTAATAAAATTGAAATACTTTGTATACATATGCGTACATGCGTGTGTCGATGCCGATGAAGAGTGATAAGGAATTACTGAACAAGCCCGTTGTAATGCTTATGGACAAATAAAACGTGTATCCTCGAATAAAGTCATCGATGACCACATGTGTCTTACTTTCAAAACATTCAAATTAATCTTATATAGGTATAATTTGGGCATAAATGTGAAAAATACTGCCACAATTTCCCCCTGAAATATCATTAAATTTGCCCGAAAATTGTCCAGATTTTACCGAAAATTGTCCGAATTTGTAGCTTTCAACACGTGTGGGGGGGGCTGCAGCCCCCACAACCCTCGGTCCTTACGGCTATGATTACTTTACTTATATAAATTACATAGTATATATCGGTACTCGGTTAATTGAACATATACAGAGTGTCGCAGTTGTAAAATTATAAAATGTTGAAATTAAATTGATAATAACAGAACGTACCTGATATCTGTGATTTCCATCTGTGGTAGTTCTTCATAAATCAATTTCCTTCCGAATGTTCGTCTCGCAAGCTATGCCTGTGAATTTGTGATGCCCTGCTGTTTCTATAACACCCTGAATAACCCCCATCTGGTAATCATATTCACAGCCCATGGTTAGATGTCTGGACATATTACATAATGTATTCACACTGGTATCATTAGCAATATATTTCTATGATCAAATTACAAAAGGACTGACCGTCGAGGTAAAATTCAATTTATGTATAATATAACGTACGCAGGGTTACTTGCTGTATCCGAGTACATATGAGTACGTGTGATATGTTCCACCTGTCGATGTATTTGATAAAGTGTAGCTTTATGATACACCTATAGACTTTTCCCATCATTACCATTGATAAAAACTCCAAATTATTATATTACTCTATATACTTTCTCTGAATAGACTTCCAGAAGTAATGGAATTTCTTAGCTCTTTCGAACTTTCCAAACAAACGCTCTTTATTTTACTATACATTTCGGGGAGAAATAACAAGTAATGGTTTTAATTTTGTGTACTGTAGAATGGGAGGAGCGTAGAAGCGAAACACTTTTTTCTTCTGAGACGACAATTTCGTTCACATTAAAAGACTTCCCGAAGCACACATAGCACACTAATTTATATGTATCCACATATTTTGATCTATTGAGGCTTGGAGTGTGTTTCGCTTTAATTAATATATCATATCCAATGTTGTTACCAAAGGAAGCGCATCTACACAAAGCCATATATAAGTAGGTTACAACTTGTTTTCCTTCTTTTTTTTCTTCTTTTTTTATTATTATTGCTATTTAGGATAATTTCGGATAATATTACCTAGGTATTGATCTACCCCGTATTCAACGATATACACATTAATGCATGGGACGCGAATCTATGTTTAAAACCCGAGGCAATCAAGTGGCTTATATTCTAAGTAACACGATGCAGGCTTTGTTTACAATTACAGAATCGCCTTTCCGTGATATCGCTTAAACGCCAATATGGCTATTTTATTGCCCATTGAATAAACGCCTCGTTTAGGTTTAGGTTCTGTAACAGGTCGAGATTTTCCATCGTTGTGGAACATGATCAGATACAGAATATAACTGCAACCATTAATCCTAATTCCACGCATATTTAACTCATTTGAAATATTAGATGTAACGCATGCACATATATGTTATGTAGTTTACTAAGTTTAGTGAACTATATCCCTATAACAGGCAGACCTTAATCTACATGCATGATGTACTAAAATGGGGCACTAAGTTAGTATTATAATCCACCAGCAGGCGATCTAACAACCGGTGGAAAAATGCTTACGCTTTCAATCACGTGTACTGATTGCAATTGTGTACGTTTTTCTTCTAAATTTGGAGTTAAGACAATTGATACAAACACTTGTGATTGGACATATGGTGCAGCTAGTTAAACACTTAATTAATATACACCAGAAAATAAACACGAACGCAAAATACATTGAAATACTAAACAATCCGTTTAAGTTCTGAACGTTTTATACACACATGAATGTCTGATAAACGCATATAACGTCAATTCGTATTTACAGTGTGCTAGTCGGATCTTACTCGTCCGTTAACGGATGCGCGAAGAAATATCTGTGTGTACCTACATGTATAGAGTCCTTTCGCCATGGATTCTTCCGACGAAGAGGACGTTCTCATGATTGTTTTCCACATCTACAACAAAAGAATAAAAATAGGAGACCAAAACGATTTTGGGAGCACGCATAGCCATACAGGCAATCGCATTTTTTATTGTGTGTGGGGGGGGGGGGGGCTGAGTCTTTTTGCCCGAAGGTTTTTACATGATATATTCACGGTTGTATCACAGTTTTTGTAAAATATACCTTCTATATACACAGAAAGATATAACGAAATAGATTCAAAGTAACCTTAGATATGTATAATTCCGGCAGGAATGTGAACAATACTGTAATTTGCCACAATTGTCCTCTGAAATACCATTCAGTTTGCCCGAAAATTGTCAGAATTTCACCAAAAATATCTCCAATGTGGGGATTTAGCCCTCCCAGCGCCTTAGTTCGTACGGCTATGGTAGCACGAAATCGTGTTGAAAAGAAGAGAACAATGGAAATATGCTAATCTAATAGTGAAAGATTTGTATTCTGACAAAGACAAGTTCACCAGTTACTGCAGGGTGTCTCGCGAACAGTTTTAGTTGATTTTTCATTTAATCGGCGACGATATAAAGAAAGTGCGACAGAGTCGAGAGCCATGCACTGTGCCAGCAAAAATGCTAACTACCCCATAACCATGCATTCTATGTCATTAAATGTATATTTTTACCTAAATCTGCCATCACAAATTTTTTATTTCCTGTTTCAATTGAACCAAGATAACATGGTGCCAGATGACATACATCCCCACATAATAATATTCACGCACCCGCTAAGCGGACAGGTTTTGGGTCCGGGAGCGAAAAGTTGTGCGCGCGCAAATGCGCGAGTTTTGGGGACAGAATGTGAATGCTCCAATGATAACATTGGAGACCGAAACCATCCGCTATACAGTGCGCGCACGCATGCGTTAAGCGGGTGCGTGAAGCGGACGTAGTGAAAGCAGCTTTACTGTTGTTATCCCTGAGCACGCGTAATATTCCAGGCTATTACAGTGACTGATCGTTCGCATGACGAATTAATGTTGATATTGGTCAGAGTTGGTCCTGATTGGTTCGAACCATCTTGAGTTTATACACTCCTAGCTCGATATGATGTTCACACTTGTGTGATCTGGAAATTTTCTTGCTCGTATTTCCAGTCCCTTTCTGCCTATAATTTGTCATTAGTGTGTATGGCAAGGATTTCCCCTAAACCACCTTGCTGAAGAGTTCTGGTCTATTTGTGTTTCTCCGAGACTCGAGTGTATCAAGTTTTAGCCCATCCAGCGTGTTGGTTACTGCGCCATTTCTGTCTTCGTTAAAAAGAGAGGGAAATAGTTGTTTAACCCTTTGAGTGCCAGGTCCGATTTTTGTATCAACCCATATACCCTGTGCCAATGCATTCTCTGATATATGCGAGTCGGCCATAGGTCCATAGTCGACCATAGGCCTATAAAATGTTTTTTATTTATTTATTTTATTTTTTTAGGGCCGATTTTACAGACCGTAAATTAGGGCCGATGAGATCGGCCCCTGGCACTGAAAGGGTTAACGCAAATTTAATGACGGACGATTTTCTCTTAATTTGCGTATATTGTTAGCAAGATAAACTCTGCCTTATTTGAACTATACGGTAGCTATTTCCTCTTATAGTCCAAGTATATGTGACCCGCCATATCAAATCCAGTCGGAAGTCGGGATTTTTTTTACCCTGTGCCAATGCATTCTCTTATATATGCGAGTCGACCATAGGTCGCCTCGCATATATAAGAGAATGCATTGGCTTAACAATTTGTTATCATGTTTTTTAAATAAATGTTTCTTACAATTTAAAGGACATAAAATAAAAAAAACATCCATTACCCTGCAGGGAGCCCCACACATATATAGAAGCACATAGAAGAGTGTCGTCTGCTCATGTTTGTCTGGGGCTCTGTATGGGTGAAATTATAAAATTGTTAAAGAATACAAGAACAAATTATTAAAACTGTAAAAAAACTGTTAGGCCAATGCATTCTCTTATATATGCGAGGCGACCTATGGTCGACTCGCATATATAAGATAATGCATTGGCACAGGGTAAAAAAAATCCCGACTTCCGACTGGATTTGATATGGCGGGTCACATATCTTGTCTAACTCTAACACAGTTGCTTGTCTTGTTATTTCTGTTATCCACGTGACCAAACTGTTTTAGTGACTGTCATAACTGGTTGCATATTTGAGCCTCATGTATTCAGGGGAGGAGCTTAAGACAAAACAAAATTTGACTGGACCACCTAATTAACAAGCTTTGTCAGTTACCGAAAATGTGTGAAAACATACAGAACAAATACACGCAAATGACTGTCTTGAAATTCCTGACCAACTAACCGCACACAGTAAAAACTGGAACACGAGTGTGCACGAGCAGGTACAATCATACCTCGTGATCCCCGTGATACTCATCATTTGTAACTTTACCTGTATTCGTAACCTAGAAATATATACCGTTGTGACCGAAACATCCTGCGTACTCATACATGCATGATCACTCAAGAATCGAAATGAAACATAAAGTTCTATATCGCCATATATGGGCTACATGATTGTGTTATATATATTCACGATTCGATGTATGATTTCGATTATTTCCATATCTATATATAGTTTGAAAATGCACGCACGGGAGACACAAACAACAAGAAGCTTATTGAACAATATACCCAAAATTGTTTATAATATATCTCGAATTGCCGTCTTGTTCAGATATTTATGTCTTTATGATCGTCACAGATAGAATGCTTTCGTAGAGAAATTAAGGTTTAATGTAAATATAAATGTGATCAATCAATTAATTCATTAATCTCTGAATCAATATCAATACGGCGGAATTGCGAGGTATTTTTCGGGATTTGGTTGGGGACCTGTCTTTTTGCCATTCATCGGAAAGCTCTCGGCGAGAGCTTACCAATGAATGGCGGCGGGCCGTGTTTCCTACTGACCCCTGAGAGGTGTTTCGTAGTTTTTCTGTGGTTGTGGGAGACTAGCTTTGAGAATCACTGTAAGTTCCACCAAGGGTATAAATAAATGCTCCACGCTTCGGACAAATTAGTACCATCCGATTGCTCTACGAAAGGTTTCTGTCTGATAATCTGTGTGAAACATCAGATCCACCTCGACCAAGATCGAACAGTTTACTCTATTTGATTCCTGTTATTCAATATGTATTATTTTGTGTTATCCGTTCATGACCCTCGGTTGGTACCAAAGATATGTTACGATGCGAAATCCAAAATACCAGACATCCGCAAGCAACTACTATTGAACTCAATAGTTCGTCCGAGTATGATATGTAAACAAAATAAATCGAATGATATCGATGACTACGGATAACATCCGATTGAGTGAGATTGAGAGAGATGATTCATATAATTTTGTTGCAAAATACGCTACATGTGATAATGACGATATCGATCGCGTATGCAGTCCATTTGACCTAACAGACCACTCTTGTAATTACCATGCCCCATCAGACCTAAAATATAACCTCGATGTATCAAAATGTACTTTATCCCTACTAGGCCTCAATTGTCGTAGCCTTAACGCAAATTGGGACTCGTTTGTTGCATTAATGACTCAGATCCAGCAACCAGGAAAAATGTTTGATATATTGGCTCTCACCGAAATTTTCAAAATACGGGAAAAATTATAGTCTACCGGGTTACCATAAACTAGAGTATAGGACACGGCCCGAATTCGATGACGGCAGAGGAGGTATAGGATTATTTGTCAAGAATACCCATTCTTATAAAATACGTGATGACTTATCAATATTTATCCCACATGTTATCGAGACATTATTCATCGAAGTAAATGTAAGTTCTAAATCAAGTTACATAGTAGGTTCTATTTATAGGCCAAATTCAGCCCCTCTGGCAGACCTGGACACTTTTGTCTCTGAACTTACCACAATAATGGAATCAATTAAAAAAACAAACAAGCGTGCTTATCTGATTGGTGATTATAATATTGATCTTCTCGGCTTTGAAACTCACACAAAAACGAGTAATTTCATTGACACCATTTTAGAAAACGGGTTCATGCCGGTAATTACTAAACCAACAAGAGTAACCGACTATTCAGCTACACTAATAGACAACAGTTTTACAAATAGCGTGGTGAAAAAAAAAAATCAGGAATTATACTTACCGATGTTTCGGATCATTTCGCCACATTTTATGCGGAAATGTTCACAAATCGCGATGATACCGAAACTATAACTCAGCAGAAACCGATCAGAATATTCAGCGAAAACAATATCTCAACATTTAAAAGTATTCTACAAACCGACTCATTTGACAGTGTATATAACAGTTCATCGGCCAATCTAGCATATGATAACTTCATGAAGGTATATCTCGATGCATATAACAAAGCGTTCCCATTAGTCGTCTCCAAACCATCAAATAAATACGTCAAGAAACAACCATGGATGACGGCAGGTCTCCTAAATTCCTCTCTACATAAAAATAAACTATACGTAAAAAAATTGAAAAACCCAACGGATTTTAATTCTAAAAATTACAAGGAATACTGCCAATTATTCAATACGATGAAAATAAAAAGCAAAAATTATTACTACACTGATGTGTTACAAGCAAATAAATTCAACAAGAGACAAACGTGGGCGATATTTAAAGATGCATTGAATTTGACCAACAATAGACCCAAAATTCAATCGAAATTACGTCACGGAAACTGCGATATATCAAATCAGACGGATATTGCCAAATCATTCAATGACTATTTCTCCCTAATCGGATATAAAACAAGCACCGAAGTTCCAGTTAAACCTGGCCATGACTTCTCACAGTACCTAAAAGAAACTCACGCTGATAATTTCTTCATTCGCCCAACCGACATGGACGAAATAGTATCAACCTGTTCATTATTACTTGGAAAAGGAAGCACCGATGTAAATGATATATCAACCAAACTAATGAAAAAAACAATATCCGAAACTGCAAGAGCGCTAACGCATATATTCAATATGTCATTTGAAGAAGGAAAGTTTCCCACAAACATGAAGGTTGCAAAAGTTATACCCGTACATAAAGGAGGATCGCACGACTTGATTGAAAACTACAGGCCGATAAGTATACTACCAGTGTTTTCTAAACTCATCGAAAAACTAATGCAAAAAAGACTAACCTCATTCATGTCGCGATTCAACATACTGCATAATCACCAGTATGGTTTCCGCAAAGATCACTCAACTATTCACCCTTTGCTACACCTCTTACACTCTGTTGTAGAAAATAATGATAAGCCAACGAAAGATTCAACACTTGCGATTTTTATAGACTTATCAAAAGCATTCGACACCATCAATCATGATCTATTACTTAGAAAACTTGAATACTACGGTATTAGGGGGGTTTCTAACAACTGGTTCAAAAGCTATTTAAATGAACGGCAACAGTACGTAGAAATAATGGGTGAAAAATCAAATATACAAAACATTTTATGTGGTGTACCTCAGGGATATTTACTCGGACCCATGCTCTTTTTACTATATGTTAATGACATGCCAAACTGTACGTCACTCAACATGTTGTCATTCGCGGATGACACAACTCTATATATTTCTGGCAATGATGGTAATACCATACAAAAAGCAGTGAACATCGAGTTAGAAAAATTATCAACTTGGTGCTGCTGTAACAGACTTTCGATCAACACATCAAAAAGCAAATATATGCTACTTCACCCACAAATGAATGACAATAAATGGTCGCGATTGAAGGTAAAATTAAGCAATAAGCAACTCATTAGAGTTGGTAATAGGTGTCAAGAAACTTCTTTAAAATTCCTGGGCATTTACATAGATGAAAACCTTACTTTTAAAACTCATATCTCAATGCTTAACAAACGAATAAAACATGCATTGTCTGCACTAAACAAGGTCAAACGTATTCTTCCCAAAACTGCAAAAAAACCTCTCTACTACGCATTAATTCACAGCTATCTAACATACGGACTTCCGGTATGGGGGCATTCGGTTGCTGCAAATTCAATGACAACTCTCCAAAAAAGATCAATTCGCATATTATGCAACAAAAATTATAGAAGTCATACAGAACCGTTATTTAAAAAAGAAAAAATATTGAAGTTTAGCGACCTTTATCGTATGCACTGTGCCCAATTTATGTATGACTGGACAAAACTTGTTCTACCCAGATCATTTTCCACTTGCTTTGAATACTCTCGTGGAATAACTACGAGTGAAGCCAAAAACATTAGAGTAATAAAACCGAGAATAAAATTTACGCATCCCTCCCAAAACACTCATTCCCAGATATATGGAATTCAATCAATGCACAAATTAGAAATTCAAAGAACAGATTCATATTTAAAAGATGTTTAATAAAAAATATGTTGTCAAAATATGCTGAAGTTATTAACTGTGGAGACAGGGGGGGGGGGGGGGGGGGTGAAAAAGTTTCTTCCGGCACGTATGCCGGGGTGGGTGGGTGGTCAAAGCCACCAACAAGCAATTTTTTCCGCAACTAAAACAAAATTTCCTGCTTGTTTTTTTAGTGTTTTGGCAATGAGTTGGGCTTCAAACCCACTTTGAATGAGAGAAATAACGTAATTCTAACTGGTAAACTGACTGCAGGCAGTTATTGTTTTGTATTTTGTTGCAAATTTTGAAATCCAAGATGGCCGCTGGCAGCCATGTTTTTTTGGCCGAATGACCTCAAAATGACTCATTCCTATTTACATGGCCATGTTAACATCCATGATAAATAGTATACACAGAAATTCATATACAGCTGTTTACAGTGAATTCCCCCCCCCCGCAAATCTCTGTTTTAGTGTTAAAAGGGGGGTGGGTGTCAAAAAATGGTCGGAAAAAACTGCTGAAAACGGAAAAAAAATTGGCGGTGGGGGTGGGTTGGTACAAAAAATGATCGAAAGGGAAAAAATGCCATACGTGCCTGAATTTTTTTTCCGACCCCCCCCCCCCCTGGTGGAGACGCGTATTGTTTTGATTGTAACAACACGTTAACATAGTAACTCTCACAAGTCTCAACTAACCTGGTTGAAGATTTACCCTTTTATCTACCTATTCACTTATCATTATTTGAAGAATGTCAGACTATTATCTCATATAAAAAAATCACTAAAAACCCGTCGAAGTAAAAGGGTATGAGATATACAAAACATAATTTGATCAACGCTTATAGAGCGACCAGTAAACCAAACTCATAAATACATTACTATATACATACTCGGACACACCCTCATACATGTGTGTTTTCCATCTTTCTCCGGCTTAATTCTTGCTTCGATGATAACACGATTGCACTAGACAAGCGAATTAATAGGTGGCACCAACCGAGGTGCGTGAACCAATACGGATAACCGCTATATACAATACAATATATTCATTTATGAACTCAGGGGACAACAGGAAGACGGCCTATATTGGCCATGTCGCCCCCTGTGCAATAATAATTTATGTTATTTGTGATCATTTGTATATTGACATGATTTATTGCACAAATAAAATATTCATTCATTCATTCTGAAACTACCAGCCTAGTACCCGTTACACAATGAGATGCCACGCATACCATACATTCCAATGCCCGCAATACGAACACGCCCGCCGCGAACTTTTAAACAGTCTACCCGACAATCTTATATATACTAACCGACACTTTATTTCTTTATGGAGACGAAAATCTAAACAAAAACTACAACCGCCGCATATTTAATTCGTTTCAAAAATTCATTCTTGACACAGGAAGATTCAGTGAATGATGTATACATGAGCATCCTAGAAGCCGCATCTGTATTTCCGGACCGCTTTTAAACTGGATAGAAGACTACCTCACTAATAGTAAACAAAGAGTTCTCATAAATGACTCATGTTCAAACTTTAGAGTTATCCCCGCTGGAGTCCCTCAAGGCTCAATACTCGGCCCCTTCCTATTCCTCGTATACATAAACGACCTACCCGAAAATTTTAACTCAGACACTAGAATGTATGCTGATGATACTTGTCTCACGGCGATGCACTATAATATTGATTTGTTAGAAAGAAATATAAATGAAGACCTAATTAAGATTGATGAATGGGCGCGTAAATGGCTTGTAAATTTCAATCCGATTAAAACGAAAGCAATACTGTTCTCTCTGACCCCCAATAATGTGCCCTTAAATGTCCTTTTTCAAAACAAAAAAGTGGAACTCATCGAGTCGCATAAACATCTCGGTCTTGAAATTCAAAGCAATTTAAACTGGAACAAGCACATCGAGTCTATCGCCACAAGAGTTACTCCTTAGAAAATATAAATATAAGCTAGACAGAAGAACACTTGATAAACTATACAAGGCCTATATTCTACCAATATTAAATTACACTGATGTCGTATGGGAAAACGCCCCTGATTATCTTCTGAAGAAACTGGACCGAATTCACATCGATGCCGCCAGAATTGTAACTGGTCTCACACGTTCATGCTCAAATAGTTCCGTCCTGTGTGAAGCAGGCTGGCCTACACTAAAAACCCGCAGAGAGAAACATAAATTACAAACACTATTCAAAATCATAAATAATAAAGCCCCAGACTACCTTACTGGTTTACTACCGCCACGTTCATACCAGATGTCAAGGTATGCCATGCGATGCCCGGATAGGTTCTACTCGTATTATTGTTCTACAGAACACTATAAAAAATCCTTCCTTCCCTCGACCGTGACCGAGTGGAACAAACTCCCTAAGTATGTAACTGCAGCTGAAAATCTGCAAGATTTCAAAGAAAACTTAAATATTGTTGACCCAGTCACGAAACCACCCAAATACTTTGAATCAGGAAACCGGAAAAGTAATATTCTACACTGTAGGATACGTAACTCATGCAGCGATCTTCGACTATACATGCACGAAAACTATATTGCCGATAGTCCAAATTGTCAGTGTGGATACGCTTACGAAAGTGGCATGCACTTCTTTCTTTTCTGTCCATTATATGACGAACAGAGACATATACTTTACTGTAAACTGGAGAAACATAATTTCCGAATATCAAACTGGAACCAACTGCTAAGGGGAATTCCTGACGAAACCTTTCAAAGAAACATAAAATTATTTCGCATTGTTCAGTCATTCATAGCTGCGACAACACGCTTTAAACAAGATTAATCGCCCGAAAATATACCATCAGATATATAAATTAACATATTAAGTAAAACAAATAGACGTCCTGGCCCGTCCTCATTTCATGTGTATCCAGAGAGACGGTTGACAATTAACACACTCAGTCCACACTCTTATATACCATTATAACCTTTATCTTCTTTATTTTCAGTTACTCTATGTATTACACCACAATTGTAAACACTCTGTCATCTTGTAAACAAATACTGTAATTTCAACTTTGTATCGGGAGAGGGGTGTCCTGTAAGTTTCTGTAACTTGTACCCCAATCCCTTTGTAAATTGAATAATTCACAATAAAATATGTTTAAAGTAAAGCCGCATCTGAGCTTCATATATCATATCAGGCGCATAGTCGCACTACAAATACAATACTCCGCATGCATATTTATTAGCAATAGCCGGGATCATTCGAGGGTTTAAGACATTCTGCCCACAAACACGCACTGTTTTTCTTCTGTTCTGCTCTACGCTAAACACAGTTTTATTTCCACCCAACTACCATCTACACATACTGTCGCGCCCACTGACTACTATTATGATAAACGATTTATAAATAATGAACACGTATATATATATACTGTGTGGGCTTCGCTTGGTACATGGACGACTACAAAAAGCTCACGCTTACTGTCGTTCCTTTTCCAACCAAATACATATATCTATACATATATACATAATTATATGCAAATGGAACAGAGCGAAATTTATTTACTATGTATACATGTATATAAATTTTTGTTGTAAATTAACATGTAATAAATTGTGTTGGAGAATAAACTATTTTTAAACTACCATACATGAGTATTATATCACTTCAGTGTAGTGCTGCAGGTACTCAACCAATCATTCAATGCAAGAAAACCCCGTGCTAACAATAATGAACGCAACATGCAAACAGAACACATATACATGGGTATATACAAAATAGAGTATAACAGAACGTTCAGAAGATAATAGCCGCACCAGAATTCGCGGTTCGCATACAAAACCACCGCGATCCCTATATATATACTGAAAGTGAGCCGCGATCGATAGCCCATCTATTTACTGCAAATTGAACGATGTCGAAATTGAGCCTGTTACATTTTTCATCTTGAGTTTGCGGTAATTCGACGGAAGTAGCCGACCGACATCATGGTCATAAAACTAAGACGGCGCCGATAATTTGATGAAATTTGTATAAGTTATGACCTGAAATCAGATACTAACGTGGCATCGATTTTGACACACGATGCGAACTAAATATTACAAACGATGTGGTTTTCCTGATTAGGATATTGTTTATATGATGTTTTGTCAATATGTTCTGCCTGCATCAGTTCTGGGCGATCATTGGGTGAATAGGCCGCACTGGACGGCTTTTAACACATTCGTTGCGAAATGGATTAGTCTTATAGTTATAAAATTAAATGTTAAAATGGCATATTGTTCATTTTGAGGGGTATTCGGGAACAACGAGCAGACAACGGCGCGAACAGATAATACAAGTGCATAATGATTCATATTTATTTACGGGAAAAGTCAGATAATTAGATCAACAAACTGTTGGAACTTATATTATTTGAACATTTCCTAAGGAAACTACTCGTCAATGAATATTTAACAAAGAAAGGGTTACAAATACCATGATATCAGTGACCTAGATAGAGCGTTTCAGTGAGGCTGGGTCCAAATTCGAATTCCCAACGATATCCACATTGAAACAGATCCAGATTTCCAAATCCAATCTTCCCAACTGATGGACGGAGATTTCCAACCCTTACACCACCTAATGGAACTTCCAACTGATTGCCATTTTAGTTCAAATATTTGACCGAAAATCTGCGAAAATAGGAAATATTCGATTTTTTGTCTAAAAAATCCAGCAGATTTCACATTAAATACTGGTTTGAATGTCAAATTATCAGAACAAATGCAACCAACTTTTGGTCTGAAATTTCCAATAATGTTGTGTTAGGCTTCAAATTTCCAACTGTTGAAGTTAGTTTTTGGCAATGTTGGAGCGCGTGGAGGGGATCACTACCGCCTATTCCACGACCATGCATGATGTTCGTAGCTGAAATTAAAGGCAATTGGTGGTTTGAAGGTGCAGAATGTGCTCGCTTTTGTTACATCGCGATCCGGTTACAGGGACCAACATATGTCGATCAATACGCTGAATATTTGTTTATTTATTTATTATTTTTTTATAATAGAGGACGGACTCAGTCCTGGTCATCGGGCCGAACGAGTACACAAGACCAGGAGGGTCCTAAGGGTAATCGTCATGAATAAAACGTGAGATGACGGGTGTTTACGGGCGATAGGAGAACGCTGAATATTCTTATATCCGGCCTCCTTATGATCATGTATATAATTGATAATCAATAAAATATGTTTAAATCATATTATATAATACCATGTATCTTTACTCTGGTTAACGCCCGTAGAGATAGTATTTTATACCATAATTGCCTATTCTATTGTGCGTATATAACACGTATTTTGTAAATTTCATCTTTACACCCTACTGTGGGTACACAGCTTCCTACTGTGGGTATAAATTTCTACTGTGGGTGTAAATTTTCAAACGTGATTTCGCGTGTTAAACGTTTATACCCATAGCAGAACTACATCGTAGTTAGCAAAAATAGTTCTTATGTTACATTCATTTGAAATTGGAGATTGTCATGATATCAATTAGATATGATGAAAATTGCTTGCATTTCAATCAAATGTATAGCATTCTAGTGTTATATGAACTAGGAAACATATGAATGGTAATATCAAGAGACTGATGGCTCAGAAACAGGCTGACGTCCTGACGTAACTGTGTGCATCACTACCCGTGACGCACATTCCTTATAGCGTCGTGTGTGTGACTCGGTGAGGATACACATTTAAAGTAAACAGCGAATTAGTTGATTTCGCGCAAAAATAATAAAATAAAAATTATTATGGCATAAATAAAATACACCCATAGTAGCCGAGAGTACAAAATTTTCACCACTCGTGGTATTATGGTTTTAACCACTCGCCAAAAGGCTCGTGGCTAAAACCACAATTCCACTCGTGGTGAAAATTTGGTATTCTCGGCTACTATGCGTGTATTCTATATCCACCAGTACAAAACCTGGCAACTTTTTTATGTTCTGACCCGTTCTGACAGGGAACTTTATAACATTGAAAAAACAAGGCAGGGAATATATCTCTTTGTTTATATTTGTTTCTCGATAATCTACTTCAAAGTATGGGTTGGTCCCAGCTCGACATTGCATGTCTTTTCGTGACTTTATTAGGCCGATATCGCAAAAAAGCATTAGTTAATTACCCTGGAGAAATCCTATGAGTGTAGTGGCGCAAAACAAAAGCTCACACAACGTCCCTTAAATAATGTAATCTCCAGCTGGGACCTTCGCCTACTGATGAATAAGCTATTTTTGCAACCGGTATTAACAAAGAAATATATTCTCCGCGTTATGTTTTCAACTTTATAAGGCCAAATCTTCAAAACGTTCCCAGGTCTTTTACTGGTGGAATATGATCTTTACGAGCGTTAGCCATAATATATATTCATGGCATGATCTAATCACATATGATATTATCTTCCCAAAGTTTATCACATTCTGTTACCATAAGACATCCTGAAATATGTCAGAGGGAATTTAGTGTAAACATATTTTTATTTCCAAATCCAAACAGATAACATAACATACATATGACACATATATGCAAAATAGAAGTGTTAATATGTGAAAACGAGTATCAGACAACAAGCCCGAGGGGCTACATCCTCTTTGGCTACATGCCATGTGAGGGGGTCAATCACAGTCAGGCGCCATGGGAGGGGTCAATCAGTCAGGCGCCATGTGAGGGAGTCAATCACAGTCAGGCGCCATGTGATGGGGTCAATCAGTCAGACGCCTTGAGAGGGTGTATATCACCGGCAGACGCCATTGACGTCATGTGGGTCAATCACAATCAGTTACCATGGGAGGGGGTCAATCACAGTCAAGTGCCATGGGAGGGGTCAATCACAGTCAGGTGCCATGGGAGGGGGTCAATCACAGTCAGGCGCCATGGGAGGGGTCAATCAGTCAGGCGCCATGTGAGGGGGTCAATCACAATCAGTTGCCATGGGAGGGGGTCAATCACAGTCAGACGCCATGGGAGGGGGTCAACCACAAGCAGGCGCCATGTGAGGGTGTCTACCACAGTCAGGCGCCATGGGAGGGGGTCAATCAGTCAGGCGCCATGGAATGGGGTCAATCAAAGTCAGGCGCCATGGGAGGGTGTATATCACAGTCAGACGCCATGGGAGGGGGTCAATCACAGTCAGGCGCCATGGGGGGTCAATCACAGTCAGGTGCCATGGGAGGGGGTCAGTCACAGTCAGGTGCCATGGGAGGGGGTCAATCACAGTCAGACACCATGGGAGGGGGTCAATCACAGTAAGGTGCCACGTGAGGAGGTCAATCGGTCAGGCGCCATGTGAGGGGGTCAATCACAGTCAGGTGCCATGGGAGGGGGTCAATCACAGTCAGACGCGATGGGAGGGGATCAGTCACAGTCAGACGCCATGGGAGGGGGTCAATCACAGTCAGGTACCATGGGAGGGGGGGTCAATCACAGCCAGACGCCATGGGAGGGGTCAATCAGTCAGACGCCATGTGAGGGGGGTCAATCACAGTCAGACGTCATGGGAGAGGGTCAATCACAGTCAGACGCCATGGGATGGGGTCAATCACAATCAGACGCCATGGGTGGGGTGTCTATCACAATGTCTGTTAACTATTTACATCCGTCAAAAAGTAAGTAAACAGGGGGCTTTAGAAAGTGTAGGAATTGTACTCTAAATTAGACAAATTTGATCTAATTATAAATCTATGTAGAAATGGAAAATCACAATCAAAGTGTCAATGACACTGTAGCTCAACTTGGAGATGGGACAGTGTCGTACATTATATCCAATGTCGAGGTTAGGAATGCGGAAAGTTTAAATGCTTAAGCAATACCAGAGGTAAAGTCTATGAGCCATATGACGTTTGGCTCATTTGGTTTAACGAGAGGAAAATCACGATCGGCATATGTTTAACACATACATGTACCTTGGTGATAGTGATTAGCTATATTCAGCTTGGACGCTAAATTCCATAACATTCTATGTTCAAAGATTTAAAATGAAAGTGTCAATGACACTGTAGCTCATCTTGGGGAGGCGTTAATAATATTTTGCTGAGCAGTCTATAGAATGATAAAGTTTCAGTTAATGGATTGTACTGATTCATTTCAAACATTTCTCCCCTAAATGTGGGCTGCAGGGGTGTGCCGATGGGATTGAAATGTGAAATCCAAGTTGGCTCCAGGCGCCCATGTTTTTTAAACAAATTTCGGAAGACTTGGACAGCTTCCATCTAGGTAACACTAAAGAACCATATAAAGTTTGGTTGAGGGATGTGAGACGTAGGGTGCACCGAAGGATTTAAAGAGTAAAATCTGCGACCATGTTTTGTTAACGAAAATCGTTCAATACCGGTGGCTCCCATTTAGAGGTCACCCTGAAGATCCTTATGAAGTTTGGTGACGATCGGGTGAGGGTTGTGGCCTGTAGGTTGTGCCGAATGATTTAGTCATGCAAAGAGTAAAATCAATGGCTCCCATCTAGAGGTCACCATCAAGATGCATACAACGTTTGTTGATGATCGGACGAGGGGTGTGGTCTGTATGGTGTGCCGAATTATTTAGTCATGCAAAGAGTAAAATCCAAGATGGCCGCTGGCAGCCATGTTTTTCAACGAATTTCGGGAAAAAATCGATGCCGAATGAGGTCACCCTCAAGATGCATACAAAAATTTGACCAAGCGCCACAAACAGATCAAACCCATATTCGAACTCGATCTGTATTTTGTGCTGAGAAACTCGCATACCAAATTTGGTATCGATCAGATATTTTTTTGTTTTAGTTATTGCAGCATGCATGAATTCTAAATCGAAAAAAGGCTCATAACTCCGTCAACAAAACGTGAATCAAACCCATATTCGAACTCGATCTGTATTTTGGGCTGAGAAACACATATACATATTTGATTCCGATCGGATGAAAATGTTTGAGTTATCACACCATGCGTAAATGTCTACGGGCAGACAGACAGACAGGAGGAAGGACGAACGACGAGTGGTAAGTCCGGACGTCGACATTATGTGTACCATACTATGGTATGGGTAAAAAAATGAAAATGTCAATGACACTGTAGCTCAACTTAGGAAGGAGTTGTTTTATTCGAGCAATGAATAACATGATAAAGAAGGAACTCGAAAAGTTAAGGGCTTGTATTGTGTAGATGAAATTATTTTCATTTCGAACATTTCTCCAATAAATGTGGGTTGCAGGGTGTGCCGATGGATTCAAATTTGAAATCCTAGATGGCTGCTGTTTTGTTTTATAATAGCTGACAGCAATGTTTTTCCACGAACTTCGGAAATAATCGATGGCTCCCACCTAGAGGTCACCCACAATATTCACATACAGTTTGGAGACAATCGGATAAGGGATGTGGTCTGCAGGTTGTGCCAAAGGATTCAGTAATGCATAGAGTAAAATCCAAGATGGCTGCCGGCGGCTAGACCCCGAAGCCACGACAAATAGTTTTCGCGACTGGCTCCACCGATTTCGTGGCTGGTTAACTAGCTTAGCCGGCTCAGTCCCGACGTTCGTGGCTGACGAAGTATGGCGGCTCAGCCAGCTGAGACGTTATCAATCAGCGTACTTTCATTTCCGAAATATTCCTAATCCCCGGTACTGACCCCGTTTGTATTAGCGTTTGTGGTGAAACCGTGGAATTCCAGACCACACGTAATCTTTTGATGTTGGGCTTTTCCACTATGGCAAAAATACCCGCATGGATATACTATGTAGTTTCCCATCTAATCGGTATAAGTTACATTGGGACTTCTGTCGACTTCAGACTGCTATCATCACTGGCATCTTGCATCATCATCATTGCATGATGAATCCGATAGTAATGATATATAATATTTCAAACTATTTTCTATTATCTTCTACAGGTTATGTGCATATATTGACAAATGCCAGCGATGTCTGAGACTGGGTCGTGTCGATATAAACAATTTATATCTTAACCCTTGCAATACCGAATAGATGCACCCATTCAGTTGTATGAAAGCATGCATTGGGATAGTATATTCCACATTAAGGGGCCGGTGTTCTGATAATATAACAACCATGGCGTGTCCATGTATGTATGCCAATATTAGGCAATGCGGTTTAGTTCTTTGCTATTCACAGTGCAGTTGAGCTTGACATATAAGCCCACGCACACGGTTCAGCCGTTTTACAATTCCGGCGGCGGAGATTTTTTTATGTGGCTGGCGTTAGAGATTATATGGCTGGCGGCGACTTGTGGTCAATATGGCTGGCAGCGGCGGCGTGCGATGGCGGCTTCGGGCTCTACCGGCGGCCATGTTTTTTCAACGAAAATTGTTCAAATTCGATGGCTCCCATCTATAGAGGTGGTCGTAAACATGCCTGCAAATTTTCAAAACAATTCTCCAATTAAATGCGGGCTGCAGGCTGTGCCAATGGACTCAAATTTGAAATCAAAGATGGCTGCTGGCGGCCATGTTCTTTGTCGAATTTCGGAAGATTCCCCGAATATCCATATGAAGTTTAGTGACGATCGGATGAGAGATATGGCATGTTGGACGAGTCAAAGGATTTAGTCATCCAAAGAGTAAAATCCAAGATGGCTGGTGGTGGCCTTGTTTAATAACGATTTTCGGAAATAATCGATAGCTCCCATCTATAGGTCACCCAGAAGATCCATATGAGGCTTGGTGGCGATCAGATGAGGAATAAGGCCTGTAGGGTGAGCCAAAGGATTTAGTCATGCAAAGATTAAAACTCATGATGGCTGCTGGCGGCCATGTTTTTTAAAATGTGATAGCTCCCGTCTAGAAGTGATCCTAAACATTCCTCAACATGACTAATGGTAATTATAATGAAAATGTATTTATGATTGACTGGAGTCATAAATTCATTTTCATTATAATTACCATGTTGTTAGCATCGTGTAGTAATATTGTAGTTTGTTCTCATCCATGGCCCAAATTCATTTATTTATTAGTTGCATATATTATGTTGAGCATAAAAGGAGATGAACCCATAAATGGCCGGATTTAGGGTACAGCTCCCCTTTAAATCGAACATATAGCATAGATTGGTTATAAAGGATAATGATTGTTTCCTTCAAATTGATAGTTTGAAATTGAGATTTTTTGAAAATTCACGAATGGGGCGCTTCCTTAAACAACCTACTCCAACGACATACAGAGTTCTCACTTTGTGTGCACATTATCAACTTAAATGCCCAGTTAATTTTCGAACGCCCAGATCACATTATATAAAATATATGCCACGTTATATACCATTTGAAAGAGGAAGCTCCAAAACATTGTATTATCAACTTATCCGGTGAACATGTTGTTTTTGTTGAGGTACCGACGTGTTTTTGTGCTTAAGTTTCATCTGGATTGTCCAACAAAGCCTATTAATTTAAATGGAAGTGGAATTGCTTTATATCTTAGCTTGAATTATGTTGCATTCTGGTAGCCAAACGGGGGAAATGTTTCTATTTTATATTACCCTATGGGCACCTTTGAGACACACGAGCCAAATGTTATATTATTTTATGAATTATAGTATTTTAATAGTATTTTAATCACATCTTGTCGCATAGATTGTTATTAAAACCGTAGATTATGGCACTATAAACAAAATAAAAGGTCGGCCGACCACAGTGTCCCCCGACAACGTGACAAGTCGATGCCGCTTTGTTAAAGAAATTAAAAACATGTTGAAATGTTCTAAGTCGAAAGGGTTAATAATTCCGTAAAAAAATAAATTTTCCGTCATCTATATACATGTTGCATATCTGCAATATGTGGGTAACAATACTCTGAAGTTTCAAGTATCTACGATCAAAACTGTAGGAGCAGTTGATTACACCATGAAGGTACCCTCATACAGAAAATTATAAAAAAAAAAAAATTCAAAGTCGAAAGGCCCATAACTCTGGGAAAAATCATTGGATCAAACTCAAATTCGAACTTGACCTGTATTTTGATATGAACGACCACAAAAAATCAGAATTTCCAATTAAACAATCCAAACTTGAGTTATCCGGAAACCAAAGAAAAAAACAAGAAAACTTGAATTTTTTAAGTCGAAAAGCCCATAACTCTGAGAAAAAATTGTACTTGACCTTTATTTTAATATCAATGACTCACACAAAAAACGGTATTTTCTATTGAACAGTCCAAACTTGAGTTATCATCCGGAAACCAAAGAAAAAAAGTAGTAAATTGAATTTTCTAAGTCGAAAAAAGTCCATAACTCTAGGAAAAATCATCGGATCAAACTCAAATTCGAACTCAACCTGTATCTTGATATGACTGATCCACATAAAAACCGTATTTGCAATTAAAGGATCCAAACTTGAGATATCATCCGGAAACCGAAAAAGTGAGAAATTTTCAAAGTAAAAAAAAACGTTGAAAAAGGGAAATAACTCCATAAAAGAACATCGGATTAAACCCAGAATTGCAGAGCACCTGTGTTCTTGGTTGAGACACCTACGTACCAGGTTTCAATCAAATCGGATGATCATTACTCGAGTTATAACTCCGGACGAAGGGACGGACGAACGGACGCACGGACGGAGCTGATTACAATAGTCCCCCGAAAATAAATTTTACGGGGGACAATAATCGGTGGCTCGAAAATTAAATAGGCTTTAAAAATACAACTAAATGCTCATAAATTGCCTTGCAGTCAGGCGCGATATAAATGCTCTCAAAAACACATTTATAACATAATAATTATTATGTCTTACAAAAGTAGAACCATAATAATTCGATGTTTATGCATGGAAGTGCATCAAACGCATGTGGAAAATCTTCGAGCAACGATCAGCTCACATATCCCGGTTGTTCATGGATGAAAATAAATGAACACTCTATGATATATCAAAACAAACATTCTAAACCAGACTGGTAAAATATATATTTGCAACCACACACAGATGGGGAAATCATATACTATTCATAATGTTAAACACAATATTTACATAAATCATCATACCTCAGAATGATACTAATCATTTCATAGCGTGTATATTTTATCAACATTTTATTGGCATTAAAATGTTAATTGAAAATTCTAAGTTAGCTACAGGTTTCGTCATTACTCCATTGAAGATAAGAATTCGTCCGTTCGATTGACGATCGATCAGACAGTGGCGGAGATGTTGACCTTTACTCTTTAGCTCGATGGTGAAATTTAGGTGGTGTTCATTCATAACCCGGGTAAAATCATATCCGCTTTAGTCGTCCGATTCATAGGGAATTCATACTGCCCAAAGTAAGATATGAAACGACCAGGCGTTGCAGAAAAACGGTTTTCATATTCTAGCTGAAGCGATTCAATACCAGCTATAGGTTGTCGTATTATATCGATTTATATTCGCTCAAACCCGTGAAGTTATATGTTTATCTGGGGCCATGGGTGATTGCCTTTCAAAATTTAACTCTCGAGCTCTATTACTTTGCAATAACTAATAGACCAGACCGCTTGTCACCTATACGGATTCGTTTATCAGTTTGCTTGAACTGGATAACCTTTTCACAAGTTGTCACGCATCTGAGATAGATATATTGACAGATACGCCCACTCGAAGCCGATGTCAAAATAATTACATAAATAAAATTTGAGTACAAGTATAGTAACATAAACATATTAATTGTTCATGTTTGGTATTCACACCGTTTATGTAGAAAGATTTCGACCACATTGCAGATGATATTACATGTTTTGGGTTCATCATTTCTCAAGTTGATTAATTTATTTCTGTTGGTCAGCCATATCGTTAAAGGTCTGAATATTGTCACTTATTTCAGCAAACAAACGCTCTCCTATTATTTTTATAAATGGGGCATCGCATAATGAAGTGTTCTTCGGTTTCTACCTCCATTCCACACTTTTTGCAAATTTACTCATCAGGGGGTACTTTAGGTTTTGTCTGTCTGCCTTTCTCAATTTCTAAACTATATTGCTGATCTGAAGCTTTGTAAAAGATAATTAAACGGCGAAATTTTTAACGAGGTTCAAATGACATATTGTTATATTGGATGTGTCTCTCGCCAACCTTGGTCTAACGGTTTATATTCAAGACTACATTATATCTGAAACAACAGTAATAGAAAATTTAGGCTGCCAAGCACGTTGTCATTGAACGGGTACTGATTTTTAAAATCAATATGAATTTATTTTAAAATAATAATGTGAGACTTCAAAACACACCTTATAATATTCGCTTTTTAAATGTTTTTCCGGTATCGAGGTAGGTCTATAGATACTTAAAGTACCTTTCTCTACGGGCATTATGTGTCCCAGAAAGACGCATCAATTTCAAAAATACAACTTTCAACACGGTGTTTCGGTACCAAACAAACAAGTCATGTGCACGGCATCGAACATCGTTCCGTGCCAGTCTATTTCTGATATGGTATAAATAAAGAGCGTTTATTCACTTTTGTGCGAATTTTTTTTTTTTAAATGGGAAATCGCTGTGCCCATGCAAGTATTTTTCAGAGCATACGAAGCCGGTATATAGTTAGTGTATATATGTCAATATATGTATATCTCCTTCCAAATTATACGTTGACAAAATTTGGAAGCCCGAATGAGCCATGTCAGATTAAACTATTATTTTTAAACCGGTACCTCAAGCTTCTTCAATTTCCAGCCTAATACCCCGGAATTAAGTTGGAAATCTGGTAAATGATTTGGGCATTTAAATACAAAACTTATACAGAAACAAGGACAACATCACAATTATCATGTGGTTTGAAAAACATTTTCCACATTACTGAATCCGAGATGAAAAATCAAACTTACAAATCCGCCGTGATCTTTTCAAACTGATGATTAATTATTTGGATGTTTGAAGCATGAGCGTTATATTAAGAACTGACAAACCCAACATAGACCGGTTGATATGAAAATTGATCCGTCACTATTTCAATGCACGTATACTGAACAAGCATAAACTAGAAATGGCGTAGTTTCTTGCCGTATAACGTAACATGTTGCACTGGAATAGGTTACGGACATGTCCCTCCGAATTCAAGATGGTCGCCTATAAGTCAGAAAATTAGGCAATCTCAGATTAAATACGACAGGTGTTTTTTGGGGGGGGGGGGGCGCTGACTTTTTATACAGTGCTATCCCCTGAGTATGGCATTTCTTATACGCTTTGCGACGTTGTGCGATATATGTTGTGTTTGTTAGTTGCCCGTTATTTCGTTAAAATACGGTTTAAAAATTGCAAAACTTGGTAACACCCTTGCCCGATGATATTGGAATCACATTGTGGGGATACTTTAAAGAAATAACGGACAACTATTCACACTTATTGACAAAATCAACTAGAACATTTAGAAGTTTCGAGAAGAAAACAGTTATCGTTTCTGGCTTCCTCATCTAAATTAACCCTTTACCCAACAGAAGGGCCCTGTGCCAATGCATTCTCTTATATATGCGAGTCGACCATAGGTCGCCTCGCATATATAAGAGAATGCATTGGCTTAACACATTAAAAATTATAAAATTGTTAAAGAATGTAAGAAAAAATGGTAAAAAGTGTTAAAAAAAGATTTTTTTTAGGCCAATGCATTCTCTTATATATGCGAGGCGACCTATGGTCGACTCGCATATATAAGAGAATGCATTGGCACAGGGCATAACTGTAACTATCACAATGTGGTCAAGGAGCCGGTTCCAATGATATCCATATTTGTATGGTTCTATTGAGACAGACCGAAGATATTTTAGGCTGTTGAAGCTTTATTTGGCCGGTTTTGGCCGGTTTGTTGGGTAAAGGGTTAATAAGTGACTCGCAGTTAATTTTGATTTTTAGCTGTGGTGATGATATTGACGAATGTTTAGTATACTAATTTTGACCCGGTGAAATAATCGAAAAGTTAGGATATTCGCCTTATTTTGTGTCGAACTGAGTGAAATTCATTCATCGGCAGCCATTTCGTACACGGTATACGGAGAATGTTGAGGATTGCCGAATGAAGTACGTAAACAGTTGTACATGACCTCAAATGCGTAGCTGTTTGTTGTCAGGATTCAAGACTAGAAATTGCGATGAAACCGTGAGAAGAATGTTGTGCCCACCCGAAGGACGACTGTTGTTGAATTGGTCACGCTCATCGTTTTTGTTTTGCGACCCAGGTTCCCGAAATTCTGATAAAGTTACCCAAGTTGAGGAGAATTGTGATGAAGTTACCCGGATTGAGCAAATCTCACCATATGCATTTTAATTAAAGCTACAATAATGCCCTAAGTAATCGACTCCTTTAACCACTGCAGAATTATGGGTAACTTTTCAGGATTTAGTCGGAAATATGGCTTGTTGCCATTCATCGGAAAGCTCTCGGGGAAAAGTTACCCATAATTCTGCTGTGGTTAAAGGAGTCGATTACTTAGGGCATTACTGTATAGGGGAAATACTGTCCAGTTTTTTGGCAAGTGATACCCCTCGTTGATAATAAATTAAGAAATACTTGAGGTGGTTATTTTGGTCGCAAAAATTAATATTTGGTTATTATACATGAAATTGTATTAACCTGTGTATACCTTTGTCACAATTTCGCCCAACCTGGGTAACTTTATCACAAGAAAACAACGAGAGTGACCAATTCAATTATGTCAAATGATGACAGAATGCTGACAGAAATTTCACTTTATATTTTTCAGCAGATCATGATGCAATATAGTTTCTAAAGTTAAAGGCCTTCCCCTGCCAACCTTCAGCTCATTTGTGCTAGGATCATTCAGTGATGACAGTGAACAAGAAGCTGCCAACAATCAGCAGAAAGCTAGGCCAACAGTTGCCTGGAACTGCCTTGTTAGCGAAACTGTAAGATACTAGTATAATAAATGCCCCGAGATTTGCGCAACTGAACATCATTGTGGTATATATTTGACATGTTACGCTGTCAAACTCTGTACATTTAGTCATCCGTGCATTCATTTTATGTTTGTTGTTGTTATAATTATTTAATCTTAAATTCAAATTGAGTTTATGAAATTTGAATTAATTAAAAATCATGTTTATCATTAAAAAGTAATATGTTTTCTTATCCACATTGCAACATACCTTTTAGGGTACGTTCATACGCTGGTAAGTTTGTACGGTTTGTTTTTGCGGGCATTTCGTCATAGAAAACCACATGGTTATGAACGGAAACGTGCACATAACATGCATGTTTACCAAAGCGAAAAATATGAGAAGTAACATTTTTGTTGTTCCACTTGTAACAGTGCTACTGGAATTTGCCTTCAAATACCTGCATTATTTATTCTTGCGAGATAATTGCATGATATTTACAGGCAAATTCCGGTAGCATCGTTACTAGTGAAACTACAGAGATTTTACGTCGCACGTAGTTAGCTGTGGCACATATGTACTTTATGTGCTTGTTTCCTATCATACGACAAAATGCCTGCAAACAATACCGTGCAAACTTGCCAGTGTATGAACGTACCCTAAATAGATGAATAAAAGGATCAATTGACAGGGCTGATAGGGGCTTGTGCTTATGAAGAGCGAGAAAGAGTCCCGTTCAATTGAATTCAGTTGAACTTAGATAATGCATTTGCGGCTCCATTGTGTGGTTAACATACGTCCATCGATATGCGATAAAGGAAACACTTTAAAGATACGGGCGGCGTTGGCGGTGGGTATTCTGTTAAAATATTCACCTCCGTCAAAAACCGCCATAAACAGAAAGAATAGTAAAATATAGACATACTTTGTTCTTTTACCAATGGCATAAACAGTATGTTATTGTCAAATTTTCCCCCTTTGTTATGTAAACAAAAGCATAAAAAGTTACGTTCCTGGCTTTTGTTTATATCCGGGTATGGTAAACACAAAGAACGTTATTTGTTACTGTTTTCCTGATATGGAAATAACAAAGAGCGTTTATATCATTTGTGTGTGATTAACCAATAGAATTGCGCTGTGTTATGCAAACAGAAGCACAACTTCTGTAACGCGAGCAGGCTCTTGTTTGCGTACACAATTGTACGTCTTGACGACAATATACTATTTACGCGCTGATTATGTTTGGCATATGAACAAAACTATATATATTTTAATATTCCTTCTGTTGATGCTGATTTGAACAAATATGAATATTTCTGCAACGAACGCCGCCCGTGCCTTTAATTATCGAACCCCTGTAATCAAATCACTTGCAACTTCAGAACACACATTCATTTCCGAATATTTAGCGATCTATTTACCGAATTGGAACACTTCTGTTAAAGCTAGCCACTTGAAGGTTTGCGCTCCAAAATTTTGTACGGCATGGAACAGAAAAGAGCATTTCGTGCTAATCTATTCCTGATATGGTAGGAATAAAGAGCGTTTGTTTCACTTCTGTTGCGGCTGGAAAATGGCTGTGACCATGGACAGTATTTTTCAGAGCGCATGAAGCCGGTTTATCCATATTTTATGGAACACTATTAGGGGCACTTACTAATGGCGCTTTCGGCGCCCGCCAAAACATGCGCCATACAGTAGCGCACCGAAAGTGCCGCTTCTAACGCGCGCTGAAATGTGCGCCATTATCGCACATTTTGGCGCGCGCCAAAACCTCCAAAACGTGCACATTTCTAACGGCGCACATTTTGGCGCTTTCGGTGCGCTACTAATGGCGCATGTTTTGGCGCCGAGAGCGCCACTAGGACGCGGCCCTATTAATATTACATATTATTTCGTGTATTTGTAAACCTATCTTATACTCCCAAATTACGTAGTAATAATATGGAAGCTCGAATAAGCCAAGTCCGTTTAATGTATATCATTTTGTCATAACTTGCATAATCAAACTGTCCTCTCATAGGGAAGTTTTACCAGCATATTAAATTATTGTATTATTTTATACAGTTTCTTGGAATATGTACCACTGAAAGTCATAAATGTTTTAGAAAAATCTGGACCATACTTTCATTCAGCATGGAGCAATAAAGAGCGTACACTGTTAGTGTATTCCTAATATGGTAAGAATAAAGAGCGTACACTGTTCGTGTATTCATAATATTGTAAGAATAAACATTGCTTCAATTGTGTTCGAAAATTAGTTGGAAAATTGCTATGGCTCAGACAAGTTTTGTTTCAGAGTATGTAAAGTATATAGGTCTGTATTTAGAGTATGTATCGATCTACTTATCAATCCGTCCAATATTAGCCTAATTATAAAAAATAATTTGTATGCTCAACTGATCGATCCTTCTATTGAAAAAAAATCTCTCTCTAATTATCTATAGAGAGGCTGTACTCGGTGACACGGCTGGATGGTCTCCGTTGTGGGGGGGGGGGGGGGGGGGGGTATCAGTGACACGGCTGGATGGTCTCCGTTGTGGGGGGGGGGGTGACACGACTGGATGGTCTCCGTTTGGGGGGGGGGTCCACCTTGACTGAAATTTCCAACTGCAACCCTGAACCAGATCTAGATCCAAGGTTTGCGAATATCCATTTGCACACCGTCATTAGGGTTGTAATGTTCCAAATTTGCAACTGATAGCAATTGCAGGCAACACAGTTGACTAAATATAGACACAGATGCTACTGTTGGTCTAAACAACCCATTGCCCATTAAGTATTGGTTGTGTGAGGCATGGCATTTCAACCTGTTGAACATTTTAACAAAAACCAGACACCCGGTCAGTCGCCACGTCACTGGCTAACATTTGACATACGGGGGATGTCCTCTGACAGGTTAATTAGGCTTTGTCAACTACACCTATACAATTACGACAAAAATATCGATCGCTGATTTCCACATGATTCACGTGCCCTCGCTCGACGTAATCGCCTATTCAGCAGCATCAACACTACGGATGCTCATTGAATTAAGTCCACATCAGCACAAACTACACAATAGCACCGCACGCTATATATGTATACAAATCCGTAATGTGTCAGCAAAAATGACTATGTCATTGGCAGAGAATAGATTGGTTGACATAATTGATAAAGGCCTTTGTTAAAGAGACATTTAAAGATGTTAGATCTTGCCCGGCAGCGTTTCCAACACAATTTCCACGAAACTGCTTTTCAGGGCACATTTCAATTATCATCACCAACAAAAAAAAACATACATAGATCTGATGTGCCCATATTTCTCTTTAGATTGTTCCATGTCAGAGATGGAGCTCCAATACAAAATTGCGTAGTATCCTAAAAATAGCCACATTTTCTGTCCCAATTCATAGAATATAATTGGAGAGAAAAAAGTATTTTCCTGATGATCGAAGCGCATAGTGGCGGGTATCTCTCACTCAAAATCATTATTTCATACCCCAGAATCTATACAGAAATGTTTGCGAAAAGATACCCCATCTTTAATCTTCGAGCCTCAAACTACAACTCGTAATTGTACGTATACATATGTGACCCGCCATATAAAATCCAGTCGTAAGTCGGGATTTTTTTTACCCTGTGCCAATGCATTCTCTTATATATGCGAGTCGACCATAGGTCGCCTCGCATATATAAGAGAATGCATTGGCCTAACAATTTTTTACAATTTTAATAATTTTTTCTTGTATTCTTTAACAATTTTATAATTTCACCCATACAGAGCCCCAGACAAACATGAGCAGACGACACTCTTCTATATGCTTCTATATATGTGTGGGGCTCCCTGCAGGGTAATGGATGTTTTTTTAATTTTATGTCCTATAAATTGTAAGAAACATTTATTTAAAAAAAATGATAAATTTTTTTTAGGCCAATGCATTCTCTTATATATGCGAGGCGACCTATGGTCGACTCGCATATATAAGAGAATGCATTGGCACAGGATAAAAAAAATCCCGACTTACGACTGGATTTTATATGGCGGGTCACATATATGTAGCTTTGGGTACTTTCACACGCTGGCAAATTTTCTGGCAAATTTATAGGCAATTCGTTGTAGAGGATTGTGGTTGGCTAGGCTATGAACGAAATACTATACTTATCAATACAATATACATTCAACACTCTTTTCTACAAACGCAGTAAGACTAATGTAATTCCAATAATGTCCATGTTTATAATACAACTGACAATTGTCCGATATTAGACTTCTAATATCTGAGAAGTTAAGGCTTGATGCTGCAACAACTCGTAACAATCCATCGCCACAATACGAGATCAAACAATCGAATAAATGTATTCTGTCATTCCAAAAGTTATCACACAAAAGTGTGCATTTGATAGCCAGCGATGTGAATATTTAATGCTATGAATATTTCATGAAAAATTGCCTCATACATTGCCAGCCGTGTGAACGCACACTAAATCTACAGATCTTATCGACATTGTTATCAAAATAGGTTGATTAATATATAACTACACAGAATGGCACGAGTGTGTTAATGGGTTTGCACTTTGTTGATACGAAACGTGTGCGAGCGAGGAAAGATAGAACGAGGGGCACACCTCGAGTTCCAACCTTTCGCAATGACACAAGTGCCGCATCGATAAACCCACTAATACACGTCGTGTCGTCCTGTGTATCACACGCCACCCGTCATACAACCCGTGAGTTTAAAAAACAGACCTTATACCAGGGGGGGGGGGGAGAAATTTTTTCAGGCACGTATGGCATTTTTTCCCTTTCGGTCATTTGTGTACCCACCCACCCCACCCCACCGCCAAATTGTTTTCCGTTTTCGGCAGTTTTTTCCGACCATTTTTTGACACCCACCCCCCCCGTTTAACACTAAAACAGAGATTTGCGGGGGGAAATTCACTGTAAACAGCTGTATATGAATTTCTGTGCATACTATTTATCATGGATGTTAACATGGACATATAAATAGGAATGAGTCATTTTGAGGTCATTCGGCCAAAAAAACATGGCTGCCAGCGGCCATCTTGGATTTCAAAATTTGCAACAAAATACAAAACGATAACTGCCTGCAGTCAGTTTACAGTTAGAATTACATTATTTCTCTCATTCAAAGTGGGTTTGAAGCCCAACTCATTGCCAAAACACTAAAAAACAAGCAGGAATTTTTTTTTTAGTTGCGGAAAAAATTGCTTGTTGGTGGCTTTGACCACCCACCCACCACGGCATACGTGCCGGAATTTTTTTTTTCACCCCCCCCCCTGCTTATACAAGGTTTATTCCGGTACTTGTTTTGTCACGTGGAGTGATGCTTTTATTCTCTAGTTCCGTTTCATGGTTTACGCGAACGTCGTTTTACGTCATGTGACGTTAATGGGGTGCGCGCGGAACGATTGAACGCGTGTTCCGTACGGATGTGTAAATATGGACCAGCAGAAACACTGTATAAATACATGTACACCAGAGGGGTTGTCGTCTCCGAAATACAAAACGTGTCCCGTTTCCCTGCATCGTTTGAAATGTTCATATAATGAGTTCAGCAAACAATAATAGGCGTTTGTTGAAGTTATTATCTAAATATATCCGACCAATAATTAGGAATTTGGGACTTCTTCTGTACTTGTATTATCGGCTATTTTACATGTCTGTCGTCTGTCCATATTTTCTGAAGACACAGCCAGATGAATACGAGACTATTTGCAATGTATACGTTTAGTAAGTGATAGGGGATTTCATTCAGTAAATAAAGGGTTCAATAAATATCTAACAATGCCAACATATATATGTTTGACGTATCCTGACTGCTCGCAGCGTTGTGTCGTGGATCGTGCCCAATCTTCCATATTATTTTATATAAACATGTTATATGTCCACGACACCTTAGATGATGAAACCAGGTGCAAATGAAGAGTGTGATACTATGGGCTTGCGACTGTGAGATAGTTTTCCCCTCCCGCCCTTGAAATATCTGATGCTAATGTATGTGTGTGATATTCCGTGTATGTTTTGCTATTAAAAAAAAGGGTTCAATGTGATGTGTTGAAAGTACACGCGTCATCGTCCGCAAGATGAACGACGGATTGATCGGTCTATTCCTTATACCTGGGTATGTTCACAAAACGCTGGCAAAATTGTCAGGCAAATTTTCAGGAAACTCCTGTCTATTGCACACTTTGAGTTATAAATTTTGGAACAGAACACGCGTCTTCTGTTTTATCGCTTATTCGGAAGATAAAATTAAACGAATTATTGCACAACTGATTCTTGCCAACTATTTGACGGCTAATTTCGGTTAGTTTCAAATGTTGACAGACGTACGGAGGTTTGTTGTTGACGCAATATATTCATCTAGCCTAAAGTCTAGGACTAATTGCCTCAGTGTGCAACATGAACATATTCGTAATTGTCTTGCTGTGTGCTCAGTACAACTGAAAAAAGATTGTAATAATATCACATTTTATTAACCCTTTCATGACGGGAGTTGCGCTGGTGCAACATTAAAGACCCTGTGCCAATGCATTATCGTCTATATGCGAGTCGACTAGGTCGCCACCCATATATAAGAGAATGCATTGGCCTAACAATTTTTTATCATTTTTATTACATTATATGACAATTTTTCTTACATTGTTTAATTATTTTTTTATAATTATTTCTTACATTCTTTAACAATTTTTATCATTTTTTATCATTATTTCTTACATTCTTACAAATTTGTTATCATTTATTTTTTCCATTTTTTAACAATTATAACAAAAATAATATAAAATTTGTTAGGCCAATGCATTCTCTTATTTATGCGAGGCGACCTATGGTCGACTCGCATATATAGGAGAAAGCATTGGCACAGGGTTTTCGGAAAATTTCAGGAAGCTCCAGTCATCAAAGGGTTAAGGGCGGGCTCAAGAATAATAACGTTGTTTGTATTATTTATCTAGTTTCGATTGATAATAGTCCATGCATACAGAATATTGCGGTCATCTCAATGTTATATGTGTACATGTATAATGAGATATGAGGTGGTATATATTCGCTAACTTCGCCATGAGCTGTCGCAATGCATATTATTGGTAGAACAACATAATAGAAAAATCACCAGAAACACAACCATACTTGAGAAATTAGCCAGCTTCGCATAGAAGTTTACCAACTAATCCGGGCATTGTTTGCACAGTTATACCTGGATTAGGTTGCACATAATATGTGTTGATACAGTTATACCTGGATTAGGTTGCACATAATATGTGTTGGTATTTTTGCTATATTTATATATATAAACGAACATTTCACAACTCAATACTTCCATGGCGACGTTTCTACTTAGTAGCGATATCTTTGGATGAAGTATATGTAAAACCGTTATCATCTGTTAAATCACTGTATCCGTTCATTGATGAGTGAACAGTGATCCACATAAACATCAACAAACAACACGAAACTAATGCATGTAGAATATCGATAACATGATGAACACACGTATCCTCGTAAGATACCCCACATGATAACGCGTTTCAAATTAGACCAATCTCTTAACTTAGATCATCTCCCATTAACTCCAATATGAAATCTGAGCCAACAACAAAATATAGGCATTCTATATTTCCGATCGCTGCACGTACGTACATGGAGTGAGTACCGTCGCTGTCACCAGCGATGTGTTCGGCGACATACGCGTTTGTCAATGAATATATTTTACCTATCACTGTTTACATATCTATCATACGTTATTTTCCAGCAAATTGCTTATAAACATTCATGTTCCTCTTCATTATTGAAACGCACGGTCCTAGAAGCCTCTCGAAGGAACCTGTGTCCAAAAATGCAGTCTTCACCTTGTCAACAGCAACCACAGTCGCGGAACGTGGTTTGTTCTCTATTAGGGCGAGCTCCCCGAAATATTTTCCTGTTGAATGCCGTCCCACTTCTTCTTCGCTTCCATTTGGTTTTTTAATCACAACTTTGATTGTACCCTTTTCAACAAAGTACATTCCATCAGCAGCATCCCCTTGAGATATAATGGGCTGATCCGGGTCAAAACTCTTCGAAATCAATGCATCAGCCAAGTTCATTCTCTCGTAGGATTCCAAGCTCTTGAGAATAGGAACACTTTCTAACAGCTGCTCGTACATTTTACGTCGTTTGAAAGCAGCTTTTTGAACAATCCGCCGAAACGAACCTCTGTCCATTGCCCACAGACTTCCAGGCGTGGTTGCTTTGATTGTAGCGGAGCGGGGCATATTATACATAAGAGCGAGTTCACCAAAACTTCCTTGTTCTTCGAATTCGTGAACTGCTTTGTCCTCTCCATTTATATTCACAATGACGTCATATTTGCCGTTATCTATGACGTAGAAATTATCACCATCATCCCCCTGCTTTATAACGAGCTCCCCGGGAACTACTACGCGCTCAAACATGGCGTCGATTACGTCTTGTATTTGGTCACTATCAAGAGACTTGAACAATAGAATATTTGAAACGACCTCCTCCAATCGGGTCCTCTGTGTGTCAGTTTTCGCATGCACGATCTTTTCATCGTCGTCGTCGTCTGCTTCCGGATCATAGCGTTCAGCCGACACGGAATGGCGACGCGCGAAATTCTTTGTAGTTTTCGGTTTGAACTTTGCTAAATCAGGTTCTCCGGCATCTTCGTCGTCGTCCACAATCACATACATAGGAACAGTCTTCGGCTTTCTACTCTCCTTTGCCTTCGTAAAGTAGTTCATAGCAAAGTCATATAGATCGCCTGGCCTTTCCCGCAGAACAGAAACAGTAAAATCCCGGAGCATATCTCCTAGTCCGTCGGGAATTTCTATATTCATAGTTATGCCTATCAGAACAATAGTCCAAATCAAGAATAATTCCTATATGTCAATATGGTATGGAATTATGCAGATAAAGGATTTCTGGCCACGTTCTCCATACAGTCTTGATATGTTTATAATGAGCGCGTTTCAACAGAGTATTCCATGTGGGGCATAACGATCCGAGAACACAGCATCACACGCAGCCCACTCGCTGGGTAACGAGAGAATTGATTGTGACTGTACGATGAAGCTGGCCCGTTTAAGTCCAATGATGTCATAGATTCTCAAACGTAGTTTCACCACACCAATCAATAGGCAAGGAGATTGGCTCGGAGTGGCGTGCGTTCGAGTGCGAAAATCTCGCGAGCCTGAGCACGTGTGCCGATCGGTAACTGGTTCCCGCCCATATATCGACTTCCGTGAGATCTGGAATAAAAGACAAACGCAAATGAAAAATACACAGCAAACTATTATCTACAATGCTAGTTGAGGTCCATAATTGGCATATCGTATCGCAAATTGTTCTTAATGGGATTATATATATATGTGTAGACTCTTCCGTTATAATATAATGCAGCCTGTTTCAAACAAGGGATTTACTGCATGATTATTAGACATTGGGCAACGGAATTTAAGTTAACTTGAATAATTATCAAAGCCATTTTAACTGATATAACAGTTAAACTATATGCACTGACGACGCCAACTGGTAGCACTTAATGAAACTAAATGGGCCATTATCGCCAAACAAAAGTATGAATGGGTAAACAGGCAGGTGGTGGTGATTACACATGTATTCAGGGGTGCCTAGAAATGGTAGGACGGGATAGGATAGGATAAGTTTATTTACAATATACACACATGGAAAGTACAATTACAAATATATATAATATTAATAGACTATACATGTATATTGTTAGGGGTGATATAGTCATGGCTGACTGTCTTCCTATCACTCATGGTATGGTATCTAGTATAAAGATGGTGGATCTCTTCTCTGAACGTTGTGTATAGATTCGGGTGTAAAATAATAATTATGAGTCTGAAACAGAAAATGTTTTTTTCTATGAATTATTTTTCGATGAATCGGGACAGTTTATGTGGCTATTTTTAGAACAGTACTACATTTTGATTTGGGAATTTATCTTTTAAAACACTTGTATGTGAAATGTTTTTTAACACCAGATGTGTAAGATGCCGCCTGCTAGTGAATATATCTAAACTACGTACGCCATCGGTAATATTTCAACAGTGGTGACGTATTCTATCATTTTTTCCAACAAACATGAATGCGACGAGGATATCCCACCAATGTTGACTGGGAAGCGATGAAACGACCGTGGATCTATCATGTTCGTGGGAATTCCATTCGATTTAAAACGGTTTATTGAAGATGGCAGTCAAAAGGAGGGAAATCAACATACATTTTACTAAATTTTTTCTACGAACTGTGAGAGAAATTGTAACTATTTTTAGAACAGTGTGTTTGTTTTTGACAGAAAAGCTATCCTTTAAAGTGTTTTTAAGTGATATATGTGTAACGCCAGATGTTAAAGGTACTCAACCCGTAAAGAGGGTCCCCATCTCAACAGATTCCAACAACAACAATCCGATCAGAGGGTCCTATATTACTATTTCTTTGGCTTTGGGGGTAAAAAATATTTGATTCGAGTCGAGGAACCCATCAAACAAAGCTCAGAGTTATTAGATATTGATTTTTCAAATTTGTTATGTTCTCGAGATGAGTACCAATAACTGCCGTAATCTGCTCTGGATGTGTACCTCAAATCTATTCAAACAGACAAGGATGGATGAGGAACTCTAAAATCAAGTGGTAATTTTAACGCAACTTTGACTGAGTTCTGGGCCAGATAGTATTCCCGATAATGAAAAATAATAGATTTCTAAAATCGATATCTAACAAATCTGAGCTTTGATGGGTGACTTCCTCGACTCGAATCAAATATTTTTGACCCCCGAAGCCGTTGAAATAGTAATTGAGAGGAGTTTTATCGGGTTGAGTACCTTTAATCATGTCTTATTTGTGAAATGATAAAGCATACATGCGCTCAAAATTAATTTCTTAGAAAATTACTTCCTGTTGGTGAAAGAGACAGAGCCCATTTGAACGGTGTCCATATCATATAGTATTCACATGAAAACATATGTATATAGCTTCACTTTCCATGGAGTACCGATATGTTCCAGTCATGTGGAAACCCAAGTTAATATACATTTTCTCATTAAGTTCCATGCTTTCAACAAAAAAGTAACCTTGTAATGGCTTCTATATATCATTATAAAATCAGTTTAGCAGGTGACGGTCTACGTGCTAGAAAGCAAAAGAGCATTGGCGTGGGTGCCAACTACAAAAGTGGCATCAATATGAGCGATTATAGATTCTACGAGAGAGTTTGGGACAAGTCTTGACACCCATCGATTACAAACATTGTAAGAAGCACACGGATATTTTCTACGTCAGAAGCGCACGGGTATTTTCTACGTCAGAAGCACACGGGTATTGTCTACGTCAGAAGCACACGGGTATTGTCTACGCCCACACTCTCCGCAACAAAACCGGCTGTCCCATACCCTCAACAATAATTCATATTCCTGGATCAAGATCCTATTCTTATAAAATTCTAATTCAAATTTGGAATCGATGAACACTTAGAATATTATAACACTTCACATTGAATAGACTAAGACCACCCTTGTGTCAGGTCCCACATAAATAGTATGGGCATATATCCCGGTACATGTACAATATTATAACACTTCACATTGAATAGACTAAGACCACCCTTGTGTCAGGTCCCATATAAATAGTCTGAGCATATATCCCGGTACATGTACAATATTATAACACTTCACATTGAATAGACTAAGACCAACCTTGTGTCAGGTCCCATATAAATAGTCTGGGCATATATCCCGGTACATGTACAATATTATAACACTTCACATTGAATAGACTAAGACCAACCTTGTGTCAGGTCCCATATAAATAGTATGGTCATATATCCCGGTACATGTACAATATTATAACACTTCACATTGAATAGACTAAGACCACCCTTGTGTCAGGTCCCACATAAATAGTATGGGCATATATCCCGGTACATGTACAATATTATAACACTTCACATTGAATAGACTAAGACCACCCTTGTGTCAGGTCCCATATAAATAGTCTGAGCATATATCCCGGTACATGTACAATATTATAACACTTCACATTGAATAGACTAAGACCAACCTTGTGTCAGGTCCCATATAAATAGTCTGGGCATATATCCCGGTACATGTACAATATTATAACACTTCACATTGAATAGACTAAGACCAACCTTGTGTCAGGTCCCATATAAATAGTATGGTCATATATCCCGGTACATGTACAATATTATAACACTTCACATTGAATAGACTAAGACCAACCTTGTGTCAGGTCCCATATAAATAGTATGGGCATATATCCCGGTACATGTACAATATTATAACACTTCACATTGAATAGACTAAGACCAACCTTGTGTCAGGTCCCATATAAATAGTATGGTCATATATCCCGGTACATGTACAATATTATAACACTTCACATTGAATAGACTAAGACCAACCTTGTGTCAGGTCCCATATAAATAGTATGGTCATATATCCCGGTACATGTACAATATTATAACACTTCACATTGAATAGACTAAGACCAACCTTGTGTCAGGTCCCATATAAATAGTCTGAGCATATATCCCGGTACATGTACAATATTATAACACTTCACATTGAATAGACTAAGACCAACCTTGTGTCAGGTCCCATATAAATAGTCTGAGCATATATCCCGGTACATGTACAATATTATAACACTTCACATTGTGTCAGGTCCCATATAAATAGTCTGAGCATATATCCCGGTACATGTACAATATTATAACACTTCACATTGAATAGACTAAGACCAACCTTGTGTCAGGTCCCATATAAATAGTCTGAGCATATATCCCGGTACATGTACAATATTATAACACTTCACATTGAATAGACTAAGACCAACCTTGTGTCAGGTCCCATATAAATAGTATGGGCATATATCCCGGTACATGTACAATATTATAACACTTCACATTGAATAGACTAAGACCACCCTTGTGTCAGGTCCCATATAAATAGTCTGGGCATATATCCCGGTACATGTACAATATTATAACACTTCACATTGAATAGACTAAGACCACCCTTGTGTCAGGTCCCATATAAATAGTCTGGGCATATATCCCGGTACATGTACAATATTATAAAACTTCACATTGATTAGACCAAGACCACCCTTGTGTCAGGTCCCATATAAATAGTATGGTCATATATCCCGGTACATGTACAATATCCGAATACCTATATCTATTACATGTATATATAAAACAAGAATCCCCATATATTGAGATACATGTATAGGATGCAACAACCACTTCAACGGCGGATTAAAAGTGTCCCATGCGCGGCGCGTATTGTGTACCTGTTACAGGGTGAATGTAAACACTGCTGCGTTCTCTGTGGTTGCGGTTCCTAATATAAAATAAATTAATGTTAACACATGATCGCACATTCACTCTTTTGTGTGTATGTATGGATGACTATCTCCAGCTTCACTAATGCCCATCCTATTAATAGACAAAATTACACTGAAAATTACGCAACTTTTTGATTACCCATCGTCATCATCGTCATTTGATATTATGTTATTTGTTTTTCCCTATGTGCTATAATACACCCGATAACGTATGTTCTTTTCGTCTTTAGTTGTGAACAATATGACTAGCGCCACACAAAATGAAATAGACAGAACACAACGCGCATCTTAATCAAGACTCTTTTATCGAATGAGTTGCGGATGGCGCAAGGATATATTTCGCGAGAGCGTAGTTCGAGCGAAATATAACTTTGCGCCGTCCGCAACGAGTTCGATAAAAAGATTCGAGATAATGATGCAAGTTGTGTTTTGTATTTATTCTACACCGTTCAGTCAGATAAGTTCAATCCATGAATGCCACCTTCATTGTTACTATAGCTTCCTTTATTGTGATTTAAGTCTGACAAATAACCAGTAATTATGAGGGGATCACCGGAAGCGGATGATCGACGTAATGTACGTCATCTTTCTTGGCGACAACGTCAACAAGAATAGTTCCGGCTTGTATTCCACTAGAGGTATACCCTAATATGTATTCAATGGCTGGGATTCCGTTGAACACATGTTACTCACGGCAATGGGTGTGGAATAAAATAATTTTCTAATCATGGATGAATTTCCATCACCAGTAGACACGTCAAAATATCAGTGCATCACAATTTGACAAACAAATTTTTTTTTGAAAAAAGGCAAATTAACACTAGAATCAGTCGCTGATAGATAGAAAATATCGACTAATAACTATTTATTGACAACCGTTGAAAGGTCCATTCGATCTCGAAACCAAACATGTGTACCCTTCCCAACGTTTACTACAGGACGTGTACCCTTTATCAAGTGTTCTTGCGAGAGTGGCACATTCAGTCCTGTGTTGAAATCAATATGCTCAAAGATGACACTTATATGTATATAATCATCGAATGGCTGCTTGCTGCAGATTTCAGGCGTTCCCCCACTCAGTCACTCTCTTTTATCTCTCTCGCTCTCTCTCTCTCTCTCTCTCTCTCTCTCTCTCTCTCTCTTTATATATATCTCTCTCTCTATCTCTCTCTTTCTCTCGCTTTCTCCTCACCCCCCTCTCTCTATCTCTCTCGCTATATATATATCGCTCTATCTCTCTCACTCTCTATCGCCCTCCCCCCCTCTCTCTCTCTCTCTCTCTCTCTCTCTCTCTCTCTCTCTCTCTCTCTCTCTCTCTCTCGCTATCTTTCCCGTTGTGTAAATTTCCAACTTTCATTCATATTGTTGGAAAATGTCCAATTATATTTTAATTGATACAATTTTGGATGAGTTTCCAGACATGACAAGCAATTAAACATGTATTTTTTGTATACTGTATATAGTGTTCTTTTGTTAATGTTCCACAAAACAAACACATTTTTCGACAGTCCGTTCAGTTGATGTAAGCGTGGGCTCGTCAGTCCCAATTGGTTTCCAGATGACACGTATCTTTATACTATTCAATGAAATGTAAATTGTTTCTGTCTGCTTTTTGGTTAGGGACTAATACTGGATAGCTTTCGCATAATGAACTAAGTACTACTAATCGGAATTACGAACTGAATACTACGTCACTAGACTTTGTGTTCTTTCTAGCAGTGTCATATTTGTATAATATGTGAATTAATACATCAGAATAATACTTGGGAATGAATAAATATTGTTTAAACCAATGTGTGTTATTTCTGTCAGTTTTCGTTTTGCCATATCCGTAGTTAAGATCGCGGTTTCGAGAAGCCAAGCGTAGGCACGTGAGCTTTGCATACAATCATCGAGCCTACAACATAATTAAGTACAAAATAATCACGGCAAACATAATTATATCACCTTACTGTGATTGGCAAGAAGTTTGAACGGCGCTATTTTGACACAAACGGGTTCGTAGACGTCAAAGCTGCGAAATGGATTTTGTACTATCCGATACTATATAAGCTATCCGATACTATATAAGCTATCCGATACTATATAAGCTATCCGATACTATATAAGCTATCTGATACTATATAAGCTACCCGATACTATATAAGCTATCCGATACTATATAAGCTATCCGATACTATATAAGCTATCCGATACTATATAAGCTATCCGATACAATATAAGCTATCCGATACTATATAAGCTATTCGTAATATACTATCCGATACTATATAAGCTATTCGTAATGTACTATCCGATACTATATAAGCTATTCGTAATGTACTATCCGATACTATATAAGCTATTCGTAATGTACTATCCGATACTATATAAGCTATTCGTAATGTACTATCCGATACTATATAAGCTATTCGTAATGTACTATCCGATACTATATAAGCTATTCGTAATGTACTATCCGATACTATATAAGCTATTCGTAATGTACTATCCGATACTATATAAGCTATTCGTAATGTACTATCCGATACTATATAAGCTATTCGTAATGTACTATCCGATACTATATAAGCTATTCGTAATTTTTATCAGTAATATATAGTTCATTATGTGAAATATAATCCGTGGCCACGAAATATTAATTTTGGCCACGAAATACTAATAGCTATATGTGACCCGCCATATCAAATCCAGTCGTAAGTCCGGATTTTTGTTACCCTTTGCCAATGCATTCTCTTATATATGCGAGTCGACCATAGGTCGCCTCGCATATATAAGAGAATGCATTGGCCTAACAATTTTTTACAATTTTAATAATTTTTTCTTGTATTCTTTAACAATTTTATAATTTCATCCACACAGAGCCCCAGACAAACATGAGCAGACGACACTCTTCTGTATGCTTCTATATATGTGTGGGGCTCCCTGCAGGGTAATGGATGTTTTTTTATTTTATGTCCTAAAAATTGTAAGAAACATTTATTTAAAAAAATGATAAAAAATTGTTAGGCCAATGCATTCTCTTATATATGCGAGGCGACCTATGGTCGACTCGCATATATAAGAGAATGCATTGGCACAGGGTAAAAAAAATCCCGACTTACGACTGGATTTTATATGGCGGGTCACATATGCACTTAAATCAAGTTGGAAACTTCGTATTCGAAAATGAGTTATAATACCGGCAGTAACAGGGAGCTCTGGTGACGTTCTTGCACCCCATGTACAAAAGTCACGGTGGCTATAACGCATTCGTCCCGAATGAAACAACATAATTTTGAGTTTAGTAGAAAACAGAAGTCACTTTCCTATACATGTAGGTGAAGTAAGGTTTGACCAAACTATTGAACATGGACAACATACAGGGACTTGGATACAGAGTCTTTATTATGGGACTCCATAATTCCCAACTGCACTCTCCCGCCATATAGCTGTCTCTTTAAAAACTCGACCATAATCGTATTAGATCTACGTCTCCAGAATTGCGATTCATATCTCATCGGATTCCCGTTATTCCATTGGTCAAGTCGCAAGATGGAAGCTATTTCATTCCTTGTTTGGGTAACAGCTCATTGCAAGGCGAAATCCAGTTTCTTTAAAAACCCGATAACAGTTACAAACACCGCTTCATGATCAGTGATATTTAAATTGAGATATCGGAGGTCAATGACGTGTTGACAGTTTTCCCGAAACACAACAAAGTTTATAATGCAGACGACATATGCATAATTCAATATATTCATCGCAATCTAGGAGACATCATCTTCGAGTTTTTATCAGTCAACAATATTGTTTAAAGACATATTATGGACTTGTTCGGGTGCGTGAAACTCATAAATTAGTATTCAGGCGCTATGCCAACTGGGGGAATTTAGCATACTACTAACATCGCCCAATATCTCAAAGAAATCGACCATACAACTTCATATAAAACACCGTCTGAACTGCGCTCAATTGTAAATATTTAGATCTCGATTCGGGACGCAACAATCGGCGATAAACTAACGCAATTGATTTCGCCATCGATACTAATTGCATATAATAAATATATAAGACTGACAGTTGTGTTGTAAATTTGGATTAGTATTCATAAAAATAACTACTTTTAGCAAGATTATTCTCCATTTCTAGTTGATCATCCAACCGGAGTGTTTCACATCACTTTAATTTGTATTCGCATCTACTACTGAATACTACGATTCTTACAAACTTGTATTACACCTGTAGGTATGCGCTCCATAACTTGTATTACACATGTAGGCATGCGCTCCATAACTTGTATTACACATGTAGGCATGCGCTCCATAACTTGTATTACACCTGTAGGCATGCGCTCCATAACTTGTATTACACCTGTAGGCATGCGCTTCATAACTTGTATTACACCTGTAGGCATGCGCTCCATAACTTGTATTACACCTGTAGGCATGCGCTCCATAACTTGTATTACACCTGTAGGCATGCGCTCCATAACTTGTATTACACCTGTAGGCATGCGCTCCATAACTTGTATTACACCTGTAGGCATGCGCTCCATAACTTGTATTACACCTGTAGGCATGCGCTCCATAACTTATATTACACATGTAGGCATGCGCTCCATAACTTGTATTACACCTGTAGGCATGCGCTCATAACTTGTATTACACCTGTAGGCATGCGCTCCATAACTTGCATTACACCTGTAGGCATGCGCTCCATAACTTGCATTACACCTGTAGGCATGCGCTCCATAACTTGCATTACACCTGTAGGCATGCGCTCCATAACTTGTATTACACCTGTAGGCATGCGCTCCATAACTTGTATTACACCTGTAGGCATGCGCTCCATAACTTGTATTACACCTGTAGGCATGCGCTCCATAACTTGTATTACACATGTAGGCATGCGCTCTATAACTTGTATTACACCTGTAGGCATGCGCTCCGTAACTTGTATTACACCTGTAGGCATGCGCTCCGTAACTTGTATTACACCTGTAGGCATGCGCTCCATAACTTGTATTACACCTGTAGGCATGCGCTCCATAACTTGTATTACACCTGTAGGCATGCGCTCCATAACTTGTATTACACCTGTAGGCATGCGCTCCATAACTTGTATTACACATGTAGGCATGCGCTCCATAACTTGTATTACACCTGTAGGCATGCGCTCCATAACTTGTATTACACATGTAGGCATGCGCTCCATAACTTGCATTACACCTGTAGGCATGCGCTCCATAACTTGTATTACACATGTAGGCATGCGCTCCATAACTTGCATTACACCTGTAGGCATGCGCTCCATAACTTGCATTACACATGTAGGCATGCGCTCCATAACTTGTATTACACATGTAGGCATGCGCTCCATAACTTGCATTACACCTGTAGGCACGCGCTCCATAACTTGCATTACACATGTAGGCATGCGCTCCATAACTTGTATTACACCTGTAGGCATGCGCTCCATAAATTGTATTACACCTGTAGGCATGCGCTCCATAACTTGTATTACACCTGTAGGCATGCGCTCCATAACTTGTATTACACCTGTAGGCATGCGCTCCATAACTTGTATTACACCTGTAGGCATGCGCTCCATAACTTGTATTACACATGTAGGCATGCGCTCCATAACTTGTATTACACATGTAGGCATGCGCTCCATAACTTGTATTACACCTGTAGGCATGCGCTCCATAACTTGTATTACACCTGTAGGCATGCGCTCCATAACTTGTATTATACATGTAGGCATGCGCTCCATAACTTGTATTACACCTGTAGGCATGCGCTCCATAACTTGTATTACAACTGTAGGCATGCGCTCCATAACTTGTATTACACCTGTAGGCATGCGCTCCATAACTTGTATTACACCTGTAGGCATGCGCTCCATAACTTGTATTACACCTGTAGGCATGCGCTCCATAACTTGTATTACACCTGTAGGCATGCGCTCCATAACTTGTATTACACCTGTAGGCATGCGCTCCATAACTTGTATTACACCTGTAGGCATGCGCTCCATAACTTGTATTACACATGTAGGCATGCGCTCCATAACTTGTATTACACCTGTAGGCATGCGCTCCATAACTTGTATTACACATGTAGGCATGCGCTCCATAACTTGTATTACACCTGTAGGCATGCGCTCCATAACTTGTATTACACATGTAGGCATGCGCTCCATAACTTGTATTACACCTGTAGGCATGCGCTCCATAACTTGTATTACACCTGTAGGCATGCGCTCCATAACTTGTATTACACATGTACGCATGCGCTCCATAACTTGTATTACACCTGTAGGCATGCGCTCCATAACTTGTATTACACCTGTAGGCATGCGCTCCATAACTTGTATTATACCTGTAGGCATGCGCTCCATAACTTGTATTACACCTGTAGGCATGCGCCCCATAACTTGTATTACACATGTAGGCATGCGCTCCATAACTTGTATTACACCTGTAGGCATGCGCTCCATAACTTGTTTTACACCTGTAGGCATGCGCTCCATAACTTGTATTACACCTGTAGGCATGCGCTCCATAACTTGTATTACACATGTAGGCATGCGCTCCATAACTTGTATTACACCTGTAGGCATGCGCTCCATAACTTGTATTACACCTGTAGGCATGCGCTCCATAACTTGTATTACACCTGTAGGCATGCGCTCCATAACTTGTATTACACCTGTAGGCATGCGCTTCATAACTTGTATTACACCTGTAGGCATGCGCTCCATAACTTGTATTACACCTGTAGGCATGCGCTTCATAACTTGTATTACACCTGTAGGCATGCGCTCCATATTTGGAAACGAGTTATTACGCCATCTTGGGAAAGCCCCTCTTGCTAGAAATAAGACAATAATCTGAGTTCCAGATACGCAAATCTGATCCGATTATCGTCGGCTTTCAAAAGAGACTGCTACCCTATGACGTCATTCACCAGCCACCCTATGAGAACCACAATTGCCAATTCTGTGAAACTTCATTTTCCCAACTCTGAGAAACTTTTTCTGAAAAAGGTATTTCAAATTCTTGAAAACTTAACTAAATTTGTCACCCCGCGCCCCATGTCGTGCCACGCCGCTGGTTATATATATGCAGACTGACACGTGAGTGTTATTCATCTAAATAGCAAATATCTCGATAAACACTTCCTACAAATTCTATTTCAGTCCAGGCATACGCACGTTCCTTCTGCATCAAACGTATTGGCATTAATCGTCATTGGTATAAATCTCATTCGTAAACATATTTCTCTCAAACGAAATATTTACGCGATTTAAGTTCCGATGAATGGATTGACTTCACAGACTCTGGCAAGCCGATTTGGTGTGTTTATATTACGCCCGTATTACTACACCGTATCTCTATCTGCGCTCGGGTCGGGATTTCAACTTATATAATTAACATATCAAATGTTTTACGCGCGTATAACCTGGTATGTACGTACACATTTGCAATTGGCATATCTGCTAAATTGCGGTTTAAATGAATAATTGGGTGGTGCGACAAGAACTAGCAGATTGAGTTCAATAGGTCAATAGATGTCTTTTATGCTGCAAATAATGATGTGGGATGTGCAAATCATTTTACGAGGCCCATCGTCATACATAGTATGGTCGAACAGAGAATCGCGTGGGTGATTGATGGCATCGCCATACAGACGCCTTGGTTTAAACATAGTTGGATGAGAATTGTTAAAGGTACTCAATCCGACCAGGCACTCCTAGATTACAATTTCTTTGGCTTCGGGGGTAAAAAATATTTGATTCGAGTCGAGGAACCCACCCATCAAAGCTCAGAGTGATCAGATATCGATTTTTGAAGTTTGTTATTTCTCGAGATGTGTAATAATATGTGACCCAGAAGCACGTGCTCAAACGGAGGGTCTCGGTCAAAATTGTGGATGAAGATGGATAACTCTAAAATCAAGTGGTAATACGGTCAAATCTTTAGTGATAAATACGGCCATATTTTGTTGAACAAAGTGTTGATAAATAACAAGTTTTGGGAAATTTGATACCACAGCTGACAGTGGTTAGCATCATTTTGTTGCAATAAATCGATTCTGATAACTATTTTGAAGAAATGTTGTTGTTGTTGTATTTTGATGGTATGGGGACCATCTGATCGGATTGAGTACCTTTAAACACTTAGAGTTCCCCCCATCTCCCCAATGAGACGCCTTGAATTTACAAATGCCCATGCATAATATCCCTTTCTATACTAAAACATCATTGATGAGCAATTATCCCAAAGGAAATGTCGTTTGTTGAACTTATTACCTATACATTCCCATCAATAAATATGACTCCATTTGTATTTTTATTTATTTGCCGCTTATATTATACATGTACATTCCTGTAAATCAATACTAGAGCATTCCGATGAACATAATTTAATTGTTAATTGGAGAATCAATTTAGTATAGAAAGGGTTATTTATATACAACATTCATCGATGAGATGCATGGAATGTGTTGACATGGATTGCGGTATCTTACCACTTGGAACACTATACGAGATGTTTGATGGAAATGTTCTGTTCTGGAACTAAAGCACGTAGCACTGGGAGATATTAAATAAAAAGCGTGCCAGAAAGTACTGGTTATCTCATGGGTTAACGTTTCCAGGATAGATATGTGCAAAGGTGCAGAAGTCCACATTGTCAACCAAACGCACAGTGCTTTAAAGATACGGCGTTCGTTGCAGAAATATTCATATTTGTTCAAATCGACATCAACAGAAGGAATATTAAAAAATATATAGTTTTGTTCATATGCCAAACATAATCAGCGCGTAAATAGTATATTGTTGCCCAGACGTACGATGGTGTACGTAAACAAGAACCTGCTCATGTTATATACAGAGGTTGTGCTTCTGTTTACATAACACAGCACAATTCTATTGATTAATCACACACAAATGATATAAACCCTCTTTATTATTTCAATATCAGGAAAACAGTAACAAATAACGCTCTTTATGTTCACCATATCCGGATCTAAACAAAAGCCAGGTAACGTAACGTTTTTTGCTGTTGTTTACATAAAGGAAAAAAATTGACAATAACATACTGTTTATGCCATATTTCTGATTGGTATAAGAACATGGTCTGTCTATATTTTACTATTCTTTCTGTTTATGGCGGTTTTTGACGTAGGTGAATATTTTAACAGCATACCCACCGCCAACGCCACCCGTATCTTTAAACCAGCCTGTTCTACTGGATAATAAGTCCAATATGAATCTATGTGAAGATCGAAATGTTATTGAATTTGAATACAAAATAAGTAACCATGATCTTGTAACACCTTCGCCTAAACATATTGACGTGTTATAACATTAGTAGCATGTGTTTTATCAGTTTTAGACAGTGGATGATTAATATCATGATTTAGAGCACAATCCCATTGTTACAATCGTTCCCTGATTTTTGGTAAAGCACACAAATTCCCAAGGCTGGCGAAGGAACAGTTCAGTGATTATCCCATTGTTAGGCACACGCAACTCATAACAGACAAATCGCACGGGCGGTTCAAATTGGGACCAGTCCGTGTTGTTTCGGACATATCTATTCACATTCAACGGCGATCGTTGAATGTTAATCACGAGTTTGGGCGTGGCTAACTGGCTATTGTGTCCCATCGCGGCAGCGCACGGATTATGCGTCGTGGTCAAAATACGCTCAACGGCACATTTCCAGTTGATTGCGTTATGTGGGATCAATTGTGCTCTAAGTCGGCCAGAGCACGCGAATAGTTCTTTACCAGAATAAATCTCGTCTTCGACTTGATTGATTCTGGTAAAGAACAATTCTTGTTCTTTAACCCTTACTAAAAACATGGTAGACATCATTCACCAGGGATAACTCTATTCATTAAATGCAGCACTGAACAACTGAGTTAGTAGCCAATGTAGTTTTATTCTTGCTAAAATGTGATTATATGATAATATGGATTTCCAATTCGTCGTAATTATATAACAAATGTATTAATCCCGTCCACTAAATTCGATTCGAGCCTCACTAAAGCTTGGCTCGAATCGAATTTATTGCACTCGGTTAATAAATTCCGTATATAATTGCGATTCATTAGAGATGCTCTATACATGAAACTTTAAACTAATTCACTGTGCATTATTGTAAAAAAACTAAACTTGGAATACTCCTTTCGACATAGGTAAAATAAAGTCAGAATGAGTTGTAACCGACAGAAGTCTTAACCCTTTACCCAACAAACTGGCCAAAAAACGCCCAAATAAAGCTTCAACAGCCTAAAATATCTTCGGTCTGTCTCAATAACACCATACAAATATGGATATCATTGGAACCGGTTCATTGACCACATTGTGATGGTTATAGTTATGCCCTGTACCAATGCATTCTCTTATATATCTCGCCTCGCATATATAAGAGAATGCATTGGCCTAAAAAATATGTGTTAAGCCAATGCATTCTCTTATATATGCGAGGCGACCTATGGTCGACTCGCATATATAAGAGAATGCATTGGCACAGGGCCGTTCTCTTGGGTAAAGGGTTAAATAAAAGATGTGAGATTTAATACATTATGCATAGTGATGGTCGTGATGGTAAGACCAGCGACACGAGTGGACTGAACTCTGCCAATACCAAAGCAGCATTGATGAGTAGTTATCCCATAGGAAATGTTCAGATAATAAGTTAACCCTGTCTATATAAAGCAGCATTGATGAGTAGTTATCCCATAGGAAATGTTCAGATAATAAGTTAACCCTGTCTATATAAAGCAGCATTGATGAGTAGTTATCCCATAGGAAATGTTCAGATAATAAGTTAACCCTGTCTATATAAAGCAGCATTGATGAGTAGTTATCCCACAGGAAATGTTCAGATAATAAGTTAACCCTGTCTATATAAAGCAGCATTGATGAGTAGTTATCCCATAGGAAATGTTCAGATAATAAGTTAACCCTGTCTATATAAAGCATCATTGATGAGTAGTTATCCCATAGGAAATGTTCAGATAATAAGTTAACCCTGTCTATATAAAGCAGCATTGATGAGTAGTTATCCCATAGGAAATGTTCAGATAATAAGTTAACCCTGTCTATATAAAGCAGCATTGATGAGTAGTTATCCCACAGGAAATGTTCAGATAATAAGTTAACCCTGTCTATATAAAGCAGCATTGATGAGTAGTTATCCCATAGGAAATGTTCAGATAATAAGTTAACCCTGTCTATATAAAGCAGCATTGATGAGTAGTTATCCCATAGGAAATGTTCAGATAATAAGTTAACCCTGTCTATATAAAGCAGCATTGATGAGTAGTTATCCCATAGGAAATGTTCAGATAATAAGTTAACCCTGTCTATATAAAGCAGCATTGATGAGTAGTTATCCCATAGGAAATGTTCAGATAATAAGTTAACCCTGTCTATATAAAGCAGCATTGATGAGTAGTTATCCCATAGGAAATGTTCAGATAATAAGTTTAACCCTGTCTATACTAAGGCATCATTGATGAGTAGTTATCCCATAGGAAATGTTCAGATAATAAGTTAACCCTGTCTATATAAAGCAGCATTGATGAGTAGTTAACCCATAGGAAATGTTCAGATAATAAGTTTAACCATACCATTTCTATACTTAAGCATCATTAATGAATAGTTATCCCATAGGAAATGTTCAGATAATAAGTTAACCCTGTATATATAAAGCAGCATTGATGAGTAGTTAACCCATAGGAAATGTTCAGATAATAAGTTAACCCTGTCTATACTAAAGCATCATTGATGAGTAGTTATCCCATAGGAAATGTTCAGATAATAAGTTAACCCTGTATATATAAAGCAGCATTTATGAGTAGTTAACCCATAGGAAATGTTCAGATAATAAGTTAACCCTGTCTATACTAAAGCATCATTGATGAGTAGTTATCCCATAGGAAATGTTCAGATAATAAGTTAACCCTGTCTATATAAAGCAGCATTGATGAGTAGTTATCCCACAGGAAATGTTCAGATAATAAGTTAACCCTGTCTATATAAAGCAGCATTGATGAGTAGTTATCCCACATGAAATGTTCAGATAATAAGTTAACCCTGTCTATATAAAGCAGCATTGATGAGTAGTTATCCCATAGGAAATGTTCAGATAATAAGTTAACCCTGTCTATATAAAGCAGCATTGATGAGTAGTTATCCCATAGGATATGTTCAGATAATAAGTTAACCCTGTCTATATAAAGCAGCATTGATGAGTAGTTATCCCATAGGAAATGTTCAGATAATAAGTTAACCCTGTCTATATAAAGCAGCATTGATGAGTAGTTATCCCACAGGAAATGTTCAGATAATAAGTTAACCCTGTCTATATAAAGCAGCATTGATGAGTAGTTATCCCATAGGAAATGTTCAGATAATAAGTTAACCCTGTCTATATAAAGCATCATTGATGAGTAGTTATCCCATAGGAAATGTTCAGATAATAAGTTAACCCTGTCTATATAAAGCAGCATTGATGAGTAGTTATCCCATAGGAAATGTTCAGATAATAAGTTAACCCTGTCTATATAAAGCAGCATTGATGAGTAGTTATCCCACAGGAAATGTTCAGATAATAAGTTAACCCTGTCTATATAAAGCAGCATTGATGAGTAGTTATCCCATAGGAAATGTTCAGATAATAAGTTAACCCTGTCTATATAAAGCAGCATTGATGAGTAGTTATCCCATAGGAAATGTTCAGATAATAAGTTAACCCTGTCTATATAAAGCAGCATTGATGAGTAGTTATCCCATAGGAAATGTTCAGATAATAAGTTAACCCTGTCTATATAAAGCAGCATTGATGAGTAGTTATCCCATAGGAAATGTTCAGATAATAAGTTTAACCCTGTATATACTAAGGCATCATTGATGAGTAGTTATCCCATAGGAAATGTTCAGATAATAAGTTAACCCTGTCTATATAAAGCAGCATTGATGAGTAGTTAACCCATAGGAAATGTTCAGATAATAAGTTTAACCATTTCTATACTAAAGCATCATTGATGAGTAGTTATCCCATAGGAAATGTTCAGATAATAAGTTAACCCATTCTATACTAAAGCAGCATTGATGAGTAGTTAACCCATAGGAAATGTTCAGATACTAAGTTAACCCTGTCTATACTAAAGCATCATTGATTAGTAGTTATCCCATAGGAAATGTTCAGATAATAAGTTAACCCTGTCTATACTAAAGCATCATTGATGAGTTGTTATCCCATAGGAAATGTTACAGGTAGTTTGTTGAACTTATTATCTAAACATTTCCCTCAATAACTAGGACTCCTTCAGCTCGTTTAGTTGTCTGTCGTCGGCTTTTATCACCTAAACACCCCTACAAATGAAAAATAGATCATCCCAATGTATACGTTTAAAACCCTTTACCCAACAAACCGGCCAAAACCGGCCAAATAAAGCTTCAACAGCCTAAAATATCTTCGGTCTGTCTCAATAGAACCATACAAATATGGATATCATTGGAACCGGCTCCTTGACCACATTGTGATAGTTACAGTTATGCCCTGTGCCAATGCATTCTCTTATATATGCGAGTCGACCATAGGTCGCCTCGCATATATAAGAGAATGCATTGGCCTAAACAAAATATTTTTTAAACACTTTTTACCATTTTTTCTTACATTCTTTAACAATTTTATAATTTTGAATGTGTTAAGCCAATGCATTCTCTTATATATGCGAGGCGACCTATGGTCGACTCGCATACATAAGAGAATGCATTGGCACAGGGCCCTTCTGTTGGGTAAAAATGAATTGGAGAATCCATTCCGAATAGAAAGGGTTACTACTGACTAATGGTTGTACGAGGTAGCAAGAAACATGCGGCGAATGCTTCGGTTATAAATGTTGATTTAAATTACCACATGGATATTCCAACAATTACATCATAAGGAAATGTACCCGTCGAATAGTATGGATATCGATGTAGTATTGTACGAACATGTAAGACGATCGTAATCAATGTTTTAATTGTGTTGCCAAAAACAATCATATCATATTCGTACCACACACAAATGTTATTGGATAAAGCCAGTGATTACTGTATAACTGCAATCGGGCGCCAACGAATCGTTAACAGTGTAGTCTCAGCATGCTGCTACTCAACTACGCGCCAGCGCAGAATAACAGAAATAGCTGCGACACAGCAAGTCGATCATTTACTATACGCGCGGTACTTATGGTATAAAACTTACACCAGATGGGATTGATCGCGAGATTGACCAATATTGTATTTGTAAAAAAAATCTCAGCGTTTGTTGCGGGCATTGATTCGGTGGTGGAACGATCCGTGGAGCGTTGATATCGCGAATAATGGAGCAGATCTGTATACATCAATCAAGCTCTGTTGAGCATCGATCATACAATCAGCCATTATTTTCCTAGATACTGCGATGTACGTCATCAGTGCGTGCGAACAATGGGGGTTCATGCTGTTTCGGCCGCGAGCCAAAATTGCTGTTATTTATGGAAATATATGATGCAGGGACGTGCGATGAAGGCCCCAAGATCACATTATATAAAATATATGCAATATTATATACCATTTGAGAGAGGAAGCTCCAAAAACATTGTATTATCAACATATCCGGTGTAATAAACTGTGAACAGTGTTGTCTTTGTTGAGGTACCGATGTGTTTTCTGTGCTGAAGTTTCATCTGGATTGTACTGCAAAGTCTATTATTTTCAATGGAAGGGGAATAACTATATCTTTTGAATTCTGTTGCATTCTGGGAGCGAAGCGGGGGAAATGTTTCTACGATTCAGCTATTTTCTATTACTGAGACACAAACGTTCCAAATGGTGATTAATTATTGTATTTTATGTAGGTTGTTATTAAAATCGTATATCAAGTCACTATAAAAAATAATCGGTGACTCGAAAATTAAATGGCCTTTAACTGGGATCAAATTAGGATTTTTCAACTGCGCCATCACCTCACCCACAATTGAGGCTGAATAAAATGTCCAGTATGACCCACCTCCCGTAAAGTTGTTGGGACGTTTGCTATACATGTGTCTCCAGTTAAACGCGTTAGCGTTAGTTACTGTCATTGAACTATATAGTATACAGATTGCACATGGTCGGAAATATATGTGCGCGAGTAATGTTCCAACCTCATACATGCTGCTTTCAGTTCAAACTTTTTCCTAACTCTTGTGTGGAAATGGGAATATTTGGTAACAACTACGGTATAATAATTATGTCACATAATAGTAGGCATGCACGATTTGTTCGGGTGTCAGGCCTTCATATAGAACGAGAATTACATCATTCCTCTCGATACCGAGGACATAACATAGACGATACCGAGGACATAACATAGACGATACCGAGGACATAACATAGTCGATACCGAGGAAATAACATAGTCGATACCGAGGACATAACATAGACGATACCGAGGACATAACATAGACGATACCGATGACATAACATAGACGACATCGAGGACATAACATAGACGATACCGAGGACATAACATAGTCGATACCGAGGACATAACACAGACGATACCGAGGACATACCATAGACTATACCGAGGACATAACATAGACGATATCGAGGACATAGACGATACCGAGGACATAACATAGACGATACCGAGGACATAGACGATACCGAGGACATAACATAGACGATACCGAGGACATAACATAGACTATACCGAGGACATAACATAGACGATACTGAGACATAACATAGACGATACCGAGGACATAACATAGACTATACCGAGGACATAACATAGACGATACCGAGGACATACCATAGACTATACCGAGGACATAACACAGACGATACCGATGACATAACATAGACTATACCGAGGACATAACATAGACTATACCGATGACATAACATAGACGATACCGAGGACATAACATAGACTATACCGAGGACATAACATAGACGATACCGAGGACATAACATAGACGATACCGAGGACATAACATAGACGACACCGAGGACATAACATAGACGATACCGAGGACATAACATAGACGATACCGAGGACATAACATAGACGATATCGAGGACATAACATAGACGATACCGAGGACATAACATAGACGATACTGAGACATAACATAGACGATACCGAGGACATAACATAGACGATACCGATGACATAACATAGACGATATCGAGGACATAACATAGACGATACCGAGGACATAACATAGTCGATACCGAGGACATAACACAGACGATACCGAGGACATACCATAGACTATACCGAGGACATAACATAGACGATACCGAGGACATAACATAGACGATACCGAGGACATAACATAGACGATACTGAGACATAACATAGACGATACCGAGGACATAACATAGACTATACCGAGGACATAACATAGACGATACCGAGGACATAACATAGACGATACTGAGACATAACATAGACGATACCGAGGACATAACATAGACGATGCCGATGACATAACATAGACGATATCGAGGACATAACATAGACGATACCGATGACATAACATAGACTATACCGAGGACATAACATAGACGATACTGAGACATAACATAGACGATATCGAGGACATAATATAGACGATACCGATGACATAACATAGACGATATCGAGGACATAACATAGACGATACCGATGACATAACATAGACGATATCGAGGACATAACATAGACGATACCGAGGACATAACATAATCGATACTGAGGACATAACACAGACGATACCGAGGACATACCATAGACCATACCGAGGACATAACATAGAAGATACCGAGGACATAACATAGACGATACCGAGGACATAACATAGACGATTGGTAACTGTCGCATACTGAACTACTACTGACTCGATATCGATGACATAACATAGACGATTGGTACCTGTCGCATAATGAACTACTATTGACTCGATACCGAGGACATAGCATAGACGATTGGTAGCTGTCACATAATGAACTACAACTGACTCGATACCGAGGACATAACATAGACGATTGGTACCTGTCGCATAATGAACTACTACTGATACGAATTAAGAATGGCTTATAGTAGTCGCATAACGAACTACTACTGATAAGAATTACGAATAGCTATTAGAAGTCGCATAATGAACTAATACTGATAAGAAATACGAATAACTTATAGTAGTCGCACAATGAACTACTACTGATAAGAATTACGAATGGCTTATAGTAGTCTCATAATGAACTACTACTGATAAGAATTACGAATGGCTAATAGTAGTCTAATAATGAACTACTACTGATCAGAATTACGAATAGCTAATAGTAGTCTCATAATGAACTACTACTGATAAGAAATACGAATAGCTTATAGTAGTCGCACAATAAACTACTACTGATAAGAATTACGAATGGCTTATTGTAGTCGCACAATAAAGTACTACTGATAAGAATTACGAATGGCTTATAGTAGTCGCATACTGAATTAATACTGATAAAAATTACGAATGACTTATAGAAGTCGCATACTGAACTAATACTGATAAGAATGACGAATGGCTTATAGTAGTCGCATACTGAATTAATACTGATAAGAATTACGAATGACTTATAGAAGTCGCATACTGAACTAATACTGATAAGAATTACGAATAGCTTATAGTAGTCGCACAATGAACTACTGCTGATAAGAATTACGAATGACTTATAGAAGTCGCATAATTAACTACTAATAATAAGAATTACGAATGGCTTATAGTAGTCGCACAATGAACTACTACTGATAAGCATTACGAATAGCTAATAGTAGTCACATAATGAACTACTACTGATAAGAATTACGAATGGATTATAGTAGTCTCATAATGAACTACTACTGATAAGAATTACGAATAGCTAATAGTAGTCTCATAATGAACTACTATTGATAATAATTACGAATGGCTTATAGTAGTCGCACAATGAACTACTGCTGATAAGAATTACGAATAGCTAATAGTAGTCTCATAATGAACTACTGCTGATAAGAATTACGAATGACTTATAGAAGTCGCATAATTAACTACTAATAATAAGAATTACGAATAGCTAATAGTAGTCGCACAATGAACTACTGCTGATAAGAATTACGAATAGCTAATAGTAGTCACATAATGAACTACTACTGATAAGAATTACGAATGGCTAATAGTAGTCTCATAATGAACTACTATTGATAATAATTACGAATGGCTTATAGTAGTCGCACAATGAACTACTGCTGATAAGAATTACGAATGGCTTATAGTAGTCACATAATGAACTACTACTGATAAGAATTACGAATGGCTAATAGTAGTCTCATAATGAACTACTACTGATAAGAATTACGAATGGCTTATAGTAGTCGCACAATGAATTACTACTGATAAGAATTACGAATAGCTAATAGTAGTCTAATAATGAACTAATACTGATAATAATTACGAATAGCTAATAGTAGGCGCATAATGAACTACTACTGATAATAATTACGAATAGCTAATAGTAGGCGCATAATGAACTAATACTGATAAGAATTACGAATAGCTAATAGTAGGCGCATAATGAACTACTACTGATAAGAATTACGAATGGCTTATAGTAGGCGCATAATGAACTACTACTGATAATAATTACGAATAGCTTATAGAAGTCACATAATTAACTACTGCTGATAAGAATTGCGAATAGCTTATAGTAGTCGCATAGTGAACTACTACTGATAATAATTACGAATGGCTTATAGTAGTCACATAATGAACTACTACTGATAATAATTACGAATGGCTTATAGTAGTCGCACAATGAACTACTACTGATAAGAATTACGAATGGCTTATAGTAGTCGCACAATGAACTACTACTGATAATAATTACGAATGACTTATAGTAGTCGCACAATGAACTACTACTGATAAGAATTACGAATGGCTTATAGTAGTCGCACAATGAATTACTACTGATAAGAATTACGAATAGCTAATAGTAGTCTAATAATGAACTAATACTGATAATAATTACGAATAGCTAATAGTAGGCGCATAATGAACTACTACTGATAATAATTACGAATAGCTAATAGTAGGCGCATAATGAACTAATACTGATAAGAATTACGAATAGCTAATAGTAGGCGCATAATGAACTACTACTGATAAGAATTACGAATGGCTTATAGTAGGCGCATAATGAACTACTACTGATAATAATTACGAATAGCTTATAGAAGTCACATAATTAACTACTGCTGATAAGAATTGCGAATAGCTTATAGTAGTCGCATAGTGAACTACTACTGATAATAATTACGAATGGCTTATAGTAGTCACATAATGAACTACTACTGATAATAATTACGAATGGCTTATAGTAGTCGCACAATGAACTACTACTGATAAGAATTACGAATGGCTTATAGTAGTCGCACAATGAACTACTACTGATAATAATTACGAATGACTTATAGTAGTCGCACAATGAACTACTACTGATAAGAATTACGAATGGCTTATAGTAGTCGCACAATGAACTACTACTGATAAGAATTACGAATGGCTTATAGTAGTCGCATAATGAACTACTACTGATAAGAATTACGAATAGCTAATAGTAGTCTCATAATGAACTACTACTGATAAGAATTACGAATAGCTAATAGTAGTCACATAATGAACTACTACTGATAATAATTACGAATGGCTTATAGTAGTCGCACAATGAACTACTACTGATAAGAATTACGAATGGCTTATAGTAGTCGCACAATGAACTACTACTGATAATAATTACGAATGACTTATAGTAGTCGCACAATGAACTACTACTGATAAGAATTACGAATGGCTTATAGTAGTCGCACAATGAACTACTACTGATAAGAATTACGAATGGCTTATAGTAGTCGCATAATGAACTACTACTGATAAGAATTACGAATGGCTTATAGTAGTCGCACAATGAACTACTGCTGATAAGAATTACGAATAGCTAATAGTAGTCTAATAATGAACTACTACTGATAAGAATTACGAATGGCTTATAGTAGTCACATAATGAACTACTACTGATAAGAATTACGAATGGCTAATAGTAGTCTCATAATGAACTACTACTGATAATAATTACGAATGGCTTATAGTAGTCTCATAATGAACTACTACTGATAAGAATTACGAATGGCTTATAGAAGTCGCACAATGAACTACTACTGATAAGAATTACGAATAGCTAATAGTAGTCTCATAATGAACTACTACTGATAAGAAATACGAATAGCTTATAGTAGTCTCATAATGAACTACTACTGATAAGAAATACGAATAGCTTATAGTAGTCTCATAATGAACTACTACTGATAAGAAATACGAATAGCTTATAGTAGTCTCATAATGAACTACTACTGATAAGAAATACGAATAGCTTATAGTAGTCTCATAATGAACTACTACTGATAAGAAATACGAATAGCTTATAGTAGTCTCATAATGAACTACTACTGATAAGAAATACGAATAGCTTATAGTAGTCTCATAATGAACTAATACTGATAAGAATTACGAATGGCTTATAGTAGTCGCATAATTAACTACTGCTGATAAGAATTACGAATGGCTAATAGTAGTCGCACAATGAACTACTACTGATAAGAAATACGAATAGCTTATAGTAGTCTCATAATGAACTACTACTGATAAGAAATACGAATAGCTTATAGTAGTCTCATAATGAACTACTACTGATAAGAAATACGAATAGCTTATAGTAGTCTCATAATGAACTACTACTGATAAGAAATACGAATAGCTTATAGTAGTCTCATAATGAACTACTACTGATAAGAATTACGAATGGCTAATAGTAGTCGCACAATGAACTACTACTGATAAGAAATACGAATAGCTTATAGTAGTCTCATAATGAACTACTACTGATAAGAAATACGAATAGCTTATAGTAGTCTCATAATGAACTAATACTGATAAGAATTACGAATGGCTTATAGTAGTCGCACAATAAACTACTGCTGATAAGAATTACGAATGACTTATAGTAGTCGCACAATAAACTAATACTGATAAGAATTACGAATGGCTTATAGTAGTCACATAATGAACTAATACTGATAAGAATTACGAATGGCTTATAGTAGTCGCACAATGAACTACTACTGATAAGAATTACGAATAGCTAATAGTAGTCGCATAATGAACTAATACTGATAAGAATTACGAATGGCTTATAGTAGTCGCACAATGAACTACTGCTGATAAGAATTACGAATAGCTAATAGTAGTCTCATAATGAACTACTACTGATAAGAAATACGAATGGCTTATAGTAGTCGCACAATGAACTACTACTGATAAGAATTACGAATGGCTAATAGTAGTCTAATAATGAACTACTACTGATAAGAATTACGAATGGCTTATAGTAGTCGCATAATTAACTACTACTGATAAGAATTACGAATAGCTAATAGTAGTCTCATAATGAACTAATACTGATAAGAATTACGAATGGCTTATAGTAGTAACATAATGAACTACTACTGATAATAATTACGAATGGCTAATAGTAGTCTCACAATGAACTACTACTGATAAGAATTACGAATAGCTAATAGTAGTAACATAATTAACTACTACTAATAATAATTACGAATAGCTATTAGAAGTCGCCTAATGAACTAATACTGATAAGAATTACGAATGGATTATAGTAGTCGCATAATGAACTAATACTGATAAGAATTACGAATGGCTAATAGTAGTCGCATAATTAACTACTGCTGATAAGAATTACGAATAGCTTATAGTAGTCACATAATGAACTAATACTGATAAGAATTACGAATGGCTTATAGTAGTCGCACAATGAACTACTACTGATAAGAATTACGAATAGCTAATAGTAGTCGCATAATGAACTAATACTGATAAGAATTACGAATGGCTTATAGTAGTCGCACAATGAACTACTGCTGATAAGAATTACGAATAGCTTATAGTAGTCTCATAATGAACTAATACTGATAAGAATTACGAATGGCTTATAGTAGTCGCATAATTAACTACTGCTGATAAGAATTGCGAATAGCTTATAGTAGTCACATAATGAACTACTACTGATAAGAATTACGAATGGCTAATAGTAGTCGCACAATGAACTACTACTGATAAGAATTACGAATGGCTTATAGTAGTCGCACAATGAACTACTACTGATAAGAATTACGAATGGCTAATAGTAGTCTCATAATGAACTACTACTGATAATAATTACGAATGGCTAATAGTAGTCGCACAATGAACTACTACTGATAAGAATTACGAATGGCTTATAGTAGTCGCACAATGAACTACTACTGATAAGAATTACGAATGGCTAATAGTAGTCTCATAATGAACTACTACTGATAATAATTACGAATGGCTTATAGTAGTCGCACAATGAACTACTACTGATAAGAATTACGAATGGCTTATAGTAGTCGCACAATGAACTACTACTGATAAGAATTACGAATGGCTTATAGTAGTCGCACAATGAACTACTACTGATAAGAATTACGAATGGCTAATAGTAGTCGCATAATGAACTACTACTGATAAGAATTGTGAATAGCTAATAGTAGGCGCATAATGAACTAATACTGATAAGAATTACGAATGGCTTATAGTAGTCGAATAATTAACTACTACTGATAAGAATTACGAATGGCTTATAGTAGTCGCACAATGAACTACTACTGATAAGAATTACGAATGGCTTATAGTAGTCGCACAATAAAGTACTACTGATAAGAATTACGAATTACAAATAGCTAATAGTAGTCGCATACTGAACTACTACTGATAAGAATTACGAATGGCTTATAGTAGTCGCACAATGGACTACTACTGATAAGAATTACGAATGGCTTATAGTAGTCTCATAATGAACTACTACTGATAAGAATTACGAATGGCTAATAGTAGTCTCATAATGAACTACTACTGATAAGAATTACGAATAGCTAATAGTAGTCTCATAATGAACTACTACTGATAAGAATTACGAATAGCTAATAGTAGTCTCATAATGAACTACTACTGATAATAATTACAAATAGCTAATAGTAGTCGCATACTGAACTACTACTGATAAGAATTACGAATGGCGTATAGTAGTCTCATAATGAACTACTACTGATAAGAATTACGAATGGCTTATAGTAGTCGCACAATGAACTACTACTGATAATAATTACAAATAGCTAATAGTAGTCGCATACTGAACTACTACTGATAAGAATTACGAATGGCTTATAGTAGTCGCATAATTAACTACTGCTGATAAGAATTATGAATAGCTTATAGTAGTCTTATAATGAACTAATACTGATAAGAATTACGAATGGATTATAGTCGTGGCATAATGAACTAATGCTGATAAGAATTACTAATGACTTATAGTAGTCCCACAATGAACTACTACTGATAAGAATTACGAATAGCTAATCGTAGTCACATAATGAACTACTACTGATAAGAATTACGAATGGCTTATAGTAGTCGCACAATGGACTACTACTGATAAGAATTACGAATGGCTTATAGTAGTCGCACAATGGACTTCTACTGATAAGAATTACGAATAGCTTATAGTAGTCGCATAATTAACTACTGCTGATAAGAATTACGAATAGCTTATAGTAGTTGCATAATGAACTACTACAGATAAGAATTGTGAATAGCTAATAGTAGGCGCATAATGAACTACTACTGATAAGAATTACAAATAGCTAATAGTAGTCTTATAATGAACTAATACTGATAAGAATTACGAATGGCTTATAGTAGTCGCATAATTAACTACTAATAATAATATACGAATAGCTATTAGAAGTCGCATAATGAACTAATACTGATAAGAATTACGAATGGATTATAGTAGTCGCATAATGAACTAATGCTGATAAGAATTACTAATGACTTATAGTAGTCCCACAATGAACTACTACTGATAAGAATTACGAATAGCTAATCGTAGTCACATAATGAACTACTACTGATAAGAATTACGAATGACTTATTGTAGTCGCATAATGAACTACTACTGATAATAATTATGAATGGCTAATATTAGTCGCATAATGTGAACTACTACTGATAATAATTATGAATGGCTTATATTAGTCGCATAATGTGAACTACTACTGATAATAATTACGAATGGCGTATAGTAGTCGCATAATGAACTACTACTGATAAGAATTTCGAATGGCTTATATTAGTCGCATAATGAACTACTACTGATAAGAATTTCGAATGGCTTATATTAGTCGCATAATGAACTGCTGCTGTAGATAAGAATTACGAATAGTGTTCTTTCTATCAGTTGTCTTTTTGCCATATCCGTAGTTACGATTACAGTGTTGGTTTTCAACAAAACTCACAAAGTCAATAAATACTAATTGACGAGTAGTTCCATGTGACACGTTTAGGTAATAAGTTCAACAAACGACCATTATCTGAACAACTCCCACCAAAGAACGTAAATCATTCTTCACTTGTGTGTGACTGTTCTGTTTCGTCTGTTGTTTGCTGTTATTAGCTAATCATACCTCAACAAGAATAATAGACCATTTATTTTAAAATCTGAATGGGAGAATCCATTTAATAAAGAAAAGGTTAATACATCATAATGAGGTGGAGATCGTTTTGCTGGTCCGCAATGTGGGAGCTGACTCTGAGATTGTGAAATGACGTTGTTTAGTTTTGCCGTCTGCCGCCGCGATTTCTGCTAGAATATTTGTTTACGTTTTAGATGGGTGCCAGCCTTTCAGTAACACAGTTGATGTAACTGCGTCAGCGCCGTTAGCAAAACCATGTGTACCCTTCAACACTTATGTTTAGGTGAGATTGACCCGTTCAGCCTTAGTTACCTATTCAGTACAATTAGCCTATTTTCGCTGATCAATGTTTGTGTAAAAATCCGATGCATAGAAGTGTAATCGAACAAGCAATCTGAACACCACCAGGGTCTAAAACCAAATACTTGAGCCATGGTGGCCGGACTCATGTGGTGTGAGGACCACTTGGACACCTGTATAATGTTTTCTCTGCTAGCGAAAGTGTTCTCAGATTGCAATCTGTTCGGCAAATGGCCCACTCACTGTCATCGGGGGATTGCTCAAGTGTCCCACACAACCAGTTGTCTCCACCTCCCCTGAGAAGAATTGATTCACGGACAGGAAAGCACAACAGGGCCGCGCGTTCGAGTAATTATCCGTAAGTATTTCGTGGTCCACCCTGGTTGCCGTATATCATTATGTTCTCCCACCTTGACGATACATTATCATCGAACTGTTATATGCTAACCATTACTGTTACAAGAAAACCATAGTCAGAAATGGTAACGTGCTCAAGATCATATATTATATACCCATGATTGTAATTATAGAATCTTTTTCATTTCTTTTATTTGTAATTGGCATAGCTTATCACAAACCAAAAATCAACATTATTGACATAATGTAAACGCCAATAAACGAAATTGAAATTCTCAACTACACCTTTTACCGGGCTCGGCCTCGGGGTCGCACTACAGCTCGGCTCGGGGTCGCACTACAACTTTTAATGTGTCCCAATAATTAACATTCTATAAATAGAACCCCCATCGCTATGGCAGCGCCCATGCGAAACAGGAATTTGTACATTAGTATACACGCGGCGCGCGTAATAAAGTTTAAACGCACGGATGGCATTCGTTGTTTAAAATTTAAAAATGAAAGTTACCAAATTATGAAAATTTCCTCAAGAATATACCAAAGTATAGTATAATGGTGGTATAACTGCGATAGTATCCACAAAAAAGTATTTGTATGAGCCGATTGTTTGTTTATATACAGCACGTACATGGTGCGCGACAAGCAAACCACTCAACACCGTGGTGATATTTTTGAGAGATTGGTTCGCGGTGACAAATTCTACAACGAAATCTTTAATGGCGAAGACCAGCGCGAGGGCTATGCCCGTGTGTTGTAAACAACATGGTATCAGTTTTAACCAAAGTTCACTTATTGTGGTCTTCCCGGTGTAGAGAGTGTTTTGCTTATCGCTCAATCTTTGCGTACTGTTTGTTTACATAACACATCATACGAACTATACTGCAATAACATGCTATTTACACTACATTTATGATTGGTATAAGAAAACAATCTTCTATATTTAAATTTTCTGTCTGCTTACGGCGGTTTAACGAGTGTGACTATTTTAATAACAATACCCACCGCCAACGCTTACCGTATCTTTAAGTAAATTATTAGTATGGAATACAAAATGTGCGATATTAGTCGTGCGCCGAAAGCGACAGAAGTGACACAATGAATCGATAAATTACTATGTTTTTCTTGATGTTTATATGACAATTATATGTGCGGGTATCGTCAGTAGATATGTCAAGCTGTGTCCCCTTGCTCAAAGGTGTGTCGAATGTTAATGAAAACTCGGAAAACGCCAGTTTCTGGTGCAAATATTTGATATCCAGTTGGTACCTGTATGAATGTGCGTGTCAACAAATCGCGCTATTGTATAATTCGTATTGATTCAACTTGCCCGATAGTGATACAATGCTTTGCATCAAATAGACAACCCTGGCATTATATTTACCATGTATTGATTCCAGTTAAGATGCGCCAAGTTGCATACTCGTGCACACAGTTCATACGAGGAAAGTAGCGCGAATAGATTATTGGGTCATCTATAAAAAGCATGCATACTATGATTTAAGAGTTTATTACCACCACCAAATCCGTACGCGGGATTCATGCCATTTCCACTCTGTACACGCGATTGATATCCCACTGTCAAATAGCCGGTATTCAGGATTAAATGGTAGTCGGGATTGATATCCCACTGTCATATAGCCGGTATTCAGGATTAAATGGTACTCGGGATTGATATCCCACTGTCATATAGCCGGTATTCAGGATTAAATGGTACTCGGGATTGATATCACACTGTCATATAGCCGGTATTCAGGATTAAATGGTACTCGGGATTGATATCCCAATGTCATATAGCCGGTATTCAGGATTAAATGGTACTCGGGATTGATATCCCACTGTCATATAGCCGGTATTCAGGATTAAATGGTACTCGGGATTGATATCCCACTGTCATATAGCCGGTATTCAGCATTAAATGGTACTCGGGATTGATATCCCACTGTCATATAGCCGGTATTCAGCATTAAATGGTACTCGGGATTGATATCCCACTGTCATATAGCCGGTATTCAGGATTAAATGGTAATCGGGATTGATATCCCACTGTCATATAGCCGGTATTCAGGATTAAATGGTACTCGGGATTGATATCCCACTGTCATATAGCCGGTATTCAGGATTAAATGGTACTCGGGATTGATATCCCACTGTCATATAGCCGGTATTCAGGATTAAATGGTACTCGGGATTGATACCCCACTGTCATATAGCCGGTATTCAGGATTAAATGGTACTCGGGATTTTGATATCCCACTGTCATATAGCCCGTATTCAGGGTTAAATGGTACTCGGGATTGATATCCCACTGTCATATAGCCGGTATTCAGGATTAAATGGTACTCGGGATTGATATCCCACTGTCATATAGCCGGTATTCAGGATTAAATGGTACTCGGGAGTGATATCCCACTGTCATATAGCCGGTATTCAGGATTAAATGGTACTCGGGATTGATATCCCACTGTCGTATAGTCGGTATTCAGGATTAAATGGTACTCGGGATTGATATCCCACTGTCGTATAGCCGGTATTCAGGATTAAATGGTACTCGGGATTGATATCCCACTGTCATATAGCCGGTATTCAGGATTAAATGGTACTCGGGATTGATATCCCACTGTCATATAGCCGGTATTCAGGATTAAATGGTACTCGGGATTGATATCCCACTGTCATATAGCCGGTATTCAGGATTAAATGGTACTCGGGATTGATATCCCACTGTCATATAGCCGGTATTCAGGAATAAATGGTACTCGGGATTGATATCCCACTGTCATATAGCCGATATTCAGGATTAAATGATACTCGGGATTGATATCCCACTGCCATATAGCCGGTATTCAGGATTAAATGGTACTCGGGATTTTGATATCCCACTGTCATATAGCCGGTGTTTAGGATTAAATGGTACTCGGGATTGATATCCCACTGTCATATAGCCGGTATTCAGGATTAAATGGTACTCGGGATTGATATCCCACTGTCATATAGCCCGTATTAAGGATTAAATGGTACTCGGGATTGATATCCCACTGTCATATAGCCGGTATTCAGGATTAAATGGTACTCGAGATTGATATCTCACTGTCATATAGCCGGTATTCGGGATTAAATGGTACTCGGGATTGATATCCCACTGTCATATATCCGGTATTCAGGATTAAATGGTACTCGGGATTGATATCCCACTGTCATATAGCCGGTATTCAGGATTAAATGGTACTCGGGATTGATATCCCACTGTCATATAGCCGGTATTCAGGATTAAATGGTACTCGGGATTTTGATATCCCACTGTCATATAGCCGGTATTCAGGATTAAATGGTACTCGGGATTGATATACCACTGTCATATAGCCGGTATTCAGGATTAAATGGTACTCGGGGTTGATATCCCACTGTCATATAGCCGGTATTCAGGATTAAATGGTACTCGGGATTTTGATATCCCACTGTCATATAGCCGGTATTCAGGATTAAATGGTACTCGGGATTGATATCCCACTGTCATATAGCCGGTATTCAGGATTAAATGGTACTCGGGATTGATATCCCACTGTCATATAGCCGGTATTCAGGATTCAGTGACCTTGATGTCGACACATTGTTGTATTTGATATAGCTAGAATGGCCTTTTTATCATTTTTGGGATCTCGTTAAGTTAATCGTCGCTAGTTTGTCTGTGACAGTCACTCGTATGTACATCGCGTCGCATCCGGTCACGTGACAGGCATTCGTATGTACATCGCGTGGCTTCCGGCCATCAGTGCTCCGGAAAATAGAGTAAAGTGTAGCTAGCAAGACCTTTTCTGGTAATATGGTACAGTTTGGTACTATTGAGAATATAGATGAAAATATATGGTATTGAAGTGTGAAATTTATGTCCTTCGTCACACATTTTCTTAACTGGTGTTCAGTATTCACCCCACTGTTAACTGGTATTCAGGGTGGGAGCATATGCCATCATGAATAACAGTAATTTCCACTCCACTACCGATGCTATAACGTCTCAGAATACTTTCTGAATCATCGAACAATCAGATGAATATAGTTATCGTAAGTGTGACCCAAATGCCCATTTTCTATGATGGAAGAATTATAACACTCACTTTTCAAGAAATTTTCCGCATCATGGCATTTTAGGATGACATTGTAATCATTGAATAATAATAACCCAATGTAACCAACTAAGATACATAAAGCTGACGAAGGCCATAAGGCCGAACATTTCTTGTGAAGAGAGTGTTACAATTCTTCCAGATCGAAGGATTGTTTAGAACAATCTCGCCAGGTTACACATCACGCAATCTTGTCCCATGGAATCTAACCGAACATTTCTTGATACACTGAATGCATCTTTGATGTCAAATGCCGCCATATCATTATTTATAGTCATGGCAATAAGTTTTCATAAACTAAATCTTATAGAGAAAGGAAGTTATAGCTTCATACTAACATACACATCACAAACCGGAGCCAATAACCATTACTATACTAAATAGATTTTTCCCATTCGGTTATAATAGTATACATTGATATGGCCTATTATTCATCTGCAGTGTGTTCAGGTAATAATAACATACGGCAAACAGAAAAACATATAATACAAGAGCAGAATGATTGATATTCATTTGTGGTAAATGTTCATATAATATGTTCAACAAACGACCTATATATGGTCGTTTGTTGAACTTATTATATGAACATTTCCTGAGCGAAGTACTCGTCAATGAGTATTTAGTATAGAAAGGGTTAATAAGGGAACTACTCGTCGTGAGTAATTAGTATATAAAGGGTTAATATGGGAACTACTCGTCAATGAGTAATTAGTATATAAAGGGTTAACAAGGGAACTACTCGTCAATGAGTAATTAGGATATAAAGGGTTAATAAGGGAAGTACTCGTCAATGAGTATTTAGTATAGAAAGGGTTAATTTTCACAAGCATGACTTATTTTCTGGCAAGATTGTAAGAGCAATGTTTCACATCGCTTGTTTTAAAACGAGATTTCATTGTTTTCAAGAGAAAAACTTATCAACAAAATATCTGTGAATAAATGAACCAATGAGTGTATTACGGGGCAATATTTTTCGGCTTTCAAATTTAGGGATTTTCATAAGAATTTAACTAGTTTTATTTAGTCTAGTGAGTCGGACCAGTGGTTCATTCATTGATTCAAGATTGTTATTTTGAATGACCTCCTGTTACAGGTGTGAAGCTGTCAAAACATCGAGATGAGTTCGCAGCCGGCCGCTGGAATGTGAGTTTCACACAACAGTGTGGCCGAATTGATCAACGTGCAATTGTCGGATCGTACGCTGTTCAAATTTCGCGCCAAGATGTGACCATTGAGCAAGGTCGCTCGTACTGCGACTGTTTCGCACCACTCACGTATTAAAAGATCTGGAATACGACAGAAGATTAGAGCGACTTAAATTTCCAACATTTCAATACAGCAGACATCTAGGTGACATGAGTGTTAACAAATTTTCAACAACAAAAAGTCGCAGACGTACCCACACGAAATTTCGACAAAATAACCAGACGACACAATTACAAACTATACGTAGAGTGATTAAACTACAACACAAGGAAATATTCTTTAAACCAGAGAGTACTGGAAATGTAGAAAAACATACAAGAAGTAGTTGTATATTCAGAAAGTATGAACCAATTTAAGAACAACCGGGATAACCATTGGGTCAAGCAAGGGGTGAAGTACAATTTTAAAGCTGAATTAAAAACTAATGTGACAGTCTCTCAAACATGCAACAAATCTCTAGCAGACGATTCTCTAGTTGACGTATCGTGTATTAATGATGTGGATACAATGGCAACCTAGGAGTCAGCGTCCACTAAAAGCATAAGTATACATAAGTAAGTATGAGTAAGTATAAGTAACCATAAGTAACCATAAGTAAGTATAAGTAAGTATAAGTAACCATAAGTAACCATAAGTAACCATAAGTAAGTAAAAGTAAATCGATTAATTTAAATCCAAACCGTGCCGCTTGATTCTCGAGGGGTAATATTCGTCAGTCCCCAAACGTGAAAGAATTAGACGATACATTCCCATACTCGTATAAAGTATTACTGTTTGTCTGGGGATCGCAATTGATATATCGGTGGATGATTCCTCGTCATTTCGTGCTCAGCTCGATGGCCACTTACTTAGTATCTGCTCAGAGGAGCATTAGATTGAACACAATAGCATGGATTATACGTACGATAACAAAAACGCTTCTCATACAATCTAGTGTCAATCGATATCTTACAACGACAAATCTAACACACGTTCGGTGTCAAGTGATACAACTTGAACGATCACATTCAGTTAACCCTTTACCCAACAAAACGGCCAAAAACGCCCAAAATAAAGCTTCAACAGCCTAAAATATCTTCGGTCTGTCTCAATAACACCATACAAATATGGATATCATTGGAACCGGTTCATTGACTACATTGTGATGGTTACAGTTATGCCCTGTGCCAATGCATTCTCTTATATATGCGAGTCGACCATAGGTCGCCTCGCATATATAAGAGAATGCATTGGCCTAAAAAAAATTCTTTTTTAACACTTTTTACCATTTTTTTTTACATTTTTTAACAATTTTTATATAGAGGATCTAGAACGAGTCCCCCGTTTATAGCGGAATTTACAAAACGAGTCCAGTAAATTAGGTCTGGACCGAGCCTTTGGCGAGATCCAGACCTAATTTACTGGACGAGATTTGTTATTTCCGCTATAAACTGGGGACGAGTTGCAGATTCTATTTATTACATGATCCAAAAACTCGACAAAATACTCTTACGTCAACAAATGAGACGCGAAACTAACATCGGCTTCTATAAGGCATGCGATGACGTTTCACGTAACTATGCGTTGTTTGGCCGCGTAAAGAAATAGTCCCAGATTGGCGTATTTAATGGCGCATATTTAATAACATAACTTTTCAAACTCTTCATTCATTATAGTTTGTTGGAAAAATATTGAAGCCATAGTATTTTGAGACGTATAGCCTACGGAATGTAAAGAGACGACAAACCGGAAGTCAAATGTCACCTGGCACTATTTCCTGTTATTAAACGAACGTTTAATATCACAATTTATAGAATGGGTTTATTGAATGGAATAAGGGTAGGATCATGTAATAAAATATTGTTCTACATTCTTTGACAATTTTATCATTTTTAATATGTGTTAAGCCAATGCATTCTCTTATATATGCGAGGCGACCTATGGTCGACTCGGATATATAAGAAAATGCATTGGCACAGGGCCGTTCTGTTGGGTAAAGGGTTAACTCAATACAATTTTATTAATGAACTACACAAACTCCAATATGTTGGGGACGTTGGTGGAACCCGATCTCCATTTATTATAGATCATGAATCTCTAATCAACAACCTGTTTGAACATTTCCAAAGTTACAAATCATGTATCTAGGCACGAGGGAGGTCAAATCATGTATCTAGGCACGAGGGAGGTCAAATCATTAATTGTAACAGCATTAATAGGAATTGCAGATCGAAATACATCTTATTTTATGTTTATTGATCAAAATGTATTATATAAACGTAATGGATAATGCGCGGTCTCGTTCGTGCATGACGTGCATCAATTAAAGGGGCACTGTACACTAAATCCGGCCATTAAAGGGGCACTGTACACTAAATCCGGCCATTTATGGGACCATCTCCTTTTATACTCAACAGAATATATGCAACAAATGAATGAATTTGAGTCACGGATTAGTGCAAACAATACACTCATGTGCTCTATGAACGATGCAAACAGAATCGAGTCATTAACTCATTTTCATTATGTTTGAATCTTTCATAGAGCACATGCTTGTAATGTGCATCCATGGCTCAAATTCGTTCATTTGTTGCATATATTCTGTTGAGCATAAAAGCGCATGGCCGCATGGTCCCATAAATGGCCGGAATAAGTGTACAGTACCCATTTAAAACAATCGCACATAAACCAAGCACCGTCCTGTTCACTCCTGGGGACAGTACAATATTTATTGATATTCTTAGGTCTTTATTCAAATCATGTGGTATATTATTTTAATATAATTTCAGTAAATTGTAATTCAATTTCTTGGATCGAACTGTCGGTATGGCAGACACCAAATCTTGACCGAAATACATTTTTGAAGAGCCAGTTAGTACTAATGGGTTAATTATTTCAACATATTTTAGTGTAAAAATGTCGTGTTCGACAAAGATCCGAATAATGTCCTACTTACAGCCGGGGTGGGTGGGTGGTCGATGGGACCAACAAATAATATTTTCCACAACTCAAAATGTTCTTTCCTGCAAGTCTTTTTAATGACCCCAAAATGCCTCGTTCCTATTTACATGTCAATGTTAACATCCATGACAAATAGTATGCACATAAATTCATATACAGCTGTTTACAGTGAATTTTCCCCCGCAAGTCTCTGTTTTAGTGTTAAAAGGGGGGGTGGGTGTCCAAACATGGTCGGAAAAAAACTGCCGAAAACGGAAAAAAATTTGGACGCGGGGGTATGTGGGTCCCAAAAGGGTCGAAAGGAAGAAAAAAAGCATACGTGCCTGAAAAAAAAAATTCCGACCCCCCCCGCTTACAGTAAGGATTTCAGACTCAATTGGCCATCAGTTACAAAATTATCATTGTGTTAGTTTTTAATTGACCGGTTGTAAATTGAAGTATCAGAAAATGTCGACTCAATTGGATGCAAATGAAGTTACCCATTGATTGGCATTTTTGACTTCATGGGCGGAGTGATGTTGGACCACCTCTAGACTCTATGTAGCCAATCTCGTTGTCTTGACCTTAAATGGTACTCGTGGTGGGTAAATGTGAACAAAATACAAGTATGTAAAACATCACCACTAAGCAGAACAAAGATAAATAGATCAACTTTGTTCTTATATCCATTATTGATAGTTCCACAATAACGTAATTTCGCCTGTTTAAACAATCGTTTTGTAAACAAAACTGTTACAGTGATTTCTCAACAAAATCCCTAATTGTGTAGCAAGTTCAAATATGTTAGTCCGAATATGACTTTCAGAATAGATTTCATTGTTTGACCTATTCCAATGTTTAACGTCAAGTTTTGATAAACGTTATTATATTTATTTGACTAATTGGACTTTTATCGGACATTCCACTGTTTACATAACAGCGGTTTTGACATGCGAAATCTAATTATTGGAGAGTTACTATTAATAGAAATAAGAACAAGGTCTATCAATTTGTTCATGTAATGTTCGTGATAGTTTGAGTCATTGCATTGAGTTCCTTTAACCCTTTACTCAACAGAAGGACCCTGTGCCAATGCATTCTCTTATATATGCGAGTCGACCATAGGTCGCCTCGCATATATAAGAGAATGCATTGGCTTAACACATTCAAAATTATAAAATTGTTAAAGAATGTAAGAAAAATGGTAAAAAGTGTTAAAAAAATATTTTTTTTAGGCCAATGCATTCTCTTATATATGCGAGGCGACCTATGGTCGACTCGCATATATAAGAGAATGCATTGGCACAGGGCATAACTGTAACCATCACAAAGTGGTCAATGAGCCGGTTCCAATGATATCCATATTTGTATGGTTCTATTGAGACAGACCGAAGATATTTTAGGCTGTTGAAGCTTTATTTGGCCGTTTTTTGCCGGTTTTGGCCGGTTTGTTGGGTAAAGGGTTAACGATGCCACGTTCGGACGCACAAAACGTTCCCCATCTGGCCGTTGTCTGGATATACACACGTAAGTCTAATCTGCACAACTTGTCTGATAGACCAAATCAACATGATGTTGCGTAGACATTCGACTAATATATGGTTTGGTTCTCTGATGACCTATGATGACTGCAAATTTTAAGCCATCGCTCCACAGAATATTCCAATTAAGGACCTAATCCTTCTTTAATTGTAAGCCATCAATCAGCCTGCCCATGGCACACGCAATTAATGACGTGCATGCCTATACAGCGTTCAATAACCGGCTAATTTATATGCTAACATACATCGATATTGAATCACGAACAACATTCCGAGCCGATATCGGCATTGGAGATTCATCAGGCTCACCATGGGAGATTCAAGAGGCTCGCCATGGGAGATTCAAGAGGCTCACCATGGGAGATTCAAGAGGCTCGCCGTGGGAGATTCAAGAGGCTCACCATGGGAGATTCAAGAGGCTCACCATGGGAGATTCAAGAGGCTCGCCATGGGAGATTCAAGAGGCTCACCATGGGAGATTCAAGAGGCTCGCCATGGGAGATTCAAGAGGCTCGCCATGGGAGATTCAAGAGGCTCTTATCATCCCGACTTTCGATTTGACGCGAGCTTTCATAAATGCTGATAATGATACTCTTCGAATATGGCTGATACGTGACTATCATAAAGATTTGTTGCCGAATGTTTGAGAAGTAAATTATATCCCAGCTATGCAGCTTGTCTGCACTATTCTATCTAACTTGGTGGTCGATGGTGATAATGAACTTGTTGAATCGACTGATACTTATTTTGCAGCGGTTGACGATGATGCATATTGTTGCTGATGTTGTAATGCTTGATTATTATGGTGCGCTTTAACCCTTTACCCAACAGAACGGCCCTGTGCCAATGCATTATCTTATATATGCGAGTCGACCATAGGGCGCCTCGCATATATAAGAGAATGCATTGGCTTAACATATTAAAAATGATAAAAAAGTAAGAAAAAATTATAAAATTGTTGTAAGAAAAAATGGTAAAAAGTGTTAAAAAAAGATTTTTTTAGGCCAATGCATTCTCTTATATATGCGAGGCGACCTATGGTCGACTCGCATATATAAGAGAATGCATTGGCACAGGGCATAACTGTAACCATCACAATGTGGTCAATGAACCGGTTCCAATGCTATCCATATTTGTATGGTGTTATTGAGACAGACCGAAGAGGCTGTTGAAGCTTTATTTGGGCGCTTTTGGCCGTTTTGTTGGGTAAAGGGTTAATTTACAGTAGATACAGATGATGTCATGGTCGAAGATGATGTTATTCACGTATTGAGATTGCAGTTGTTCACTGTGATGAGGTTGTAGTTGATGATGTGGTTGATGTTACAGTGGCTACAGATGATGCCGTGGCAGATGGTGGTGGTATTCACTGTGATGAGGTTGTAGTTGATGATGTGGTTGATGTTACAGTGGCTACAGATGATGCCGTGGTAGGTGATGGTGGTGTTCACTGTGATGAGGTTGTAGTTGATGATGTGGTTGATGTTACAGTGGCTACATATGATGCCATGGTAGATGGTGGTGGTGTTCACTGTGATGAGGTTGTAGTTAATGATGTACTTGATGTTACAGTGGCTACAGATGATGCCGTGGTCGGTGGTGGTGGTGTTCACTGTGATTAGGTTGTAGTTGATGATGTGGTTGATGTTACAGTGGCTACAGATGATGCCGTGGTCGGTGGTGGTGGTGTTCACTGTGATGAGGTTGTAGTTGATGATGTGGTTGATGTTACAGTGGCTACAGATGATGCCGTGGTCGGTGGTGGTGGTGTTCACTGTGATGAGGTTGTAGTTGATGATGCGGTTGATGTTACAGTGGCTACATGTGGGGCCATGGTCGATGGTGGTGGTGTTCACTGTGATGAGGTTGTATTTGATGATGTGGTTGATGTTACAGTGGCTACATGTGATGCCATGGTAGGTGATGGTGGTGTTCAATGTGATGAGGTTGTAGTTGATGATGTGGTTGATGTTACAGGTGCTACAGATGATGCCATGGTAGATGATGGTGGTGGTGTTCACTGTGATTAGGTTGTAGTTGATGATGTGGTTGATGTTACAGTGGCTACAGATGAGGCCGTGGTCGATGGTGTTCACTGTGATGATGTTGTAGTTGATGATGATGATGATGATGATGTGCCTGACGCTATAGCTGATGCCGTGGTCGATGATTATGACGTTCACGATGATGAGGTGTTAGTTGACGATGATGTGCTTGGTGTTAGAGTATCTACAGACGATGTCCGTGGTCAATGATGATAGTGTTCACGATTATGAGACTGTAGCTGATGATGCTGTGTTTCACGATACTGACGGTGTGGTTGACGATGTTGTTGCGGCTGATGGCGAGATAATCGATGACAACGATGATGATGGTACTGTAGATGGCCATCATCACCAACCTCATCATGATGTAATAATTGGAGAGTACTTAACGATATTTGGAAACTAAAAACTACATCTGACTGTGGTATAACTATATACGAATAGTCTGACACCCGAATCCCGTACTGTTGGAACTTCCTAGAACTGACTGGTCAGGAAACTACCCCACCACGCCTTCCCCACAATATGGAACAATATGGAAAACGTCTATACTTCTTGCCAAAGCAGGCACACATTGAAGAAGCGGATAGCCATGCTGAGAAATTATCCAGAAAATGTACGCTGTAAAAACAAAGGATGTCCCGATTGTGCTCTATAATACTACGAACATTCATTGTCATACGCGATGCATAATCCTATCTCTACTCGAATAATTTTTGTCACACCTGCACGTGGACACACATCGCATTCTCGTTCCTAGCATGCCCATACACTACCATACATCATAAATGATACCGTATAGTATTATGATTTCTCTAACGAGACTATGATCCTATACCGCTGGACATACATATTGTTAATTTGAATTATCCCAATACCTCACTCAACAAAGAGACTTTCCGGCGATCTATATAGATTATCTACCCCCGACAATATGCTGCTTTACATTATTATGTATTACTACCATTGTATAATTCATGCGTATTGTAAATAAATTATCCTATCCTATCCTGAGCATTGCCTTCTCATAAACTGAATGTAAGGAAACCGTGCATTTCTATTTGACTTTTGACGGTTAATATTCATTCTGCATTATTTTGAGAAACTGAACTGTCAATATTAATTCATGGGAGAGGGGGTACCCATAAGTGAGTCAGCACTTGTCCTCCAATCCCATTGTCTGTATATACAATGTTTGTGTCATATATAATATGTTACATAAATTAGACAAATAAATATGTTTAAACTAATATTAATTTGGAAACTGGCTGGATCAAATCAGAATCAATAATGATCGACAAAATTCATAAATAAAAATGTTAGACCTCATACATTGTGTATACGTGATGGAACGGTCCGACCGGTGTAGCGAGATGACTGATATATACCTTGCAGTTTGCACCCAACTGCACTAACTCTGTACAGATGGGGCATACACGCCATGCTACATATGACTTTTGTTGTCTGGAAGGCAGCCAAAGTAAGCAGTCCAATGATATAGTAAACAGGGGATATATTACAAACTAATACGCCCTGTCACTAACTCGGGGCCATGTTGGATCCACTCGGTCCGGTTCCGTGTTTTTTTGTGCTACAGGTCAAATTTCTGGAGTAACAATTCCATAATGATATGGAAGTTATGAATCAAAAGCTCCATATATGGACATTCTACTCCAGAACTTAGACCTGTAGCACTAAAACCACGGAACCGGGGCTGGGTGAACTATGAAACCATGGAACCGGACCTGGTGGATCAAATATGGCCGCGAGTTAGTGACAGGGCGTATACAAGCGTGAACCGGAAAGCTACCATGAGTCATATCAGGTCGCAGACCATCACTGTTTCTGACCACGTAATTCACACGATTTGCTCTGTAATTAGCAGTTGTGGAGTTCAACTCATGCTAGTTTGTTACCATGGGTCCTATCAGGTCGTAGACAAACGCTGTTTCTGATCCCGTAGAACCCGCGAGTTGCCCTGTAATTCGCAGGTATGGGCCACATGACGTTCAACCCACGCTGGGATGTGACCTAGTTTCTCAAGTGGATTGAAATCCGATCCGATTATCCGATCACACTCTTATTGTATATGAGAGGAGACCCCAAGCCTACTGTCTGTGACTAAGATAGTATAACAATGAACTATCGATTATTTGTTATCCGCACGGTCAGCCTGAGCTTTAGTTACAATAATCGATTATGCAGCATTGTAATTTAAGTTGAATATATGTCACCTGACAAAACATCAGTGCTATAAAACTCCAATTCGCGTAAGTCACAATGTAAACCCTTCCTGTACCAAATACTCGTCGATGAGTAGTTCCCTTAGGAAATAATGAGAAAATAAGTTCAACAGACAACCATGCATAGGTTATTATCTGAACATTTCCCACCAATGAATATTAATTATTCTACTCTTGTATCTGTGTTTCTGTTTGTCTTCTGCTTCAGACTGTTCTCGCAGAAATATTGAACTTATTTTATGGTACTGAAATAAGCTGGACTGAAATAAGCTCACATTTGGTATTATTTAGATGTGAAATAAGCTCTATATGGACCTAAACGTAATATATATGTTCCATATGGACTTATCTATATATTTTAATTCAAATATGTTCATATCGGCTTTATTTGATCGATTTATTCTAATTTCCGCTGCATTTACCTCTATCGACTTACCAGATGTACGCTCTTTATAATGTGTTTTCACTGTGGCTCGCGCATAAAAAGGAATAATGGGTATAAGTTCACCATGGGCTTATTTCAGAATCAGTCCAATATGTACGTATTTGCAAATTTAGGTCCAATATTATAAAGTTATTGTACAATGTTGTGTACAGTATGTGTTTTTCTTGTACTCGTCCAGGTTGTGGTGAAACGTCATATTGACCAATATGACTTTTCACCACAACCTGGACGAGTACAAGAAATACACATACTGTACACAACATTGTATAATGACGTTTTTATTATCCATCTTAATTTTCTATAGAAGCCTGTATTCTGATCATTAGAAAGCGTGATTTGGAAGAGTAAACACGGAAGTGAAAAAAAAACTCAATGGGGAAGTGAAACGTCTGCTAAATCTACCAGTGTTGCGCGCGCGCATCACAGTTTCACCGATTCATTTCGCAATAGAGTTAATTCGTGACGTCACGGAGTCCCAATAAAAAAAGTGATATTGCACACTTGGGAGTCCAATATGACATTCGGGAGTACAATATGACTTTTTCCCGGACTATCACGTGGCGGCTTTTGCCAAATCGGAAATGGTGTTAGTTAAGGGATGGATAATAATAACCTATATTCAGGAAGATATTTTAACAGCTTGTATTACCTGCATACCCCTCCAAATGAATAATTGGCCGTACCAATTAAATTGAATTAATGTATAATATTTAACTGAATGGAGATCCTATTTGGTATAGAAAGGATTAAAGACATGATGGTACCAGCATGCAACTAAATGGTTCATAACTAAAGCGGAATGTGTAAGGTTTTCGTGCGCATGAATTACTTATTATTTATCCATTATTAGTCTATTAGATTCAACTAAGTACAATTACAATTGTTTCTTAGCTGGCTTTTGTCGAACATCAACTCGTGACATTTCCGTAAACTATTTTATCATATGACTCAATCATTATTTACGTTGGAAAGTATGTCATAAATAAATTTCATATGAACTACTAGTTCATATCACCTTCCGATAATTTGATTGGTTTGTTGACAAAAAGTGTGTTTTGATTGGCTGAATGGCAGCCGAGGCCGAGCCGTATCTCTAACTAAATGCAGATCAAATTCGTGCGCGTCAATCAACGCGATGCCGAAATTCTCGCAATTATAATCTTGAAATATATAGTTTTGGACATTGTTATACGATAAATAGAATATGTAATTCGTATTTATTTAATAAACATACGATATAATGTCACAAACTGAGAACAGAATAGCGCACTATATCTTCGCGTGCATATTATTTCTGCTAGTTCACCAGGTGTAATTGGGCTTCCGGTGAAATGACGTGACGTCACATTAACCTTTTGCTGCCGATGTCATATAGCTATTTAGTGATTTGTGTGCGTTTTGGACATCATAATCAATTTATAGGTGTCATATGATAAATAGAATATGTAATTCGTGTTTCTCTCATATGATATTTATGAAACTCGTCACGAATTTTCAGTTTTCTCTCGCCAGAGGCTCGAGAAAACTGAAAATTCTTAGACTCGTTTCATAAATATCATATGAGAGAAACACTCATTTCATATCCTCTATTTACAGTCTCTGGAGCAAGATCTTTTTATGTCATAATTGTTCCGTCCAGCGCGAACTAAGCTGGTTCTAACCCCAGTCAAGCGCAGATTCGTGATCCACCCTAAAGGGGGGGGGGTAATCCGATTCGCGTATCTGGACATGTAAGTTTGTCAGTTGCTTTCTGTTGTCGGGAGTTTCTGCACGCAGGTGAAATTTACCTTCTGTGTGGTCTTTCCTGCACCCGTAAAACTAACAACGTCGTGATATGGCCTAGCAGCTAAAACGATTATAAAAGCCAACATCCTAGTCCCGAGTGGGGCATGAGCCATGCGCACGGGTGTAGATATAAAACAATATGTGATCCTCCGTAGGATAGAGTATCATATAATATGTGACCCTCGTCTCAGGAGTCACTCGTGGCTCAATGAAGGGAGGATCATATATCAAAATGAGAGGATATGGTGATCCCACGAAAAGGGGATCACCATATCCTCTCATTTTGAGGATCCTAAAATAAGAAAATATTTTTATTAACTAAATAACGGAGATATTTGAAGAAGTGTTTTTGACGAAATAACGGAAATATTTGAAGAAGTGTTTTAAAGAGCGGAAAGTGTTTTAAAGAGCGTACCACAAACCCCCAACAAGCCCACCCACCCTATAGAAGAATTTGACTTATATTTCACCAGAGTTGGTCTATTGTGGTGTTGTAAAGGATCAGGTATCGTTTATAGTCTACACTCGTGCGCATTAGGTGCATGAGCCAGCGATCCGCTGATGGACCACAACTGTTTGAATACGTCATCGGTTTTGAGCAATTCGTGTATTCGTGCCCTGGGACATGTCATGGGGCATAAAACGGTGCACATATACTTCCTTTGCTCTTTTAATTATGTTAGCCAAGGCCACACTTTGTCACTTAAAACGCCGTTAACTAGGTGGTACAAATGTAGTCACAGGGCGTTTCATGTATCCAGCCATCAAAGTTGGTGGGCGTTGAGACCAGTTGAAGATGTCCAATGACACTGTTGTTAACATAGATGTCCAATGATACTGGTGTTAACATAGATGTCCAATGACACTGTTGTTAACATAGATGTCCAATGATACTGGTGTTAACATAGATGTCCAATGATACTGTTGTTAACATAGATGTCCAATGATACTGTTGTTAACATAGATGTCCAATGATACTGTTGTTAACATAGATGTCCAATGATACTGTTGTTAACATAGATGTCCAATGATACTGTTGTTAACATAGATGTCCAATGACACTGTTGTTAACATAGATGTCCAATGATACTGTTGTTAACATAGATGTCCAATGATAATGTTGTTAACATAGATGTCCAATGATACTGTTGTTAACATATATGTCCAATGATACTGTTGTTAACATAGATGTCCAATGATACTGTTGTTAACATAGATGTCCAATGATACTGTTGTTAACATAGATCTCCAATGATACTGTTGTTAACATAGATGTCCAATGATACTGTTGTTAACATAGATGCCCAATGATACTGTTGTTAACATAGATGTCCAATGATACTGTTGTTAACATGGCTGCCCAATGATACTGTTGTTAACATAGATGTCCAATGACACTGTTGTTAACATAGATGTCCAATGATACTGTTGTTAACATAGATGTCGAATGATACTGTTGTTAACATAGATGTCCAATGACACGGTTGTTAACATAGATGTCCAATGATACTGTTGTTAACATAGATGTCCAATGATAATGTTGTTAACATAGATGTCCAATGATACTGATGTTAACATAGATGTCCAATGATACTGTTGTTAACATAGATATATAATGATACTGTTGTTAACATAGATGTCCAATGATACTGTTGTTAACATAGATGTCCAATGATACTGTTATTAACATAGATATCCAATGATACTGTTGTTAACATAGATGTCCAATTATACTGTTGTTAACATATATGTCCAATGATACTGTTGTTAACATAGATGTCCAATGGTACTGTTGTTAACATAGATGTCCAATGATACTGTTGTTAACATAGATGTCCAATGATACTGTTGTTAACATAGATGCCCAATGATACTGTTGTTAACATAGATGTCCAATGATACTGTTGTTAACATAGATGTCCAATGATACTGTTGTTTACATAGATCTCCAATGATACTGTTGTTAACATAGATGTCCAATGATACTGTTGTTAACATAGATGCCCAATGATACTGTTGTTAACATAGATGTCCAATGATACTGTTGTTAACATGGCTGCCCAATGATACTGTTGTTAACATAGATGTCCAATGACACTGTTGTTAACATAGATGTCCAATGATACTGTTGTTAACATAGATGTCGAATGATACTGTTGTTAACATAGATGTCCAATGACACGGTTGTTAACATAGATGTCCAATGATACTGTTGTTAACATAGATGTCCAATGATAATGTTGTTAACATAGATGTCCAATGATACTGATGTTAACATAGATGTCCAATGATACTGTTGTTAACATAGATATATAATGATACTGTTGTTAACATAGATGTCCAATGATACTGTTGTTAACATAGATGTCCAATGATACTGTTATTAACATAGATATCCAATGATACTGTTGTTAACATAGATGTCCAATTATACTGTTGTTAACATATATGTCCAATGATACTGTTGTTAACATAGATGTCCAATGGTACTGTTGTTAACATAGATGTCCAATGATACTGTTGTTAACATAGATGTCCAATGATACTGTTGTTAACATAGATGCCCAATGATACTGTTGTTAACATAGATGTCCAATGATACTGTTGTTAACATAGATGTCCAATGATACTGTTGTTAACATAGATGTCCAATGGTACTGTTGTTAACATAGATGTCCAATGATACTGTTGCTAACATAGATGCCAATGATACTGTTGTTAGCATAGATGTCCAATGATACTGTTGTTAACATATATGTCCAATGATACTGTTGTTAACATAGATGTCCAGTGATACTGTTGTTAACATAGATGTCCAATGATACTGTTGTTAACATAGATGTCCAATGATACTGTTGTTAACATAGATGCCCAATGATACTGTTGTTAACATAGATGTCCAATGATACTGTTGTTAACATAGATGTCCAATGATACTGTTGTTAACATAGTTGTCAAATGATACTGTTGTTAACATAGATGTCCAATGATACTGTTGTTAACATAGATGTCCAATGATACTGTTGTTAACATAGATGTCCAATGATACTGTTGTTAACATAGATGTCCAATGATACTGTTGTTAACATAGATGTCCAATGATACTGTTGTTAACATAGATGTCCAATGATACTGTTGTTAACATAGATGTCCAATGATACTGTTGTTAACATAGCTGTCCAATGATACTGTTGTTAACATAGATGTCCAATGATACTGTTGTTAACATAGATGTCCAATGATACTGTTGTTAACATAGATGTCCAATGATACTGTTGTTACCAACAATTGTCTTGTGCAAGCGATGTTAGGTGCATAAGAGCGTCGGTTGAACTTTTTCTTTGGAGATTCCATCATGAAAGACTATAGTCCAGGAGATATTGGTCGACCTCTGCACCCCCCCCCCCCAGGACTTAACTTCACCCCACTAATTTTCTTCCTTAAGGTCTCTTCTAATTTTTTTCACTTGTTAACAAGAAAAAAAAGTGGCCGCAGAGACTCCAGACAAGATGGCGTCCATCATGGCGGCCATTTTTTTTTAATGCACCAGGTCTCTTTGATCGCCATTATAGTAAAGATGATAGTACATGCGGTCTTGTTTTCCGCTCGATTCGTTATGCTAATATATAATCCTTACAAATTAGCCAACAATCCGACACCAGAATCCAATATGGCGGCCAAGATGGCCGCCGAAATGTGAAAATATGCTATTTTTCTGACATGTTACCACCTTTCGTTTGCCTCTGTGGAAAAATGTTAGAATTTGTGCGTCATGTTATACATTTGTCATATAGAGGAGTCATTGGCGAACATATGGGGACCATAATATGCATTCATTGCGGGATATTTTTGTCCGATATCACGTTTTCCCAAATGCCGGTATCATAGGCCAAAGCCGAATCTCCGTTAATAACGCGATGTTATGTTTCGAATCAATGAATGTTATTGCTATTATAACAACACCCATGCATATATATTTGCAGGAGATACTCGAGCTAGGATTCCTCTTATACCTGAGTTGAGGAATATTTACCCAAATCCAAGATGGCGGCCAAAATGGCCACCAGAAATAAAAAATCGCCGAAAATCGCTGATTTTAACACCAGTGAGCATTATTGTCATGACAACTCCACACCTGCTTACTATTGTAAGTTGGGAACACTTAGGCGAAGAACTTTCCTTGTACCATATCCAAATAAAAGTCCCCCAAATCCAAAATGGCGCCCACAATGGCGGACAGATTTTGAAAAATCACCGAAATTCCCTCATATTCACATATGACGGGCTTTGCTTGTTATAGTCCAGTGCATTTATGGTTTTACCCAGAACTAATTGCAACAGAATTTGTTTTTGCTGGAATTGGTACATATATCCTCCGTAAACAACATACTAAAAATCGGCAAAAATCGGAAAAATGGAAATTGGTGAATTTCGTGAAATAAATTTGGGGAAATTTGGTCAAATCATCAATTTATGGATTTTCATGGATTTTTATAAAAACAATAAAATGTCGTCCTCAGTTTAATAAATCCATATATTGATGATTTGACCAAATTTTTCCAATTTATTTTTCACGAAATTCACTAATTTCCCTTTTTCCGATTTTTGCCGATTTTTAGTATGTTGTTTACGGAGGATATATGTACCAATTCCAGCAAAAACAAATTCTGTTGCAATTAGTTCTGGGTAAAACCATAAATGCACTGGACTATAACAAGCAAAGCCCGTTATTGTTACATTGAATAATGAGGGGCGAATAATTGACCATTGGTTTAGTTTGAAGCTTGATTATTATATTATACTTCAATTGATTCCAAACGCCATTCGATGATTGCTACTATAAACCGGATTAAGCGAATTGTTAATGATTGGAAAGTTCTTTCATTCCTTGACACACGAATAGCATTAGAACATATTTATAAACCGGGATGAAACGTCTACATGGTTGCCCCTAAATTAAGTCTTCCGGTTATTCAATTATACTTCAATTGATTCCAAACGCCATTCGATGATTGCTACTATAAACCGGATTAAGCGAATTGTTAATGATTGGAAAGTTCTTTCATTCCTTGACACACGAATAGCATTAGAACATATTTATAAACCGGGATGAAACGTCTACATGGTTGCCCCTAAATTAAGTCTTCCGGTTATTCAATCACCGGTTATTGGTGAGTCTGCACCTGTAGCCTAATTGATGAGCGACATGGGTTTGCTTTTTCACTGGTGCCCCTATTACGTTAAACCGATCGATTTGAAATTTGATTTGCCATTACACTCGGTGTTCCCAGGACTAATGAATTATGTAATTTCGCTGATGAGGTTTTTCTGTTTCATATCCTCCGGCGAATTCGGAGTCCCGTCTGACATGCACGAATGATGCCACGTTCGAACACTGACGCAATCCTTCATCTTCTAGATGATTGATGTGATGAAGATTTCATGTTGTGGGACTCCATGGATTAATGTTAACTCCCTTTCCGGGTTAACTGTGGTAACTATGCAATCATTGCTGAATATGCACTGACATAGTCCCGAACCCTCCAGATATAACGGCTTCAAAACTATATGGCCGGACTATTCATCCCAGTTTATCAAACATGTACTTATACAAACTCCATGCATGGTTTATCTCCCTTGATGACTCGATAAGACCGCTGCTGTCGGCGACAATTTACCCACAATTGATGGACTTCCGCGATATTAATATATATACTAACCGAACAGAGCAACATGTTGCCATTATTAACCACATGAAATATCGAACAACATTTGTGTAATTTCGTATCTTAAGTTTGGAAAGTCCCACTAGAACCAAACAAAACTATATTGCGAAACGGCGTGATTTGGTTCTCCGATTATGTTATCAGCACAAAAGTCTAAACGCACATGGACATTGTCACGACAAAGTGCATGACAAGGCAAATACATGAGTTCTAATTTTCTGCAATTGTGCCGATTGGCTCGCGAAAGTCGTCAACAAAACTACCACTTTTATCCTCAATTCTGCCATTATGTTTTTTAGTGTGGGAATTGTTCTCAAAGATACATAGGAAATTTGACTTTGGTGCGATCGGTTTCGCCAATTATGGCTGGAAACCCCCGCGTTATAGTACCGAGTCGGTGACTGAGTGAGAAAGGAAGTATGACTGCTGCGCTGTGGTATATATTCGTACTACAAAGCGATCGTCTGGTTCAATTGGGGCAAGGACCAGTCTAATGCGAACAATTCGGCAACAATCAGTTTCTACTTCGTGGAAATAAACGTAAATTTGAAAATATACTTTCAATTCAAAATCGATATGGATGCTCGGAATATGGCTATGTAAGCTGTCGTCTGCAATTATTGTGCCTTTATGTCTGCTTACGCAATAAGTCTTGTTGAATAGTCTTGTCCATGGTCTAAAATTGCAACAATTTCAAAATATAGTAACTCTATCATGTCTACCCCAGTTAAAAGTGGTACTCAATCGTAAGTTAAAACTTGCTTATTTTTTAAAGAATTTAAGATAAAATATTGTCGTGTTTGAAGAAATGATCTAAGCCAAATTTCAACTTCCCATACAATAGAAAAACCAAAAATACTTGAAATTAACATCATTCGTCTACAGGCATCATGGAATTCACGCAATCATCGACAAGTAATGCCTCGATATACCAAATAAAGATTGAGAACGCTCTTTATTATCCGCTGCTTTTGTGTAACGGAAGATTGAACGCTCTTTATCAGAGATGATCGTTGGAAGTTTTGATAGACCAACGCAAATTCAAAATAAAACTCACTACTTTGAAAGTTGATATCTGTCCATCAACACCTCCTATTAATGGGCTCATATTAATGGTGTCGTACACCAATAATAGAACTTTAAAAGCATGACAGTATTTAGAAGTGATGGAAGTGCTGTTTTATATAACTCTTCCAAGACTGGATCTTCCTGAAAGTTTGCGAAAGTACTGTTCCAATGCATGCTCTTATATATGCAGCCTCTGGAAATACGACTCATATTTGATTTCTGGGACGAATGGGCTTTCCCAAGATGACGTAATATATTGTTTCCAAATATGGAGCCCATGCCCGGTCTAGTAAATGCTAGTAAGAATGGTAGTATTCCGCTGTTGTCATAAAACATTATGAACGAATAATCTCTCTCTCTCTCTCTCTCTCTCTCTCTCTCTCTCTCTCTCTCTCTCTCTCTCTCTCTCTCTCTCTCTCTCTCTCTCTCTCTCTCTCTCTCTCTCCGCTCTCTCTCTCTCTTTCTCTTTCTCTTTCATTCCCTTTCTCACCCTCAACTTCCGTATTACAATGTAATACCGTATCTCAATCCTAAATAATATTCCAATCAATCAAAACTATATATCCCGTCTGCTTTACCCCAAGTGATATTTTTGTCACTTTAAAAAAGCATTTTGCTTGTTGTCCAATCCTCTTCGTAAATCTATATATTTCTACATGTATATTATGTTTATGTCATATGTTATATTTTTTGAAATAAATATTGTTTACACCAGTAATAAATATCGTTGACTGTTAAAACTCGGAGATGATGTCTCCTAGATTGCCATGAGTATAATGAATTATGAATATATCGCCTGTATTCTGCATTATAAAATGTGTTGTGTTTCGCTATATATATGACTTGTGATTGGCCTCCGAGCTCGTAATTTAAAGATATATTATGTACTTGTTCGGGTGCGTGAAACTGACAAGTTAATAATCGTGCGCTATGTCAACTGGAGGAATGTAGTATTCTACTAACATAGCCGAAAATTTGAAGCAAATCGACCATCCCACTCCATAGAAAGTATCGTTTGAACAACGCTAAATTGTAAAATATTTACTACTTGATTCGGGACGCATCTATGGGCGATAAACTAACGAAAACGATTTCGACATCAAGAGTCACTGCATTTAATTGATATATAAGAATGACGACGTGTGTTGTCTATTTGGATATAAGAATTCTAAAAATTACTAAAATGAACAAGATTATTCTCAATTTCTATTTTATCACCCTACCGGGGTGTTTCATATCACTTTAAATATAACCAACCATTAAAGATACGGGCGGCGTTGGTGGTGGGTATGCTGTTAAAATATGCAGCTCGGTCAAAAAACGCCATAAACATAAAGAATAGTAAAATATAGACAGACTTTGTTCTTATATCAATAAGAAATATGGCATACACAGTATGTTATTGTCAAATGTTGTTCCTTTGTTATGTAAACAAAAGCAAAAAAACGTTACAGAACCTGGCTTTTGCTTAGATCCGGATATGGTAAACATAAAGAGCGTTTGTGTTACTGTTTTCCTGATATGGAAATAATAAAGAGCGTTTATATCATTTGTGTGTGACTAACCAATAGAGTTGCGCTGTGTTATGTAAACAGAAGCCACAAGTCTGTAACACGAGCAGGCTCTTGTTTACGTACACCATCGCACGTCTTGGCGACAATATACTATTTACGCGCTGATTATGTTTGGCATATGAGCAAAACTATATATTTTAATATTCCTTCTGTTGATGGCGATTTGAACAAATATGAATATTTCTGCAACGAACGCCGCCCGTGTCTTTAAGCTATGGTGTTATTTGTTATCGGCTTTTAACGAGACTTGAAATTATCTGCTCCGTGCAGCCAAAGAAATAGCGACCAGTCTGGTACATGACCGATTGAATGAAGAGAATGTCATCAATACAAAACTCAAATCTGAATCGCATTTCCAGAGACGTTATTCTGAGATAATCGTCCGCTTTTAACCCTTTACCCAACAAACCGGCCAAAAACGGCCAAATAAAGCTGCAACAGCCTAAATTATCTTGGGTCTGTCTCAATAAAACCATACAAATATGGATATCATTGGAACCGGCTCATTGACCACATTGTGATGGTTACAGTTATGGCCTGTGCCAATGCATTCTCTTATATATGTGAGTCGACCATATGTTGCCTCGCATATATAAGAGAATGCATTGGCATAAAAAAAAATCTTTTTTTAACATTTTTTATTACATTCTTTAGTAATTTTATAATTTTTAATGTATTAAGCCAATGCATTCTCTTATATATGCGAGGCGACCTATGGTCGACTCGCATATATAAGAGAATGCTTGGCACAGGGCCGTTCTGTTGGGTAAAGGGTTAAAGGGACACTGTACAATAAACCCTGTAATTTATCTCCTTTTATACTCAACATAATATATGCAACAAATGAATGAATTTGAGCCACGGATGAGTGCAAAATACACTCGATTACTTTATGAACGATGTAAAACAACATGGTAATTATAATGAGAATACATTTATTATTGAAGTCATAACTATTCATGTTGTTTGCATTGTTCATAGAGCATATGTGACCCGCCATATCAAATCCAGTCGTAAGTCGGGATTTTGTTTTACCCTGTGCCAATGCATTCTCTTATATATGCGAGTCGACCATAGGTCGCCTCGCATATATAAGAGAATGCATTGGCCTAACAATTTTTTATCATTTTAAAAAAATAAATGTTTCTTACAATTTTTAGGACATAAAATAAAAAAACATCCATTATACCCTGCAGGGAGCCCCACACATATATAGAAGCATATAGAAGAGTGTCGTCTGCTCATGTTTGTGTGGGGCTCTGTATGGGTGAAATTATAAAATTGTTAAAGAATACAAGAAAAAATTATTAAAATTGTAAAAAATCGTTAGGCGAATGCATTCTCTTATATATGCGAGGCGACCTATGCTCGACTCGCACATATAAGAGAATGCATTGGCACAGGGTATATAAGTTTCAAATACTTGAATTGGCATACTTGTTTTGGTGACACGTAAGGCGTGAAATTAAAGTATATAAGAGAATGCATTGGCACATGGTAAAAAAAATCCCGACTTATGACTGGATTTGATATGGCGGGTCACGTATGACTGTATTTGTTGCATATATTCGGTTGAGAATAAAAGGAGATGGTCCCATAAATTGACGGATTTAGTGTACAGTACGCCATTAAATGTGACTGCCTACACATATATGTGCATATGCAATATTATAAGCGTGTGGTTACAGTGTTAGCCCAGTGGTATGTCACTCTGTTTCCCCAAGTATGTATTCAATCTGGTTCTAGTTTGCCGATGAATGCACGTATGCCATGGCATTGGCGATGACACATATCGCAATCGCACACTGAAAGCGATAATAACAGACAACAGTGTACCACCACTCCAATCATCTCTTTGTCGTGAATTTGCCTCTTCAACGCTAATTGAGATTACGACAAGGATTGGGGCCCCCATCTGCCTTCTGACTGTTATTACATCTCGTTACATGCCTTCACGTATAGTATGACAAGAAGCGACACGTATAATTGCGAGGGCAATGACATGTCACAAATCTACTGTTTGATCCTGATATACGAGGGCAATGACATGTCACAAATCTACTGTTTGATCCTGATATACGAGGGGAATGACATGTCACAAATATACTGTTTGATCCTGATATAAGAGACTGCAGACTGATCCTGAAAGAAAACAACTGTCATGCAATTCGTATATTGCACAGTGTTGAGTGAAAGTTTTAGCCTTCTGGACAGTAGATTTGTGGGAAAATATTGCATTTCAATCCTAATAACATAATGTAACCCGCGGCTGTTACCCGCCATATCAAATCCAGTCGTAAGTCGGGATTTTTTTACCCTGTGCCAATGCATTATCTTATATATGCGAGTCGACCATAGGTCGCCTCGCATATATAAGAGAATGCATTGGCTTAACAATTTTTTTTAAATAAATGTTTCTTAGAATTTTTAGGACATAAAATAAAAAAACATCCATTACCCTGCAGGGAGCCCCACACATATATAGAAGCATATAGAAGAGTGTCGTCTGCTCAAGTTTGTCTGGGGCTCTGTATGGGTGAAATTATAAAATTGTTAAAGAATACAAGAAAAAATTATTAAAATTGTAAAAGATTGTCAGGCCAATGCATTCTCTTATATATGCGAGGCGACCTATGGTCGACTCGCATATATAAGAGAATGCATTGGCACAGGGTAAAAAAATGACCAGCGTATGAACATACCGATAAATACGATTGAGTATTCGTATATTGCACAGTGTTGAGTGAAAGTTTTAGGAAATAGTATCTATCATCGATTTTTATTTCGCTAATTTTTTTTATTCGACTGATTGCACTATTTATATTTAAGGCTATTTTCAGGTAAATATCGTTTGTTGGCTTCTAAAATGACGTGCACACAAAAAACTATTTATCTCTGAAAATAACATTTATAAATTTGCAAGATAATCCTTTATATCACAGCTATTAAAGGACCAACTTTCATTTGTATATCGCTCCTAGTTGATGAGAGAAAGTAATTATGGTTTTATACGAAATTTTAGAATATAAAAATATTAAGTCATGAAATACGGCATTTAGTTTTGACGATTTCCAAGAGTTCAATTAGTCTTGATTACTCAGGATAAAGAGGAAACCTCTCGGGCCTTTCATCTTTAAAACCATCCAATCAGAAATATCCTAACAGCAACGGTTTCGAAACTAGAAATACGACAGTTTAGAATTAACGATAACATTTCGCGGGAAACCTGGGTACATTTTAAAACAAAATATTGCCAGAAAAATATCATTTACATATATATTTGAAAATGTATAAGTTATTTGAGGAATTTATAATATAATCTAACTCGTAGAATATAGATATGCAAAAAAAAGTGTTTTCGCTTCAAGCGTAATTATATACAACAGTTTAGAAGCTCACCGACGTTATGGACTAAAATTCGGTAAAGTCATGCACGTTTATTTATTAGGTATATCAAATCCAGTCGTAAGTCGGGATATTTTTTACTCTGTGCCAATGCATTCTCTCATATATGCGAGTCGACCATAGGTCGCCTCGCATATATAAGAGAATGCATTGGCCTAACAATTTTTTATCATTTTTTTTAAATAAATGTTTCTTACAATTTTTAGGACATAAAATAAAAAACATCCATTACCCTGCAGGGAGCCCCACACATATATAGAAGCATATAGAAGAGTGTCGTCTGCTCATGTTTGTCTGGGGCTCTGTATGGGTGTTTGCAGTCATGCACGTTTATTTATTAGGTAGTTTATACCTCAAACCCAAACCAAACCCTCTGGAACAAAATGTCTGAAAAACTGCCAAGACGAGTGGTCAGTTTATAAACGTTACCGTATTGGAGACAACTACCGGCCTCTACGTGTATAATTGGTCGGTGTTTAGATTGTAGACATACACTGTAGAACATAAGCCGTAAATTTTACGGTAGAATACCGGCCGCTCAGTTGCCAAAATATACCGTGAAATAAACAGTACACCGTATTCTCCTATACCGTAGGTTTAACGGTTATAAGACTATGTTCGGCATCATAATTTTACGAACAATGTTTCCATTGTTTTAAGAGACAAGGCTTAAAGGTGGATTATCTCTTTGTAAACATGTATTATATAGTTACCGGGGTATAAAATATTAGATTTGAATCGAAGACTCCTGTCCGGAAATGCTTCTATCGATTAATATTAATTTTATTTCGAATATTTTCTGGTCTAAAGAGGTGTGTTTGTTCAGCTAACGAACAATAGTGGTTACTGTTAACATAGACCAGAAATTATATTGTGCAATTTTGTCACAAATAAACGTTAATTATACTCATTATCGCTTATATCTGTGGAACAAAACAATACAAACAACCAATCTGTGACATTTGACATTCGTTGCGTAGCCGTAGGAACAGCCCAGTGCTCTATATCGCAATACGGTCTCATCCTAATGGTCGGTTCTAAAAATAGTAACATAAATGGGCCCGATTTAATATTCGAAATAAAATCAATATTAATTGATAGAAGCTTTTCCGGACATAGGTCTTCAGTTCATATCTATTATTTTATACCCACGCAACTATTTAAAATTTGTTATTTAAAGAGATAATCCATCTTTAATCGAATTTCCCAATGATGGACAATCAAATTAAAAACGCAAATATGCATTTGTCAAATTCAGGTTACGCATCATTATGAAGCTCACTAAACCATGACAATTATTCAGGTTGGTAATTCTTTGTATTTGATCTTTGTTTTATACTGCTTGATTCAACCAATCTTCATATGCAGTACAGCCATTGAACTATGTAACAGAAGTCAGTACACACATACCTATGCTGATTAATTTGGCACGCATTAACGCGTAGCACAATAAAAGGGCAGTTTCAATCAATATCAAAACACTCACATTAGATCAATTTAATGATGTGTGCATATCTGTAAGGCCGTACATGAAAACAAATATTGATGCACGATTGAATGAACAATTGATCACATACCAACTAACTGCATCTATATAATTTATTTAAAGTGAGTTATTGAATTGCGAGTAATACCATTTTCGACCAGACTAAAACAAACTAATCGGGCCTTCCCCGTTTGATACACAAAGGAACAAAGGCTATCATAGTTATAACAAAACTTTATGTAAGTTTCAAACACTTGACTTGGCATACTTGTTTTGATGACACGTAAGGCGTGAAATTGTACAGTCACTTATACAATTACTCTTCATGTCTTAATACATAGCAGATATTGGGTGCACAGTGCACGCAGGCATCACAATACTATCAATAACATGCAGTAACAGATGGTTGGATTGAAACATTCAATATAATAGCAAACTCTGTAACAGTGCATAATAACTGGCGATGACTTGGAGACAATGTTCTCATATACACATAATCATGTTTCGATGAAAATTGATAACACGTTACATCGGTCCGTATAATGGTTGAAGTGAACGTATTGTAATAACAGCTTGTTACTGGGGCCACAATTAAAAATACATCCGTTTCAAACTGACCCTGCCCTATGTTTCAAGAGTGGGTAGCTAGGTAGGGATATCTTTTTACTTATGTAAGAGGCCACTGGATAGGTTTAATCAATCAATCAATGTTTTATTTCCCTCCTTCCATATCTTGGAACTGGAGGTTTCAATAAATAATATATATTATATAGATGTAAACATCAACATAATATAATGCAATGAGTCAAGAATAAAATGTGAGGTCATTGGGATATGTAGGAGGGTATCTGAGTGATCGCGTGATATCTCGAAATATCAATCTGCTACGTACTGTGAGAAGCAGTTGTAAAACTGATTGAGCATAATTTCGCTAATTTGACAAGTTTTGTCTTGTTTGTTGTGTTGAATAATGCAACCAATTGATCTCTTCTTTAGTGGGTGTGAAAATATTGGCTGACATGGGTGCGACGTGCTGATTCTAACGAACTTACATACAAGTATATAATGATATTCGTCTCCCGTCTCTTGTTTGCCACAAAGATGACACATTGCCGAGGTTTCTGACTTTCCAGCTTGCAACTTCTATGGGGAGTCGGTTGTTTCTTGATCTCATTCGAGTAATGGATTCTCTTAGTTTATATATATATCTTTCTACCCCAAACGATTCTTTAATACCACGGTATATTTCGCACTTACTTTTCCCTCGCATGTCTTCAGTCCACTCGGCAATAAAAATGTCCTGGTGATCCAAGAAGTGCACGTAGCCGGCGAAACCCAAGTGATAATTGGTCCAGATAACATGAACTTCTTCCGATTACATTCCACCACCAACAGGCTGATGATTATGACTAAATCATTTTGGCAAAGACTGGCGATAATTTATCTTCATGATTAGCGTTTGTGATAAAATAATTGATTTGATTTGAATTGAATTTGATTTGAATTTGGAAGTCATGATTAGTTGATTGGATTCTTTACTGGGTCGTGTGGGTTTTCTGGGACGTCCAGCATGGATATAGTTGGTTCATCATCCTGGTCCTGAACTCATCGACTGGAATGATGGTGACTATTTCCGTTGGTATAGCATTCCATTCTCTTATGGTCCGGGGAAAGAAAGAAAATTTGTGGTAATCGTAGTTGGATTGTGGAATTAGGTAGCCAGCCGCATTAGTGTGGCTGGATTCTCTTGTTCTTTTAGCATATTCATCGATTTTGATTGCAGCATGTTGATGGTGGATTTTGTGCATCATGAATAATCGAGCCTGGTGCTTCCTTGACTGTAAAGAGTGCCATCTCAGTTGATCTATCATGTCTGATACGCTGGATGTTCTTCTGTATCTGTTGAGAGCATATCTAGCAGCGCGTCGTTGAACTTTCTCCAATGCATCTACATTCTTGTCTATATATGGGTCCCATACAGTCGGTGCATATTCCATCAATGGCCTTAACAAAGACGTGTACGCAGTCGCCTTCAGATGATGAGAACTTATCTGTAGATTTCTCTTCAGAAAATTCAGCGTCCTGTTAGCCTTGGCAGCTGTATTGTCTATATGCTGATTCCAGGACATATTTGATGTAATAGTCACTCCGAGATATTATGTCTTCTGCACCTTTTTTAATTGTATCCCATGGAGTGAGTATTCTGAATTGATAATATTCTGCGAATGGGTTATATGCATTGCTTCACAGTTAGCTGGATTGAAGCTCATTTTCCATTTATTCTCCCACTCTTCTAGTGATCTGATGTCCTTTTGTAGTTCCTCTGCATCTTCCGGTGTATGTATAGTCTTGTATAACATAGTATCATCGGCAAATAGTCTTACATTTGATCTTATTCCTTTATCGAGGTCATTTATGTAGTAGAGGAACAGACTATGTCCCAACACAAATACTTGTGGAACTCCTGATGTAACTCTTCCTTCGTATGACTTCTCTCCATTTACTACAACATTCTGTCATCTATCTTGTAAGAAACTTCCTATCCATTTGTTGGTTTTGCCATCAATTCCATAGGTCTTAAGTTTATATAGTAAGTGGTTGTGGCTGACCTTATCAAACGCCTTGCTGAAGTCAAGGAAAATTACATCTGTTTGCAGTCCATTGTTTATATTGTTTGTAATATCTGCAGTGAATTCAATTAGCTGTGTTTCACACGACCTCTTGTCTCTGAATCCATGCTGTTTGTCAGTTAATATCAGTTGTTCTTTTCCATGTTTCATTATGTTGCTACAAATAATATGCTCCATTATTTTACATGTTATGCATGTCAGTGATATTGGTCGGTAGTTAGCTGTGTCATTCTTCTTTCCTTTCTTATATACTGGCACAACGTTTGCTTTCTTCCATACGGATGGCACTTCTCCAGTTCCATATGACTTTCTGAATATTGCTCCTAAAATCATGCATATAGTGGGTGCCAGGGTCTTTAAAATTAATGGGCTAATCTCATCTGGTCAAGGTGCTTTATGGATATTCAACTCTCTCAGAAGTTTTTCTATCCCAGGGTCAGTAATTTCTATGTCTTCCATTGATGAGTAAGATAATAATTATTACTCAAGGTGCTGTAATCGTCCTGTTTGTTGAAGACGGACTCAAATTGTCGGTTTAGTGCATCAGCTTTTTCTTTTGGAGTTTCAAACCTTTCCCCATCAACTTCCAGCATCTCCACGCCAGATTGTTCCGTCTTCATATGCTTCACATAAGTCCAGAACTTCTTCATACATTTGAACGTATCCTTTTCTTCCTTCATCGGTGTTACCATAGAATCAACATAGTCCCAGTATGCTCGCCTCATTTCCTTTTGGATATTTCTTTTTAATTCTTTGAACTGAGCGGCTCTATTATCTTTCTCATGGACTCCGCCCGTGTTCCTCTTCATACTTTTATGTAGCCGGTCCCTTTTTCTCATCATTTTCCTGATGTTTTGTGTCATCCATGGAAGCTTGTCCTTCTTCCGGGCAAATTTGTGTGGGATGAACTTTCTAACACCTTCAGTGATTGCTTGCTGGAATATTGTATATAATTCAGTGTGATTCCTTCTTGCTCTGTATATCATGGTTAGTCTCTGTCATAAGTTTGCTGAATTCAGACCAGTCAGCCTTTCCATAAATTGGAATTTCCCTTTGCTTCTGCATATTCTGCATAATTGGAATTTCTATCTCTACCTTTGGAATATCATGGTCTGAAATGCCTGGAAGTATGTTGACATGGCAATCAGCTTGTGGGTAATTTGTTGCTATCAGGTCTAGTGTAGATTCTCCTCTTGTATTCTCTTCAACTATTTGTCGTAAGCAACTATCATCTATTATATCCTTAAATTTTGAGTGGAGTTTTGGGTAGTTGCATTTTTTTGGTAGTTGCATGACACCTAGGATGGCATTGAGACAAGAAACAGGACCCAATTCTCAGCTATTGTTTTTTTTTTCACAGAGCCAACATGAGGTCAAGACCCGATTTGTTTAATGTTCAAAATTTGAAAATGAAAAACCTGAGCTGTTTAACCCTTTACCCAACAAACCGGCCAAAACCGGCCAAATAAAGCTTCAACAGCCTAAAATATCTTTGGTCTGTCTCAATAGAACCATACACATATGGATATCATTGGAACCGGCTCCTTGACCACATTGTGATAGTTACAGTTATGCCCTGTGCCAATGCATTCTCTTATATATGCGAGTCGACCATAGGTCGCCTCGCATATATAAGAGAATGCATTGGCCTAAAAAAAATCTTTTTTTAACACTTTTTACCATTTTTTCTTACATTCTTTAACAATTTTATAATTTTTAATGTGTTAAGCCAATGCATTCTCTTATATATGCGAGGCGACCTATGGTCGACTCGCATATATAAGAGAATGCATTGGCACAGGGCCGTTCTGTTGGGTAAAGGGTTAACTCCCTATGAAAATCATCCTGACTGGAAATGCAAAAGTAATATGAGGCCAATACAATATTATTAGTAGGGAAGTTTATGGTAGGGTCAGAGGGAACACATTTTATTTTTATTATGGCCAGCTGGGTGGAATTTGATACGTGATCATCCATCAGTTAATTCTACATCATTTGATTGTTGTTCCTAGTGGGTGAATAGTCGATATGTATATCACGACACTATAATGACAGTTACATATGGTTCGACAGAAACATTTAAGACAATAGCAGACTCCGTATTAACTGAGAGATGGCTTGGCGACAAGGTTCTCATAGCCACCCTTGTTTCGCTAAAACAGTCACTAGTGGTTACTTTGGTGCGTTTATCATCATGTGTAAGTTTCTGTTCTTTGAAACGGTCACAACACTCTCAAGTTCTACAGTCAACACTGCACGAATACTACCCCACGGCCACAAATTTGAGGATCGTTGTGCAAACAAACATCGTGCCCGGTCCACCTACAAACCGAAATCAGGCAGTCTCAACATTATTCCAGCACTGTAGAAGTCACTTTTAGCTAGGGGATTTATTAGGAGAATACGACCATAACGGTTATGGAAGAACGTAACTAAAACTGGATGACAAAACTGGTAACGCGGCCGGAATGTACAGTAATGCCCTCAATAATCACTGAGAGCTTCCCGATGAATGGCAACAAGCCATATTTCAGACAAAATCCTGAAAAGTTACCCATAATTCTGCTGTGGTTAGGGAATCGATTATTTAGGGCGTTACTGTATTTTACATTGAAAACCATCATAAATAATAGAATAGGCAAATATCCGCGGAATATTCTTATCAGTTATATCCATATTTTCATCTACGTGATCACATATAAGAAACATTCAGTCACAGACAAACCCAAGATTCATAGCGAATTACCCACGATTACAAATTAACGGTATATACTGTACAAGTAGGAATTGCGGTATGTACTCATGAAAGTATAATACTGTGATTCAAATCAATATGTTACAGTGTAGCCTTAGACAGAGCACATCACAACAGTCCTTGTCTCAATGGCGTTTTACTATATAGTTGAGAGTGGTCCTCGTCTGAGGGAACTATAAGAGCTTATATGGATACGGTGACAATCTAAGGGAACTATAAGAGCTTCTATGGATACGATGACAGTACAGACAATCTGCTCTGAAGTGTTTCGATAAACAGGAAACAGCCTGGAGGACTTGAGTGACATTGACGCGATTCGCTCGATCGCGAGAATGGGGTTGTCAGGGACTGAATGGCCGGATGCGTTACTTCCTGTTTAAACCTGGTCGTGGGAACCTTCAGGATTAAACCACCATCTGACAGTTAAAAGCATAGCTTAAACCCGAGACCATCGGTCTAAGTGGCGCAGTTGTCATCTCGGGTTTAAATCCGGACCATGGATTAGCAGTAATGTCTCCATATAGTCGAGTACAATGATCGTAAACTTGCGTAATGCAGACCGCGGCGTTCTATCGACCACTAAAATAGACAATTAACATACCGAACATGTTATTAATTGGAATTGTATAAGTGTTCACACATATAGAGTGAATAGGGATAAGGTTTTTTTGGTCAAATTCTATCTATATATTTTTTTGCGTTCTATAACCTTAAACTGCCAATTGAACCATATCATTCGAGGGTCCAGCAAAATGGAGTTTTGGGAGGCCAGAACTTACGTGACGAATCCGTCTTTTCTGGACCGCGGTTTTACAATTGTTGCACAATCAGTTCAATGTGTGGATCTATGAATAATCTCGATTGACGGCGCGTCTATAAGATGAGTATGGCGAATTTGTTTAATCTCAATAAAACCGTACATATTCATACACTATTTGAGATAAAATATCAAAACAAGTATACATGTGAAATTAATATTTACAAGTGATCAAGCAAATTACATATACAATAAACACAACACTCATATATATATAAGCGTACGCTTGTTTGTGCTAAATAAGGGCGAGCCAGTAGCTATTCCACCGGCCTGCTTGTGGTCCGCCTGGTAACTGGGTAATGACCATAGGTCGCCTCGCATATATAAGAGAATGCATTGGCCTAAAAAAAAAAAAAAATTAACACTTTTTACCATTTTTTCTTACATTCTTTAACAATTTTAAAAATTTTAATGTGTTAAGCCAATGCATTCTCTTATATATGCGAGGCGACCTATGGTCGACTAGCATATATAAGAGAATGCATTGGCACAGGGCCCTTCTGTTGGGTAAAGGGTTAACCAGTTTCTTCCATTCGACACCTGACGGAAATGAGCCTGAGTTGAGATACGATATAAGGTAACAGTCGAGACCATACTTGGATAGCAACGGCATTATGTCTTTGATGAATCCAGAAATAACGCGGCCATACAACACACACTGATAAACTCTGTGAATGAATATCTTGAGTGGAGTTTGATGACTAAGTGGGAGATGAATGAGTTTTTCGACAAAGCACAATTTCCTGATGTGGATGTGTCTCTCAATCGGCATGATTCCTAAGAGTCCGAGAGCAACATTAGTACGAGTCCGAGTAGGGAGGGATTGCATGTGTTTCACACAGATTATGAAAGATCGTTCCAGTGTGAGAATTGCAGCATAGTTGTTTAATGGAAGAAGTTCACATCCATACAGAGCTCTTGGTAGAACAACGCATTTGAGGAGTTTTGACATAGCTGCTGGCGAACATTCTTTTACCATTCGATTTCCGGCTAAGGCGAAGTATGTGCTTCTCAGTTTGTCTGCCATTAAATTTACCCGGGATGCTGTATTGTTCGACTTCCCTTGTAGAATGCCGAGGTGGGTGCACTCTGAATTTTCTATGAGGTTTTCTCCAGGGTCCCCGTTTGGAGGGGGGTGTCCACCTTAAAAATTCCAACACCCCATAAGGTTGGAAAATCCCCCGCCAAATCCCAAATGTCCCTGAGTGCCTGTGTATATAATGACATTCCACTCTCTGCCGACTTAAGTGTGGTTGGAACATAGAAGAGTGCCATCGGTTGCCACCTTCGCATATGCTACAGAATTTGTAAATTTGGTGATGACGTATTTCGTCAATATTTAATGAGTTGTAAGAACATTATTTCAAGAATGATGACACAGGAAGTAATACAATGAATCATGTGTGACATATCGCGAATTTATATTAGCAAATGTGACCCGCCATATCAAATTCAGTCGTATGTCGGGACTTTTTTACTCTGTGCCAATGCATTCTCTTATATATGCGAGTCGACCATAGGTCGCCTCGCATATATAAGAGAATGCATTGGCCTAACAATTTTTATCATTTTTTTTAAATAAATGTTTCTTACAATTTTTAGGACATAAAATAAAAAACATCCATTACCCTGCAGGGAGCCCCACACATATATAGAAGCACATAGAAGAGTGTCGTCTGCTCGTTTGTCTGGGGCTCTGTATGGGTGAAATTATAAAATTGTTAAAGAATACAAGAAAAAATTATCAAAATTATAAAAAATTGTTAGGTCAATGCATTCTCTTATATATGCGAGGCGACCTATGGTCGACTCGCATATATAAGAGAATGCATTGGCACAGGGTAAAAAAAATTCCCGACTTACGACTGGATTTGATATGGCGGGTCACAAATATTCCCCATTGCGTTGCAAATATTCACACTGATCCATGCGAACATTCGCATCATACAACGAACGGAGTATGACATAATTCACACTTCTACTCCACAGAATGAGTTGCTAATGCAATACAAAATGCACAACTCTGAATAATAAATTTAACGACATAATATGAACTCCAGATTATGTTATGTTTATATCCGAGATGATGCGAAAATATGATCTCCATCGCTCCATTGGTCGCGGAAATTTATGTTACAAAACCATATACGTATATATAAGAAATAAGCCCAGTTATCCATAGTGCTAATAAATTCTAGCATTCATCCATAGCATATCAGTACCAACATCGTGGGGTTATTAATGTTCATTATATGACTGTATTTGTTTTCACTAAATATCAATATTATTTGGTGATATATTTCCTATCAATCGGATCATGATAGTAACGTGAACTGAATCCATATAATGCGCTTAGCTCCGGAAAATTTTTCGGCTTAAAAATAAGCAGATAGTATGTTTCTTTTATTGCGCGGTTTAATCAGTGTACATGCACAGAAAGACTAATGCAGTGCGTGTTCGATTTGTGTTCAGACTTCTAAACTAGAATTAATTTTAAAATAAGCAAATCCCGTCGAGCTCCAAGATGAAGCTTGATAATTGTGACTTAGCACGGCCGATTTCGACATAGACTTGCGTATCCGAGTTTTTAGATGGAACTGGATTGGGACTAAATAATAATATTGACAGCTTAGCTTTAACCACAATTTGTATTATTCGTGCTGCTATACTACTATTAATACTACTACTTGTGATAGTATACTATCCAATAGAGTGGTAACCAGACAACATGTATATCTAGTTTGCCATACCAAAATGAACCAGATAATTGTCCAGTTAACGTGTACAACAAGTCTTCTCGTCACGTCTCGCCGAGAAGGCGAGATGCCGGATCAGAGTCGCTGCTGCAACTTGCCCTCTGAGTGACATCTAAACATCTTTAAACAACTATATAATCGTTTACCAGGAGCACTGCACATGTATAGCTAGATATGAGGTTATATGTTGTACATGTAGCATGCACGTTTCAAACAAACACGGTTGTGATCATGGTTCCACCATGCAAGGTGGAGAAACAAAGATTCTATTTCCGCTTCGAGCTAACTAAAGTCCAGTTGCTGTTTGAAGGCTGGAATTATGCTAGTAATATGCTAAATCCCGGTATGATTCCGGAAATCAAAATATGTCAATAAATACGTTCAGCGCTTGCATTCTTGTATTCTTGTAATCAATAAGGCGCATAAATAGGATTTGGATTCTAACATTCCACAAAGCCAAACATGGTAACGTGACAATAGAAATTCCTAGCGACTTGGAAAAACACCACTCTCTACGAAAGGATTTCACCCTAACAGCGACAGTTATAACTTATAAATATATAGCTTCTATACTGTAGAACGGCAAATGACTAACAATTTGAAGTGGCTATATCTCTTGGAGATGACTGATTATGATTCCTTCAAGAAAACTCTGATAGTTTACTTTAAATTCAGTGACACAATAGCATGTTGATGACATTATGTTACAATAATTATCAATCCACATTAACTCTTTCGGTGAGCCTTATGGCCTTTGGCGAGTAATAATATATCATGTAATTGTAAACAAATAGCCATTTAAAATTGTCATCATGGGGACCGGAACACACGAAATCGCTAATCGCAAAACAGGATTATAATATATCACAAATTCAAATCAGCTAACGACGGATAACTGTGGGCAGGTTCATCGGAACCGTAACCTGAATGGATACGCGCTTTCAAACTCCATGCAGGGTTTACCTCCCTTGGTGATGCGGTAAGACCGCTGCTGCCGGCGACATTTTACCCACATTTGGTGGACTTCCGCGATATTAAGATATATACTAAGCGAACAGAGCAACATGCTGCCCTTGTTAAGCACACAAAATATCGAACAAAATTCGTGCCAACTTTGAACCTTACGTTTGAAAAGTCCCACTAAAACCGAAGAACTATATTTCGAAACGGTGTGATTCGGTTCTCCGATTATTTTATCAACACAAAAGTCTAAACGCACGTGTACGACGTTATCACAACTCACACAGCAAGTCAAACACAAGACTTCTAATTTGCTGCAATTTGACGAATAGCTTGCGAAAATCGTCAACAAAACTACCGCTCTGATTTTCCATTCTGTCATTATGTTTTAGTGCGGGAATTGTTCTCAAAGCACATAGGTCCTTCGGGCCGGGTGCGAATTGTTATTGATGTATAATATTTGTATAATTTGTAATCATGCACATGTCACGAAAATAAATGATACAACAACAACATAGAAAATTTGGGTTTCGCCATTTTTGCTGGAAAACCCCATGCTAAATATAGACACACAGACCAGTACCCAGCCGGTGACAGAGTCAGAAAGGAAGTATGACTGGTGCGCTCTGGTAGAGATTGACGCGCTTTTCCACATAAGAATATCTATGTGCCAAGTTAATGGGCGGAGTTTCAGACAGAAGGCACACGATCGGTCGGGCTGATGTCTTCCGGAATGAAATACTAAATTCAATTCATATTTTGCAGCATAAGGATGTAATTCCACCAGATCTTTGACTCGGTTGTATTAATTAATTAGGCATCCAGTGATACATACATTAATTAGGCATACAGTGATACATACATTAATTAGGCATACAGTGATACATACATTAATTAGGCATACAGTGATACATACATTAATTAGGCATACAGTGATACATACATTAATTAGGCATACAGTGATACAAGTTTCGACGCATATGACCCGATAACCCGAGGTTAACAACTTATTTACCAAACACTAATTGACGAGTATTTCTCTTGTGAAATGTTCTGATATACTCAGTTCAACGAACGGTCATTTTAACCATTGCTGAACTTTTTATCTGAACATTTCCCAGAAAAGAATATGAATCTTTCTTCACTATTATCTGCTCATATGGCTGTTGTCTGCTTATATTTCCTGAACATCCCTCCAGAAGAATAATAATAGACCATTCGAACTTGTATAAGCTTGTTGCAACATATCGGAGAATTCATTTAGTAAAGAAATGGTAAAGAATGAGAGAAAAAAACAACATAAACGACACATACCTATATGATGCAGCTCGATGTGACCTTGATGTGTATCTGGGGGAAACAAATAAAATAACAAAACTCAGGGTGTTGTCTATCGACCAGGTTAATCCCAACATGCACAAACATCGGCATTATAAACACTCCATGTGCTGTATTCTGCATCACGCGTGTAATATTGATTGCAATCGGAGGAAAATACAAAAGAAAATATGTGCCCTCACGTGCGAGGTCAATCAGGACTCAACTTATGTGAGCGGATGTAAATATTCTCCGTAAATTGGAAGGCTTAAGAATATGTATAAGAAAGCAAATATTTTTCCGGGAAGTTGGACCTGAAATCGATATCGGCGGTTAAGATGGATGTCATGTGCGACATTACCTTACACAATCGATGACGGTATACTTGGTGATAGGGAATTACTCCTAATGATTAGATAATTCATAGAAATTACGTCAACCTCGCCATCAAGTGCGCATTAATTGCGCAGCGAAGGGAATGCACGGGCTACACAACACATAATGCGTGCTGGTCTGGAAGGACGAGAAACTGTTCTGTCTTATGTCAATCAAGATACACATTAATCCCCAGGCTATGTTGGTGTAAGCCGTCGATATACGTCACAGTACCTTAACACATTCATGGGAGCTACGCTAGTGCAGCATTAAAGACGCTCATATATGCGAGTCTCCAATAGGGAGTCAAGGTAAAGATTTTGTAGGCCAATGCAGTGGCACAGGGTTTTCGCAAAATTTCAGGAAGCTCCCGTCAAGAAAGAGTTAACGTAGCGCAGATATGGCTAATTTCAACATTGATGGTCTTGGCAAATTTTTCAGAAACAATCTTCCAGAATTGAAGTTAGTTCTTGATATTTATAGATTCATCGAAAAGCTGGAGCACTTACCTAATGCAAATATTGGTTTATTTTGCAGCAAAAGATAGTAATAGCTAATTTATCTTCAACTTGCATTGTGAAAACTGAGATATGTGTGCCAGGTTGCCTGGGAGGAAAATCCATTATTTACACTATGTTTAATTTGAATACTCAATATGGGGAAAAATAGAATTGACATCAGACATTGCTATTATAATGAATTGCTTTGAAACTCCATGTCCGGTACTAGCGGGTCGTCATAGCACCAAAATGGCAACGAGGACTTCAAATTAAAACCGATTGTGTTAAATCTGTTGTTTTATGTTGTCATCCAATTAAATTATTCACAGCAGTTTTAAACAAATTATTTTTTGATGGTGGACTAGCTAATAATTGAATGACTATTAAATACTTTTATATATTATAAGATGTTGTTTTTAAGAATATATTGTCATGGGAACGAAATGTGTATTATCTCCAGGCGAATGACATTCATTCTATAATATCAGCGGTGTTCCTTATTTTTGAAAATCTTTGAGTGTGTGTTTCAAGTAATTTTCGACACTTCCTTAACCCTTTCGTGACGGGGGCTGCACTGTTGCAACATTAAAGACCCATGGCAGTGCATATTCTTATATATACGAGTCGACCATAGAGAGCCTCGCATATATAAGAGAATGCACTGGCTTACAAGGTCAGGGTAAATATTGTTAGGCCAATGTATTATCTTATACATGTATATATGCGAGGCTCCATATGGTAGACTCGCATATATTAGAGAATGCATTCATTGCATTGGCACATGGTTTTCGTAAAATTTCAGGAAGATCCACTCATGAAAGGGTTAAAACAACACTTCCTGGTTTTCCAAAGGAAATCGATGTTCTCTATCAAAGTGAAACTATTTGAACTAATATACCAGTGAGTATACTAGAGCATACTATTAGCTTTCTGTTTGTGTGATATTTATAGGGATTCAACTATACAGTTTGATTCAATTTAGATTTTAAAAATATTTTTTTTTTATAAGTCGCCCTTTGAATCTCAAATGTAGATATAATACATCAATCAATGAATGGTTTACAATGAATGTAGCTCAGAGGCGTCAAGTATTTACACCCTTTCTATTAAAACATCATTGATGAGTAGTTATCCCATAGGAAATGTTCACATAATAAGTTCAACAATATCGTTTTGTTGAACTTATTATCTAAACATTTCCCCTTTTGCATTTTCAGTTGTCTATCGTCTGCTGTTATCACTTGAACATCCCTCTAAATCAATAGTAGACAATTCCGATGTGTACTTTGTAACTGACAGGGAGAATCCATTTAGTATAGTAAGGGTTAATTGCCATGTGTGAGGAATTGCGATTTATTACACGCTTAAAAACACACTTCCATCAACACCCTGCTATTGATAACTATACTATTATCACAACCCACTTTCAAATTTGGTATCTAAATGTGATGATACAAACACTTTTTTATATTCGAGTGTTATAGCAATAGTAGACTGTTAGTAGTAGTGGTACAAGAACAGCTAGAATTATCATTCTATGATTATTATAACATTGAATCACAGCACATGAAGTTGCTTCACTACTGTCTTGTCACGTACGACCATGACGAAAATATTACTTCCCGGTTCCGTTCTATTTACGAACACAAACAGGCCCGAATAGTCTTGCAGATTCGGAAAATGCGCGGTGCAGTCTTACTCGTCTCAGCTGATACGCTGGTAGCGGTTTCTGACAACTAATGAGGGTTATTAAACCCAACCTGCTATAGATCCGGGGTTACATGTATATATTATCTTTTGTATTATAATCATACTATATGACTATTGTATATAACTCTGTTTCTCAATATCCGTTACATGTAATTTCCATGTGTTTATTTGGATGAGAGAATAAAGCACATGTAAAAACCATATTATTCTTCAAGCGATTCCACACGAAACTGACGTCACATGACGTAAATGACCTTCGCCCAACCATCACACAAAACAAGCCCTGTTTGTGTCCGAATAAACCTTGTTACGCGCGCCGCGTGTATACTAATGTACAAATTCTCGTTTCGCCTGGGCGCTGGAGTTTACGTTGGGGGTTTTATTTATAGAAAAATCAGGAAAATTGGGAATTTTTGGGACGGATTTAAAAGTCAAACTGCGCGACCAGGAGGCCGAGTCCGGTAAAAGGTGTAGTTGGGAATTTCAATTTCGTTTATTGTCCTTTACATTATTATGTCAATAATGTTGATTTTTGGTTTGTGGCAAGCTATGTCAATTACAAATAAAAGAAATGAAAAATATAATTTGTAAGTCTTATATTTCAACTTTTATAGATATTTTTCGTTCTGCAGCCCACTGAGGGGTGTGGTCGGAGACGGCCGAGTCGGCCGCCGATTCGTTAATTAGGTGCTGGTTGTTATGGTTATTTTAACGGAATTCTGAGTTGGTCATTCGCGAAACCAATATATTTTATATTCTATAATTAGAATCATGGGTATATAATATATCATCTTGAGCGCGTTACCATTTCTGACTATGGTTTTCTTGCAAGTCTTTGTTTTTCCTATCATCCCGTGCTGACATTCATACCGTATCGACAAACCCATTAACATCCTCGTGTCGTTTTGTGAGGCTGGAACAAAGTGGACACCTCAAAGCTACTCGTGATCTTCAATTCTTCGTGCATCAAATTTCTCACTGTATCATGCACGCCCCGGTAATCGATTCTTACGTGTATCGTGCACGCCCCGGTAATCGATAAAGAGGGGTTATTGTACCGTGATACCCTCCGGTATACATAGCAGGATTTATCTTTTTCTGCAACTTAGTAATTACACGCTTGGTTTGATAGCGATATACAGCAATCTGTCTACGAACACTGGTCAAGACCAAGATGCGTTACATGACACGCTATTAAATATGATTAAATGTTATATGTTACCATACAGCAAATTAGCTTCATTTCTCGGGGCAAAAGTCGAAAGGACGTAACTCATTTGAACATTCAAATTAAGTACACATACTTTAGGAGATGGGATTTTATATGCTGATAAAGTATATACTTCCACTGACGCAATTGATGCGAAAAATTGAAAACACGTCGTTTTCAAGTTCACGCACTGAAGCTGCGAAGACAACATTTTTCGCTCAAAGATTATAATTAAAATATAGTGCACACCTATCCATAAATCACTCCAAATTCCAAATGATTGAACAGGAATTGTGAGTCTTCTGCTCTTCTTTCGTCAAAATATCAGGACCCACCCCCGCTGTATAACAAACCATTTCAATGTATATTTCTGTTAAGCAACTACCATCAAACAGTAAATGAAAAAAATAGATTGACTTTATTGTTCTTATTGCCATTAAATAATATCTCTCCAATAATGACATTTTGCTTGTCAAGACCATTCTTTTGTAAAATAGCTACAAAACTCCAATTAGTCCAATAATATACGAAAGTGTAATCAACACAGTCTTGGCGGCAAACATTGGAAAAGGTCAAAGCATTAAGAAATATTCTGAAAATCATATCTAGACTAAAATATTTGAACTTACTGTACACGTATAGCGATGTTTGTTGACATATCACTGTAACAGTTTTGTTTACATATTAAAGACATATTATTTACTTGCTTGGGTGTGTGGAACTGATAAGTTAGTATCCAGGCACTATGCCAACTGGATGAATGTAGCATTCTACCAACATCGCCGAAAATTTTAAGCAAATCAACCATTCCCTAGAAAACATCGTCTCCACTACGCTCAATTGTAAATATTTATTACTTGATTCGGGACGCATCTATCGGCGATGAACTAACAAAAACGATTTCACCATCGAGAGTCAATGCATTGAATTAATATGTAAGAATGACGGTGCGTGTTGTCAATTTGGATATAATATTTGTAAAAATTACTATTTTGAACAAGATTAATCTCCATTTATATTTGATCACCCTGCCGGAGTGTTTCACATCACTTTAACAATCATTTCAACACGCAAAATGCTGTTATTTGCGAACTATCCAGCACTGAAGGCAGATAAATGTTCTTTATTTTTAAACACATCAGAATTTGACTGACAATAGACGCTCTTTGTTGTTTGGAGGTGAAGACCAATGGATTATATGGCATGATTAAGTTTCAGAGGTCCGCAGCTGCGATGTGTGTGAAAATAGTTCCCGTATTTTAAAAGTTAAACTAAAACCGATCTATTGTATTATGTTAATCGTCGGGGCACCTATAACACATGCACACATCTACATCGCTGTCCATTCTACAAGGCACCCATCATAATTTCAGGACACGAAATTCAATTATCATTGCGGTCCAATCAATCAAGGTGATTCGTTTTGGCGTTGGCATCTGTGCTCGATCCTTCAACATGCTTCGATCGCATGGTGGCCATGATATATATTTTTCAGTTTTGCAATGCGACTTTTTTCGTGTCTTCATATGGTGGTAATCATCTATGCTATATGTACCTTTATTATATGATCCTATCATTATTCCATTCAATAAAACCATTCTATAAATGGTGATATGCAACGTTCGTTGCATAACAGGAACTAATGCCAGGTTCTTTTTACTTTTGATTTCCGATTTGCCATTGGTTTACATTCCGTACCAGCGTAAGCTACGTCTCATAATACAATGACCAACACTATTTTATCAACAGACTCCAATAAATGAAAAGTTTGAAAAGCGATTCAATACGTCAAAGATCCTTTAATTATCAGGGACTATTTCTTTACGCGGGCAAACAACGCATAGTTACACGAAACGTCATAGCAAACAACGCATAGTTACATGAAACGTCATAGCAAACAACGCATAGTTACATGAAACGTCACAGCAAACAACGCATAGTTACATGAAACGGCATTGCAAACAACGCATAGTTACATGAAACTTCATAGCAAACAACGCATAGTTACATGAAACTTCATAGCAAACAACGCATAGTTACATGAAACGTCATAGCAAACAACGCATAGTTACATGAAACGTCATAGCAAACAACGCATAGTTACATGGAACGTCATAGCAAACAACGCATAGTTACATGGAACGTCATAGCAAACAACGCATAGTTACATGAAACGTCATAGCAAACAACGAATAGTTACATGAAACGTCATAGCACGTCAATGTTAGTTTCACGTCCCATCTGTTGCTCTAAGTATGCTTATCGAGATTTTTATCGTGTATTAAATAGAATCTAAAACTCGTCCCCAGTTTATAGCGGAATTTACAAAACTCGTCCAGTAAACTAGGTATGGACTCGTTGTGTAAATTCCGCTATGAACTGGGGCCTCGTTGTAGATCCTATATTTATGCTATGCGACTTTACACTGAAGTACACAATAATAATAATGTATAGCATTTGTAAAGCGCCTTTCCCATGAGGCCCAAAGCGCTCAAAGTTTTACAATTATTACCCTGATGAGCCTGAACATTCAGTAACCATCTACTGCTCCCCGGGGACAGGGGGAGGTACAGCCGGGAGTATGCGAGGATACCATATGGCTAGCATACTGACAAGATCTTTCACTGCTCATTATCAGGTACCCTTGTAATGCATGGGTGGTGCAAAGCAGACACAGTACGAGCGACCTTGCTCAAGGGTCACAACTTGGCGCGAGATTCAAACAGTGTACAATCCAACAATTGCACATCGCCCAAGTCGGCCAAGCCACTGCTGTGTGGAAACTCATTACAGACCACCAGCCAGCCGCGAACTCGCCTCGCTGTGTTGACAGCGAAGACAAGTCCAACGCGCTAACCACTGGACCACGGAGCTCCACAACACCGGTTCGCATTATATAAGGCAAACATAATAATTCCAGGGCACGAATTTCGATGGCATATTGCGGTCCGATCAATCGCGAGCGATTCGTTGGCAAGTTTTCTCGAGTCTTCAACAACCTGCGAACGCATCGTGGTCATGACAGATTGTTTACAGATTACAACCTACGAACGCATGGTGGAAATGACAGATTGTTTACAGAGTACAACATACGAACGCATGGTTACCATGACAGATTGTTTACATATTACAACCTACGAACGCATGGTGGAAATGACAGATTGTTTACATATTACAACATACGAACGCATGGTGGCCATGACAGATTGTTTACATATTACAACCTACGAACGCATGGTGGAAATGACAGATTGTTTACATATTACAACCTACGAACGCATGGTGGCCATGACAGATTGTTTACAGATTACAACCTACGAATGCATGGTGGAAATGACAGATTGTTTACATATTACAACCTACGAACGCATGGTGGCCATGGCAGATTGTTTACAGATTACAACATACGAACGCATGGTAGCCATGACAGATTGTTTAAACATTACAACCTACGAACGCATGGTGGAATTGACAGATTGTTTACAGATTACAACATACGAACGCATGGTGGAAATGACAGATTGTTTACAGATTACAACCTACGAACGCATGGTGGCCATGACAGATTGTTTAAAGATTACAACCTACGAACGCATGGTGGCCATGACAGATTGTTTACAGATTACAACCTACGAACGCATGGTGGAAATGACAGATTGTTTACAGATTACAACCTACGAACGCATGGTGGCCATGACAGATTGTTTAAAGATTTCAACCTACGAACTCATGGTGGAAATGACAGATTGTTTACAGATTACAACCTACGAACGCATAGTGGAAATGACAGATTGTTTACAGATTACAACTTACGAACACATGGTGGAAATGACATATTGTTTACAGATTAAAACATACGAAGGCATGGTGGAAATGACAGATTGTTTAAAGATTACAACCTACGAACGCGTGGTGGAAATGACAGATTGTTTACAGATTACAACCTTCGAACGCATGGTGGAAATGACAGATTGTTTAAAGATTACAACATACGAACGCATGGTGGAAATGACAGATTGTTTACATATTACGACATACGAACGCATGGTGGCCATGACAAATTGTTTACAGATTACAATCTACGAACGCATGGTGGAATTGACAGATTGTTTACAGATTACAACCGACGAACGCATGGTGGAAATGATAGATTGTTTACAGATTACAACATACGAACGCATGGTGGAAATGACAGATTGTTTACAGATTACAACCTACGAATGCATGGTGGAAATGACAGATTGTTTACAGATTACAACATACGAACGCATGGTGGAAATGACAGATTGTTTACAGATTACTATCTACGAACGCATGGTGGAATTGACAGATTGTTTACATATTACAACATACGAACGCATGGTGTAAATGACAGATTGTTTACAGATTACAACCTACGAACGCATGGTGGCCATGACAGATAGTTTACATATTACAACCTACCAACGCATGGTGGAAATGACATATTGTTTACAGATTAAAACATACGAACGCATGGAGGCCATGACAGATTGTTTACATATTACAACCTACGAACGCATGGTGACCATGACAGATTGTTTATAGATTACAACCTACGAATGCATGGTGGAAATGACAGATTGTTTACAGATTATAACCTACGAACGCATGGTGGCCATGATAGATTGTTTACAGATTACAACCCACGAACGCATGGTGGCCATGACAGATTGTTTACAGACTACAACCTACAAACGCATGGTGGCCATGACAGATTACAACATACAAACGCATGGTGGCCATGACATATTGTTTACAGATTACAACCTACGAACACATGGTGGCCCTGACAGATTGTTTACAGACTACAAACTACGAACGCATGATGGTCATGACAGATTGTTTACATATTACAACCTACGAACGCATGGTGGCCATGACAGATTGTTTACAGATTACAACCTACGAACGCATGGTGGCCATGACAGATTGTTTACAGATTACAACCTACGAACGCATGGTGGAAATGACAAATTGTTTACAGATTACGACATACGAACGCATGGTGGCCATGACAAATTGTTTACAGATTACAACCTACGAACGCATGGTGGAAATGACATATTGTTTACAGATTACAACCTACGAACGCATGGTGGAAATGACATATTGTTTACAGATTACAACCTACGAACGCATGGTGGAAATGATAGATTGTTTACAGATTACAATGCGACTTCCAAGTCTTCCACCAGTCGAGTTACGTCATATAATTTGTCGGGTGATGAATGGCAATTAACCCTTGGATTATCACATTCAGTTATAAAAGTACACATTGGAATGGTGTGCAATGTATTATTCAGACGTAGGGCTGTTTATGGAATATAAGCAGATGACATTTTAAATGCAGAACGATTTATAGCCATTGGAGGGAAATGTTCAGATAGTAAGTTCAACAAAAGGCCTATATGTTGAACATGTTATCGAAGACAATGTGGCCATGACATCTTTTTCGCAGATTTGCAATTCGACTTCTAAATCTGTTCACACATCCGGGGTGTTTTGTGTCAGGCAACTTAAACGGTGAGGAATGGCAATACGTTCGATGTCGTCTTCCATTTATTTCCTTGTGACATCGGATGAATAATTCCACTGTTGCCTCTTTATTTTAACCACATCATGAATAGAGACTGGTCATTAACGCTCTTTATAGTTTGCGGCGAAGACAGGACGAATCTACGACATGGCCGCTATCTGCGGAATGTATAAAACTGTTTCGCGTATTTTAAACGGACATAGCTCATTCGAGCTTCCCCATTTTGTCGACATAATTTGGGAGGAAGTAAAAGATAGGTTGACAAATACACGAAATATTCATATACCGGCTTCGTATGCTCTGAATAATAATTGCCATAGTCACAGCCATTTTCCAGCTGTTTTAAATTCGCACATATAAGGGAAAAAAACGCTCTTTATTCTTGCCATATCATGAACCGACTAGCACGGAACGCTCTTTTATCACATAATTTGGCCATAAAAGCAGTTTCATAATTATCGGTAATAGACACGTTTAATATCAGCGCGTGCGATGACGTCACGGCGTTCTTCAAATAACTTGCGATCGCTGTAGTTTATGATTGTTGTTTTCGATGAATATTTCGCGATGCTTCGAGTTTATTTGATCATGTGATAAAAGGTATCTCACACTCGTTCTATTTTATACGTAATTTATCAACCTCGTCCTCTAAATTCTATTTGAGCCTCGGTAAACCTCGGCTCAAATCGAATTTAGTGAACTCGGTAGATAAATTCCGTATAAAATAGAAACTCATGTGAGATCCTCTATTTCTGTCTCATGTCGTACACATGCTGGCTGTAGCTTGTTTTGGATCCGAAACACCGTGTTCAAAGTTGTGTTTGTTATTACTTCAATTCGTCTTTCTGTGACATACAATGCCCGTAGAAAGGTACTTCATGTGTTCATCGACATAGTTCGATACCGGAACAAATTCATAAGTGAATATTATTAGGTGTATTTTGGAGCGCAAACCGCCATGTGGCTTTAATACCGACCAACATGTGTGGTGTTAATCTGTATGGCATATATAATACATTCATTCACATTACTACACTATATGCGCACCTATCACCAAATGAAGACTGAAATTCGCTATACCGCTTCGCCATTCTAGAAGGCATCCGTGATAATTTCAGGACACGCAATTCGATTTTTATAGCGGTCCAATCAATCACGAGCGATTCTTAGAGCGGTCCAATCAATCATTAGCGATTCGTCAGGCGTTGGCACTTTTTTTCGAGTCTTCAACAACCTTCGAACGCATGGTGGCCCTGACAGATTGTTCACAGATTTCCAATGCGACTTCCAACTCTTGTCACACATCCGTTGCGTGTTATGTCATGGTATTTGAATGAGGAATGACATTTAAATGCATTTGACGTGCATGTTCTCCGTCATTTCTTTCCTTGTTACACTGGATGAATAATTCTACTGACGGAATTGATGCATTTTTTGGTTCTGATCCGAATATTCGTCGGGCAAATCTAATTTTCCAAATTATGTCTCTGTATTTTGTTGATGAAATGTTGCTGATTACTGGCACTGTAGTTGGTATTTGTGACCCGCCATATCAAATCCAGTCGTAAGTCTGGATTTGTTTACCCTGTGCCAATGCATTCTCTTATATATGCGAGTCGACCATAGGTCGCCTCGCATATATAAGAGAATGCATTGGCCTAACAATTGTTTACAATTTTAATAATTTTTTCTTGTATTCTTTAACAATTTTATAATTTCACCCACACAGAGCCCCAGACAAACATGAGCAGACGACACTTTTCTATATGCTTCTATATATGTGCGGGCTCCCTGCAGGGTAATGGATGTTTTTTATTTTATATCCTAAAAATTGTAAGAAACATTTATTTAAAAAACATGATAACAAATTGTTAGGCCTATGGTCGACTCGCATATATAAGAGAATGCATTGGCACAGGGTAAAAATATCCCGACTTACGGGTCACATTTTTAGCGCAGTTTTAACCCTTTACTAAATACTCCGTGGTGATTATTTCCCTTAGGAAATGTTCAGATGATAAGTTCAACAATTTTTTAAAACTTGGCACAGATATTAAGTACCATGGGAACCTGTGCACCTGCGATTATGACGTCTGTCCGACATTTTTTGGTGTGGTTATCTCCCTTTTTCGACTTATAAATTTTTTTGCAACATGCATAATTTTGTCCGAGCTTTTATTTCTACATTTTTAGGTCAATGTTTTTTAATCTTGGCACTGATATTTAGTACCATGGGAACCTGTGCAACTGCGATTATGATGTCTGTCTGACATTTTTTTGTGGAGTTATGATTAGCGTTAGGGGTTAGGGATTGGGAGTTTTGGGTTAGGGATACCTGTTGATTTTTTTGTGGAGTTATGATTAGGGTTAGGGGTTAGGGTTAGGGGGTTATTGGTTAGGGATACCTGTTGACTTTTTTGTGTGGAGTTATGATTAGGGTTAGGGGTTAGGGTTAAGGGGTTCAGGGTTAGGGATACCTGTTGACATAATTTCAGTGCCCACTATATGGTAATGGCTACTTCACTCAAATAACATTTTGAATACGGGGGTATTACTTAGTCCCATCTCTAGTTATCTAAATATTCCCACCACTGAACATGAGTTCTTCTGGTCTTGTATCATTTCGTCTGGCCGTCGTCTGCTCATATATAAGATCCTTCCAAATGAATAATATAGACCATTCCGATGTATACTTTTATAACTGAATGGGAGAATCCATTGCGCATGGAAGGGTTAACTGTGGTAGGTGATTAGTGACGTAGTCAATTACATCGTACCCCACCCCCAATATTACTTAAGTAGGTCAACATATATGAGCAGCGTCTCTGTGTCATCGTTAAGCGCGCCGCACACGATGCGATATATCGTACGACAAATATCGGGCACCGGTTACGGGTCAAATCGTAGCGTTTGGGGTGAAAAATCGCAGGACATTTTATCGCACGATCGGTCAAATAATTTTGATTTTCTACGATCGAGTCGTACGATTTATTCGAAGTAGCCAATCAGATTCAACTATTAATATAATCACGCGACGATCACATGTTTTATTTCACAACAACATGGCGTCCATGCAGTGTCCTTCAAAGTCAGAGTAGCGGGATATTTTGGACGGCGGAATACATTCATGCCTCTACAATACAATTGAAACAGCTAGGTGGACTGGACACCAGAAAATTGGTGTCAAAATAATATCTGATTGTGAATTTGTGTAGGGAATTAAATCAGGTAGACAGATGATTTTATTCCTCCGTTATTGGAGATGAAGTATATACAAACAATATACAATGGTACTCATTATGGTAGGTATTGGTGATACAGAAAATATGTAGTATTGGTTACAAAATATTCAAATGTGACATCATATAATATAATTATGTAGGTTATATCATAATAATAAGCAGTACATATATTCCTGAGAAATCACGTAAATGGGAAACGGAATTTAGTGACTTGAGGAGAGCCTGCATAATTATGTGTATGTAGAAGTTAACTATTCACTCCAGAAACGTATCGACTGGAGATGAAAGTTTTCTAGAGAATACTCAACTCGCACATAAATCGCAGATAAATCGTATGCAGGATCTGAGGAATTGTTCTTCGTTGCAAACTAGATTAACCGCCGTGCTTATGCATCCGCCAAAGCAGTACGCAAGAAACATTTCATCACTCAATGTTTCCAAAATATTGAACATATCAATTCCATAACAATTTCGTATTTAATTATCTGCGATAAATACAAATATAGACCTATACATATAGCCTATATAATATATACCACGTTAATAATACGGTAACCCATTGCATTCACGAGAATGTAAACAACCAGATCGTACGATCCCGATCGCACCGTGTGCGGTGGTCTACCGTAAGTGATAAAAACAGAAGTCACACGACTAAAATCGTACCGTGTGCGCACACAGATCTTACGTCGCAAGGTTCTGCGACAAATATCGTGCAACAAATATCGCATCGTGTGCGGCGCGCTTTAGTAATATAAATATACTCTAGTCACGATATTTGGCTCGTCAAATTCCAATTTCTTTACTAACTGCGTCCACGTCTCGGTCGAGTTACTGGGAGAACTTCTCTGAGAAAGTGGATAATTGATTATATCCAAACATATTGTCAACAAAAGTTTGAAATTGTATAGAGATAAATATATTGAGAATATTCACACAAATTAAGATAAAAAAATTATAACAAGAATACGGCAATACAGATGTATAATAAATACCTATCTGGTAAAGCTGCGCTGGGACAATTTATTTCACGTACAGGAAGTCATGCATATTGATTCAGAAAAACATATAAATGAACTGAATTTAATTTAAATGGCTGCTTTTAGTAACTATTTCCGATGCAAATCTGGCTAATTTAGTAACTATTTCCGATGCTAATCTGGCTAATTTCAACATGTTTGTTTTATTTCTGTCCCCAAAAAGGGGACAGCTATTGAACTGAGAAATACAAAAACTGTTCTCAAACAGATTTTGTCGTCTAATATATCGATATACCTCATTAAGCTCAGAACTGCAAATCATAAACTGCCTATAGAATGCGCAAGATGGAAGAAATCTCCGAATGATAATGTTAATAGGATATGCACCATATGTGGAGAATATTTAGGAGACGAATACCATTTAGTTATTATATGCAGTCATTTGGATGAAATCAGAAAACAATATATCCCTGAGAAGAATAGATGTCTCGTTAGAGTCACATCTAAAAATAGAATCTTTGGGTCTAAAATTGTTTGTACTAAAATATTCCCAAAATATCAAAACCCAAAAAAAAATTTCAAAACTTCAAAAATTTATTTTTTCCAAAAAATTTCAAAAACCCTAAAATTAATTTTTTCCACAAAAAAATTCAAAACTTCCAAAAAATTTTAAAACCCCAAAATTTCAAAAGAAAAAATTTCAAAACCCCTCAAAATTATTTCTCTAAAAAAAAGTTTAAATAAAAAATTTATAACGAGTTTTTCGGTTTCTGATAATCTCGATATTAAAAAATATCGAATGTTAAATTATTTGCGCGTAATATCTTTCGTTATTTTTTTGTTCAAATATTTTTCATGAATTTATTAATCGATGTTTAGAAATATCTTTATACCAATTATATGTGTATGGACAGTCGCTGTAATGTTGGACATTGTGACCAACGGTATGAATGCATACATTCCAGTGTTTAACGGACGCAGTTCATATAATTGTCATACCTGAAAATAGACACCATTACTTTTTACATAAATAATAAAGAGCGTTTATTCTTTACTTATCTCTATATGAAGTTATTGAGTATATGACAGGCGTGTATTTTCGTCAATTATTGGAAGTATTCAAATGTACTATGTTGAATCCCTAACGGTCGAAAATTGTAAGGCGAAATTACAACCCCCCAGAATGAACTGTCATATTGAATGAATGATGATTTAATCTCAGCCATTTTTACATGGAACATGAGCGATGTACACGCAATCACACACGCCACATTGGTGTTAACAATGTGTCTTTCACACCTTTGCTTTACCAAATGAATTCTATTATTTCCCCGGTCACAGCTATATGGTATTCAGAAAACATATCGATTTAATGTCAGAACAAACGGGGTTAGTATCAATTAAGGTTGATAAACTGTGTCATTCACATGATAATTAGTTAGCCAAAAACATGCATACATATTACGTCAGGTCGTGAGACACTCAATTATACAAATTGCTTTGATCACATTGTTATAACAACATTACGTAATAACCCCTTATCACTCCAGTCACACTTACGATTATTTTGTATGCCGAAAACTCCAGGTAGCACCGATGATGTAACATTATATCACTGCTATTGTGCCAATGATAAATTCAGACATGTTCTATGTTTAGAAAAGAAAAGTTACCTATAATTCTGCTGTGGTTAAGCAGTCCATTATTTAGGGCATACCTGTATGTAGGCCTACCAGTGGATGAATAGTCTGCCGGAGAAGTACTGTGTAGACAGGTCTTGTCGGTAAGAGAGTCAGACGAGTAGTGAAGGCTCGGCTATTAAAACATAGTAATGCGATAGCGAACATCAAACGAGTCTGCGCACGCATATTTGTCAAAGGATACAAGGGCAGTCATTGGTCAATTTATCCCCGGTGTCAGCTCAGTACCCAATCGGGACGAAGCCGAAGGTCAACTCATTTTTTTCGCTCATTATAGTACGTCACTTGGACATTTTATCAGTTTATCACGTGATCACTAAATGTGGCAATCGGGTATCCACCACTGCCTGCAATTTATTATTTATAATAATTTGACTCATTGATCTCACGTAAATAATACTCTTAGTTGTTCCAATAAAATAGTTATCAAATTCGATCACCAATAGATTTGACTGTGGAATATAATGACCTTTAACTTATTTATCGATCTATGTTAGAACATGGTCTTAACAAAAAAACTTGACCATAACAAAAATTACCTTACATTTATGCATGAATCTAATTAGACCATGCGTAAATATTGTCAGCTTATCGTCTGATGAGCAAATCCGATGTTTATCAAAAATAGTACAACTTCCAGTTGGTAATTACTCTTACGAATGAAGAGCGTTGAACATATACGAAATTACTACACGAATGAACTGAAATTTATATTTCACATCTTACCAACAACAGATACAGACATAGTCATAGTGTTATACTATCTTACATGTACACACGCTATGACATCATTCGAAGGGGCAATACACTCAAGGAGTTAAAGTGACACGAAACAAGGGACGTGATGCAATATTGGTGTTTGAATATTAAAAGGAACACAAGACACTCTAAAGGGACACTCATTATGAATGAATGTTAACAATACAAGCGCAGTGGTTGAAAGTTAAAATGACAGATCAATATTTAAGGGTCAAATTTTCGGGGCACTTAATGCACCTTTTATCATTACGTATCGTTTCTCACTCTACAATTCCCAATAATCCACACACTCTCTCCCTCCCCCAGCTTATAGATATATAACGAAAACGAGAATATCATGTTGATGAAGTTTATTGAAATTTAATCGTCCGAATTGTCATCACTTTCGCCAGAAGTGTCATATGTTACGTCCATGAATTTTTCTAGCATCGGTTTGTACTTTAATATTGACATTTTCACTGCATCACGTTCTCCATAACCATTATTCAAATATTTGTCGACTTTATCCATGACTCTGTTGTGCAGAGTCCCATTGCGCAGCTGCAGATACGATACTATTGTCCAAGCATAATCAGTCATAAAGTGTATCATATCTTTACTTTTAAGGTCCTTGTCAGCTTGTTCTTTTGCTTCTGCGTCTTTCGAGCCATTTTCCTTATACGTGTCCACTTTATCACTCCATTCCTCACGTGTTTTATCTCTACTTTCATCACGCAAACTTTTGAAGTATTCATCTTCATTCAATTTAATTTCCTTATTCTGACTATCATCCGGGTCCTCAGTTAATTTTCGTTTTAACTTATTTTCTTGACACCAGTTTTTTACGTGTCTCTGAACATCATAATGATCTGCGAACAAAAGCCCGCATTCATTACAAGGGTACGACATGTCTTCTTGAATGTCTCTGTTTTGATGGTTCTTCTTATTAATTTCATCCAGCTCACCAGGTGGCCGTATGTCGTTAGTATAGTCATTATGTTGACCCTGGGGCACAATATAATTATATGTTATGCCCTTCTGTTGACCGGGGAGTTCTCTGTCATCGTATTTCATCGCATTCTGTTGACCCTGGGTCTCAGTGTCTTTTGTATGTTTTTTCATCCCATTCTGTTCATCTGGGTGTTCTCTGTCTTTTTGGAGATTATATTTCATGCCATTCCATTCACCCCTATGTTGGTTCGTGTCCTCTTTTAGTACATTCTGTCGCAGACGTAATGTGTCCGGTGTTGCGGCTTTTAAATCCACCAGTAGGTAACCGTACGGTTCACTCGTCGCTTCCGAAAACTCTCGAACCATACGCTGAGGACATTCAGGATACATCTGTCTTGATAATGTTGAAATTAATCCCTTGTCGATTGGGTTATTGAACAATACCAAATATTGACAATTTCGTCGTTGCGTTGGATCTTTGTTGTAGTAGAAATTCTGGTTCAAACTTATCAAAGATAAGTTCAAATGGTGACTTCCTTCGGAATGCAAATCATTAACTCTCTGGTCTTTTGATGAAGTTTGCATCAAGTCATCGAGTATAACTAGATTTTTATACCGGGGGTTGATAAGCGAATCCAAGTTTGCTGGTATTCCTCGTATAAAGTTGACCTGAGGGGTGACGGTATACTTTAATTCGTCATATAGGGGCTGCCAATATTTATAAAACCATATTATTCTGTCAGGTGCGGGTGATATTTTTGAGGCAGACTTTTGTAGTAAGGTTTTCACGAAGTATGTCTTACCACAAGATGTCGGTCCGCTTACACATGCCGTGAATGGATGCTTGAAAATAAAATCTTCATGGACATTGGCCATTGGATCATCAAAGCAGGATGTTATGTCGCTTTGTTGCTGTGTCCCCTGCTGGTGTTGTAGTATCTGGTGTTGCTGTAATGGCTGTTGTTGTGGCTGATGATACTGCTGCCTGTTGCTGCTACGGTCTGTTGCTGTTGCTTGGTGCTGCTGCTGTGGGTGTCGGTTAACAAACTCAGTGTGCTTAGATTGTACATGTCATCAAATCATGGTTCCGCACATACCCCCTAGAGCAAATTGAACACTGGTGCTTCATTTATACTTGACTAAAATGTCTCGGTATATGGATTTCCTTTATACAAATGTTCCTTATAACCTAAAAATATGTCATGTCCGTATGTTTGATAACTTTATGTAGATGAAATAGTCTGCCGGAGAAGCACTGTGTATACAGGGGAATCAACAGGTCTTGTCGTTAAGAGAGTCAGACGAGAAGTGAAGGCTTCACTTCTCGTCTGACTCTCTTAACGACAAGACCTGTTGATTCCCCTGTATACACAGTGCTTCTCCGGCAGACTATTTCATCTACATAAAGTTATCAAACATACGGACATGACATATTTTTAGGTTATAAGGAACATTTGTATAAAGGAAATCCATATACCGAGACATTTTAGTCAAGTATAAATGAAGCACCAGTGTTCAATTTGCTCTAGGGGGTATGTGCGGAACCATGATTTGATAAGACATGTACAATCTAAGCACACTGAGTTTGTTAACCGACACCCACAGCAGCAGCACCAAGCAACAGCAACAGACCGTAGCAGCAACAGGCAGCAGTATCATCAGCCACAACAACAGCCATTACAGCAACACCAGATACTACAACACCAGCAGGGGACACAGCAACAAAGCGACATAACATCCTGCTTTGATGATCCAATGGCCAATGTCCATGAAGATTTTATTTTCAAGCATCCATTCACGGCATGTGTAAGCGGACCGACATCTTGTGGTAAGACATACTTCGTGAAAACCTTACTACAAAAGTCTGCCTCAAAAATATCACCCGCACCTGACAGAATAATATGGTTTTATAAATATTGGCAGCCCCTATATGACGAATTAAAGTATACCGTCACCCCTCAGGTCAACTTTATACGAGGAATACCAGCAAACTTGGATTCGCTTATCAACCCCCGGTATAAAAATCTAGTTATACTCGATGACTTGATGCAAACTTCATCAAAAGACCAGAGAGTTAATGATTTGCATTCCGAAGGAAGTCACCATTTGAACTTATCTTTGATAAGTTTGAACCAGAATTTCTACTACAACAAAGATCCAACGCAACGACGAAATTGTCAATATTTGGTATTGTTCAATAACCCAATCGACAAGGGATTAATTTCAACATTATCAAGACAGATGTATCCTGAATGTCCTCAGCGTATGGTTCGAGAGTTTTCGGAAGCGACGAGTGAACCGTACGGTTACCTACTGGTGGATTTAAAAGCCGCAACACCGGACACATTACGTCTGCGACAGAATGTACTAAAAGAGGACACGAACCAACATAGGGGTGAATGGAATGGCATGAAATATAATCTCCAAAAAGACAGAGAACACCCAGATGAACAGAATGGGATGAAAAAACATACAAAAGACACTGAGACCCAGGGTCAACAGAATGCGATGAAATACGATGACAGAGAACTCCCCGGTCAACAGAAGGGCATAACATATAATTATATTGTGCCCCAGGGTCAACATAATGACTATACTAACGACATACGGCCACCTGGTGAGCTGGATGAAATTAATAAGAAGAACCATCAAAACAGAGACATTCAAGAAGACATGTCGTACCCTTGTAATGAATGCGGGCTTTTGTTCGCAGATCATTATGATGTTCAGAGACACGTAAAAAACTGGTGTCAAGAAAATAAGTTAAAACGAAAATTAACTGAGGACCCGGATGATAGTCAGAATAAGGAAATTAAATTGAATGAAGATGAATACTTCAAAAGTTTGCGTGATGAAAGTAGAGATAAAACACGTGAGGAATGGAGTGATAAAGTGGACACGTATAAGGAAAATGGCTCGAAAGACGCAGAAGCAAAAGAACAAGCTGACAAGGACCTTAAAAGTAAAGATATGATACACTTTATGACTGATTATGCTTGGACAATAGTATCGTATCTGCAGCTGCGCAATGGGACTCTGCACAACAGAGTCATGGATAAAGTCGACAAATATTTGAATAATGGTTATGGAGAACGTGATGCAGTGAAAATGTCAATATTAAAGTACAAACCGATGCTAGAAAAATTCATGGACGTAACATATGACACTTCTGGCGAAAGTGATGACAATTCGGACGATTAAATTTCAATAAACTTCATCAACATGATATTCTCGTTTTCGTTATATATCTATAAGCTGGGGGAGGGAGAGAGTGTGTGGATTATTGGGAATTGTAGAGTGAGAAACGATACGTAATGATAAAAGGTGCATTAAGTGCCCCGAAAATTTGACCCTTAAATATTGATCTGTCATTTTAACTTTCAACCACTGCGCTTGTATTGTTAACATTCATTCATAATGAGTGTCCCTTTAGAGTGTCTTGTGTTCCTTTTAATATTCAAACACCAATATTGCATCACGTCCCTTGTTTCGTGTCACTTTAACTCCTTGAGTGTATTGCCCCTTCGAATGATGTCATAGCGTGTGTACATGTAAGATAGTATAACACTATGACTATGTCTGTATCTGTTGTTGGTAAGATGTGAAATATAAATTTCAGTTCATTCGTGTAGTAATTTCGTATATGTTCAACGCTCTTCATTCGTAAGAGTAATTACCAACTGGAAGTTGTACTATTTTTGATAAACATCGGATTTGCTCATCAGACGATAAGCTGACAATATTTACGCATGGTCTAATTAGATTCATGCATAAATGTAAGGTAATTTTTGTTATGGTCAAGTTTTTTTGTTAAGACCATGTTCTAACATAGATCGATAAATAAGTTAAAGGTCATTATATTCCACAGTCAAATCTATTGGTGATCGAATTTGATAACTATTTTATTGGAACAACTAAGAGTATTATTTACGTGAGATCAATGAGTCAAATTATTATAAATAATAAATTGCAGGCAGTGGTGGATACCCGATTGCCACATTTAGTGATCACGTGATAAACTGATAAAATGTCCAAGTGACGTACTATAATGAGCGAAAAAAATGAGTTGACCTTCGGCTTCGTCCCGATTGGGTACTGAGCTGACACCGGGGATAAATTGACCAATGACTGCCCTTGTATCCTTTGACAAATATGCGTGCGCAGACTCGTTTGATGTTCGCTATCGCATTACTATGTTTTAATAGCCGAGCCTTCACTACTCGTCTGACTCTCTTACCGACAAGACCTGTCTACACAGTACTTCTCCGGCAGACTATTCATCCACTGGTAGGCCTACATACAGGTATGCCCTAAATAATGGACTGCTTAACCACAGCAGAATTATAGGTAACTTTTCTTTTCTAAACATAGAACATGTCTGAATTTATCATTGGCACAATAGCAGTGATATAATGTTACATCATCGGTGCTACCTGGAGTTTTCGGCATACAAAATAATCGTAAGTGTGACTGGAGTGATAAGGGGTTATTACGTAATGTTGTTATAACAATGTGATCAAAGCAATTTGTATAATTGAGTGTCTCACGACCTGACGTAATATGTATGCATGTTTTTGGCTAACTAATTATCATGTGAATGACACAGTTTATCAACCTTAATTGATACTAACCCCGTTTGTTCTGACATTAAATCGATATGTTTTCTGAATACCATATAGCTGTGACCGGGGAAATAATAGAATTCATTTGGTAAAGCAAAGGTGTGAAAGACACATTGTTAACACCAATGTGGCGTGTGTGATTGCGTGTACATCGCTCATGTTCCATGTAAAAATGGCTGAGATTAAATCATCATTCATTCAATATGACAGTTCATTCTGGGGGGTTGTAATTTCGCCTTACAATTTTCGACCGTTAGGGATTCAACATAGTACATTTGAATACTTCCAATAATTGACGAAAATACACGCCTGTCATATACTCAATAACTTCATATAGAGATAAGTAAAGAATAAACGCTCTTTATTATTTATGTAAAAAGTAATGGTGTCTATTTTCAGGTATGACAATTATATGAACTGCGTCCGTTAAACACTGGAATGTATGCATTCATACCGTTGGTCACAATGTCCAACATTACAGCGACTGTCCATACACATATAATTGGTATAAAGATATTTCTAAACATCGATTAATAAATTCATGAAAAATATTTGAACAAAAAAATAACGAAAGATATTACGCGCAAATAATTTAACATTCGATATTTTTTAATATCGAGATTATCAGAAACCGAAAAACTCGTTATAAATTTTTTATTTAAACTTTTTTTTAGAGAAATAATTTTGAGGGGTTTTGAATTTTTTTGTGGAAAAAATTAATTTTAGGGTTTTTGAAATTTTTTGGAAAAAATAAATTTTTGAAGTTTTGAAATTTTTTTTTGGGTTTTGATATTTTGGGAATATTTTAGTACAAACAATTTTAGACCCAAAGATTCTATTTTTAGAGGTGACTCTAACGAGACATCTATTCTTCTTCCCTGAATACTTTTGGAAGAACCCTACTTGAGAGAAATTCCATGCTCTCATATCTCTTCAAAATATAAGCCTCATAAAAAGACTATGCATATTCATAAGGTGTGCCTTTAAGAAGGTGTCTTATTCTATATGAACGAAATCATTTATTGTTATGGGTGAACACATGTAATTATCATACTTGTTAAGTTTATCGCCTATTATTGTGTAATCTAATTTAATTACTGCTGTATATATAAACATGCATGTGTATATGAAATGAACAATGATGAATGTGATATCCAAAGATGTGCACATACATGTAGTGTATATACGTTTATAGTGTACATAGTGTATATACGTTTTGCTTGTTTCACTGTTATGTGACTTGTACAATAAATCAATCAATCAACAAGTTTGTTTATAACTCGGATTACTTGGGAATTATGTTTTCAAATAGGATCTTCGCAAAGACGAAAGTTCACTGCATATGATAACATAATGGTATTGGTTACCCGTTGTATCCTCACCGCAAATTGACAGTGTGAAGAAAAAAAATCTGTGTTTTTTTTCCAATTGCAAACTTCAATAGGGAACAGATTATTTCCAGTTCTCAGTTTTATCAGGTATATGCATGAAATGAATTTTGACAATAGTTCTGAACGGCATTGTTATATGCCAAAATGTACTTTCAATATTCTACACTTACATGTGAAAATTGACATTATACATATCTGTGACTCCACTTGTGATCTGGACGCCAGGACGACGTTCGCTCATTAACATTGAAATAACATGTCAATAACATTCCCATTGCAATGTTGTTTACGTCATCAAATGTAGCTTCGAGCGTTAAAGAAACCAGTTGTCAAATTGTTTCAGACTAACTGTCATGTAATAGATTGACCACATGAGCCCTGTGGATGACATATTATTTGCTACCTATTGAAAATAGATTTTCGCATAAATATATTATAAGTGAGAACTTGAATGACAAAATGGAATTAGAATGCCCGCCTAACAATACCGTCCATCCCAGAGAGACATCCGACAGAGAAATAGCTCGCTTCCACACCGCCCACAAAAACACACCTTTGTATAGTGCTTATGAACCCCGCCTAATTAATTTCTTTATCGGTAGAGGCGCGCTGCCCATCTGCATACCAGGGGGGTCTATCACATTGAAACACAATAGATCAGCATGGGAGACTACAGTAATAGAGCTGTTGTTCTTCTGGTACGATATGAATGTATTGTTCGAGTCAAAAACTAGTTGCATATATATTGCGTATATATTCCACGCTATATACATCGCAAAACATATGTATTTCATGTTTGCGCACATCGACCTTTGTTTTTGAACAGAGCTATACCGGTGTATATGCTTACAATTTTGTTCACGGCAAAGTCCACCTGCAACCCCCTCTAACATGAGCCGTGTCAAGGGGTGTGATTTTGTTGTCAGCCAAGGACTATTGTATATACCAAAAAAAAGATCGTCTATCGGAATGTTCTGTACAAAAGGAAATTCTCCTTCTATGTTATAAAACTGTTTTTAATCGGCTAAAGGACGCGCGATTGGACATTCGAAATTAAATGGTCTCGACCTTCTGGCTCGACCGTCTGGTTTCCGATTGACCAGTAGCTCGTCCATTAACCCTGACATATATATTATCTGATCATTTCCAGCCAATGAATCAATAATAAAAAATCAATTAATCCTGCTTTTGCTTTATCTGATTTTCTGTCTGTCGTCTGCTTGTGTTACATGAATACTTCTCCAAAATGATTAATGGACCATTCCAATGTATACGTTTATAACTGAATGGGCAAATCCATTTAGAATAGCAGGATTAATAAACTGGCGTGTTGTATTTACAGGCAATCTCTGAATTGGGATAGACTAACATGTTGATGTTCTTAATTTGGATACAAAGTCGATGCACGTCAAAAAATAACAATGGATCAGTCTCCAAAACGTGTAGACGGAGAGTCTGTCTCGAGGCGATAAGATGATTGATGCCATATGAGATCAATACCCCACGAGCATCCTCAACGCATGGCCATCAATAAACTTAATGTATTATCACATTATGAAGATAAAGTGATTTTTTTTCCTTTCTGAAGCAGAAATGCCCATCACCTCAATAAGCTTCTTCGATACGTAGTGACTATTATTGGCACAATTATTACCGTAATGTTTATGTCAAAAAATGCGCCCGAATAAGGTAGTTAATACAGTAATGCTCTAAGTAATCGACTTCTTAACCACAGCAGAATTATGGGTAACTTTTCAGGATTTAGTCGGAAATATGGTTTGTTGCCATTCACCGGAAAGCTCTCATCGAGAGCTTTCCGATGAATTGCAACAAGCCATATTTCCGACTAAATCCTGAAATTCTGCTGAATTTTCGACAGTCTAAGCCCATTGCTACATTCTACCAATGGGGATAGTGTATCGATAATAACTGATGGGTTTTATTCAATAAAATAAAACTTCGATGTATATAGTGATCGCGTCTCCGGACTATATGTATATCATACCCGCGGACACCGTGCTGTAAATGTGACCCGCCATATCAAATCCAGTCGTAAGTCGGGATTTTTTTTACCCTGTGCCAATGCATTCTCTTATATATGCGAGTCGACCATAGGTCGCCTCGCATATATAAGAGAATGCATTGGTCTAACAATTGTTTACAATTTTAATAATTTTAATGTGCTTCGGGTGCTATAGACCCCTCAGCCCTAGTTAAGTGGACATACTAATGTGCTTCGGGTGCTATAGACCCCTCAGCCCTAGTTAAGTTGACATACTAATGTGCTTCGGGTGCTATAGACCCCTCAGCCCTAGTTAAGTGGACATACTAATGTGCTTCGGGTGCTATAGACCCCTCAGCCCTAGTTAAGTGGACATACTAATGTGCTTCGGGTGCTATAGACCCCTCAGCCCTAGTTAAGTGGACATACTAATGTGCTTCGGGTGCTATAGACCCCTCACCCCTAGTTAAGTGGACATACTAATGTGCTTCGGGTGCTATAGACCCCTCAGCCCTAGTTAAGTGGACATACTAATGTGCTTCGGGTGCTATAGACCCCTCAGCCCTAGTTAAGTGGACATACTAATGTGCTTCGGGTGCTATAGACCCCTCAGCCCTAGTTAAGTGGACATACTAATGTGCTTCGGGTGAGAATTACGACACCTCAGCCCTAGTTAAGTGGACATACTAATGTGCTTCGGGTGCTATATCAGGGAAATATACGACCCCTCAGCCCTAGTTAAGTGGACATACTAATGTGCTTCGGGTGCTATATCAGGGAAATATGATAATCTTATTGATCAGACATACGTTTTGCCAAAATGTCCTGGTATTTCAAAACAGTTTTTCTCACAATCTGTCAGGAATTTCGTTGTGAAAAGGCGATTACTGTGACACAATATGCCTTATAATATTTCATGCATGCATGTATATGTATACCCCTATAAATTGCTTTTTCAAAAATAATAAAACCATACAAATATGACACATATATACGTCCTACTACAATGTCTTTTCCCATAATATACAACAATGAATCCACCTGCTGGAAGATGTAACTTAATTTCCGGAAGATGTACATGTAGTTGTTGAAATTTTTACTATGACTAATATTGACTATCAATGCCGAATTAAGCCATTGTCAGAGAATCTCAAATTAATTGGCATGGTGTGTGCATATGTACAGTAATGCCCTAATTAATTGACTCCACAACCACAGCAGAATTATGGGTCACTGAGAGCTTTCCGGTGAATGGCAACAAGCCATATTTCCGACTAAATCCTGAAAAATTACCCATAATTCTGCTGTGGTTAAGGAGTCGATTGTAGGTGTACAATGTCTGAATTTTGGATAGCCTTACATGCAGATGGGCTTAATTTAGATGGGAAACCGGCGGATGGACTATTGATGAGACCCCGGAACGTGCAGAAGAAGAGCTTTTCTCAAGACGATAAGATGATTGATGGCACATGAGACCTATATGCGAAGAACAGACTGGTAGCAGGTCCATCGATTCCCACATGAGACCTATATGCGAAGAACAGACTGGTAGCAGGTCCATCGATTCCCAGGGATAATTGTGTACTGTTCGTGATTCTTGCCTAATTCGATTTGAGACTCCTGCCGATGGCAAATAGTAAGCGTGACGATCGTAGTGTGCGCCGTAAGACCAGCAGCATTACACGATGTTTTACCCTGTGCCAATGCATTCTCTTATATATGCGAGTCGACCATAGGTCGCCTCGCATATATAAGAGAATGCATTGGCCTAACAATTTTTTACAATTTTTAATAATTTCTTCTTGTATTCTTTAACAATTTTATAATTTCACCCATACAGAGCCCCAGACAAACATGAGCAGACGATACTCTTCTATATGCTTCTATATATGTGTGGGGCTCCCTGCAGGGTAATGGATGTTTTTTATTTTATGTCCTAAAAATTGTAAGAAACATTTATTTTTAAAAAATGATAAAATATTGTTAGGCCAATGCATTCTCTTATATATGCGAGGCGACCTATGGTCGACTCGCATATATAAGAGAATGCATTGGCACAGGGTTTATCGGGCTGTATACAGGGGGTCTGATAATAGAAAAACAAATAGTAAGCGTGACAATCGGAGCGTGCGCCGTAAGACCAGCAGCAGCGGGGACTAAGGCGACAACTAAGGGTAAATAATGGCAAATGTCGATAGCTCGAGTTATGACCCGTTTAATCTTACTTAAATAGCCCCATATATAGAGTCTCTGTCTCTTTGTATTGGATAGATGGCGTTAGTCGTTTATGTCCATCGTAATATTTCACCAAATTAAATTTTTTTAAATGAGATGGATATTTTTGGTAGCATTACACGATTTATCGGGCTGTAGGGGGTCTGATAATAGAAAAATAAGTATCCTGGGGGCATAACAGGCAGTGTAGCCTGTGTTAAATCTTTCATTACTGGTTTGAAGGTTTAACTATTTTACAAAACTCGGAAAGTTCACAAAAAAAGTGAATTTTTTTTATACGCAACAGGATTTTCGTATTCAGCAAAGGCCAACTCTGTGTTAATCGATGATTACAGGAAAATAGCCCGAATTCTCTCCCTTGAATTCTGTCATCTGCGTTTGCAAGACATTTTTTTCAAATTGATACGATAACTTTTGTTTATTTAAAATATTTCTGATCTCTAACATAGCTCTATCAGGCGGAAGAAACTTATTTACTGACATTCGCTTTGTGTTTTTGTGTTGAAAATGGTAAATTCGAGTTAAAATATGGGTAAAATTGAGCGTTTTGTGTGTGCAAATCAAGGGACATAACTCCGTGACAAATTTTTACAAAGAAGCTAAAGCACAGACATATGATTATATACACACACAATTTCTGTCGAAAATAAAACATGCTTGATGGGACCTACTAGTATATATGCCAAAGATAATGGCTCAGCATAGATTTGAATTACAGTACCCCCTCCCAGGTGGCCAAAATTGATGAAAATCGTGTATTGCTGCCTCACGCGACCATTCCGCCTACAGATCAGATAGATCAGACACATTTAGAAGGTTAGTTTAGCATTCAAAACTTGTAGCAAGGACTAATACAATATTCTAATGACCGAATGAGCGACTACCGCTATGCATGCCGTAAGACTATGGGATTTGGGTGAGCGGAAAGAGCATTTTGATTCAAGCCTATATTCATCGAATTAGTGATCGCAGCTTGTCTTCACTGCCGACTATTGTTTCAGGAGTGGCACCATGGAATGGATTAGGGGGGGGGGGCTACAGCACCATGTCGGGAACTGTTAGCCCCTCCTCCATCAGGGAGATCTACCATGGTCAGCCCGGTAGTATTAGCCCCCATGTCGGGGGTTCGTAGCCCCTACGTCGGGGAAATCATGGCGCCACCCCTGTTTTGTTTACAAGTGTTTCTACCCGTTGGGCCGATATCTATAAGCGGGTAGGTTTGGCACCGTAAAATCACACGACTTAACGCCAAGTGCATATCCATGGTAATACCATAGTTACAGGTATGTGTAACTAAACCTGACTTTTATTATCCCCCCCCCCCCCCGCAACGAAGTTGTGGGGAGGGTATACTGGAATCAGCTTAGCCCTCCGTCGGTCCGTCCGTCGTTCGTCCGTCGTCCGTCCGTGGACACACATTTGTCCGGAGTTTTTCTCAGTCGTTTTATGATCATTTTCCGTGAAACTTGGCACAGACATCAACCATGCACCATGGGAACCTGTGCACCTGCGATTATGACGTATGTCGGACTTTTTCGACTTAGAAACTTTTCGCAACATGTATAATTTTGTCCGAGCTTTTATTCCTACATTTTTAGGTCAATGTTTTTTAATCTTGGCACAGATATTTAGTACCATGGGAACCTGTGCACCTGCGATTATGACGTCTGTCCGACTTTTTTGTGAGGAGTTATTCCCCTTTTTCGACTTAGAACATTTTCGCAACATGCATAATTTTGTCAGAGCTTTTATTCCTACATTTTTCGGTCGATAGGTTTAAGATTAGGGTTAGGGTTGTGCACCTGCAATGGGAACTGTTATTTTATTATTTTAACTAAATGTTTACTGACATTTGAAACATCTTAGTATTTTAAAAACACGGGGGGGGGGTATCCTTAGTCCCATTGGGATAGTCACACCTCTAGTTGCATTCGTAATCATGCTATGATCCGTAAAATCTACCTTTTGATTACGAGAGTCTACTACATTGAATTAAAATTGAATACCATTATTGGATTCTGCAGCGTAAAGATACAGACATAATGATGTCTTTGCTATGAACTTATTATCTGAACATTTCATACGGGAACTACTCACCAATGAGTATTTAGTATAGAAAGGGTTAGAACAACAACAACAACAACAACACAACAACGATGCTTTCGACGATAATGATGATGGCGATGTTTTCATTTGTAATGGAATGAAGGGAATATAAAATATGCATACCTTCAATATATTATCCTAACTCCGAGTTCTGTTTCCACAAATGAATACTCACAACAGTGTCCAATGAAACATGGAGCTATTATTATATGAGTTCTGTTTCCAGAAATGAATAGTCACAACAGTGTTCAATGAAATATGCAGCTATTTTCCAAAATGAGAGGTATTTGCTGAGTTAACTAGCGAACCCGGAACCTTGCGCGGCTACACAATGTTACCATGGCATGTTATGCAGTTCGGCTCTACAAATTAATCCATATGGTGTGTGATATGTGTCTGCTTTAATATAAATGACATAAACATTGAATAACCTGACCGAATTATATCGCCTAGGTCTTCAAATCTATTATAGAATTTAATCCATGCCTGGAATTGGACCATTACCAAAACTAACGGTATCTAAATCTATAATAAATCATACCGGTTATATGAATATCTGTACTGTCTATTGAGATCGGGTTTCCAATATATGCAGTGCGTTCGTCTCTACTTGTCGCTTGTCCAAGCTGGGTTGGTAATTCCAGTCTGTGTTGCTTGATGCTGAAAAAATGAAGAAAAAACTGACCTTGCGTAATGTCATTGTAACATACGCCACATGTATATCCCGACATAAATTGTCCGACAGCTTCAGATATATGTATATTATAAGTTATCTCCGGCAAAATCGAGGGTAACTGATGATTTGAAATTGGATTCTCCGCCGAGAATTTCAAAAAAGAGACATCCAGGTACCAAATCACCATGTTGGCAAATTATTTTTTTTGATTTTTTTTTTAAAACATATTTTATTTGTAGTATAATACAAAATGGATTGGGGCACAAGTTACAAAACTTAATGAGCCCCTCTCCGGTATACATTGATACAAACAATTTGTTTAACAAAATGGCACAATAAGTAACTTATTTACAGCTGCACGTGGTGAATGAGAAAGATTATGATGGCAGATTGTAACAAATCATTGAGGAAGGATGAGAGTGAGTCAGTGAGAGTGATTGGTGGGGGGTGCCAACGCCGAGTTTGCATTCTATGCTGAAGTGAAAGGAAAACATGTGATAATTGATAAACTAATTTCTTATCTTGAAATTTAACTAGAAACGTTTAGTCTCCGCGATAAAATGCTGGACTATTTTGAACAATTTCACATTTTGTTTGTTATGAGCATTCGGGAGGCCAGATATAACGTATAACGCGACAATGCGGAGATCATGTATGTGCACTCGGGCCTGATTCGTCATCTCCGAGTTTTGACGTATAGATTGGGGTCCAGCCAAACCGGTTCTAAGGTGGCGTTTGTGACCTATATATTGGGGTCCAGCCAAACCGGTTCTAAGGTGGCGTTTGTGACCTATAAATTGGGGGTCCAGCCATACCGGTTCTAATGTGGCGTTTGTGACCTATAGATTGGGGTCCAGCCAAACCGATTCTAAGGTGGCGTTTGTGACCTATATATTGGGGTCCAGCCAAACCGGTTCTAAGGTGGCGTTTGTGACCTATAAATTGGGGGTCCAGCCATACCGGTTCTAATGTGGCGTTTGTGACCTATAGATTGGGGTCCAGCCAAACCGGTTCTAAGGTGGCGTTTGTGACCTATATATTGGGGTCCAGCCAAACCGGTTCTAAGGTGGCGTTTGTGACCTATAGATTGGGGTCCAGCCAAACCGGTTCTAAGGTGGCGTTTGTGACCTATATATTGGGGTCCAACCAAACCGGTTCTAATGTGGCGTTTGTGACCTATAGATTGGGGTCCAGCCATACCGGTTCTAATGTGGCGTTTGTGACCTATAGATTGGGGTCCAGCCATACCGGTTCTAATGTGGCGTTTGTGACCTATAGATTGGGGTCCAGCCATACCGGTTCTAATGTGGCGTTTGTGACCTATAGATTGGGGGTCCAGCCAAACCGGTTTCTAAGGTGGCGTTTGTGACCTATAGATTGGGGTCCAGCCAAACCGGTTTCTAAGGTGGCGTTTGTGACCTATAGATTGGGGTCCAGCCAAACCGGTTTCTAAGGTGGCGTTTGTGACCTATAGATAGGGGGTCCAGCCAAACCGGTTCTAAGGTGGCGTTTGTGACCTGTAGATTGGGGTCCAGCCAAACCGGTTTCTCAGGTGGCGTTTGTGACCTATAGATTGGGGTCCAGCCAAACCGATTCTAAGGTGGCGTTTGTGACCTATAGATTGGCGATCCAGCCAAACCGGTTCTAAGGTGGCGTCTGTGACCTATAGATTGGGGGTCCAGCCAAACCGGTTCTAATGTGGCGTTTGTGACCTATATATTGGGGTCCAGCCAAACCGGTTCTAAGGCGGCGTTTGTGACCTATAGATTGGGGTCCAGTCAAACCTGGTTCTAAGGTAGCATTTGTGGACGTTCAATGGCAAGTGATTCGGTGAAATTAGCTTGTAATGAAACTACTCAGTTATACCAATCAATCAATAGGTTTATTCAGAATCACACATGTGACATAAAAATCATAAATGCGGTATACAAATTTTAAAATGGTGCGATATGGTGTGAACAATCAGACATATGCATGGTTGAATTTGAAATATTAACTAAAGATATCATGTACAATATTCAATATAGTTCAAAGGGGGTGTCAGAGAGGGGGCGGTGGTCTTACATGTTCCTCGCCATGTCTTATGTATTCACAAAGTTTATGTAAAACAATATTATCAGACGACTGAAGAAGGGTTGATAACGTGTGTAAGTTGCAAACAGTCAATGCCCACGATGGTATAAATCTCCTCCTGATAGAGTTAAGGGCGTCACATTCGAATAAGAAGTGATATTCGTCTCCAGGCGGACCACAAGCAGGTCGTTTGAATTGTTATTGTCACGTCCGCAATTAACAGGAACAACCGCACGCTTATTACAACAGTCGTTTGGGAATGATTCAAAAAGAAGGAGAAGCATAAAAAAAGAAAGGAAGAAGTTTAAGAAGAAGAATAAGTTAGAAGATTTATAGATAGATATGGCAGTAGTTTCTCTGTTAGCCATCGTCAGTCCTCATTATCATCATCTTTTTATTCATCTGATATGTTCTATCAGTATACTTTTCGAGGATGTCTTTTGCAATACTAATAATGATAATACTAACAACTGCAACAATCTGGCTTGAAATTTCAATAACATTAATAAAATGTATTATGTCTATAAATTTCTATTTCTGTGTTTGAACGCTAATTTCAGATAAAGGGTTAAGTTTCTCAAGGTAACGCGACCAGACTTTGTCAGTAGATCATAAAACTTGTTCTTAGATGGTGGATTCCAATAGTGTTTGGATATGTATTTTACCCGCAAGTGCCTCAAGTTGGCGCACTTCATAACACAATGGTATTCATCATCCAGTTCATTTTTGCACAAGCTACATAAATCTCGTTTTGCTCCTTGCTTACCCCATCTACTTGTTTCCACTTCCAATCTATGATTGCATGTACGTATTTTTATCAAATATTTTCTCAGACTGAAGGGGAAATAGGTAACATAGTTTTCTAAGCGGAGAGTTGACTTAAGTTCTTTGTAAAATATTCCTCGTGATGACGATTCTATATCTAACCACCCCTGTTGAGTGAACAGGTCAATCAAAGTTTTGGATATGTCTTTTTTCTGGCTGTCGACCACGCACGCCAAAACCAGCTGAGCTATTGGCCGCTCTGCCAACAAGCAGAATAGCAATTGATATCCTATTATATGGCTCAAGTGAACTTTCTGATTGTTTAAATACTCAGATCCTTGTTGCCGTACAGAAGTTCATTTTACAAACTCGGCGTTTCTCATAACCGTGATGAGTCGTCCGATTCACCGGGCCATGCAATACATAGACAGAACACAACGCGCATCTTAATCGAGAATCTTTTATCGAATGAGTTGCGGATGGCGCAAGGTGAAATATAACTTTGCGCCGTCCGCAACGAGTTCGATAAAAGATTCGAGATTATGATGCAAGTTGTGTTCTGTATTTATTCTACACCGTTCAATCAGATAAGTTAAATCCATGAATGTCACCTTTATTGTTACTATAGCTAGCTTTATTGTGATTTAAGTCTGATAAATAACCAGCAATTATGGGGGGATCACCGGAAGTGGATGATCGACGTAATGTACGTCATCTTTCTTGGCGACAACGTCAACAAGAATAGTTCCGGCTTGTATTCCACTAGAGGTATACACTAATATGTATTCAATGGCTGGGATTCCGTTGAATACATATGACTCGCGTCAATGGGTGTGGAATAAACCACTATATGTAATTGTGTATTTGTTTTATCACATTATCTGTATAGTGTGTGCTCTGGTAGGGTCGACTCATCATTTCTCAATGGAATTTTAATGAAATGAAATTTAATAATTTCCAATCGAGGGCCAATCATTCTCCGTGTCACTGGGCCACTCTCCATGCAATTGAGTCATTGTTTCATCATATAATGATAATAAGTACGCTTCTAACCAATTATTTTAATATTAATTAACAATACAATTAGGTTGACTCGCATTTCGCATTTCCTCCATCTGGGCCGCGATGCGTTTCAATTTGATTTTGAATTTCCGATGGTTCGTAAATAGTATATGTTATAAATAACAAAGTTGTGTTACTAAAAATATATATAGTACTTCACTCCCCTCTTTCACTTTGGCTGATGTACGGTATACAATACCAATTAACTTGACAAACGTTCTTCCTTCCTGCACTCTATCACTCAACCCCTCGTCCTACTCCTAGAAATTATTTTTTTCTGATCTAACATGTTATCCCCGTCTGCTAAATTAACCCTATATGGTATCTATTCTGATACCAAGGGTAAACTTCTTATTCCGAGGAAAAGACTTGATAAAAGCCAATTTGTTTGTATGTGTTAAATGTTCTGTTCGAAAATTAAATATTGTTTACACTAAAACCAGCTGAGTGTATAATTGTGTTAGTAACATTAATATGTCTAAAGAGTTTGCCGTCGTGTTCCATAACACGAATCAAGATATCATATAGTTTCTTGGCCAGAACGGCCCCCTCTCCCGTCATGAGTCTCGACCAGTAGCTTACTAATATCTTCTTTACCATTATAGTCAAAGGGTGGCTGTCCATTTCCCCATACACCATGTAATTCGGAGTGCTGGTCTTCATGTGCATCAATATTTGGCAGAATTTTAAATGTACACTCTCAATTTCTTTTATTTTTCCGAACCCCCATATTTCGCAGCCATATAACAAAATTGGAACTACAGTCCTAAATGAACATCGAACATATCTGCCATCTGGTAAACGTCCTTTCTTTGGGTTTTTACCACATCGTTTGGGATATGTGTTGTCACCTTTGATTTTGTTTTTGCACGGGTGGCCTTCGCGGTGGGTATGCTGTTAAAATGGTCACCTCCGTGAAACTGCCATAAATAGATATATTAAAATAAAGACATATTTTATTCTTGTACCAATCATAAATATCGTGTAAATAGTATGTTATTATCAAGTTTGTACGCTTTGTTATGTAAACAAAAGGGAGGTTCTGTAACATTTTTGGCTTTTATCTAACAGATTGTGTTATAGCCACGGAAGAGCTGAATTAAAAATGCGTTATATCGATTTATGTTTGTTGTTGTAATTCGACTGTAGTTGTATTTGTGACCCGCCATATCAAATCCAGTCGTAAGTCGGGATTTTGTTTACCCTGTGCCAATGCATTCTCTTATATATGCGAGTCGACCATAGGTCGCCTCGCATATATAAGATAATGCATTGGCCTAACAATTTTACTATTTTGTTCATGTATTCTTTAACAATTTTATAATTTCACCCATACAGAGCCCCAGACAAACATGAGCAGACGACACTCTTCTATATGCTTCTATATATGTGTGGGTCTCCCTGCAGGGTAATGGATGTTTTTTATTTTATGTCCTAAAAATTGTAAGAAACATTTATTTTAAAAAAAATGATAAAAAATTACGACTGGATTTGATATGGCGGGTCACATATAGTCCGGAGACGCGATGACTATATACATCGAAGTTCATATGTAATGTGTAACGAACTCAAATTTGGCAATAAATGTTCTGAAAATTGTATTCCCAATTGCCTAAAGCTGTGAATAAAAATAACGTTATCGCGTTAACATATAATGGCAAAAACCAGAATCATACAATATTAAATTGCCCCTCAGGTTCCGGTATATACGAAATCCCATAAGCGGGATACATATAAACCATTAAACTGAAACTATACGCCAGCCTGCGATTTTTTTCTATGACCTCAAGTGATATTTCGACACGTGATTTATCTGTGGTATTCCATATTTCTTCTCCCGCCCTCTCGCGTTTAAAGCTGGGTATAGCTATTTATTATATGCTTCCCCATTAAATAGTGGGAAATTGCCGTGGCGTAGAGCGTTATATCCATCGCCTGGACCGACTCGATGGATAACACTGACCGACTCGATGGATAACACAATAGTATTACTTTTTCGGAGATTACTTCCGGTTTATAGCGGCGAATCACATTAAGTTTCAAAGCGTATCAATAACAGCCGGACTATTGTTTTAATTATTGATTTTCACGGTTCATAAACTGTTATTTAATTGTTATAATGTTAACTCATTTGTTTTAATATATTCTTATCACTAAATTATGTATTCATTAATTTTCTCGCATCATTTCAGAATAAAACAATGGAGACTATTTCTTATGGCGGCTATGCTCGATATTAGTCATTCAGTGGTGAGCAAATCAATTGATGGAATGTAAACAAAATGCAAATGTCGAAGCTTTCTAACAATTTGAAGTGAACTGTAGGACAAAACTAGCAGTTTTGGTGCGGTTTATAGCGCATATAATAAAAAGAACACCTACGGGTTTTGGTTGAATACCCGGATTATCTCATTCGTGGGTACAAGGAAATACAGAATTTCCTGGTACCCACTCAAGAGATAATCCGGGTATTCAACCAAAACCCGTAGGTATTCTCTATATATCCCGACATTCAGTTTAAAATTACAAGGTGGTGTTCTTTAATGCAATTTTCCAGTCATGTGTGTATAGTGGGGGAACATAATCGGCAAATACCATAAACTAAGCCCTTTTTTTAATTACTACGCTGTTCATCCTATAATACCCACTGCGGGAAAATATTGAGTAAACCCCGTTGCGGGCACGAGTGAAGACTACAGGGGTGCTATTCACCGGCTGGGTTTATAATATAGTCCAGGTAGTTTTACGAGGCGATGCCCAATGCGAAGCTATCGGTGGACATATCGACGGGAAGACATCGCCGCGCGGTATAGGATTATCCAATCAAAGTGATTGGCGTCAATCATAGATTGACCACCGGTCACATAAACATGCTGCGTGTAACAGTACACGTATTGTTCATTTCAACAATGAGCAACCGAGAAAAGGACGTGGGGCAAAATATACCACCAACGACATGGGGGGGGGGTCTACAAAACAAATCCGTATTATAGGGCCGGGGTGTGTGGGTGGTCCAGAGGCCGAAACAATCGTGCTTGTAAATTTTTTCCAAAATGGGGTTTTTTTTCAAACAATTTACAAGTACTGACCATGTAATGTTTTTTGTAAGCATGTTATTATCATGTTTTTTGGCATATGGCTATATAGACAGATATAGTGACTATTTGGCCTCAGATTTAGCAACATTCTGGATTTCACAAGATCCCGTCCCACTTTCACAGTGGAAAACTGTAATTTAGTAAACAAAAAATTAATATATTACCCAGTTGTATTACCCGAATAAAAGTAATAAAATAAAAAACTAAATTTCACACCAGAACATAGTTAAGACTATGCTGGGGCTGAAAAATATTCAAATATTATTGGTAAATAATTAGATTTGTCCTATTGATTAAAATAGTAGCTAACCAGTTTTCAGACACAGACCACACATTCACTGGGGCTGACCAGTATTTAGCTGTGACAAGTTATTATGCAATGTCAATATGATTAAGTTAATATCAATTAGCAATGTCATTTACAGCATTACTGGTTACAGTATTACCTGTTTACACTCTGAATCTACTGTTCTGTCAATTCGCAGAACCCACTATAAAATTACACTTTTGATCAATCATTCAACAAATTGCTCCTTAAGTTGATATGTCGTTTGCTGCTAGCATAGCCATGTTGGGTATATCAATATCATGCTTCGGATATCCCCTTAAATGGACACTCGTCGGCTTCGGGTGGGACAAATGCATCTTATTACTGTAGCAGATGAATACTGCCAGTAACCCTGTTGCCTTTTTGACGGTTATTGGCCTCCACCTTCTTGACAATATATTTTGTTTAAGTTATTATTGGTTGTTTATGTTTATAATAATAAACAGCCCAATTGAATCTGAACTACAGTGTTTGTTGTCAATGAACAAGCTCATCCTCCGAGTTCCCCTTTTGTCCCTATACATAGGCTGTAGATTCCGAAGAACATAAAACCTTGATTATGAAATAATCAATTTTATTTTCTAGGGAGCGTACTAAATTAAATAGGTCCGGGTCTCCGGGTAAGACCGTGGTACCCCTTCAACAACAGGATGTACATTTTATATACGGTCACGCGCAGTCTCTTTGTCCTCCATCTATCTGGAATAGAATCAATATTTATTTTGTCCAACCATAATTCCCGTAATTCCTTTTATAAAGAACAAAGAAACCGGCACCATTCACCAGCGCCGGAAAAATGATGCATGGAAATAAATTTCTTTGGAAAATTAATGGCAGGGAAATATCCAAACAGAACCAAAACACAAACAAAATTCTTCTGAGACATTATCTTCTTGGCTCTTCATATTCACACTGTGCTAATTAAAAAACCTCATTAATATCATTGAAACTCATTCTGCAGATATATAAACGCCAGCATGAGTCTCCACACAAATATACCCAACAATTATACCTCTATACATGCCGATTGTGGCCGGTGAGTGTTCATGAATTAGTCGTGAGACGGCGTCAATTGACAAGTGACAAATCTGATAGATTGGACCAATCACATCATCGACAGCGTGTGTCGTTGGCACTAAAGCAAAGATACCTTTACGTTCAGCCACTACCAACTAAACTACCTGGTTTATAAAATAGTCTCGCGTGGTGAATAGCACCCCAGGTGGTTTGTTTTGAGGGAAATTATGTTATTAATTGTTATTCTTCTGACACACCCTGGATCCACGAGGTGCTTGATGATCCCATGCAGCCTCAACAAAATGTCAACAGTTCGACGAAAAAGCTCCATAAAGTTACGAAATAGTCGACGAATTGTGAGAATAAGCTTCCATAATTGATTATTTATATATTCATGCTATGATATTCACATTTGGCTTCTATGTTAGTGTATTAAAATATATATGTATGGTTCCCGGAATCAATTATACAATATAGTCACAACGGGTGAACGAAATGGCAAGCAACGGCTCGACTTAATTGAGATGTTAATTTGAGTCTGGCATGATAGTTGTTCAGTATAAATACTAAAATTTACGATATATGAACTTATCATTTGTAGCTAAAACTAAACACACGGGTGTGAAGAAAACAACTTTTAATTCATCGAATTGAAACATGCCATCGACCCGGATGAACATCAAATGTGTAAACCCGGTTAATACACATAGCAATGTGTAGTTTTACATACAAATACATTGGCCAAGTGCAGTTCTACACACGATGTGTATATTTTGTTACACACAATTGTGTAAGAACGTAGAGCATGCGCATTGCGGTGCATTCAGTTTCATAGTCTGCTACGTGACGGCCATTTTGTTTGAGTATTTTTTTTGGAATACAATCTACAGCGATCGTAGACAATTACGTAAGTTCAGAATTCCAATTTTTGGGTTTAGTATTAATAGTATATGAGGATTTATTTGTTAAAACTTTCATGGCGATTACTGTCCTTAGACTCTTGTTATGATTGTTGTAATAATACTAATATTATGCAATCACGACTCGACCCTGGTTTGTTCATTCAAAGCAAAAACTCACAGCACAGAACAAAATACTACATACCACTATATGCGCCATGAAAGTTTTAACATATAAATCTGCATATATCTTTAATACTATACCCACAGGTCGGACTACTGAACTTGCATTTCTTGTCTACGAACTGTGTGTGTAAGAACCTACACAAAATGTGTAAGGGATATGTGTTGATTTTATACACACAGTTGTGTATAAATGTGTAAACATTTACCCATTTATGTGTAAAAATTGTTACACAATTTGTGTACGAATATGAAACTACACATATACTACACAAATATGTTTAAGATCAAAACTGAATAATGATTGTGTAGCAGGGCTACACATTTTGTGTAGAAAACCTACACATTAGTCATAAGAGTGTACTTCTAGTTATATATCTCAATATCCTTCATGTAATATGTAGTGTATTTACTTGGATGAGAGAATAAAGCATTGATATGTTTCATTGTTGTGTTTTCAGCTCCAAGATGAGTGCGTGATGATAAATTTCGACAACGTTGTCAACGTTCCATTGTTATAGATAGATAGTTTTGGAAACTAAATCTACATTCACTTTGGAATTTGCTGCAATTAAGTACGAAAATGTTGACAATTTCACGTGAAACTCCACGGTGTTGGAGTAAACCCCAAAGCGGGCACGATTTTTGCCCGCATTCCGTTTTACTTTATCGATGTGCGGTATGTTTGGAAAGATGTATTTATTCGAGTTACTGGATATGAATTTGAGGTTTTTAGTATCAAATAACGTCACGGGTAGACTGTCCCATATAGATTGGTCCACGTTGTCCAAAAAATTCTGAAGAAGTGTCTGTATGCAGTGAAAGTGTTGCTGAATGAAACTTAAATTTACCCCGAATTTCCGAATGCGCTCGACTAAGATTGTGTTTTTCTCGAGAACTGATATCTGAACTTTCTCTGAACTCCTGTCACAGCAGAAATAGACATTGCCTATCATATACGTCTTCCATTGGTTAGTATAACGTCTAAATTAACTACTTTTAACTAATTGGACTAGCCCTGGTATGTAAAACTCTAACTGTTATAGCCCGATGTGCGGTTTGCTGACGCCTGCACCGGGGTTTACTGCCCGCAGCGGGGATTATAGGGTGACCTAACATTGCCGAAAATATGAAGCAAATTGACCGTTCCACTCCATAGAAAACATCGTCTGAACTGCGCTCAATTGTAAATATTTACTACTCGATTCGGGCCGCTTCTATCGGCGAAGAACTAACGAAAACGATTTCGCCATCGAGAGTCACTGCATTTAATCAATATATAATAATGAGGTGTGTGCTGTCAATTTAGATATAATATTTGTAAAAATTAATACTTTGAACAAGATTATTCTCTTTATTTCTATGAATAGATTAACACAGAACGATCTTTATTTCTACCATATCATGAATAGATTAACACAGAACGATCTTTATTTCTACCATATCAGGAATATACTAACACAGAACGATCTTTATTTCTACCATATCATGAATAGATTAACACATAACGATCTTTATTTCTACTATATCAAGAATAGACTAACACAGAACACTCTTTATTTCTACCATATCAGGAATATACTGACACAGAATGCTCTTTATTTCTACCATACCAGGAATAGACTAACACAGAACGCTCTTTAATTCTACCATATCAGGAATATACTAACACAGAACGCTCTTTATTTCTACCATATCATGAATAGATTAACACATAACGATCTTTATTTCTACTATATCAGGAATAGACTAACACAGAACACTCTTTATTTCTACCATATCAGGAATATACTGACACAGAATGCTCTTTATTTCTACCATACCAGGAATAGACTAACACAGAACGCTCTTTATTTCTCCCATATCAGGAATATACTAACACAGAACGCTCTTTATTTCTACCATATCAGGAATAGATTAACACATAACGCTCTTTATTTCTACCATATCAGGAATAGACTAACACAGAACGCTCTTTTCTGTTCCATGTCATGCGCATGACTGTTGTTTGTTTTGGGAGCCAAACACCATGTTCAAAGTTGTAGTTTTTATTACTTCAGTGAGTCTTTATTGGACTTATAATGCTCATAGAAAGGTAGTGCAAGTCATTATCGACCTATTTCGATACCCGACAAATTTAAAAACGAATATATATTCGTGTAACTGTATACTGCAAGTTAAGTCTTAATGTATGAACATCGTGTAACTGTATACTGTATTATCTCTTAAATTCAGTTCTTCTTCTTTTTTTAAGAAAACAAAACATAATTTGATGTTCTCGGGTGATGCAATATATAGACTTTGAGATATTAGATACATAAATGATACCCACCTCAGATGGTATCCGTGTGTACTTTGATGAACTTGAGTATTTCTAAATTAATTTCTAACTTTGAATGATGTAAGTCAACTGCTGAAAAGGTGTGTCAAATATTATTTACTTTCTATTATGAGAACTATAGATGTGTTACTTTCGCGATGTTCTCATAGTGCATACGTACTTAGAGTGGATACACACATGCATGTAATCTCTGTATGTAAAATACATGTGTATTTTACATGGCCACACCAGTAATTGACAACATTAATCACCTGCGCGCGAGCTGTTCATTGTTACCAGGCCAGACAAGTGAGTAGTCATAAGCGAAATCAAACTCTCTGCTATCAGGACATTTAAGGCCAGTCCAAAACATGTCTTCTCTTACGAATGTGGAAATTAGTAAGTTTGTGTGATATCTGACATTTTATTAATGCACATCACCAGAAGCGACACATCTGGTGTATACAGGCTTGATATAGAACATTTTCGACCATGATGCTTGCTTGGCGTGGGGTTTCGAAAGCTTCAAATCGCTAAGTGACTTAGTTGAATGTATCGGTCGGAATAATCTGGGCAAGAAGGTACAATATATGTTTTTACTTAAATAGCTCAGAGTTAGCCACCCCATCTGGTAGCTTTCGGGATCATATATAGCCCCAAGTCGGTGTCATGTTTAGCCCCTGCGTCAGGAAATCCTGATAATATTGCCCCCATGTTGGGAATCATAGCCCCTGGGTTGGGGAACTCATGGGGCCATCATCGGTATAAAAATCAGGAGAAGACTGACAATGATTTGAACAGAAAGTCCAACATTTGGGTTATCGCGCGAACAATTATTCTAAGCGGCCTGACGACTTCGTTCAGTCAACGGTTCTCTGCACGATCAGAGCTTGGCTCACTGTGGTCAAACATAGCCGCAATGATTGGGTTGTCAACGGACACATATTACATGGTCTGTATGATCCATGTAAAACGCCAAATACACGATAATTACAGAGATTACACGCATGTGTGTATCCACCCTAATTAAGCGGGTGTGCATGCCGGTTTGAATGTACTTCATGGGAAAAATCTAAGATTTCTTGCATGCATTCTATTCAATGAAATGGCTCTAGGGGGTATTCGTTTTGTGTGCTTTCCAACTGCACCACCCCCTTAATTCCAAACTCGCGCAACTTTCATTTTGGGAACTCCACTATGGAATTGGAATTTTTCAGCTGCATCTCAAGGCTTCCAACTTACACGTAGCACCCCCCCCCCCTCCCCCCATGTTGAAAATGTTCCGACATTTCTGGCTATTTCAGTTTCAAATTTCACTGAAAGCAGGAAAATACAATAATGCCCTACATAATCGACTCCTTAACCACAGCAGAATTATGGGTGATTTTTCAGGATTTAGTGGGAAATATGGCTTGTTGCCATTCATCGGAAAGCTCTGATTATTCTGCTGTGGTTATGGCGTCGATTATTTAGGGCATTACTATAATTTACGCTTTAGTTATAAAAGCGATATATATGCTTCATTCGCCCTTAAAACTGCTGCAAAATGTATATCAGAACAATGTGTTATTGCGGTCTGAAACTTCATATCACTGTTTTGTCAAGCAAGAAATTTCCGACAATATGAACCAGTGTGTGTGGGGGCGGGTTATGAGATTCCCAAGCCCTCCTTTACGTCGTCACGTATACGTACATGTATCTGGCGATGTATGTCCGATAGGGCCTGTCACTCGAGGATCCACCAACATACTGAATCGTGTGGGGTTTTTTTGCATAGCCTTTTCACGCTGTTTTAAGCCACTTGGCGGTTTGCGCTCCAAAAAATACATCTAATTATATTCGCTTTTGAATTGTTCCCGGTATCGAAATAGGTCGATAAATACTTGAAGTACCTTTCTACGGGCAGTATCACGGTGGGGAATCACGTGGTTTCGACTTAATGAGTATCATGCATTCAAAATGGCCGAGGCTATCGCAAATGCGACCATGCAGAGACTATATATGAGAAATGTAATAAACTTGGATATGACATATTACATATTATTTTGACAGCTATACGAGCATATGTTATACTATTTTTAAAACAAGCTGACCGCTCATTTGTGTCCAAATGCACAGTTGTTTGCTCTAACTTTCTGACCAAAGTTCTCAGAAGGATTCTCCTAGGATGTATGGACTGGTGTGTTCCACGAACCACCGACTGGCAACTTTGGTCACAATGTTATAGAAAACAACTGACTTACATTTCTGAACAAATAAGGTATCAATTTGTTTTAAAAATAAACTATCATATGCTTTGCTTTGTGTCAGTTCCTCATATATTATGTTTTCTGTGCGTTTGCGTTTGCGCTCGCCGAGACCATTTTGAATGCGTGGTACTCACCAACTGGTTAACAGGTTCTCGCTTATAAAGTGTGTTATTTATGCATGAAACAACGAAGGTAAAGATGTATACAGTGCCAGTGCCTTACACGATAAAAATAGATTGCCTAATTTAGTGTAGTCTATCGTCATTATGTAATATTACGACGTTGTCATTTTTCGGAGGAGGAAAGACCGTGCATAAGGTTAATTTCACCCGGAAATCAGTCCTCTGCGCACAGACACCACCGGAAGCAATGGACAAACTTGCCCATGTGCACGAAGCTGGTTACCTTCCCGAGCGTGAATCATAAATCTGCGCTTATCTACAAACCGATTACGTCGAAGACGTCATTTGTTTGTTTCTTTAATTAAATAAAGCAATATCATCTTAAATTTCAATATACCACAAGCTACACTCGACTGAGTGCACAAAACATAGAACAAGCTACACTCGACTGAGTGCACAAAACATAGAACAAGCTACACTCGACTGAGTCCACAAAACATAGAACAAGCTACACTCGACTGAGTCCACAAAACATAGAACAAGCTACACTCGACTGAGTCCACAAAACATAGAACAAGCTACACTCGACTGAGTCCACAAAACATAGAACAAGCTACACTCGACTGAGTCCACAAAACATAGAACAAGCTACACTCGACTGAGTGCACACAACATAGAACAAGCTACACTCTACTTAGTGCACAAAACATAGAACAAGCTACACTCGACTGAGTGCACAAAACATAGAACAAGCTACACTCGACTGAGTCCACAAAACATAGAACAAGCTACACTCTACTGAGTCCACAAAACATAGAACAAGCTACACTCGACTGAGTCCACAAAACATAAAACAAGTTGCACAGTTGTGCGAACATGTTAATGTTACTGCACTGGTTTTTCGTGCCGATACGTAATCTCGATACTGTTCTCGGTCGTTTACCCATCGCGTCACAATAAAACTCGTGCAATTACGTTAACCAGTTCACACACTTGTGTCGTTCTATTCCCTTTTAATGGTGTCTTCGTAGCCAATGTGGTTATGTCTTGGATAATACCATCGCGGTCTGGGCTAGACGAGGTTGGCACGGGTTCGAACACCGACGTGGGCGAAAATCAGGAAACGATTTTCAAGCTTGATATGAGTTGAGGGACATCTCAAAGTGCCAATCCGATCGATATATGGCCATTTAGATCGATATATGGCCATTTAGATCGATATATGGCCATTTAGATCGATATATGGCCATTTCGATAAGAAATCAGAATTTGCTCACGCTCAACGAAGCAAGCTCATTTGAAGCAACGAACACTTATACTGAGTCCGTGCCTCCATTCCCTCATTTGTATACAGCTGGATAGAAATAATAAATTGCCATTTGTTATAATTTGACTAAAACTATTTTTGTGTCCTCGATATACATATATATAGTCACGTGATGCACTCTAAATCCGGTTGGGTAAATTTTACCCAACACAATGGTGCATATAGCACCACGCGAACGTTGGGTAAATTTTACCAAATGTTGGGCAATGTTTTTACTCAATGCAGGGTACTCAATGCAGGGTAACAATTTACCCAATATTAATTTCCCTTCTGCGTTGGTCGATTTTTTGTACCCGCAAATTAATATTCGGTAAATTGTTACCCTGCGCTGAGTAAAAACATTGCCCAACATTGGGTAAAATTTACCCAACGTTCGCTTGGTGCTATATGCACGCTTGGTGCTATATGCACCATTGTGTTGGGTAAAATGTTACTCAATGTGATTTAGAGGTTGTCTTCTTTCTTCATCCAGCCTCATTTGTGTTCTGTTGAGTGACTATATTTTATACGGCATAAAGGGACGACACATATCAAAGATGTTATTGTAATGTAGTTTTAAAGTTAATTTTTATATATCAGTTTTTAATTTTGCCTTAAGTTAGTTCGGTGTTATTCAATAAGATTTATATATTATCAAAAATCAATCTGTGTGTTCGTTCGGCCTACTCAAACAAATTGTGTTCTATATATGTTATAATTCACAGTATATAGTGATACAATCATTGCACATTGTCTAAGTTATAACGTCGCTTAATTATCGCTTCAAGATGCAATTTGTTTAATCAGATAAGACACTGCTTTCGGTTATTTAACAAGTGTCAAGTTTCTTTCGTATAAATATTCGGCAATTTAAAAAATTCGACACACAAAATATTATGTTTAGAACATCTACGTTGTTTCGGTATTCATAATAAGTTTAGTATATTATGCAGCTAGAGTCGGGAACCCGATGTATGTTCCATTATATACAGCCGACTTCGTGGGATCTATACAGGAGAAGCTCGATGCTTATGTTCCAGAATCTAGGCAATTAAACTGTTTTTTATACTGAATGTGTCACCAGATTGATGTATATCTCTCATCCAACTAGAATTTCGGTTTTTGTAAAATAAAAGTGTTGTAGATTCCCCCAAGGACTCAATAGTTTACCAGCATCCAGCCGACAGTGCAAAAATGTTACGGTGATGATCGCAAGAAGCTATATACAATGTAGTGTCATAACCGAAGTATAACCGAAGCCTGTCAAGTTCAAACGCGATTGTATATCACTGACGAGACGGTATGACCGATATTCAACCCAACCGAAGCACTATAACTAACAGCAGCCTTCTTTCTCACAATGAGTTCGACGGACGCCCTCGTTTCCTACTTGTATATGAAAAGTTACCGCGTATCTCTTACTCTGTACCGACGCCCTCGTTTCCTACATGTATATGAAAAGTTACGGCGTATCTCTTACTCTGTAGCGCGCCTCTTACTGAAGAACAACCGACCCCGTGAATCAAAACCGTTCCATAACTAGTAGTACTTATGTGTGAAATGGACACGCGTTAGAGATACTTCCATGTTATCATCTGCGTATGGTTTATTGCTCGTTATGAATTAATATGTAACATGCAAAACATGTATATACAAGAAAACCATAATCAGAAATGGTAACGACCTCAAGATCATATTATTAGCCATAAATATAAATTATAATATAAAATATATTGGTTACATGAATGCACCGCCTCAGAATTCCGTTAAAACAACTAATCCTTCAAATTATTACAAAAAACTACGGCTTATTACTGTAGGTTTCTCATTCACCACACCAGAAAGCTTCTAAATGCGGATCAAAAATCGGAGGCATTGTGTTCCCGCCAAGAGTGCATGGCCCAGCCATTGTTCATACCTAAACATCGAAGGCAATTAACGCGGTCATAATAGTTACATACTGCTACTATACGACATCCAGCGAATGCACACCCCACGAAAACCCAAAATGTATTGTCCTGCGATAAATCCCATCGCTATAGCTCAATTTGACACGGCCAGATTAGCCTTCCTACAATATCCTAAAACAATAAAGCTTCTCAAAATATCGGCATAGTCAACAGAACTTTCACGAACTTGGACATCGACACTTTCTAATTGCTCTACATAAGCATGGTCAGACCTGTCATCGAATACTGTAACTCTGCATGGAGCCCACATCACAAATATCCAAGCATTGTGTTAGAGAAATACAAAGAAAAGGAACGAAACTAGTTCGTCAAATCAAAACTCTATGCTACCGAGACCAAATAATAAGACTCAATCTGATGTCTTTAAAATATCGAATATTTGGAGGAGATCTAATCGATGTATATAAACTGTTGAATGGTCATTACAATATCAATGCCTGTGACATATTAGAAAGACATTCATCAGGACGAACAAGAGGACATAATAAAAAGCTACAGATGCACATTGTTAACAAGGCCATAGGAAAATATTTCTTCACGCAGAGGGTGGTAAATAGCTGGAACTCTCTGCCAGACTTCGCTGTTGAGGCTCCAACACTCGATCAATTCAAAATATACATAGACTCATTCTTCTATTATATAAAATACGAGTTCGACGACAAGTAATATGTTCAAGTGACTCACAAGTAAATATCGAATGACGATACATATATTTATAAACAAGCATTGCAAATAATGTTATTGGGACGAAAAGTCGCAAGACTTGTTCCGTATTATGCATGATGATGATGATGATGATGATGATGATGATGATGATTATGACATGATTGATAGAACAATCCACTATTATGATGATCGTGTTGATATTTGTTTAAAATACGTATCAATTGACATACATGTATACGCACACCCGTTCCCTAATTAAAATCAACTTATTTCGACAACTTTAGGGGACTTCCGCGAATTCGGGGACCTCCGCAAATAGACGTCCGCAAATAGCGACTTACTGCGAATTGTCACAATAGGAAAAACCCATTATCTATTTATAAAATGCCCAGCGAACCACAGCTTTCTAAAATCTGTACCACAGTATACACACGAGGGGGCGTCAATGAGTGAGGTTCGGGTCCGTATCCGGTTGTCCGTAATTATACGCCCATGCTATGTGTGCATTTAACGGAGCGAATTATATTATTTCAGTCATAGTGTTGTCCATAGAAATAGAGCTTAAGTCCCTCATTGTTTTGAGATAAGTCTCGCACCAAGTCGCAACCCTATATACGAAATGTATGTTCGTAAAGCTGGAATAAATGTCACAACCCTATATACGAAATGCAAGTTAGAAAAACTGGAACAAATATCCCTATATATACGAAATGTATGTTCGAAAAACTGGAATAAATGTCACAACCCTATATACCAAATGTATGTTCGAAAAACTGGAACAAATAATCCTATATATTTACACACTAAGTGTTGTCATCACTAAATCCAGCATTCTGATTGGTCGGCGCCCACGTGGCTAGTTGCAGTTATTTCTCGGTGAATGCGTAACGCCTCATAAAACCAAGCTAATAACACCATCGATACGTCATTAGGTTTGGAAAGACGAACGCGTAATGCTTTGGGCGCATTTTGACTCGCGCAGGATTGAATTAATACATCATCGGGTTTCAACATGAAGAGAAATTGTTCCTATTAACTTTTGCCAAGGGTGCTATTGGGTATTTTGGGCTGATCTTGTCACGATACACTTTTGGATTTAAATATATTTACAAAAGCGGCTTTTTCGCTAAATGTATATAAATATAAGGATTAACTGTCATGTGGACTATTTTTATGGAGATGTAACGGTGAGGTAAGTGGACATAACTTGTATGTAAAACCCTTCGGGTTTTACACAAGTTATGTCCACTTACCTCACCGTTACATCTCCATAAAAACAGTCCACATGACAGTTAATCCTTATATATACGAAATGTATTTTCGAAAAAATGGAATAAATGTCATTTATTTTCATTTATCTGCTTCCCTACCCGAATGTTCGCGTATTTTATTGTTGCCCACACGATTTAACAACGCACATATATGTATACAAGTGGTACGTGTTTTAGAAGAAGCAATGAGCGTTTATTTCAGCCAAAAGTGTGCAACTTCAGGTATGGACTTCAGGTATGGACTTCAGGTATGGACTTCCGACAAAGGCGGTGCTCTCGAAGCTTGTATAAAATAAATGAACAATTCTACTTTGATAAGTTTGAAGTTGATTGTGTTTACATGGTTAACGCCACCAAACAAAAACAAAATAAACGAAGCGAAAACCCGTGCAGTGACGCCAATAAAAAACAATTGCATTTCTTCTAGTTTACGAAAAGAAATTTAGCAGAGGTGCGGTTTTGAGACTTTTCTCATAACAACATATTTCTATAGATGATAACACCATGACTGAAAATCTGGTATACTTGGTGAAATGAAGGAATTGCAGAAATACTTCGACATGCTTTCCATTTTTTTAAATTCAGCAGCGTAGATAAATACACACCGCGAGGACGGGTGACCGCACCGCAAACATAATTCTATATATCTTGCGTATATATACCGCAAATGGTAATTTAAAACGAAGTAATCTTTATGCATGACCAAAAAAGTGCAGATAATATCATATGGGAGATGATGGTATGATTAAGCACAATCGACGTTGGCACCTCCCACCCCCTTACATCATCTTTTCCTAACGATCCGCTACGATCATCCTTCACCAGTCACCATTCTCTCACATTCCACACAGCTGTAAATAAGTTACTTATTGTGCGACTTTGTCTAGTATGTAATTTTGTAACAACGTATACCGGAGAGGGGCTCATTAAGTTATGTAACAATGTATACCGGAGAGGGGCTCATTAAGTTATGTAACAATGTATACCGGAGAGGAGCTCATTAAGTTATGTAACAATGTATACCGGATAGGGGCTCATTAAGTTATGTAACAATGTATACCGGAGAGGGGGTCATTAAGTTATGTAACAATGTATACCGGAGAGGGGGTCATTAAGTTATGTAACAATGTATACCGGAGAGGGGCTCATTAAGTTATGTAACAATGTATACCGGAGAGGGGCTCATTAAGTTATGTAACAACGTATACCGGAGAGGAGCTCATTAAGTTATGTAACAATGTATACCGGAGAGGGGCTCATTAAGTTATGTAACAATGTATACCGGAGAGGGGCTCATTAAGTTATGTAACAATGTATAGTGGAGAGGGGCTCATTAAGTTATGTAACAATGTATACCGGAGAGGGGCTCATTAAGTTATGTAACAATGTATACCGGAGAGGGGCTCATTAAGTTATGTAACAATGTATACCGGAGAGGGGCTCATTAAGTAATGTAACAATGTATACCGGAGAGGGGCTCATTAAGTTATGTAACAATGTATACCGGAGAGGGGCTCATTAAGTTATGTAACAATGTATACCGGAGAGGGGCTCATTAAGTTATGTAACAATGTATACCGGAGAGGGGCTCATTAAGTTATGTAACAATGTATACCGGAGAGGGGCTCATTAAGTTATGTAACAATGTATACCGGAGAGGAGCTCATTAAGTTATGTAACAATGTATACCGGATAGGGGCTCATTAAGTTATGTAACAATGTATACCGGAGAGGGGGTCATTAAGTTATGTAACAATGTATACCGGAGAGGGGGTCATTAAGTTATGTAACAATGTATACCGGAGAGGGGCTCATTAAGTTATGTAACAATGTATACCGGAGAGGGGCTCATTAAGTTATGTAACAACGTATACCGGAGAGGAGCTCATTAAGTTATGTAACAATGTATACCGGAGAGGGGCTCATTAAGTTATGTAACAATGTATACCGGAGAGGGGCTCATTAAGTTATGTAACAATGTATACCGGAGAGGGGCTCATTAAGTTATGTAACAATGTATACCGGATAGGGGCTCATTAAGTTATGTAACAATGTATACCGGAGAGGGGGTCATTAAGTTATGTAACAATGTATACCGGAGAGGGGGTCATTAAGTTATGTAACAATGTATACCGGAGAGGGGCTCATTAAGTTATGTAACAATGTATACCGGAGAGGGGCTCATTAAGTTATGTAACAACGTATACCGGAGAGGAGCTCATTAAGTTATGTAACAATGTATACCGGAGAGGGGCTCATTAAGTTATGTAACAATGTATACCGGAGAGGGGCTCATTAAGTTATGTAACAATGTATAGTGGAGAGGGGCTCATTAAGTTATGTAACAATGTATACCGGAGAGGGGCTCATTAAGTTATGTAACAATGTATACCGGAGAGGGGCTCATTAAGTTATGTAACAATGTATACCGGAGAGGGGCTCATTAAGTTATGTAACAATGTATACCCGAGAGGGGCTCATTAAGTTATGTAACTTGTGCCCCAATCCACTTTGTATTATTACAAATAAAATATGTTTAAAGTAAAAGACAATTTATGGCACGGTAGCTCTTTTTCTTACACGATGCCACGACAGTCGCGACAGTAGTCACACTAGTACGGCATTTCAATCTTTGCACCGTCAAAATGACGGATGGGTGTAGTTGTCTCTCACAACGGCGGCCCCCACCCCCTTTTTCGTACGCCGCATTCCATGCCCTGTTATGAGGTACGCCGTATTCCAGCCCCTCTGTTAGGAGGTATTCGGTATTCCAAAAATACCGGTATTCGTACGCCGGCCTTCCAAAAAATGAAGTTTTCATATATTTGTATGTATTCCATATGGCTGTTAACTGGTATTCCGTATTCCACCATCTGTGTTAAGTGGTATTCCGTATTCCATGGGAGGTGGGGCGGGGCCTCGTATAGGCTACACTGGTGTAAATGTTTTCCATGGGCCTCAGTGCAAACGTTTAGGAACAAGAGAGCTAAATTTGTTCCAGAGTCGGGGAGCGAGTGCACCGTGGAATGCTAGAGGTGAAGGTAACTGAAGAATGGCCTTCACCTCATACATGTGACACGTTATTAAAAGATGAGATCGTGTTTGTTTAATTTGTACGTCATATCTATAAATAATTTAAACTGGTGAATAGAATGGAGGAATGGATTAAAGGCGGATGAAGATGGATAATACTAAAATCAAGTGGTAATACGGCCAAATTTCGTGATACTCCAGTGATAATACGGCCATATTTCGTTGAACAAAATGTTGATAAATAACACGTTTTGGGAAATTTGATACCAAAGTTGAGAGTGGTTAGCATTATTTTTTTGCAATTAATCGATTCTGATAACTAAAGCGTATTTTGAAGAAATGTTGTTGTATCTTGACGATGTGGAGACCGTCTGATTGGATTGAGTACCTTTAAATCTCGTGTTTGCGTAACTAGGGCCAGACCCAACTAAAAATACTGTAATTTTTCAGACTACACCACAAAAGTTTAACTTTACAACAAATATATTTTTGAAGATTTTATTGCGGGAACACAATGTATTATATAACAGCTAACATTGCTGATGACGTATGTCTGAGTTGGAATGTAGACTAAAGCCTCAAGGTCGTATTGTGAATTATGGGGGTGTATTTAATCCGATTAGCAGATTTTGGTCCGCATTTAGAGGCATTCTGTGGTGGTGAGAAACCTTTAGTGATAAGTCGTAGTTGTTGTGATCATTTGAATGATTAGTTGTTTTAACCCTTTCAGTGCCAGGTCCGATTTGTGTATCAACCCATATACCCTGTGCCAATGCATTCTCTTATATATGCGAGTCGACCATAGGTCGCCTCGCATATATAAGAGAATGCATTGGCTAACAATTTTTCATCATTTGTTATTATTTTTTACAATTTATTACAATTTTAATAATGTTTTCTTATATTCTTTAACAGACTTATTTTGTAGGGAATCTTACGTTTTTCATGGGCGTCAAAATTATTACTATGAGTACTTGGTGATATTTTTGAGTTATAACATGCCCCTAAGGTTTTATCCAGTTTGTTTTTAAATTTGCTATAGCATGCTTAAGCATACCCAAAAAAAAACGTCAACCCAAAAAAAATATTAAAAAAATATATATATATATATATTTATTTTTTAATTTTGTTAGGGCCTTTTTACAGACCGTAAATTAGGGCCGATGAGATCGGGCCCTAGCACTAAAAGGGTTAACGGAATTCTGAGGTGGTCTATTCATGAAAGCAATATATTTTATATTATATATATACATAATAATATTATCTTGAGGGCGTTACCATTTCTGACTATGTTTTCCTTGTTTTATTCTCTCTTATTGTTTGATCCCGCATCCGTTTGAGAGCGCCCAATCATATGTACACAATTGTAACCACAAGCAGAGCACCGGAGCGTTATAAAGACAGAATCCAATGTTTCAAGTTCTCGACTGGGTGCTCAAATTGCTGAAAGCAGATTGCGTCTTAACCATCCACCATTGGCGAATTCAAAAGAATGATGATTCTAACACCCCCCCCCCCCCCAGACATTGACGGTAAATGGTGCACAAATTCCTAATACAGCAATCATAATCAATGGAATCCGATATTACAGAAACCCAGAGAACCCATTAAAAGCCCCACTATATAATAATCAACACTCATATATCACGGCATCAAAGGCGCTCATTAGAGGTAACGATGGTCATGCCAGGCTGCAATCCAACAATTATTTCCCATTCATCAACGTACCAAATGGTCTGTTTTCGGATGTGAGATATTCCGGTAATCAAGGTGGGTAATTTAAGTGACCACACACAGCATGACGTCTATCACCAATTAGTCTGAATCATTCAGACGTCATATGTTTCAACTCACGTCTCTGATGGAAAGTTGCTGCAATAGTATACATATTTCGCATAATATACTATTCTACTCTTAAGTAACTTGATTGTTTTGGTTGCTTGGAGTTTATCGTTCTTGTGGGTTTTCAGCCGCTATGCCATACCACAACGTTGTTATTTTTACCCAGTGGTTAAAAGACCACACAGAACGTTAATTTCATACGGAAACCACTCAACTGCTCGTAGAAACCATAACCCCCTGAGAGCAACTAACAAATGTGTCCAGATACACGAATCAGGTTACCCTGGCCCACTTACCCTCCTTGTGTGTGGATCACAAATCGGCGCTTATCTGGTTAGAGCTAGCTGCAGTGGTAGTGGTTTGGGGGGCTAACACCGGGATGGTCGAATAGACCGAGAGGTCTACTCCCTCACCCCTCATGTGTATAGCTTTTATTCAGAAATATCAACACAAGAAGAAAAAAACATAGCATTTTTACATAATTTTCTTGAATTCTTTTATTGCAGTGCATGGTGGTGGTCTTTTTTTAGCAGGCAATTCTGCCATCGCTGTTGATCCAGGCATTTCCCGATGAAGCTTCTGCCTGTATATTTGACGGTCCCTCAGCAGGTGGAATTCCAAATTAGAGCACTGGTAGACCCTTCCTGATTTGTGGTGTTGGGAGATGATCTGTTTGATCCGCACACCATTTCGTTCCATGCGTTAATTTTTCTTGGCTTTCTTTCTTTGGTGACGCCGGCCTTTCTTCGTACATCGGCGTCGCAGGGACGGAGCTGTCAATTTCCGTCCCTGGTGGAGTTGTGCTGGATGGAGGTGTTGCCATCTCCACATCGAAGACAGCGGTGGGGACTTCCGGGATGACGTCGGCGTCCCTGTTGCCGCTGTCCACGTCGACGACAGGGACATCCGGGGTGACTTCGGCGTTCCTGCTTCCGCTGGTGGTAGTGACGTCGACATCCGGCAAATCTTCTTGCCCTGAGGTCAAGTGGGAGGGAACTGTGCGCCTTGATGGTGTCTTCTTTTTGTTCTTCTTCTTCTTCCCGGTGCAGCTGGTCTGGATAGCCCGGGACCGAAGGAGTCCGGTCGGTCCATCCATGCCACGGCCGGTAGAGGGTTCTCGACAAAAAACTCACGGCCACTCAATGGCTTAGCGCGTCTAGCACTAATGCGACCTTACCATCGAGTGACCCGATCGATAATCTAGAGCTAGCTTCGTCGTCGGGCGGCTTAATATATTGGGATAATGCACAATGAACCTTACCGACTGAGTAACCATGAGTCCCCATCTGAACAGCTAAATCAGTGAATGCATTGGTACTCTGAAATGTACTTTAAGCAACTACCGGTATATCGTAAATTCAATCTCCATGCAAACAACGGCTTCCATCGATAAATTCGAAGAAAACCACGTCATTAAAGATATTATGTACTTGTTCAGGTGCGTGGAACTGACAAGTTAATAATCGGGCGCTATGCCAACTGGAGGAATGTTGTATTCTACTAACGTCGCCGAAAATTTGAAGCAAATCGACCATCCCACTCTATAGAAAACATCGTTTGAACAACGCTATAAATTGTAAATATTTACTACTTGATTCGGGACGCATCTATGGGCGATAAACTATATAACGAAAACGATTTCGCCATCGAGAGTCACTGCATTTAATTAATATATAAGAATGACGACGTGTATTGTCTATTTGGATATAATAATTACTACATGAACAAGATTATTCTCTATTTCTATTTGATCACCCTACCGGGGTATTTCACATCACTGTAACTAAGCGGATTCCCATAATTTGGCAAACATACAACCCTAGCACAGGTCCCGGACACAAAATTGATCATAACATTAAAAGTACCTATAAATCATTTTATATATGAACTTTTAGTGTTACGACCAATTCTGTGTCCGTGACCTTATAATTGAGAGTTATGGAGGCACGGAATAAGTACGGTTGTTCATTGCTTCAGTGAGAAGCCATCGGATGCTGGCGAAATAAAGACGTCGAACAAGCCTCGGTCCGAAATAACGGTCATGTGACCGGACAGATATCTCAGCTGTGGCTGACCGAACACGGGTTTATTCATATATCAAAATGCAGAGAATTATTATTGGAATACGATTATTCAACCATTATATTTTAAATTTGTCTCTCTGTTCTGTTATTGCATTTCTTCATTTTCTTGCCACATTTTGATTTGGGATCTGTAACACAATGCGACACATATACATATATAGTCTAGAACTCTGTCATTTGCGATTGCGCACTGTAGCATGGGTAAATGTTCTAACCGATTACCGGTGGTGGGCAGGCGACTGCGGTAATGGTGTCCACCATTTGGACCTTGTCCAATCTAAGCAATTCAATTATGTCTGGCATTGGAGACACTAATATCTGACGAGAATCGCGGACATTCATTGATCGTGAAACCATGTCGCTTTATCAAGTGTCTGCTTCTTCTTGTACTACCTCCAATTTTCCGCAGATATATTTCTCTTGAAAGGACTTTGGGATATCGGCCATCGCGAGTGTTGTCTCTGCCAAGTAGGGATACGACCTGATACCGCTTGTAAGTGTCGTATTATGGGAGTATTTATTTTCTGCTCTCTTAGATGCCAGTGTGGTGTTACAATATCCAAACTGCAGACATGTTTCAACAATGAGCTGAGTTTACAGTAATTAATAATGAACAAGAGCACGCCGTCAGGGCGTGGCATAATACGCCCGTTTCTGGAGTAGAGTGGAGCAAGGTTTAATTCATTTGTTTGAAACCTTTGACTTAAGACGAAATAATATTTGAACTTGATCTGTATACCAAATTTGGTTCAGTTCACTCGATTCAATCTAAAGTTATCAACCGGAAACCGCATATCAGGTAAAATCTAAGACGAAAAAGGGCATAACTCAGTCAATATCATGCGGACGAAACCCATATTCGAACTTGATCTGCATTTTGGTGTGGTAAACTAATATACCAAATTTGGTTCAGTTCATTTGATTCAATCTAAAGTTATCATCTGGAAACCGCAAATCAGGTAAAATCTAAGTCGAAAAATGGACATAACTCAGTCAAAATTATGCGGACGAACCCCATATTCGAACTTGATCTGTATTTTGGGGTGGTAAACTAATGTACCAAATTTGGTTCAGTTCACTTGATTCAATCTAAAGTTATCATCCGGAAACCAAAAGCGGACGGGCGGACGGACGGCTATTTCATTTACATAATACGACCGTTTTTTCAAACGGACGTATAAAAAGCTATACATATTTAATATATGAATGTAGTGTGAATATGTTTCTGATCGGACAAAAGCCGTCACATGATAATTAGGGAAAAGGTAATATTGGACTCCCAAAAGTCATACAGGACTCGAACGAGTCCAATGTGACTTTTATAAAAGTTATCGGGGCTGGGTGACGTCATATTTGGATAAACATACAGATGGATAATAAAAATGCCAGTATACAATGCTGTGTACCGATTGTATCGTCTCGTCCATTGTGACTTTTCGCCACAACCTGGACTCGTACAAGAAAAACACTTATTATCCATCCCTTAACTAACACTATTTTGGATTGGGCAAAAGCCGACATATAATAATCCGGGGAAAAGTCATATTGGACTTCCGAAAGTCATATTGGACTCCCGAAAGTCATACTGGACTCCCGAAAGTCATATTGGACTCCCAAAAGTAATATTGGACTCCCGAAAGTCATATTGGACTCACAAAAGTCATATTGGAATCAATTGAGTCGAATATGACTTGTTATCTGGACTCCATGACGTCACGAAGTAACTCTATTGCCAAATGAATCGGTGAAATTGTGATGTGCGCAATACTCTGGTGGATTTAACAGACGTTTCAATTCCGCATTGAGTTATTTTTCACTTCCGTGTTTACTTTCCAAATCATGCTTTGATGATCAGATACAGGCTTTTATAGAGAATCAAGTGCCGACAGATACCAAAAATAACCACAAAAGTTTTATTCCCAAAATTTGGATAAACATACAGATGGATACTAAAGATGTCATTATACAATGTTGTGTACAGTATGTGTTTTTCTTTTACTCGTCCAGGTTGTGCTGAAAAGTCATATTGGACTCGATACAACATGGACTCGTACAAGAAAAACACATTGTATAATAACTTTATAATACTGCACACAGTATTGTATAATAACTTCATAATATATTAATAATATATTTCAATATTGACATGATTGTGCGGCGCTGCGTTTGTTGGAGCAAATTTAGTGTGCCCCAGCGCTAGTAGACAGTATGATAATATAAAGTTATTAAACAATGTTGTGTACAGTATGTGTTTTTCTTGTACGAGTCTAGGTTGTGGTGAAAAGTTATATTGGGCGAGACACGCAGTGTCGAGTCCAATATGACTTTTCACCACAACCTGGACGAGTACAAGAAAAACTCATACTGTACACAACATTGTATAATGACATTTTTATTATCCGTCTGTATGTTTATCAAATTTTTGGGAATAAAACTGTTTTGGTTATTTTTTTTATTTGCTATAAAATCCTGTATTTCATCATCAGAAAGCATGATTTGTAACAGTAAACACGGAAGTGGATAAAAACTCAATGCGGAAGTGAAACGCCTGCCAAATCCACCAGTGTTGCGCGCGCACCCAATTTCACCGATTCATTTCACAACAGAGTTAATTTGTGACGTCACGGAGTCCCGATAAAAAAGTGATATTGCACACTTGGGAGTCCAATGTGACTTTCGGGAGTCCAATATGACTTTTCCCCGGATTATCAGGTGACGGCTTTTGCCCTATCAGAAATAGTGTTAGTTAAGGATTGATAATACGGAAATACAATCCTGCATGATTCATATGCTATTGTGGGAAATGTTCAGATAATAAGTTCACTGGTGGCTTGTTGAACTTATTATCTGAAAATTTCCTAAGGGACCTACTAGTTAGTATAGAAAAGGCCATAACGTCGTCAGTTGTATTGTCCGTGAATGAAGGGTACGCATATGGTTTAGTTAAGAAATGAAATTAGTTTGAATATGTGTGCTCTAGCGGCCACAGCACTATACCCGCCAATAAAACACACTCAACCTACATTCATTTCTTATATTTATATAGCCCTTTCCTTATTAATTTCTACAAACTTTTTGTTTCTGAACTCTATCTGCAGTTTGGATATTATAACGTAATGACAGCTTCGTGCGCTATGCACCGTACCGACTGCGCCATCTGAGACCCGTATATATCCGCAACGGGATGGTTACCTGGTGGGGTAAAGTGTCTACTTAGTACTTACATGCTTTTTACCCCCTAACTATTTGAAACTAACCAGTCCCGTAGTAGCTGGGCGGTCAATGGCATCCAAATGTACTATTCGTCGTACCAACTTTACCGCGGGGCAACCAGCCTATAGCCGCAAAGCGAACGGTTACCTGGTATAAGTAAGTCTATACTTACACGATTTTAGCCATTTACGTCTGAATTACAACCAGCTCTACGAATTATGACAGTCTAGTGCGCTATGCTATGCACCGTGCTGACTATGCCACATAATATAGCCGCAATGAGAAGTACCCAATGAGATGATAAAGTCTAGTTACATGTTTTACAGGTAATTCTTCAAGGATTGGCCATTTATAAACGGACAATCCGTACCTAAAATGTTCGTTAATTAATGGACAATCCGACCACGCGTGGCACGCGAGCTTGGGATTGTCCACTAAATGACGACATGTATAGCTAATCCTGCATGTTAGCATCATATTTAATATGAAGGGCAATAACTCTATAAAGAATTTTAATTTACTAAATAACGGCGATCTGCATGAGAAGAAGTGTTAGACGAAATAACGGAAATATTCGAAGAAGTAAGGGAAGAATTTGACTTATATTTCAAAAGAGTTGATCTGTTGTGGTGTTGCAAATTTCTCATACAAATCTCCGTTATTTAGTAAAGGTACATTCTTTATAGAGTTATTACCCATCAGATTAAATATGAAGCTAACATGCAGGATTATCTACATTTGTCGTGATTTAGTGGACAATACCAAGATCGCGTGTCACGCGTGGTCGGATTGTCCATTAATTAACGATCATTTTAGGTACGGATTGTCCGTTTATAAGTGGACAATCTTATGCGCATTAGGTGGTTTTACCCACTAACTAAGCATAACGTAAATTAAAGGTTAGAAAGCGCAGCCGATACGTAATTGAACTTACAACCAGCTCAACGAGTAATGACAGCCTAGACCGCTATGCTATGCACCGTGACGACTATGCCACCTATTTAGCCGCAATGGAAAGGGTTACGCAATGAGATGATAAAGTCTATTTACATGTTTTACCCACTAACTACGCATAACGTAAATCCAATAGTCAGAAAGCGAAGCCGATATGTAATGTTCATTTACGATTGAACTTACAACCACCTCTACGAGTTATGGCAGCCTTGTGTGCTATGCTATGCACCGTGCCGACTATGTCACCCATATAGCCGCAATGAATAGGGTTACGTAATGAGATGATAAAATATACTTACATGTTTTACCCACTAACTACGCATAACGTAAATCCAATGGTTAGAAAGCGAAGCCGATATGTATTTAAATGTTCATTTACAATTGAACTTACAACCACCTCTACGAGTTATGGCAGCCTATAGTGCGCTATGCTATGCACCGTGCCGACTATGCCAACCATATCGCCGTAATGAGAAGGGTTATATATACTCAATGAGATAAAGTCTACTTACATGTTTTACCCACTAACTACGCATAACGTAAATCCAAAGGTTAGAAAGCGAAGCCGATAAGTAATATTCATTTACGATTGAACTTAAATATCCCGCAGCATGCCACGAGAGAACAAACCAATCGCTTCGTTGGGCTTCTATTTTATATTGCTTACCAGGATATCAGAGTCGGGTTCCGCGCCGACCGCTTGCGGCTTTTGTAGATATCACGATCAGATTTCTCGCCGCCGTTTTCTTCGGAAAACAACCCCCGTACAATAGAACAGGGACGAAGTGCTTTGTGCTGCCGGACGGCCAACAGATCGATTCACTTCCGTTCAGTTGAATGATGAGAAGGTAAATATGGGCGAAATTACACGGGAAACCATTGTGGGATGACGGCTAAATTATAAACATCGCTACGAATGACGTCTTCTCGATGAATTGTCAATAATATCCTGTACGGTTGGAAGACAACCGGTTATTCTTGAATATATATATCATGTCTTAACTGCTGTTTATTGTGATCACCCGGTCATTCTTGGGAGCTAGAGCGTGCAGTTTTAAGCGTGTCTTATTTCAAGCAATCGCGAGCATGTACATTGTGGAACGAATGACAGGGATGGATGGCATGCATTGCATCTGCTGCAGCCTCCGCATACAATTAGGCGCTCAAAATATGTTCACGACTGCTATGCATATAAAGGATCTCCAACGAGTTATGTTGGAATATAAGATTTTATGATACGAGTTTGATAAATTTTAATCACAAACGAGTCGTAGACGAGTCGTAGACAGTTACACATATAAGATGAATCAAGATTTCATGGATCGGATCCGACAGCAAGCGTATGTGCTTATATGGGTCGTTTCCGTTGATGATTTTCCCCATCCAACCACGCGGCAGCAGCCAATATTAAAGGATGAGTCTTTGTTTGTGATATCAGGTGTTGATAAGTTGATAACGAGCACGTGGAGACAAGAGATTACATGGTAGGATATTTAAGTTTTCTTGTATAAATGTAGAACTATAGAGGAAGGTGGTGTTAGTAACTTAGTGTACGAAAGTAATATTAACTTGAAGGTGTTAGTGCGGATACAAAGGAAATGCGATTTGTTTCAGAGAGAAAAGAGGTATGAATCGTATGGCGGATGTATCAAATTATATTGTATATTTTGTGGAGGTAAAGAAAGTATAGAATTTGAAATGCTATGGTTTGCTGCTGATGAGCTCACACCAATGCACGGACAACCCATGTGGTGTTTTCTTCTTCACGGCGTGTCAATCATCAGTTACATTTGTTTGTTTGTTTGTTGATTCTTGTTTTTTGTTTTTGTTTTTGTTTTTGTTTATTTTTCAGATAGACTCTGAAGTGGGATAGTCAGTTAAGAGAATCGTTTGGTATTTATTATGTACTTTTGAATCAAATTTATCAAACGAGTTTAATAAAATCTTATATCCCAACATAACGAGTTGAAGCTCTTGTGTATCACATGAAAACAATTAGAGCTTTATGCCTTGTTAACAAATCAAAATCCTTAAATGAAGCTGCAAAATGCATACATTACAGCATTGGCTTAGACGCTTCACATCCGCATATGAACAAAGCAATCATTTTGCAGTGTCTGGTGTTGGTGTCATGCGCGGCTTTTCAAAATAGTATTAATCAGCCTGAATCAATGTAAAAACGCGCGGTCATTTTGTTGGCGGCTCGATGCCAAATGCTATGTAACTTGTGAGAGAAAAGGAAATATGTCAGTAATGGCTTTTTAAATGATACAATAGTGGTTTCATGTGATAAAATGGTATACTATATATAAAATAAAAGCATAACGATACGTGTACCTTTTTCCTGTTTATATAGGCCTTCCCACGTTTTCATTTTTATTGGTGGTGAATATCGCGTAAAGTTTAATTCACCTGGAAATCATGCATTGCACGAAACAGCACATTGAGTACACAGACTCCGGTTGTATATATACACGCCTGCACAGGTAAACGGACATAGTTGCCTTTTGCATGCATGTTTTCGTATATATCTGAAACCAGCTTCGCCATGCTTTATGGTTTGTTGTGGAAAACTGAAAACGATTGTTATTGTGGCGATATATATATATATATATAACTTTTATTCCTCCATTATGGAGAGTATCAATATGTTACACAAACTGTACAAGCATGTATGTCATGATATATACAAAATCCAAGTAAGTCAATATATACACTAAGAGACATGAACTGATTGTCCAAGCGACAAGGTAATTTGTCGGTAACTTACATACAACTGTTCGCATTGAAAGTAGAGAGAAACAAAAATACAGCTTATAGTGAAATTGAATATCTAACAGTCGATGAATTTGACAGGTATTATTTATCTTGATGTAGCCAAAAACAAGTTATATTTGCTAATTATATGTGAGTTTGTAGGTATACTGAGAACGAGTATGCTAACGAGAACAGAGCGTGGCCGTCGCAGAACTTTATCACCGATTAGAGCTGTACATTTGGTGATCGACCACAAGGGTGTGATTCAATTGTTGCCGGATGAAATGTGAGTTTACACGTGTTATTAACTTGTCACCAGCGAGAACCCCGAATGAGATTGCATATGTGGAAAAGAAATTCTGCAAAGTCAATCAGACAATGGGCGACAACCCGTTATTTGTCAAGATATATATAATTTATGGACTATACAGCCCTGTGCCAATGCATTCTCTTATATATGCGAGTCGACCATAGGTCGCCTCGCATATATAAGAGAATGCATTGGCTTAACACATTAAAAATTATAAAATTGTTAAAGAATGTAAGAAAAAATGGTAAAAAGTGTTAAAAAAAGATTTTTTTTAGGCCAATGCATTCTCTTATATATGCGAGGCGACCTATGGTCGACTCGCATATATAAGAGAATGTATTGGCACAGGGAATAACTGTAACCATCACAATGTGGTCAATGAGCCGGTTCCAATGATATCCATATTTGTATGGTTTAATTGAGACAGACCCAAGATAATTTAGGCTGTTGCAGCTTTATTTGGCCTTTTGTTGGGTAAAGGGTTAAACTGTATAGTTATATAGACTATACTATGGGTGATTACTGCTACGCTGATCTGGCCGTGCCAATTGGGCGATGGGGATATATGGCAGGACAACACATTTCGGGTTTCACGCGATGCGAGTTATTTTAGTAAATTGTAGTAAGTCTGACCTGGCCGTGTCAATGGAGCTATATCGATGTGGATATCTCGCAGGACAACACATTTCGGGTTTTCGAGGATGTATCTTCGCAGATGCCTCATTGTTGCAGTATGTAACTTTTATGACCGCGTTAATTGCTTTCGATGTTTAGGTATGGACAATGGCTGGGCCACTCTTGAAGATTGTATTGCGGGAACACAATGCATAACATAACAGCTAACTTTACTGATTCGTATGTCTCAGTTGGAATGCAGAATAAAGGTCGTATTAGAAGTATCGGGTGTGTATTTAATCCGATTCGTAGATTTTGTTATCCGCATTTAGAGGCTTTCTGGTGCGGTGAATGGGAAACCTGCAGTAGAATAAGCCATAGTTTATGTAATAATTTGAAGGATTAGTTGTTTTAACGGAAATCTGATGTGGTGCATTCATGAAACTAATATATTTTGTATTATAATTTATACATATGCCTAATAATATGATCTTGAGGGCGTTAACATTTCTGACTATGGTTTTCTTGTGTATGGACTGTTATCGTGATAGGAGTGAGCCAAGTCAGTTCTACGTGCGTCTTATTTCAAGCAAGGTCGACATGTTCATTACGGAGCGGTTACAGTCATTCATCCATGAGACAAAACACGCGTCTATTGACTAACTCTTGCATATATATGTATGAGCAAGACAACTACTTCAACAAATACAACTTTCAACAAATACATATACAAACTCATGATTGACTCGTGGGAGATGTGACCGGTGATCTGTTCATATGTTTACGGTTGTCATGATTGACTCGGGGGAGATGTGACCGGTGATCTGTACATATGTTTATGGTTGCCATGTGACCGGTGATCTGTACATATGTTTATGGTTGTCATGTTGCTTTGCCATTGCTCATTATTTATTTTTAAGTGTTATTAAAGGTACGGGCGGTGTTCGTTGCAGAAATATTCATATTTTTTCAAATCGCCATCAACAGAAGGAATATTAAAATATATATAGTTTTGTTCATATGCCAAACATAATCAGCGCGTAAATAGTATATTGTCGTCAAGATATACGATGGTGTACGTAAACAAGAGCCTGTTCGTGTTACAGAAATTGTGCTTCTGTTTACATTAACACAGCGCAATTCCATTGGTTAATCACACAAAAATTATATAAACGCTCTTTATTATTTCCATGTTAGGAAAACAGTAACAAATAACGCTCTTTATGTTTACCATATCCGGATCTAAACAAAAGCCAGGTAACGTAACGTTTTTTTGCTTTTGTTTACACAACAAAGAGGGAAAATTGACAATAACATACTGTTTATGCCATATTTCTGATTGGTATAAGAACAAGGTATGTCTATATTTTACTATTCTTTCTGTTTATGGCGGTTTTTGACGGAGTTGAATATTTTAACAGCATACCCACCGCCAACACCGCCCGCATCTTTAACAAATATGAGAGGGGGTACCCATATGTGAGTCACGTGACACCAGAGGGTTAAATACATACATTCTGTTTCTGAATATTCTGAGTTACGTTGGAATAATTCAAATCTGGGGTTGTGGTATTCGGGCAATCAATATCCTCCCTGAATGGGAAGGGGTCTAGTCCAAAGTTGTGCCTTTGCTCCTTTGGTGGTACCCTACAGCTACTTCCATGAACCCTGGCACATTTTTTAGTTGCCACTCCCGCAGGGCCCCCGTGTAAAATACGCAAATTAAATCACGGCAGACCGTTTTACAGCACAGGCAACGACTAAAATATATTTACAGTAAATAAAGGTCGGTAACCGGATCCCGTTCTATAACTTACGTTTGTTGAGAGTTGCTTGTCGTATTATAAATCCGATTTGCATGCAGGAATAAATAAATCCGATAAGCAGGAATAATACACAAAAGAAAACGGTTCCTTGGAAGAATTGCTATTATTTTTTAATCCAATATTAAACAGACATGGCTCATTAGAGCACCCGAATTTTGTCTATGTAATTTGGAAGGAGTTATAAGATATGTTGGAAAATACGCGAACTACATTTAAGAAATAAATACACGGTGTAGAGGTGTGTATGGTCAAGTTGTACCACAAAAAACTGATTGTAGGACGACGCGTAGGGCAAGTTTCCAAGTAGAATATGGACAATGAACGTATACAACATTTGATTTGATACTCACTCGGTGCAATCCTCGGCGTTATCCGCTGGTTGCAATCTCATAAAGCATTGTATTTGTCACCACATTGGGGCACATCAGTAATTAATTGGTAATCGAAACTCATCAATGATTGTAATTTGTGCTCGTGTTGATTGTGTGTTATAAATATGTTATAAGCATGGCGTCAGCTTTATAAGCGAAATAAACACCACGCATCCGTGCGCCTGTCATCTTTATTTCGGTTATAAAACGGACGCCATGCTTATAACGTATATTGATTCCCATTCCTAATATAAACAGCAAAATAAAATAGTGTTGATACATTCTACCATGTCTCTTGTGTGTAAAATAGGAGTAAAGTTTCTTCTGTAATAAATACCTATTGGTTACGATGTATAACCTGAACGCGTGCCGATGACAAACCGACGCCGTCAGTGTTATGCCCACTCGAAGTTTATTTTGGTGTAAACGGTACTTATTCCATATTAGTCATTATATATTACAAAAAACAAGACAAATATTAACAGTGATGATATGAAAGGGATTCGACAACAAGCTTTTGTGAGTCGTTTCCGATTGGCTTGTGACAAGGTCCATCCTGTGAGAGTGATTTAAAAACACTTCAAGTTGTTTCAAGTAAATGGGGGCTTCAGGTTTTAAATTGTTGACGTTTTATCGCGTATTCTTGTCTACTCACACGGTAGGCCGGTTCGATAGGTGTTTCAAGATAATGTAGTTTCATATGGAATGATTTGGGTTAGGTGGGAGTATGTTGGAAGGGTATGGTGGTTTTCAGATGAATATAAAGTAGTTTTATATGGAAATATTTTGGTTATGTGAGAATACTTTAGGGGATTAAGGTGGATGTCGGATATGATAAGGGAGGTGAGGAGTGAAATGATGATATATCTTGTTGGCAGTATTGGGGATTTTGACGAGTGTGGATAATCTGTTGTGTCAGAAGGTTCTTTTCAGCTCATGAATACCACTAAGAACAGTGTGTAATTATCCTACCCATCGTCTCAATCAACTGCTCGCGCTTGTCAATGAAATTGAATTTCTAGCAAAACTGTCAACCCGTATAGACATCTATACTAACAAAACTCAATGTTGTTTGTTTGTTGTCTGTCCGGCTATAGGCGACCAAACTGCTGGACTATCAGAGCTGAATATGTGTACACATGGGTCAATTGACCCGGGGAGTATCTTGGGATAGATGCTATTGGCGTCAGATGTTTTAAAAGGGCACTAATAATTAAATTAACTGAAAATGGTTTGAATAGGGGTAAATTGACGCGAGGAGTGTCATGGGAAAGATTCCGTTAACATCAAACGACTTAAATGGGCACTTATCAAATTTAATTAAATAATTAATCAATTACCCAAAATGGAGAGTACCATTGGATAGGTGCCGTTGACCCTGCAGGGAAACTTAAAAAATTATATTACCATATATGAGCGATTCATAGCGTTCCTTATCAGCTTAGATAATATGTAGGAAAATTGTTCCTCAGGGGTCACCTACAAGACCAAGGGAATATCATGGGATAGGCGCCTTTTAACTCAGATTACTTAAAGTGCGGCTAATAAATTATATTAACATATATGATCAATGAACATCGTTTAATATCAACTGAGAAGATATGTGGGGAAAATTCAGGCAATTCTTCAAGGATTGTCCACTTATAAATGGACAATCGGTACCTAAAATGGTTATTAATAAATGGACAATCCAACCACGCGTGGCACGGGAGCTTGGGATTGTCCACTAAATGAAGACATGTTTTGGTAATCCTGCATGTTAGCTTCATATTTAATATGAAGGGAAATAACTCTATAAATAATATTAATTTGCTAAATAACAGTGATTTGTATGAGAAGAAGTGTTTTTGACGAAATAACGGAAATATTCGAAGAAGTGTTTTTAAAGGGCGTATAACCAACCCTCCCCAAGCCCACCCACCCAAGGGAAGAATTTGACTTATATTTCACAAAAGTTGATCTGTTGTGGTGTTGCAAATTTCTCACACAAATCTCCGTCGTTTAGTAAAGGTACATTCTTTATAGAGTTATTACCCTTCAGATTTAATATGAAGCTAACATGCACGATTATCTATATATGTCGTGATTTAGTGGACAATCCCATGCTCGCGTGCCACGCGTGGTCGGATTGTCCATTTATTAACGACCATTTTAGGTACCGATTGTCCATTTATAAGTAGACAATCTTATGCGCATTAGGTGGGAAAATTGGCACACGGAGGTAATTTGATACGGAGAGTGTCACGGGATAGGTGACGTTGACCTCATATGACTTGAAGAGGCACTAATAATAAGAAATATGAGCGTTTATTATCAACTTTTACGACAGAGGTAGCTATATCCGGAAAGTGTCATGCAATAGGTGATGTTTGCCTCATGCAGGTGACAAATAATTAATTTTAAAAGGGGCACTAATAATGTTTTCATTATTTATCCGAGCAACACCGGGTACCCCAGCTAGTAATCAAATAAAATTGCAAGAGAACTTACAAGAGACAATGGTAAGTGTCCGTTAATTGGAACTTATATTCAGCAAATAATGAGATTGAACATACCAGTTGCTTCGCGAGAGGTTTTATGGCATGATATCGAGTAATTATTTATACCAGGTTTTAACCCTTTACCCAACAAACCGGCCAAAACCGGACAAATATAGCTTCAACAGCCTAAAATATCTTCGGTCTGTCTCAATAGAACCATACAAATATGGATATCATTGGAACCGGCTCCTTGACCACATTGTGATAGTTACAGTTATGCCCTGTGCCAATGCATTCTCTTATATATGCGAGTCGACCATAGGTCGCCTCGCATATATAAGAGAATGCATTGGCCTAAACAAAATCTTTTTTTAACACTTCTTACATTCTTTAACAATTTTATAATTTTTAATGTGTTAAGCCAATGCATTCTCTTATATATGCGAGGCGACCTATGGTCGACTCGCATATATAAGAGAATGCATTGGCACAGGACCCTTCTGTTGGGTAAAGGGTTAATGTTTGGTCGACTTGATCATCTACGATAATTATCGATTATGATTGCATTACCCATTTATGATGAATAAAAAGCGTTTTGAAGACATGCTTTGTGCTTGTTCTCACATTTGGGTGTCTAATCGGGTTTGACTTCTCATTAATCTGAGAAAGGGAGCGACCTATTTCAGGAACGTAGTCAGTTATCATATGTTGGTGGGGCGGAGGGAGATTTCGACCACCCCGTGAACCAACCTTTTTCCCAACTTGACAAATTTTCATTTCCACGCCCTCGATATTGAGTTAGAATTCCAACGCATGACTATTTAAATCTACAATAGATTTGAAAAAACAAAAACAAAATATTTTGTACGCTAAATATTGTTTGGGAAATTGAACTATTGAAACAATCTCAAACAGTTTTTGCCTAAAATATTCAGCTGATGTTATCCAAATGTTATAGCGTTTGACCAAAATCGTTTGGGGATGACGCCCCAACCCCATGTTGTGACATCCCTGTTTTGCACATGCACTGTTTACAATAATTGTTCCAACTCACGTTGCCTCAGACTTGAAAATCATTACTGCCAGTGACGTGCCGATAAGAGTATCTGTGTCATCCCACCCCATAACTTTGACGAAAATATTCAACAGCTGGGAATTTCAGACTATCGAAATGATCTCAAACAGTTTTTGCCTAAAATATTCAACTTAAGTTATTGATAAGTTTGACCAAAATTGGGAGGGGTAATACATGAAACCCATGTCGCCACATAACTTTTTTTGCACATAATTGACCATAATTGTTGCAATTGACATTCTCTCAGACTTGAAAATCCTTACTAACAGGGACGTGCCAACAAGTGGGGGTCGTCTTGTTCGTGCCATATCATGGTTTGACCAAAATGTTCAAAAGTTGGTAATTTCATAGCTGCCACGACAACACAAACTATCACAATAATTTCAATTCTTTTCTGGTCTGAAAATTCCAACTAATGTGTCAAGCTCGACCTCTTCGACTATTGAAAATGCTGAACGTGAAATGATGGGTATGAAACGCCCCACCCAATCACCACGTCTCTGCCTTTGGTAACATCCCTGTCATTGTTAACCCTTGGACGACGGGAGCTGCGCTAGGACAGCATTAATATACTGTGACCGTGCATTCTATTATATATGCGAGTCTCACACAGGGAGCCTCACATATATAAAAGAATGCACTGGCTTACAAGATCAAGGTAAATATTGTTAGGCCAATGCATTCTCTTATATATGCGAGGCGCCCTATGGCCGATTCGCATATATATGAAAATGCATTGGCACAGGGTTTTCGCAAAATTCAGGAAGCTCCTGTCATGAAAGGGCTTAAATGCAGCGTCGTATATATGAGGCCAGGGATTAGTGACAGGATGGCACCAGAAGCATGAGAATGCCGCTCGGGATAAAACATTATATCGCCAATTATTACCAAAATTAGACATAATTATATGTAGGCATCAGCATGGGTATATAATGGCGTTCAAAGTTGTCATAGCGATACCAATGTCTTATCTAGACTACCCCACCCAGATAGGCATTATTTTAACAGTAATCGGGAATATTAAAACTATTCCCAAGTATTGTCAAGATAACATACCATTCCCACCAGCGAAATTCGAGATAAACGAATAAAGACGTTATGTATAAGATATTCCCCGAGATATTCGGAAAAATAATTCACCGAGGCGAAGCCGATGTATTTATTTGGCCGAATACCCGACAGCTTGGGGAATATTAGGCTTAAACCCAGCGTCATGACGGTTATTAAATCCACATGCCTCTTATCCGATACCACTAGATTCCTGGAAAATAATCCGTTCGACATTCATTGAATGAATGAATGCTTTATTGCGAAGACCCAAATTAATGCGTAACATGCAAAACATATATACAATATTTTATATACAATATATACATGATGAAAATGAGGGGAGCATCTCACTTTGCCGACGGCTATTGTTTCCGGGGGTACCTGCACGAGGTGGCAATAATCCCTTACTTCAATCATTTGCCGCTTATAGTCTATTCCTCTTTTCTTTTGGTGTTTTAATGGTTTGTCCTCTCTTTGTCAATTTGGGAACGAGGGTTTTGGAACCTTTGGTGCTGATTCAATGTTGATGTCAGGAAATAATCTATGTCATGTTTTATCTATTTATTGATTCAAAATAATTAATAAAATACCTACAATGAGATAACAAATACACGACAATACTTTAACAAAAAGCTCAATTGCGAACTAATTTAGCGATTGTATCTAAGTATTCAACAACGTCGATCTCGTTTTCCCTGAATATTCTCTTGAAATGTCTAAGAGACGCGTTGACCGCCCGATATTTCTTCTCTGTGGTTGAACTCTGCCGCTAAGTATCGTCGATTCTGTATATGCTTGGACTTTTTTAATATGGTCGATCATGTCGAATATATTTGGTTTTGAAGCTGCTATATAACCTTGAAGTTTTCTGTGCCACCCTTCGACGTGGTTTGTGGTCCAGGGCCGGTTGTATTATAGTGATTCCACATGGTACGACCTTCGTCACATTCAATCCACTGCATAGTCACATAATCGGAAAACTTTGTCACGCGGTCGTCGATTGGGCGGTCTGTTGTTTCCATATATTCTTCCCATTCTTCTAGTACATTGAGCCAAGCATCGCTCAACTGGTCGACGGGGACGAATGGTAAAGCGATGGCACGTCGAATTAAGTTCCTTATCTCTGAATCTGGTTCGTCATACTCTGCCTTCAAATGACACGTGACTGTAGCATACTTATATATGCACTGGCTGTAGTGAAACATGCACCATTTGAGTTGCGTTGTTGGAAAAATGTCTTTAATCGCGTTCTGTGCCGCCTTCTCGTAGTCTGTGCGGACAGACTTCTTGATATCTGCGACGAAGGCATCAACCATAACCTGTTAAAAATAAATAAAATTAGATTTGATGTCTATTTTTTTGTATATAGATATATCAGTTAAATATTATTATAAATTAGAACGCTCTTTATTGTCTGGCGTTTTGTTTAGAGAAGAATGGATGCTCTTTATAAGAATTTGAAATAAGAAAATACATGTGTCGTACCTGGTCAGAATCGGCTAGATGGTTGTGTTGACTCATTGCAGAACTAACTATCTCGTTCTTTGTGTTGATGGTGGCACCACAACCATTCTTACAACACACCCAGTGGACATTCTCGGATCGACGTGACTTGATGCGGAATTTGAAGTCGTTGAAGACCAGGTGTTTGCCTCCTCGATTGTTGGCGATGAAGAATACATTTACTTGAGAACTTGCCATGATGAAGATAGAACATTGAATATGATCAACTTTGGAGAGACATGGGGGTTTTATAGCTCAATACGATCGCTCAATACGAATAACAGTTTACTACTATTTCACTGAGTGAACATGAAAATCGCTCATCTGATGACGACTCACGTGAAACTCATTTAGCGGCATGCTAAAACAACATTGCAAACGGGAGCCTGGAAAACTGTTATTTAATTAATACAGACTATAGGCGCGACGATCACACCTTGCCGGCGATATTTTTGCAGGCTCGTCGGCAAAGTGAGAATAAGCCGAAAATAGGACCCCTCCCTACAAACGTGTGGTTTGTTCTTCTTTTTTCCCCTTGTTCCTTATTTTGTTCTTTGAAAAATCGTGTAATCACATAAGTTATATTCTTCCTTATGTTTTCAATGTCATTTTGATTATCAGTTTGAATTATTGACCATGCAATGAGCTAATTCAGCTGCCTTCCACAATGTATATAATTAATTGAAATTAAGAAACTTCTCTAAAGGCAATTTTTAGGAAAATAGAGAGTTGTTTCAAACGAGAGATATTTTCTATTGACAAGAGTCCATGAAACTTTTCGCGCGAAGGATTTTCCCAGTAATATTTTGGGATATAGCGCTCTCGTAGACATTTATATTTGCCACAGACGAGTACAAAATGATACTCGTCTCCTATTGTGTCAGATTTACATGTATCGCACATCTTACTCTCTGTTTTATGCCATCGCGCTTTTTCGATTGGTAATCTATGGTTCAAACATAGACTCCAAGCTTTATAGGAAAACACCAATTGCGTACAACTCGCAATGAAGATAAATAAGCAATACCAGAGCCTAGTATAATTATGGTGATATTTTAGAGGTATAGAATAATAACAACATCCGATGAATACATTTACATGATGTATATCTAGCAATACCATTACACCAGCCATCAAATAGACACCGTTGCAACAATAATTAATATTACTTGGCAAACAAAAGAAAACATGGCGGCTGGAATTTAATACATGCTTTTTTTGTTCAGTCATCACAGGCCAGATTAAGACATCTTTAGAATAAACAGAAAATTAAATAAACCTCAACAATTTAACCCTTTACCCAACAGAACGGCCCTGTGCCAATGCATTCTCTTATATATGCGAGTCGACCATAGGTCGCCTCGCATATATAAGAGAATGCATTGGCTTAACACATATTAAAAATGATAAAATTGTCAAAGAATGTAGAAAAATATTATAAAAATTGTTAAAAAATGTAAGAAAAAATTATAAAATTGTTAAAGAATGTAAGAAAAAATGGTAAAAAGTGTTAAAAACAGAAAATTAAATAAACCTCAGCAGGAAGTCATATTTGCTTCCAATGCGGGGATACTTAGATAATGTCATGTGACTCATGTTTCTCTACTCAGCCTATACGCCCGTAGAGAGCATATTCCACCCGTTTATAACCTGGGAAATTTGATGATGTTCTGACCTATTCTGTCGGGTTATTTATAACATTGAACAAACAACGCACGGAATATATTTCATTGTTAATACTTGTTCCATAATAATCTATTCCGAAGATCCCAACTCGAGATTGCATGAATTGTGTTACTTTGTGAGTCGATATTGCAATAACAAATTGCATTGATTATCTGAGAGAAATTCCATCGTATAAATGAGGCAAATCAATATCGGCTGAACAAAGTCACCTAAACCATGCATTCTCCACCTGGGACATTCACGTTCTGTGCAATACATTATCAAGGAACAGGTATTAACTAAGAAATATATTAACTGCATTGTCTTTTTTCAATGTTATTAACTTCCCTGTCCAAGTTTTGGAACTGTTGGAGTATGATTTCTACGGGCGTAGAGCCAGAGTCCATATTCATGACATGATATATAGGGGATAATCTGCGCGGTTCTCGATTGAAATGTAACATTCAATATTCCCATATACACAGAAGATAGATTGTTTGACACACTTCCTGTCCATGACAAGATCAAGGCATTCATCATTACGATAATGTTTACTCTTTGTCATAGTACCCACTAATTACGAACCTCGAGAATCTACAAATATCATCACCCCGTATAAACTCACCCATTATGCTGATCGCGTGACGTTAGAGCCGTGTAAACAAACGTTGCTTCGGTATACAAGATATCATTGATCTACTTCTGTTAACCCTTTACCCGACAGAAGGGCCCTGTGCCAATGCATTCTCTTATATATGCGAGTCGACCATAGGTCGACCATAAGAGAATGCATTGGAAAAATTATAAAATTGTTAAAGAATTTAAGAAAAAATGGTAAAAAAAGTTTTTTTTTAGGCCAATGCATTCTCTTATATATGCGAGGCGACCTATGGTCGACTCGCATATATAAGAGAATGCATTGGCACAGGGCATAACTGTAACTATCACAATGTGGTCAAGGAGCCGGTTCCAATGATATCCATATTTGTATGGTTCTATTGAGACAGACCGAAGATATTTTAGGCTGTTGAAGCTTTAATTGGCCGGTTTTGGCCGTTTTGTTGGGTAAAGGGATAAATGTGTCTCTACTAAATATTCAATAGAAACATTTCACATAATGAACTACTAGTGATACGAATTTACGAATAGCTTATAGTTGTAGAGCAAAGTTTTCGGACTGTTCAGAAACCTTTTCGCTGATTTTGACGACTGAGAGTCCTTTTGTGAGAAAATCCCGCAATTCAAACTTCTTGCCACTCGCAGTGAGGGGATAGTTTCTTCTTGTCGTGATTGTTTTGTACATGTAATTAGTAATGTTGTTGTGAGGTCATAGTCAGATGTAGGTTCGATGAATAGCGCTTTTTTTCACAAGATACTCGGGTTTAACGGCGACGAATGATTTTATTGCCATCAATATAGAAGAGGGTGACGACCCCCCTTTTCGGATGCCGGATGCCGGGTCTGTTATGGCGTATTCCGGATGCCAGACCACTGTACGCCGGATGCCGTCGGGCACATATATCGGATGCCGGATGCTTCCATTGATAATCTTTCTTGACGTTAACAGCAAAAACACAACCAAATTACGTCCGCTAATTTATAGTTATTTGCTCGGACACAATATTATCCACAATTTAGCTAATTATACGTCTCGTTATCAATTCTGACATATCTAAATAGTGATAATTAATATATAGTACCTACGGTAGGCCTACTGTTAAAATAAATCGCAATGCTGATCTGCGATATCGGTTTGTTATATTATCCGATAGAGTTGTCGCCCATCTGATGTCTGCTTGACAGTAATTTTTAATATCATATATTCAATATGTAATTAACTTTTATTAAATTTAAAAAAAATGTATTTAGAAGCCTGCATGCGACTTCAATTTAATAAAACCATTAAAATGTCTGAAACTCGCAGTTTTGGACTAAACTTCAACGAAGTAGACAATCCTAAGTACAATCAGGGCGGTGTTGAGAAAAGAATATGCTCTTGGCGAATGGGTTAAGACACTCGGAGTCTCGAACTACAGGTTCATATTTGCACTGAAGAGGCTAGCAAGAGATCCCGAGTATCCAAATGGAAGATTTTTACCACTCCTGTCATTTGGAGCATGGTCTATGCCTTTCATCCCCACACAATACGCCCTGTCATGTCATTAACTCCCGGCCATATTAGTTCCACCAGTTCCGGTTCCGTGATATAAGAGATTCCCCCATGCAGCCCCGGTTCCGTGGTTTTATTGCTACAAATCAAAGTTCTGGAGTAGCATTTCCATATATGATCATATATCGAGCTTTTGAATATTCATAACTTCCATATATGTCATACATGTATATGGAAATGCTACTCCAAAACTTTGACCTGTAGCACTAAAACCACGGAACCGGACCTGGTGGATCCAATATGGCCGCGAGTAACTTAGACAGGGCGTATATATATATGTGTGATAGTAGATCATACCTTTAGTAAACAGTTTAATCTTTCCGTAAAGCTGCTAAATCAAATCATTAATAGCCAATACGGAGACTAATTCCAATACCTCGTGCCAACGTTTACTTCGTTCCTGGGTCTGTTTTCAATAAATTTAGTTAAATAGTATTCCGGATGCCGTCTCTCTGTTATGGCGTATTCCGGATGCCGGGGTCCATTTTAAGCCGGATGCCGGATGCCAGGGGGAGGGGGGTCGTCACCCAGGCACCCTCATAGAATTAAGGCCACATGGCGATTGCAATTTAAGGACACAATCTCTGATTGAGAGTCAAATCCCACATTGAGGACGAGAGAAATTAACTCTAACTTATTACTATATGATGTATTTATGAGTATTGTTGAAAACCCGAAACCGCAATCGTTACGGATATGGCAAATTGACAACTGATAGAAATAACACAAAGTTTAGTGACGTAGTACCCTATTCGTATCAGTGGTAGTTCACTAAGTTCAGTTTGCCGAAACGTGTCTCCCTTAACCCTTTCAGTGCCAGGGGCCGATCTCATCGACCCTAATTTACGGTCCGTAAAATCGGCCCTAAAAAAAATAAAAAATAAATGTGTTTTTTTTGTATTTTTTTTTTGGGGGTTGAATTATTTTTGGGCATACTATAGCGAATTTAAAAACAAACTGGATAAAACCTTAGGGTCATGATATAACTCAAAACTATCACCGAGTATTCATAGTAATAAAATTTTGATGCCCATGAAAAACGTTAGATTCCCTGGCACTAAACCTACAAAATAAGTCTGTTAAAGATTATAAGAAAAAATTATTAAAATTGTAAAAAATTGTAAAAAATAATAACAAATGATGAAAAATTGTTAGGCCAATGCATTCTCTTATATATGCGAGTCGACCATAGGTCGACTCGCATATATAAGAGAATGCATTGGCACAGGGTATATGGTTTGATACAAAAATCGGACCTGGCACTGAAAGGGTTAAGAAATCATTAGTTCAACGAACTTATTATCTGAACGTTTCCCACAATGCATAGGACACCTTCTACACTTCTATTATTAGCTCTTCTGTCTGCTCATATTTCCCGAACACGCCTCCAGATGAGTATAGAATGAATAGACCAGCCAATGTATGTTTGTATAACTAAATGAGAGAATTAATTTAGTAAAGAAAAGGTTAAGACATCCACGTGGCGAAGGTAGATCAAATTAAAGCGACTCGTATACTGCTTCATCCTCTAACCGACCTCTACATGCGGACATGTATACCTTACTCGTATTTAAATTCGCTCAGTGCTATTATTTCGTTTTGAAGTCGCAATCTTTCAATTCGCGCATGCGGATATATTTAAATATCACCACGATATACAGCAAGCATAATATACAAGAAAACCAATGTCAGAAATGGTAACGCGCTCAAGATCATATGTTTGTAATTATAGAATATAAAATATATTGGTATCGCGAATGACCAACTCAGAATTCCGTTAAAATAACAATAACAACCAGCACCTAACTAACGAACCGGCGGCCGACTTGGCCGTCTCAGACCACAACTCTCAGTGGGTTGCAAAACGTAAAATGTCTATAACAGTTGAAATATAAGACTTACAAATTATCTTTTGCATTTCTTTTATTTGTAATTGACATAGCTTGTCACAAACCAAAAATCAACATTATTGACATAATAATTTAAAGGACAACTACACCTTTTACCAGACTCGGCCTCTGGGTCGCGCAGTTCGACTTTTAAATCCGTCCCAAAAATTCCCAATATCTATAAATAAAACCCCCAGCGTAAACTCCAGCGCCCAGGCGAAACAAACATTTGTACATTAGTATACACGCGGCGTGCGTAATAATGAAATGATCTGGTTTGTGAATATAGTTCTATACGGTACTGTATAGCGGTGGAGAATAAAGGGCGTTCTCAGTTGTTTTGAACTCGTTTTCAACATAAAACTGGTGGATACTTTCCTACATTTTCGCCATGCCTGTGCGATGTGAATGGTCGCGGTTGCAAGTATTTGCTTTTATCAAATCTTAACGTGCACTTTAAAGTGCCACATCGATGCCGACCGGGTAAAAGGTCGGGTTAGAGGAGGACAGCAATGGCGGTAAACCAATTTATTTTCACAAATGTAATCAGAATGAACAAATTATATACATGAAGAGTGTCATGCAGTGTTAAAACAAATAAGTGTTATTGCGCATCGCTTAATATTCTGTTTAATGGGGGGGGGGGCACCATATGTGGACATGGAAATATATCCACTATACATATAAACTGCCGACCCTCGTTAAACGACTGATTCTTTTGCACAGATAAATTTTTCAATACATGTGGATTAGAAATATGGGGCATCGTCATCATCGAATGGTTTCTTCATCATCTTCTTCTAATTCATCTTAAATTCAGACCCCTGTGGAAATGAATATACTCGTATTTGTGTCCGGGCAGTAGTGAAAGTTTCAGTTTAAAATATAAATATAGGTGCTCAATTAACGTGTGTTAACTTTTGAGTACGATGCATGTCACAAGCACTTGTCGACTTGGACAACTTCCCCCTTTTGCAATGAATATTCAATATAGAGATCATTTGGAGGATATTATACAATTTTGTGGTCGCTTCCACCCATATGGAGAAATGTCAAAATTATGTTCCCTTTCTTTGGAAGATCACCCCCATACCAAAGAACCTACCACTTAATTGTTTATCTGTGTTCTAAATGAAACTTACATATTTTAATGATGCAGTATGATTGTAAATGTGACCCACAATACAAACCCCTGAGTTAACTAAGGAGACCAATATATCCAGAGATGCTATAAAACAATTTATAGAACTCCAAATTCATGAATATTTTCCTGATAAGTTTATGATCACAATAAAAATTATTGAGACAGACACAATATTTTCCTTATTTGAGCAAAATGTTGACCAGGATTTTGACTTTAGGCATACATTATTTCAGTCTGACAAACATCCAGACTCCGTCTCATAACTTTCAACTGATTCTGGAGACACTAGCATTTTAACTGATTTCAGATATGAAGGGGTCCCCTTTTTGTGAAACTCATTAATATTCACACGGTGGGGAATCACGTGGTTTCGAGTTTGGTGAGTACCACACATTCAAAATGTGCAAACGCACCGTGACAAAATCATAATATACGAGGAACTGACAAAAACATAGCAGTTTGACTGTTACGAGCATATGTTAGTTTATTTTTGAAACAAGTTGATACCTTATTTGTTCGAAAATAGTTAGTTGTTTTCTGTAACATTCTGACCAAAGTTGCCAGTCGGAGGTGCGTGGAATACACCGGTCCATACATATTGGAAAATCCTTCGACTGACAAATTTGGTCAGAATGTTAGAGGGTGAAGGAATATATGTATATATCGACCACTCGGTCTATTCCACCATGGGTAAACACCCCACATCACCACTCGGTCTATTCGACCAACCCCATGGGTAAACACCCATCACCACTCTGTCTATTCGACCAACCCCATGGATAAACACCCCACATCACCACTCGGTCTATTCGACCAACCCCATGGGTAAACACCCCACATGACCACTCGGTCTATTCGACCAACCCCATGGGTAAACAACCCACATCACCACTTCGCACTTTGAAATGTTGATAGTATTATTTGGTCGACGGAATTCCCATCAATAAAAAGCGAGTGCTGGATGTCCCTTCAAAAGGACAGTACTCTTCTGCTGGTTGTCATGTGTGCTTTTGGACGAACCTTATCAACTAATTATCTTAGAATGACTAAGAATCCACCGTAGCTAGAATCGGAAATCTATACCACTTCCATTAGACATTCAGACAAGATATATATCTTGTGAAACCACCAGACTATTACTCAAATATTATGTCTCCATTCGCCGTGGGCTTCTTTGAATGAATCAAGAGCGACAGCTGTCTGGTCACACACACACACGTATCGTTACGTCATACACACACGTGTCGTTACGTCATACACACACGTGTCGTTACGTCATACACACACGTATCGTTACGTCATACACACACGTATCGTTACGTCATACACACACGTATCGTTACGTCATACACACACGTATCGTTACGTCATACATACACACACGTATCGTTACGTCATACACACACGTATCGTTACGTCATACACACACGTATCGTTACGTCATACACACACGTATCGTTACGTCATACACACACGTATCGTTACGTCATACACACACGTATCGTTACGTCATACACACACGTATCGTTACGTCATACACACACGTATCGTTACGTCATACACACACGTATCGTTACTGCGTGAACTTAACCCTTTACCCAACAGAAGGGCCCTGTGCCAATGCATTCTCTTATATATGCAAGTCGACCATAGGTCGCCTCGCATATATAAGAGAATGCATTGGCTTAACACATTAAAAATTATAAAATTGTTAAAGAATGTAAGAAAAAGTGTTTAAAAAAGATTTTTTTTAGGCCAATGCATTCTCTTATATATGCGAGGCGACCTATGGTCGACTCGCATATATAAGAGAATGCATTGGCACAGGGCATAACTGTAACTATCACAATGTGGTCAAGGAGCCGGTTCCAATGATATCCATATTTGTATGGTTCTATTGAGACAGACCGAAGATATTTTAGGCTGTTGAAGCTTTATTTGGCCGGTTTTGGCCGTTTTGTTGGGTAAAGGGTTAAATTGGATAATCGTTTCCGTTAAATCTAAATTGATGCAGCAATGTATGATATGGAAGTTAATATATATTGTATGTTTGTTTGGGTTTATAGTCATTATCGTCACTAGGATACATCCCGACGTTGTCAGTTTGACGGTGGGGAATCACGTAGTTTCGAGGTTGGTGAGTACCACGCATTCAAAACAGCCGACAAGAGCGCAAACGCACAAAGACATAATATACAATAAATCCAATGTCAGAAATGGTAACACGCTCAAGATCATATATTATATACCCATGATTGTAATTATAGAATATAAAATATATTGGTTTCACGAATGACCAACTCAGAATTTCGTTAAAACAACTAATCCTTCAAATTATTACAACAACTATATACGGCTTATCACTGAAGGTTTCTCATGCATCTCACCAGAATTCCCAACTACACCTTTTATCGGACTCGGCCTAGGGTCGCAGTTCGACTTTTAATCCGTCCCAAAAATTCTCATTTCTATAAATAAAACGGCCATGCGCCCACTGTATACCAAGAATCAGCGACACATTATACACGCGGAGCGCGAAATGAGGAACTGACACAAAACGTAGCATTTTAACCGTTACGAACATTCGCTAGTTTATTTTTAAAACAAGTTGATACCTTATTTGTTCCGAAATACTCAGTATTTTTTAATACATTCTGAGCAAATTTGCCGGTCGGAGATTCGTGGAATTACACGATTCCATACATCTATAGAAGAATCCGACGACTGACAACTTTGGTCAGAATGTTAGAGCAAACAGGTTACTGTCACGGAGCTATCCTCACCGCACGCAAAATCTACCGCCATAGACCATGTTATCGATAGCGAGCATGGTGCAAGACAGCTCCTAGAGTGACTCTCAAGACTGTTTTTGGTGTTATAATCAGATAAGCGAATCCGCCGATAGTAAATTCGTTTTCCACACCTCGGACTCTAAATTGTTGGACGTTTTCCACCAAATGAAAGGTGGATGAACTAAGTTGGAATTTCATGTTTCAAAGGACCGAATGGCCTTCGCGGTGGATATACTGTTAAAATAGTCACACCAATTACAACTGCAATAAACAGAAAGAATATTAAAATATAGACGTATTTTGTTCGTATATATGTGACCCGCCATATCAAATCCAGTCGTAAGTCGGGATTTTTTTACCCTGTGCCAAAGCTTTTTCTTATATATGCGAGTCAACCATAGGTCGCCTCGCATATATAAGAGAATGCATTGGCCTAACAATTTTTTATCATTTTTTTAAAATAAATTTTTCTTACAATTTCTAGGACATAAAATAAAAAACATCCATTACCCGCAGGGAGCCCCACACATATATAGAAGCATATAGAAGAGTGTCGTCTGCTCATGTTTGTCTGGGGCTCTGTATGGGTGAAATTATAAAATTGTTAAAGAATACAAGAAATAATTATTAAAATTGTAAAAAAATGGTCGACTCGCATATATAAGAGAATGCATTGGCACAGGATAAAAAAAATCCCGACTTACGACTGGATTTGATATGGCGGGTCACATATATCAGTCATAAACATCGCGTAAACTTACATAACAAAGCGTATGAACTTGACAATAACAGACCTTTTACGTGGTATTTATGATTGGTATATAAGAACTAATTTTTTCTATATTTAAATATTATTTCTGCTTATGGCGGTTTGAACAGATGTGACTATTTTAGCAGCATACCCACCATGATGGCCATCCGTGCCTTTAACCCTTTGAGTGCCTGGTCCGATTTTTGTATCAACCCATATACCCTGTGCCAATGCATTCTCTTATATATGCGAGTCGACCATAGGTCGCCTCGCATATATAAGAGAATGCATTGGCCTAACAATTTTGCATTATTTGTTATTATATTTTACAATTTTTTACAATTTTAACATTTTTTTTAAAATCTAAAAACAAAAAACAAAAATTCTTTTTTTAGGGCCGATTTTACAGACCGTAAATTAGGGCCGATGAGATCGGCCCCTGGCACTGAAAGGGTTAACAACCATCAATTAGCAACCGACACGTTCGTTGCGATACACTTATCGGTTAGTTGCTATGTACCATTCCTTTATCTGAATCGGAAATTCGCGATTAGCAGGAATATAGAACCAGATTTGCGTCGCTGTATAAGTTTTACGGCAACCAAATGCGCTATATATATGACCACCGCTATATATATGTACCACCGCTATATATATGTACCACCGCTATATATATGTACCACCGCTATATATATGTACCACCGCTATATATATGTACCACCACTATATATATGTACCACCGCTATATATATGTACCACCGCTATATATATGTACCACCGCTATATATATGCACCACCGCTATATATATGTACCACCGCTATATATATGTACCACCGCTATATATATGTACCACCGCTATATATATGTACCACCACTATATATATGTACCACCGCTATATATATGTACCACCGCTATATATATGTACCACCGCTATATATATGTACCACCGCTATATATATGCACCACCGCTATATATATGCACCACCGCTATATATATGTACCACCGCTATATATATGTACACCGCTATATATATGTACCACCGCTATATATATGCACCACCGCTATATATATGCACCACCGCTATATATATGTACCACCGCTATATATATGTACCACCGCTATATATATGTACCACCGGTATTTCGGCACAAGAGGACACTATAAATTCATTAAAAAGGAGGATGAAGTCATTAGAGAAGGATTCCAAATATGTAAAACCACAAAGTGGTACGTGCAATCACAAATGTGAGGTCCGTTGCGAGCACAAATGCGATGACAAATGGAAAGAAGAGATTCTCCAAGTCGCCAGTTACTTCAATACTGAACTCAACAAATTTGCATACAATGTTCTCAGAACTATACACTCACCGGCTTATTTTCAAAACATGGCCAACATGTCGCTTTCGTCGGACCCTGCCATGGCATCCTCGCCGAAGATTCCAACACATAATATGTCAGAGACTAACGCTACGATGAAAACTGTCCTCGACGAACTGGACCTCGGTGTGAACAGCGACAATCTTCCCAATGTTGAACTTGGTGGGATTGACACCATTATTCTTGGAGCAAGCAACTGTGCAGGGATCGAGCTGGACGATCCCAAAATAAAGAATTGCTCGGTTAGCGGAGCAAAGTTTGCAGAAATTTCAAAACTCCTTACTAGTGTGGTAAATGATGACGCTGGTATTGATCTCAACACAATCAAAACTATTATCATTCACCTCGGGACAAATGACATTACAGCATCTAGGTATGACACAAATCTCATAATTTTGGATATCATGGAAGCCCTACCCAAGATATCGACTATCTTGCCTAACGCACATTTAAAAATTCTCAGTGTTCCGCCACGAAAAGGATCCAGCAAGCAAGCGGAAGAACACAACAAAGCGGTGTATGCAATTAACAATTTTCTCTCTCGCCTCAGTGATAGGAATAGCTTATTCGAATTTGTCAATATCAGCAGCAAATTATCGGATGAATACGGTGTGAAATCACAATTTTTCAACAGGAGCGACCGCAGAGGGATCCACCTTAATATGGAAGGTAGCGACGTGTTGAAGTCGACATTTAGAGCGATCGCCAATGGATCCGCATTGAAGTTAATTTCGAATCAAATGCAACCAAACAGCAACATCTCTATACATTCCAATAATCAGCCGGATCCAGATAACACGCATAGGAGGAGTGTGCCAGATGAACGCGAAACCCTAAATGCTTCCAGAGGAAGTGGCTCGACCAACTCACAACAGGCTAACATCTCTAGCAGCGTCGGAAGTGGGAACAGTACGCATCCAAGTCAAGGCAGAAATGCTCACCCTATTAAAACGAAAAGGGTGTTCCTTGGGAATGTTGAAACAGACATCACACTTGAGGACATAAAGGGCCACCTAGACTGCTATGGAATTAGATTTTCTATCGTCAGAATGATGAGAGGTCGTGGTGCTAAAAACTCAGCCAGATTAAATATTCACCAAGATGATGTGCATCTGGTTATCGAGGATCACTTCTGGCCGGATAGAGCATTTTGTAGACTGTGGCTCTCTAAGAGTGCTTTTGCACATGGATTCGGGCGAGCTAATACGTCGAGATTCTCCAACTGGAACGGTGTGCACACTGGAAGACAGAACCGTTGTTCCCCCGTACACATTAACAGCATTGATCTCAGTGGATCTTTCAATGGGCAAGATCGATAACTCTATTAGAAGATAACGACTCATTAAACAAACTTGTTGATTATATTCTCCTGACAACTAGTGTAACTCATCTGTTAGGTTATCTCGCAATTCAAACACTTGTATTTCTTCGTGCATTATTCCAGTTATGGATAACATATGTATCGGCACTTGGAATGCTACAGGTATTTTTGGTAGCAGTGCATACCTCAGTCGGTTACTTCGCGATGAAGCTATAGATATATTCGGAGTAAGTGAGCACTGGCTCCATAGTCATAACGTTCAATTCTTAGAGTCTATTCATCGGCGTTACTCATATCACGCGGTGTGCGATGCCTCCCAGCGCCTTCCTCTACAAAGAGGACGATACAAAGGCGGTGTTTGTTTATTTTGGCACAAACGGTATGATACAATAGTCTCCGCTATAGACTACAATGACGATCGTATATGTGGCATTCAAATGCAACTTTCTCGGTGCAACTTCTTATACGTTTTCCAAGTGTATCTCCCATCCACAAATTATTCTGTTGAATTTTACAGAGAGTATATACAGAAAGTCTCAGACCTGATAACCTTATATTCTCCACTTGGCAACGTTGTTGTTCTAGGTGACTTCAATGGAAACCTACGGAAGACCGATGCCAGAAATCGCAGTTTCCAATTAATGCTCAAAGCACAAAATTATGTTTCTGCAAATAGCTCCGAAAAGTGTGATGGTCAACAATTCACATACGTGGCTGTAGACGGAACAGGTGGCACCACCATCTATCACATCATCATACATAAAGATGACCTGGTCAGAACCAAACGTATTGCTGTGCTCGATGATGATGCCTCCAATGTTTCGAATCACAGACCTATACTCATGGATATCTCGTATGGCAATGTACGCGATTGCACGAACACAACACAATCTGCTTGTTGGAATTGGAAAAAACTTATCGCCGATCAGGAATTATTATCATGTTATAGATTAAATGTAATGTCATTGTTACCAGAATGTCATATATATGATGAGACGGATTTGGCAATGTGCTATGATAGAACAGTTTCAGCTATACAAAGCGCTTCAAATATAGCCATTCCAAAGAAATCCTTCAAGCCATATTTGAAACCAATTTGGAACCCCACGTTGAACAATCTACACCGTGAAATGCGCCATTTTCGAAGAATATGGCTGTCAGACGGACGCCCCAGAGGCGATACATTCGAAACGTATGCAAACTACAAAGCCTCGAAACGTATGTTCAGAAAAGAAATGCGTAAATGTAACTCGCAGTTCATGTCCGCTCAGAACGAGGAAATAGACCGCGCCGCCGAAGTTGATCAAGAGTTATTTTTCAAAAAATTTAACGCAGTGCGAGCAAGTAGGAAAGGTGCGTGTAATAGTATATTTGAAGTAAACGGTTCCATGCTTCGAACTCCGATTGAAATCTCAGATGCATGGGCCGATTATTATGAAAACTTATACTCACCTTTGAAATCAGTTAACTTTGACGAATCACACTTTTTAGAAGTCAATAGCAAGGTGACCGATCTCCTCAGTAATTCAAACACCGGGACATATGACAAAATATTAACCTACCCCGTCACTGATGTAGAACTTATGAACGTTATGAAAACTGTCAATATGGGGAAAGCTGCGGGTCATGATTCCATCTGCTATGAACACATTTTGTATGGCGGTACGCACTTACATAAGCACATTGCCAAGCTTCTATCATCCATGCTCAACTTGTCATATATACCAACCCATGCAAAAATTGGTGTGATAACTTCCCTATATAAAGGAGGTGACAAACAAAAGACAAAGTTCGACAGTTATAGGGCAATAACGCTACTGCCAGTATTATACAAGCTCCTGGAGAAAGTTTTTCTTGCTCGCATTGAACGAAATTGTCCACATTTGATCGTAACACATCCACTGCAACATGGGTTTCAAAAGAACATTAGTTGCCTGATGTCATCTTACATAGTCCAAGAAGGTTTATCATATGCTTTAGAACAAAACTCTCGATTATTCGCATGTTTCCTGGACGTTCACAAAGCGTTCGACACTGTTTGGACTAATGGTCTACTATTCAAACTTTTCGAGCGCGGTTTCACTGGGAAAACCTGGAAACTTTGTCACAACTTTCTAACAGGGGTAACATGCTCTGTTCGACACGAGGGCCGGAACTCTAGAGATATCACCATTAAGCAAGGAGCAAGGCAGGGGAGTACCTTATCGCCGATATTTTACGCAATTTACATCGACGAGGTGTTACGCGAGCTACAGCTGTCTAACTTTGGTCTTAAACTTCTTGGAATAAACCTCGCATCCCCAACACAAGCCGACGATATGACACTGTTATCTTTTACTGCATACGGTCTTCAACGCCTATGTGACATATGCAGTGCATACAGTAGCAGGTGGAGATTCCTATATAATGAACAAAAATGTAAAGTTATTGTCTTTGATGAGAAAACAGCAAAGACATCAACCAACCGCTCTTGGCTCATTAATAGTGGTTTGATCACAGAGACTGATACCATTACCCATCTTGGTATTACATTACATAAAACAAATTTCCAAAACGAACTTACCGAGTCGATATGCACGAAAATTCGCTCAACGTACCTCATGCTTAGCAATGCTGGCCTGTACGCCGGTGGGATAACCCCACAAAGTTGCATGACTATGTATCAATCGATTGTTCTTTCTCGGGGCTTGTATGGATCAGAATTTTTATGTAACACCACATGTTCAAATGCGACCAAACTAGAAAGAATACATCGCTTTTGTCTTAAGCGCATACAAGGTCTTTCCATGAGATGCAGAACTGACATTGTACTTGGTCTAGTAGGGAGTTTCCCCTTGGAATCGACAATCGCTATGAGGAAACTCTCCTTATTCGGTGGACTATGTCGCGCCCCTCAATCGAAAGCATGTAAGCAGATTTTTGTTAGACGACTCCACGAATTTAGAGCCAATCAGTCCCAGGATTACTCTTTTATAAGTGAACTGTGCTCTTTATTTGAAAAATATAACATGAATGATGTTTTCGTGGACTATGTGAAATCCTGGATCTCTATTCCAAAATTGGCATGGAAGAAACGCACTAGGGCAGAGGTACACGCCGTAAATGAAACTTCATGGAAATCAAATGTTATGACTGATCCTTCTTTCAGTCGCTTCTGCAGAATCCAGGAATCCCTTCACATGTCTAACTTGTGGCGTTTATGTCGGAAATTTCCCGAAAACAAATCCGCATATTTCACAGTAGCTCGGGTTATTGAATCATCGGCGTCCCTCGAAGCAGGAATTTGCCCGCTATGTGGAAAGTCATACACCGACAAAATTATGCACATCCTTATTGAGTGCAACGCCCTGGTTAACATACGCAATGACATGTTCTATGCATTAATTGACCAATACGGATTGCAATTATTTATCTCTGTCGAAGAACTGTCTCCTGACGATATGATATCATTACACTTATCCCAAGTCCACGATAGCTTGGTAGAAGCAATTGACTGTACTGACTCGTTTATAAACTTTATTGTCACTGTCACTGAACAGTTGTGGCAAACATACAGTTTTATAGCTCAACGAAAACACATTCTAACACAGTTAGAAATCGGCATTAATCTTGCTAACACACCACTAGGCGAGCCTTTAACTAACTTTGAACCGCCGTGATTGTTTTCGCGACTAACGCAGATATATCACCAATATGACCATGGCGTGTATCAAATAATAAATGATGAATCGAATGAGCATTGGCACGGCGATATATATGACAGTGCGAGCAAAGAGTGCCATCTACTGAATATCATTTGAAATGATTATGTGAATACGCTGCCCGCTTCATTATTATTACTATCATCATCATCATCATCATCATCACCGTCATCACCGTCTTCATCACCGTCATCATCATCATTTATATCGTCATTATCAGCATCATAATCAACGAAATGGAAACCAACTTCGGTGTCAGCATTGTCACACCATCGCTATCATCATAATCATAATAATAATCCTCATCGCCATCATCACTACCATTAACAACATCGCCATCGCTGATAACACACACATCATCAGCATCATTTATCATCAAACTCACCTCCATCGCCATCACCACCAACCTCATCATATTCACCATGTGTACATATATGTAGATATATCCAGTGTCGGATATTGACATCAATTACTATGATTCAGCTTTATTGATTCATATTTCTGTACATATCGATTATTTGTTACATGATTTATAAATCTTCATATACTGGAGGAAATAAAGATATAATAATAATATATGTACCACCGCTATATATATGTACATTGCAGCATTAGCATGACCCGAGAACGAATATATGCGTTACTCTGCAGAGCATTCTCCATAGAGTAGCAATCACACTAGTTCATCACAACCCAATAGCAAGGTTTAGAGCCTGCATGTTGGTTTAAACATTGCTTAGGCAGATGACTTTTCGGGGGTCATTCTCCTTATGTCATAACGGGGCTTTGTGAAATGTATAGATATTTCTTCTTGTCATTGCACGTTAATTTCAGAGCTTGACAATAGATAGGGTATTGGAAATAAGAGGACAATTCAAGAGGAGAAGGTGAGAATGGAGGAGATGATGAGTTGGAACAGATTCTTCATTTTGTCTCACGTTATGTAATAAAAAGATCCGGAAATTTCACATGCACCACTTCCGTATCTACATGTACCGTAATCAGATTTACGTGATCCCCTGACCTAGCTGTTGTGTTTTTGTTCGTTTTGATAATCCAGACCAGATAACTTTTCCCGGAAATCATCGGTTTTTGTCCGTCCGTGCCATGGAGATAGTTTTCGGTTGATATATTCATGCAGTTACAATTAACGAAATTGAACAATATTTGGTATATGAGCTTAAACAGCATAGGTCAAGTTCGAATATGTGTGAGGTCTGTCCATTTATTCCGAAGTTATGGCCCTTGTCGACTTAGAATTTGCCAACTACACTCTTAGAAAAATCGGAACCCAATGGTTCTTCGTTGGTTCCCCACTTGTCCTCCAGGCAAGAACCATTTGGTTCCTCATGATTGCGACTATTGAGAACCAAATTTAGAACCATTTGGTTCTTCATTATTTACACCAGCAGAACCAGTTGGTTCTCCACGAACGATAATTTGGTTCTTCGTTGATATAATTGGTTCTTCAAGTAGAACCATTTGGTTCTTCGGTAGTAATAATTTGGTTCTTCAACAATAATAATGGTTCCTCACAGAGAAAATTGAAGAACCAAATTTGGGTTTTCAAGTTTGTCCTCCAGGCGGAACCAATAGGTTCTTCGTGATTAAAATTTGGTTCTTCGTCTCAAGAACCAAATGGTTCTTCATTGGTTCTTCATCAACAACCAATCCTTGGTTCTTCATTGGTTCCAATTTGGTTCTTCCTTAAGAACCAATTCCCCTTTCTCACTTCCACCAAGAACCAATGGTTCTTCATTTGGAATAATTTGGTTCCCTGTTGGATACAGCCCCAAGAACCAGTTGGATATGTAACATAGTTTGCATTATCAACACTGACAAAATGCATTTCCTTCTCTTTACAGGTCAATTAGAATAATTGTTTTCATAAATATAATCATTTATTCATTAAACTTGAAAAATATTCAACATATAGTCAGGTGGAAATTTTGGCACAATATTTTTTAGGTATTGAGTATTTTAAAGATAGTAGACAATAGCTTGTAGATTTATTTGTTACTTTAAAAATAATTTTTAAGACAAATAATTTTTTCAGTAAGTCAATAATCTCATTTATGGTTTTGTTGTAAACGTGAATTTGTTTTAAAATGTTGGCATATGTATATTATAATGAGCTGAGACTTGAAATCTAAATATTCAATTGTTTGATGACTTTTGATGATCACAAGTTTCTTTTGTTCAAATATATTTACAAATACTCCACCATCAATCTCTTGCCCAATTTTGTTTCAGAACCCCAATTCACGTTGAAAATTTGTTTACATTTATTTATTTGAGATAAAAGATGAATGAGTTTAATGACCAATTGGAAATACTATTTGGTGTTAAATGGGATATTAATAAGAATTTCAGTCCCTGTAGCAACATTTCTAATGGGACGATAAACTTCCGTTATAATTTATTTCCTTCTTTGAAATTATCAGGCCTCAAAATAAGGTGCCGGACATTTGCAAAATGAGGGCTCCAGAGGGTGAATTTAGTAATGCTACCCCGCATAGCGGGCTAACATCACCATATTCACCATCTAGGGACCCCACTATGTTTAGATATTAATCATCTATTGAGAACTACCTTCAGAAGGAGGTCCTCAGCGGGTGAATTTGGTGATGTTAGCCCGCTATGCTGGGTAGCATCACCAAATGCATCTGCTGGAGACCTCATTCTGCAAATGACCGGCACCTTATTTAGTTGCCTGGAAATACTTCAGACTAGTACCATTTAAATTTTCTCTGGGAGTAGTCAGAATCATCTTGATGCATATTTTCTGGACGTTTTAGAAATATGCGACACGTGTTGACTTCATCCTACGATTTCCTGTTTTTTTCCAATAATATTAATAAATTATTACCCGTTTCAACAACGCCAAACAGTTGTTAGAAAATGAACACAGCATCTAGAATAGTATCAAATGGCGACGAATTATTTGGGAACTTGACATTCGTGTACACAGATTTGAGTGTATATGGTTCCGGAAGATGCCACTCCAAATGAATCCATTTGTTGTTTTCCTCGATAGTTCAGACTTCTCGCAAGAGACTACTAAGTAATAAACAAACGCATGCCTCATGTGCGCGAAAACCAGAACATATACATGGCTAGTTCTGACTAGTCCCAGAAAAACAAATAAGGTGGAATATATCAATAGCTCAATTGAATCTTGATATTTCACTTTGCAACATAGTACTAGTAGTCATGTCATATATCACAAAGACCATATATACAAATCACGAATATGCCAATAGTGCGAATTAGCTTATTGAGCCACACAGTTGCACCAAATAGTGAGATTTGAGAAAACATAAAACGTTTGTATTTGTATGACAACTGGTAAGATATTCTGAAGTCGCTCCCATCCGACACCCTCAGCATTCACATTCCTTGACGTTGTAATAGAAAGAATGGGACTTTATCTGACTATTCTGGTAACAATGTTGATCCACAGTTTCATAGCTGACATGTTTGGATCAGGGAATGTAAAAGTGTTTCTCATCCTTATTTTGAAGGTCATGCACATTCACAATTGTCGTTCATTCTTATTTTGAATATCAGAGTTCTCTGTTAACATGGTTTCATCTGACCTCTCTGCATTTATATTCCAACTACATTCCTATGTGAATCTTCAGAATGAAATTGTCTACTAAATATATTTTCGTCAATCATCTCGAATGGACACACATCACATTTGAAGACAGCTCCGCTAGATGGGCGATATCTTTCCAAAATGACATCTCATTGAAACAGATCGCCGGCACACATAGTCACAACAGTTACGTAATTTGACACGGTTCTTGTCTATATGCAGCAACTGATGACGTTTCAGGGATAACCGGTCTTTGAAACTGACCTGGCACGTTGGACATCTACAAATAAAAAATAATATCTCATTAAAGGACTCAGGCCTTAAACGTAAATGGCTCATTCATACTGCCAAATTTGTTCCTACGATAGGTCGAAAGTAAACAAACGATTGATGCACCGACTTCATGTGCTCTGAAAAACACTTTTCCAAAGTCACAGCCATTTCTCAGCCATTTTCAACTTTCGCCAGAAGTAAGATAAACGCTCTTCATTGCTACCATATCAGGAGAGTACCATGGAACGTTCTTTTTTGTTCCATTTCTTGTAAATGGCTGTTTTGTGTTTGGGACCCTAACGCGGTATTCACAGACTCACAGTTGTATTTGTCATTACTTCAATGCGTCTTTTTTGGGTTACAAAATGTTCGTAGAAAGGTAGTTAAGATATTTATCGAACTATTTCGATACTTGGAAAAGTTCTGAATCTAATAATATTATTTCTATCATGGAGCACAAACCGCGTGGTGGCTTCAATATCCCTTCCATGATGGGATCAGCACAGCAGATGCAGAATTAAAGATCATGTGACAGGAATTCTCTTATATATGCGCGTCTCCCATAGGCAGCCTCGCATATACCAGAGAATGCACTGGCTTATAGTCATGGTAAATATTGTTAAGATTATGCATTCTCTTAATATGCATCTCATATGAGAGACTCACATATATATAAGATAATGCATTGGCACACATGGTTTTCGCTAAATTTTAGGTAGCTCCAGCCAAGGAAGGGATAATAAAGGGCCACAAGTTCCCAAATAAGGTGGCTTTGTTTGACAATGTATTTTCGTATGATTAATCCACATAGTAAATTTGAAAGGTATCGGATAATCATAATTTGAGTTAACATCCAGACAACAAAATAATCATCAAATTCTACATGTACTCGTCAATGATTATTTAGTACAGAAAGGGTTAATGACTGTATATTCGCTGGCGAGCAAGCTCGCAATATTGTGTATGTCATTTGCAGAATGAGGTCCCCAGATCATGAATTTAGTGACACTATCCTGCCCAGCAGGCTAGCATCTCCAAATTCACACTCTGAGAACTTCATTCAGCTTAAGCCTCAACTGCTATGGGAGACATAGGATCCCATTGACTTTCCCCAGTTGAAGTTGGTAATGTTCACCCATTAGTTACTTTGATTATGCATTTTATCTTCTGCAAATTAGGGGATATAGAAAATATTCTAAGAAGGAAAAAAGTAACTAAAATGAATGTTAATTTGAGACTACAGATATTTCCCAGATGAGGCCTAAGCAGAATGATAATACTATCGGTGCTGATATGTCGATGAATTACTGTTCTGATGCCAGTCAGAGTGCTTGGTGATAAGTTTATGCCTTGATTTTTGGTTTCACTTAAGTTCAGTTTAGCATAGAAATTTGGTTCTTCGTTTGGTTCTTCAAAACGCGTGAGTCAGTGTTCTAGAGAGCGCGAAGAATCAAATCCCCATAATATCGGTTCTTGGCGACGGGAAGAACTGTAGAGAACGCCCTCTAAAGTGGTAATAATAGTCAATACCGTAAATTAAGTGACATAGATCTACAATCTGAAAGCTTTCAAGTTTACTTTAATTAGGTCTTATTTAAATTCAACTGAGATTATTTTACAAAACATCCGACATCCTAAATATAAATTAAGATAACTAATATAATCACCTTCAAAAGTAGCAACACGTGCTGTCAACTGGCAGTCTGGCACTCGATCAACCATTGCTCCACATCGCCAGCACTCCACATGGCCGGTTCATTTGTCGATTCTGTCGGATTTTGTTCCATCGCCTCTCACAAAAATCAGCGATCAAAAATGGCGGTTCTGAAAACTCAAAACGAGGTCGTAGTTCTGTTCCATTTGGGCGACACGCATTTATTACGAACCGCAACTCATGTTATACAAAATTGGTTCTTCATTTGGTTCTTCAAAACGTGCGAGTCAATGTTCGGTTCTAGATAGCGCGAAGAACCAAATCCCCATAATATCGGTTCTTGAAGGCGTGTAGAACCGTAGGGTTCTTGACTGTTCTTAGAGTGTATTATACTTTCCGGGTGATTTGATGTTTTCAAATTTGGTATTGGGATTACTCATGAAAATACAGATAAAGTTCGAATATGGGTGCGGCTGCCAACTTTTACGAGAGATAATGTCCTTGTCGACTTAGAATTAAAACATATTATTCTGGCGTCTAAAAAAAATAAAACTAGGTATGTTAACAAAATAGACAGTTGGAAACAAAGTTTGATTAAACGATTTTTCCCAGAATCAAACTTGTCATTTCTAAAAAAGCCACCAGTCAAATAAAGCCACCTTATACGTTGGATGTGTGGCCTATCGGCCTTTAATTTAAATTTTAAATGTGTAGTATATGTGCGATAACTCAATGTAAACTCCTAACAAAAGTAAGTTTCCGTAATATTTCGGATGTTTTCTCTAAATATATGGTTTCAATTCTAATGGAACTCATCACAGACATTGTCGATCTGAAAACTAATCCACACTGCAAAGTTGGTCATGTGGGTATTGCTGCTGTCGTGGTAATGCAGCCCTTGAACATGTGACAATTAAAGGAACAAATGTTTGTTTATTGGTATACCATTACATATAAGTGGGTGTCTGACAGGGTGACACATCTGTCGCGCTTATTATTGCCATATTGAGCGCATAATATTGCCATATTAAGCGCGCATTGTCGCAATATTGAGCGCGACAAAATTTCATACAGACACTATAGTGTTATATTTATATTAGATAAATACTGTGCATATAGTGTACATATAGTGAACATAGAGCATTTACAACTTTAATTATATACACATCTAAAACATTGTCTCTATTTATGCCAAACAACATAGAAGAAGCAATAATTTGCTTTAAATGTCACAATTTTGAGCGCAAGATGTCGCAATATTAAGCGCGCGATATAGCAATATTAAGCGCGAAATATTGCGACATTAAGCGCAAAATATCGCAAGCTGCGAGCTTATAAACGTTTCCACTTGTAATATTATTGCAATATAAGGCGCGAACATATCGCGCTTAATATACCAATTATTTTGACTGGTACTGTAGTCGGAATGGATGAGTGGCTGACGGACTATAAAGTGAAAGAAATAAAAACCTATCCGTCATTTCATGTCCCCACATATTGAAATTGTATATAAATGTATGGATGATATGAGAAAGGGCAGCATGTCTGCTATAGTCGAAGTATTAGAAAAGGCTTAATGTAATAATTACCAAGGTCCCAATTTATCGTAGACAAATCCCTCCCGGGTTCTATTGACATGAATTTATCGTAGACAAATTCCTCCCGGGTTCTCATGACATGAATTTAACGTAGACAAATTGCTCCCGGGGTCTCATGACATGAATTATCGTAGACAGATTCCCCCTTGTTCGATTGACAAGAATTAATCGTAGACAAATTCCTCCCGGGATCTCATGACATTAATTTATCGTAGACAAATTGCTCCTCGTTCTCACGACATGAATTTATCGTAGACAAATTGCTCCCGGGGTGTCATGACATGAATTTATCGTAGACAAATTGCTCCTCGTTCTCACGACATGAATTTATCGTAGACAGATTGCTCCTTGCTCTATTGACATGAATTTATCGTAGACAAATTTCTCCCGGGTTCTCATGACATGAATTTATCGTAGACTAAATCCTCCTCGTTCTCATGGCAAGAATTTATCGTAGACAAATTCCTCCTTGCTCTATTGACATGAATTTATCGTAGACAAATTTCTCCCGGGTTCTCATGACATGAATGTATCGTAGACAAAATCCTCCTCGTTCTCATGGCAAGAATGTATCGTAGACAAATTCCTCCTTGCTCTATTGACAAGAATTTATCGTAGACAAATTTCTCCCGGGTTCTCATGACATGAATTTATCGTAGACAAATTCCTCCTCGTTCTCATGGCAAGAATTTATCGTAGACAAATTCCTCCTTGTTCTATTGACATGAATTAATCGTAGACAAATTGCTTCAGGGTTCTCATGACATGAATTTATCGTAGTCAAATTGCTCCCGGCTTCTCATGACATGAATTTATCGTAGACAGATTCCTCCTTGTTCTATTGACATAAATTTATCGTAGACAAATTCCTCCCGGGTTCTCATGACATGAATCTATCGTAGACAAATTCCTCCCGGTTTCTTATGACATGAATTTATCATAGACAGATTGCTCCTTGTTCAATTGACATGAATTTATCGTAGACAAATTGCTCCCGGGTTCTCATGACATGAATTTATCGTAGACAAATCCATCCCGGTTTCTTATGACATGAATTTATCATAGACAGATTTCTCCTTGTTCAATTGACATTAATTTAACGTAGACAAATTCCTCCCGGGTTCTCATGACATTAATTTAACGTAGACAAATTCCTCCTTGTTCTATTGACTTGAATTTATCGTAGACAAATTGCTCTCGGGTTCTCATGACATTAATTTATCGTAGACAAATTCCTCCTTGTTCTATTGACATGAATTTATCGTCGACAAATTGCTCCCGGGTTCTCATGACATGAATTTATCGTAGACAAATTCCTCTCGGATTCTCATGACATTAATTTATCGTACACAAATTCATCCTTGTTCTATTGACATGAATTTATCGTATACAAATTCCTCCTTGTTCTAATGACATGAATTGATCGTAGACAAATTCCTCCCGGGTTCTCATGACATGAATTTATCGTAGACAAATTGCTCCAGGGTTCTCATGACATGAATTTATCGTAGACAAATTCTCCCGGGTTCCAGGACATGAATTTATCGTAGACAAATTGCTCCCCGGTTCTCATGACATGATTTATCGTAGACAGATTCCTCCCGGGTTCTCATGACATGAATTTATCGTAGACAAATTGCTCCAGGGTTCTCATGACATGAATTTATCGTAGACAAATTCCTCCCGGGTTCTCAGGACATGAATTTATTGTAGACAAATTGCTCCCGGGTTCTCATGACATGAATTTATCGTAGACAAATCCCTCCCGGGTTCTCTTGACATGCATTTATCGTAGACAAATTCCTCCTGGGTTCTCATGACATTAATTTATCGTAGACAAATTCCTCCCGGGTTCTCAAGACATGAATTAATCGTAGACAAATTCCTCCCGGGTTCTCATGACATTAATTTATCGTAGACAAATTGCTCCCGGATTTTCATGACATTAATTTATCGTAGACAAATTCCTCCTTGTTCAATTGACATTAATTTATCGTAGACAAATTTCCCCCGGGTTCTCATGACATGAATTGATCGTAGACAAGTTGCTCCCGGGTTCTCTGAAACATGAATTTATCGTAGACAAGTTGCTCGCGGATTCTCATGACATGAATTTATCGTAGTAAAATTGCTCCCTGGTTCTCCTGACAGGAATTTATCGTAGTCAAATTGCTTCCGGGTTCTCATGACATGAATTTATCGTAGTCAAATTGCTCCCGGGTTCTCATGACATGAATTTATCGCAGACAAATCCCTCCCGGGTTCTCATGACATGAATTTATCGTAGACAAATCCCTCCCGGGTTCTCATGACATGAATTTATCGTAGATAAATTGCTCCCGGGTTCTCATGACATATTAATTGTGAAGTGGACGCAGGATCATGGAGCGGTTTAATGAAATTTTTAAAAGAATTTTAGAACGTACCCCAAAAAATCCGATTTTATTTTATGCCAAAAATATAATTGAGACATTGTTTTTAGTTGACCCCCAATGAGTTGACAAGAGGCCAAAATGTGTCGATTTGATCATCATCAGTTGCAGAGTCTTATATACTAAGCGCATGTCACATAACATTTCGGCGCGTGGACATTGCTGAGATTGAATGAGTGGCAATTCATGGAACACATGTTTTTTTTCGAAACTCAAGGTAAGAAGGTTAGACCACAAATGCGTGGATCACACATGGGTTAACCACATATCGATCATAGCGTTAAAGGGACTTCGTATGCATTCGACGTGGGTGCATGGGAAATAACATACATATGACAAAACTAACCAATACTCATATTTCGCATATCAAATCAATTGTTATGTAAATAGTGCTTGTACTGCGTAATTACCGATAAAAGTCCAATTAGGCCAATTGCAAAGAAATAAACACTAGAAGTTGCGCGTACACACATATATAAAGGCGAATACATTCAAGTCCAATAATTGATGCCAGGAGAAGACAGGAGATGCGGGATAAAAGTTACCAGGACATCCGGACGACTTCCAGCTGGCCTTGGATTGATTACACCACCACGTGAGCCATCCCTATGGAGCACCCCGGACTTCTTATATCATCTAGCAGGAGTTCACCATCACCACCACCGGCGAGGCAAAAACACCTGCTGGGGCACTGCAGTTAACATCAACCTACAGTGTTCCAGGGGGCTCAACACCCCCTCGTCTGGACAACAGCGACGGTTACAGAAGAAGAAAATTGTTGTTTAAAAAATGCTTCCATTTTTTTCTTTTTTTATGATTTCAAATAAAGGCATAAAACGAGGGGTTAATGAATGGGCCTTTAGGCCCATTCGAGAATCCCGGGGTTAGTTCCCCCCAAACACTATATCTGCTCTGCTCTCTGCTGTCCAATAATTATAGGAAAACGTGGTTCATGAATATACACACGCTCATTGCCACAAGATCTAATGGAATAAATAAAGTGACATATGTACTTTACACTCTAAGGGACATAACTTCAGTAGAAATGGATGGACAACATATATGTTGCATGTGGATATTGTCCCCATGCTGTCTCTTGAGCAAACAGGACGTAGCATAGTAAAGCTCGTTCAAACAGGACGTGCGATGACTGATGTACACACATATGTGAATGGTAGGCACGGTATTATTTTCACACCAAGTCTATGTAATATGTATTGATGAAACTCGTTCTATGTGGATACCATGGCGATTCGTTGTCATAGTAAAGATTTAAATCCAGCTTATAATGATTGAGACAGAGAGATCCAAAATTGTTTAGGGCTGCGACACGGAATCCACTGGTATATTCACCGACATAAATTCGTTTGAAGGAGATAAATATGCAATGCCTTCCAAGTTACACGCGTCCAAAGACGAGAGAATCCAAATTGGCAATAAATCGGTCGTTTTAGGAAACTGTTAGGAATACGTCCGTGATCATTCTCTTCTTGTAAAATTAATTAGCTCTTCCAAATTCCCCGTCTTTCATTCCTGTAGATAAATCTTCGGGAACCGACGAATCAATAATGACAACAAAAGGACATTCTCCATTGCGAATAATGATTACTTTAACTGTATTTCTTCTGATGTTTCTTCTTAAATCACGAGTTCATCAGACACTAACTGATTTCCCCTTGCAATCTGGGCGAATCTTAAATTAAAATTGAGAACCTGCCATTTTGTGACTCGCATGCAAACGAAGTTTTGCTAAAAACAGAAGCAGTTTTCTCAATCCCGACCGTCTCCGTAATAGATTCTGATCTCAGTCATTACGGGCCCGATTTGGTGAATTATCTTTGGCATGTCCATGAAATCACAATGAAACGAAACAATCCTGCCGCATGCAATTGATTTTGTTCATTCAATTTTGCAGTGTGACCTTAAACTTAACCACACCGTGCCAAAAGCATCCACAGCATCGTCTATCACAACGGTGGCATCAACCAACCTATGCCAAATATTCAACATCAACTAAATTATCTTCGGAATATATCTCGTCCCAAAGAAATAAGTAACTGTTCGACATAATTCAGCTATTTATTGCTGAAACTAAGCGTTTCGATAACTGACTTTAAAAACCAATCTAGCTCACAAGTAAGGACTGTAACATGATTAAGAGTATAATAAACTAATTTTAGTAATCTACCGAGTCCCAACTTATGCAACTACTATCCCACTGAAAGATCAGTTCTGTTTGATCTACCGCATGTATTTCCTTCCAAAGCAGCAGTTCAACACTAATTGCCAAACAATATAAAGAAAATAACTTCCTTTTCGCAAAATCAAAGTATTTTTTAACCCTGCTTTCATACCAGTTGAAAATAGAGGTGGACCTGTCCCAATGGGATTAAGGATACCACCGCAGTACATTCGGGCTACATTAAATGATTTGTAGCCATATTAACATATTTGTTTTTGATAACAAAAAAGAGTTGTGAAAAATTCTAAGTCGAAAAGGGGGGATACTCGACTAAAAACGTCGGACGGATCTGATAATCACAGGTGCATAGGTCTCCATGGTACTCAATAACTGTGTTAAATTGACTCAAAAAATGTAGGAATATAAGCTCGAACAAAATTGAGCGAGTTGTGAAACATTTTATGTCGAAAAAGGGGGATAACTCGGCCTAAATGTTACATCCACGGAAGGACAAGCGGACTCATATATACCACCAGTAACATGTTACCGGGGTATAGTGAAACGAACAACCACAAAACTCCACCAACTCGGGCTAGCAAATTAACCATAACGCATAGCACAATCATATACAAAACACCATAATATCATGTATGTAAATATGTTCAGCCATCATCTTGTCAACATGTGTGTGCATCACTTCCATGACAGCAGTTTCCTGCACGTTTTTTTCGAAAACCCTATGCAAATGCATGCTCGTATATATGCGAGTCTCAACACAATTACATTGTGAGCCAGTGAATTATCTTATATATGAGAGGCTCCCTATGGGAGACTCGCATATATAAGATATTGCAGTGGCACATGATATTTAATGCACTAGCGGGGCCCCCGTTATGAAAGGGTTAACTGATTGTAACGGAGAGGGGCTTCATAAGTTGACAAAACGTTCACCCCGATCCCGTTTGTAATAATGTATTATACAAATAAAATATGTATCAAGTCAACGTAGGCATTATTTGAATATTTGGTAGGCTCACGAACATGCAGGGGGAATACCCAGGGGGAATACCCACTGGTCACAGGTTTAGTCTATTGACGTCTTCATGATGTATGGTCTGTTGGTGAACAATCCATTTTTCTGAGTATACATATTTCAACTGTGGATATCAGCTACCATACAGTTGTGAGATTTTAATGATCGTTGGGATGAACACGAACCACTATGAGTAAATGGTATAAATAATGTTTCTGTTAAATATTTATTCAAGGCTTTTTCCGAAACGTTAAAGTTCAAGTTCAAAAGCTTTATTTATAAAGTCAGGCATTTTAAATTACAAACATGAGCATTGAGCTCTTAACTGACTTGTGAAATAATGAATATGTACATAAACAGTAACGTGGATAAAACACAACCTATCTGAAAAATAAATTACATGTATATTAGCTAAAACATTGTAAAAGACGAATAAAATCTCTGAGGACAGGTAGCCCTGACTCGATCAAAAGCGTAAGACACAAATATGTATATTATTCATATACAGCACAGTAATGTGCACAGCAAGTCCATATTTCATTCCTGGATAACACGTTTTGTTCCATTCAGAGATACCAGACCAGAAAGTGATGATTAAAATACAAACATACATATAATTAGGATATCCTACAGGCACTGCATTTACATTTAAAACCATTCCAGGTTTCTAACATACATTCAAAGTCTTTCATCGTATTATGTATACCTTTTGGAGCATAGTCTATAAAATAGCATGTTTGGCGCGAGACACCCAAAAAGACGCTATTGTGTTTAATATTGAATTTTGTATGCATTTACTTCATACCGCTTTACTATTTTAGAGGGACGCAAAAATAATAGTTTGCTTATTTTTCAATAACAAAGTGATATTCTTATATTTTGTTTTCAATCCTTTTTAACACTAAGCAGAAAACATTGTTAATTATATATTTGATGATACTATAACTAGAGTTAATGTGCATTTCCAACATCCATAAATGGATAATTGACCGAAAAATCAAACAAGTAGTTGTACCTGGAACGTTGACATACTCCACGGTGCCAATTGAGACATGGACAGGACGAAACCAAATTTAAAATAAACAAAAGGGGATAACTCTGGAACGGAAAATGGAAATAACGCAATTTCGGTAGTGTTTTGAAAGTAGTCTTGATGGCGAACATACATACCAAAATGCATTCAAATCCGATAACCCATGGCCGCGATATCTGCCCGGACTGACTGACCAAGATTTCCAGATGAACAAAGAGGGTTAGAATGGAGGGGGCGAATCACGTAATCTGCTCTTCTTTTCTGTAATATGGACTCAACGACACCTGTACATTTTGGAGAGCCATTTGCAGAGAAGAAAGTCACATGATCATGTTGTTGCTATGAACTGATGATACACCTTGTAACCTTGATCTGCTATGAACTGATGATACACCTTGTAACCTTGATGTTACTATGAACTGATGATACACCTTGTAACCTCGATGTTGCTATGAACTGATGATACACCTTGTAACCTTGATCTTGCTATGAACTGATGATACACATTGTAACCTTGATGTTTCTATGAACTGATGATACTCCTTGTAACCTTGATGTTACTATGAACTGATGATACACCTTGTAACCTTGATGTTACTATGAACTGATGATACACATTGTAACCTCGATGTTACTATGAACTGATGATACACCTTGTAACCTTGATGTTACTATGAACTGATGATACTCCTTGTAACCTTGATCTTGCTATGAACTGATGATACACATTGTAACCTTGATGTTACTATGAACTGATTATACTCCTTGTAACCTTGATCTTGCAATGAACTGATGATACACATTGTAACCTTTATCTTGCTATGAATTGATGATACGCCTTGAAACCTTGATCTTGCTATGAACTGATGATACACATTGTAACCTTGATCTTGAAATTACTCCCAGAGATATTTGTATAGACTTGTGTCTTCTAGGTGAAGCTAGCATCGTTATATTTCAACAATCGAACTTCATGTTGCGTATGTTAAGGCATATGCTAAATGAAGATAACATGAAACATATAACAAATTGATAAATTGATAAATTTGCAATGTTGCGGTCGTTGACATTTCTTATTTGACATCGATATTTTTCTAATATATGTTTGTACACCTTCACAACAGGAAACAGTTACCTACCCCCATTAAGACCAGACTCGTCGTATTATGTTACAGCACGGTCGAACGAAGAGTTAAGCTAAACATGTATCGCATAATGAATAAAAAACCACCATCATATATTTTAGAAATGTCTCTCCGTACGACAAAAGATGTGACCAATGATAAATACGAATTTAGAAATCCTGATTACGTACGAAATTTTCCTTCTGGTTCACAACATACCAGTTAAAGTTTCTTTCAGTCAATGGTCTCGATTTGGAATAGATACTCAAGATTCTAACCTCACAAATCCCATGATCCAAATTCTAAGATCAGTTTTTATTGTAAGGGTCGAAGAAAAACCAACATAATATAAAGTAGACCTCGACATCATTTTAGCGAATTAAATGGCGACAAACTAAAAAACAATCCCTTTTAAATCACCAGCCCTAATTGTGCCTGTGGCTTTCAGTACGAGAATGCTGACCACTAATTTTTTACCGGTTCGAATTATCTCACTGAAAGAGCTAAACTAGAAGCAAATATAGCGATAATTGGACTATATGTTGTACGGATTGAAGAGCTACTGAGAGCATCATCTCGCGAGAATTGGACTATATGTTGTACGGATTGAAGAGCTACTGTGAGCATCAAACTCGCATCACTAATGAGGCAAACATACTTCTATCTTCGGCTGTTCAAAACTACATTACATCATTAAATCGATTCGGCAATGAGTTAATCGACTAGGTAAATACCAAAGTACCTGCTGACATATCTCCGTAATATATAAACCTTCGAGTCAACTATTTAATTGGGCAATCTCACACGACTTCCCCGTTAATTAAATTTTGGGCTGAAGTTTCTTATAGAATATCAATCGTGCTTCCAGTTTAGGGATAAACTTCATTTTTACCATTTTAATTGGTCGGCCAAATGAAATCCTCAATGCTGGCATCGTGACAAACACATGTCCGTGCTCAACTGTGCTTTCTGGATGAGTAACCGACACTGATTAAGGTTATCGAGAAATGACGTTAATGGATAATTATGTGACAACTGCTTGACAGTATTTCGTGAAATAATCTTTTAATTCCATTATTGCGTATAAGTAGGACATGTTGTGTCACATATATCTGTTGTTGTGCAATTCCATACGTTTCTTTTGTATTGGTTGAAGTATGGATTAACTACTTACCAGTTAACACTGGTAATGAACAATCATAGTCATCCTCGGCCTCGTGCTTAAAATATATGACCCGCCATATCAAATCCAGTCGTAAGTCGGGATTTGTTTTACCCTGTGTCAATGCATTCTCTTATATACGCGAGTCGACCATAGGTTGCCTCGCATATATAAGAGAATGCATTGGCCTAACAATTTTTTACAATTTTAATAATTTGTTCTTGTATTCTTTAACAATTTTATAATTTCACCCATACAGAGCCCCAGACAAACATGAGCAGACGACACTCTTCTATATGCTTCTATATATGTGTGGGGCTCCCTGCAGGGTAATGGATGTTTTTTTATTTTATGTTCTAAAAATTGTAAGAAACATTTATTTTAAAAAAAATGATAAAAACATTGTTAGGCCAATGCATTCTCTTATATATGCGAGGCGACCTATGGTCGACTCGCATATATAAGAGAATGCATTGGCACAGGGTAAAACAAATCCTGACTTACGACTGGATTTGATATGGCGGGTGACATATATAATACGTTGCACACTTTCTAGATCTTTCTAGATCGATAAATCAACTGGGAGTTTATTGCTCTCATTCGTGTGTTATCTCTTGGTTTATCCACGATGTCACTGCGCCAAAATGAATGTAAAATAGCGATTGTGCTCATATTTACTGATGAATTGGATGCTCTTCTGTTCGCATAACAATAAATATGTCATAGATTCTGATCAACAAACCAAACAAGTTGCTTCTGGTCTGATACTGATTGATCGTTCCATAAATAGGCTAGCCAACATATAAACATCTTTATCCCAGTGGCCTAGCGTCTTGGTGAACCGATTTAGCCCATAGTATTTTTGCTTGTATGGCTATTGGTCAAGATCCTGCTGCACTGTTAACTACACGGTGATCACCCATGACCAAGTGGTCCTGCTAATCTGTTATGATGGTGAATGTCCTGCTAAATTGCTATGATGCTGTTAGGGCAAACTGATGCCGTTACGAAAAAGTACCGTTATTTTTCCTTAAGTTGTCATTTTCGCGGCGTTTGGCCAATCCGAGCGATTTGAGAAACATACAGTGCCTGTATGAAACATTCAAGAACATATATATTTTTGGGAAAAAAATTATAATGACTGCGCTGGGCCCTGTAATATAGATTCCTAACAGCCGTGTTTTGAGTTGCGGAGAACGTTCCTCAGTAAGTTCCCAATTTTGTAAAGCGAGACTTGTGTTCTCTAGTACTTGAGCATCTGTAATCTTGTAAATATCTTGCATTGTTTATTGGAAATTAACAATAGTCGATTACCCTTTGTTCAGGAATTTAACAATAGTCGATTACCCTTTGTTCACACCATATATCGTTGTGAACTGACTTATATGATTTTCTCGTTGAGCCATTTTTAACTGCGATTCATTTCGGCAGCGAGCTTTTCGAAGAATATGGGGCGTATACTGGATTGATTTTAGCCGTCTGCCAGTCCTCCCGTTGGTCCGTCATAGCATATATATCAGTTATGGGTGATCTGAATGAAATTTGGTGATTCGCCATCATGACTGCATTCAAAAGAGGAGCAGATTACGTTGTTCGTTCCCCTCCCCTCCATTCTAATCCTCTTTGTTAATCTGGATTTTTTTTTCCCAGTCAGTCCGCGCAGATATCTGGGCCATGGGCTATCGGAATGAATTTGAATGAATTTTGGTATGTATGTTCGCCATCAAGACTGATTTAAGAAGAGTGCCCAAATTGGGTTATTTCCATTTTCCGTTCTAGAGTTATCCCCTTTGTTTATATTAGATTTGGTTTCGTCCTGCCCATGTTTCAATTGGCACCGTGGACTATGTCATATTTCGAGGTACTACTTATTGTTTTAGTTTTCGGTAAATTATCCATTTATGGATGTTGGAAATGCACATCTCCAGATATAATATCATCAAATATCTAATTTAACATTGTTTTCTGCTTAGTGTTAACATTTTTGTTATTGAAATATAAACCAAAATATTATTTTGCGTCCCTCTAAAACAGCAAAACGTTATGAAGTAAATGCCTACAAAATTCACTATCAAACACAATAGCGTCTTTTGAATGTCTCGCTCCAAACATGCTATTTTACATACTATGCTCCAAATAAAAGCTGAAATGTGTTTCGGAAAAAGCCCTGAATACATATTTAACCAAAACATGTTGCATTAATTATACCATTAACTCATAGCGGTTCATGTTCATCCCAACGGTCATTCAAATCTGACAAAAGGGATTGGGGTGTACGTTTTGTCAACTTATGAAGCCCCTCTCCGTTACAATTTATTAACCCTTTCATGACGAGGGCCGCGCTGATGCAACATTAAAGATCATGTGCCAGTGCTATCTCTTATATAAGCGAGTATCCCCATAGGGAGCCTCCAACATATAAGAGAATGCACTGGCTTTCAATGTCATTGTAATTTTTCTTAGGAGACTCGCATATATACGAGAATGCATTGTAACGGGGTTTTCGAAAAACAAATGCAGGAAACTGCAGTCATGGAAGTGATGCACACACACATTGACAAGGTGATGGTTCAACATATTACATGCATGATTTGTGATATTATGGTGTTTTGTATAGGATTGTGCTATGTCTTCCAGAGCACATTGCCATGCGTTATGATTGATTTGCTAGCCCGAGTTGGTGGAGTTTTGTGGTTGTTCGTTTCACTATACCCCCGTAACGTGTTACTGTGGGTATATATTAAATAGCTTGTCCGTCCGTGGATTTAACTTTGTTGATGGTCGAGTTATCCCCCTTTTTTTACTTAAAATGTTTCACAACTCGCTCAATATTGTCCGAGCTTGTATTCCTACATTTTTTCAGTCAAGCTTTTTAAAAACTTGGCACAGTTATTGAGTGCCATGGAAACCTATGCACCTGTGATTGTCAGATCCGTCCGACTTTTTTAGTCGAGTTATCCCCCTTTTTCGACTTAAGACAAAAACAAATATGTTAATATGGCGACAAATCACTTAATGTAGCCCGATTGCACTGCGGTAGTATCCTTAATCCCATTGGGAAGGTCCCCCTCCAGTTTGAACTGGTATGAGACCAGGGTTAAAACACACTTTGTAACGAGATAAAGCACTGACCATACACATAGCGTTCATACACTTGATCCACTAGCTAAGCAGCCATGTTCAAGTCATTATCATTCATTTCACCCAAACCTTGGGTGTTTATTTCACACGACTTTCTGGGATAACCTGTGTGTCGACTGAGAACCTGCGTGCCAATTGAGGAGAACACGCGGGGGATTTGTGTAAATGTTAGACCAAACGACATTTCGAAGTAACGACTGCTTTGTTGTTTATTTCGAGGAATAATACCGCATCATATGAATTCAGCCCAAATATATTGACAGGTGTCAAGGGTCTAACTCTATACTGAGCAATAAAAAACTAATATAATAAATACCGAGTATATTTAATTTAACGCCAATGGGTCGTTTATGTGCGTTTAAGAGTGTATTTATGCCTAAAGCAAAGTGAAATAACGATCTTAAAATGAATTGGCCGGTATATTTTATTAGTTATCAGGGTTACCAGGGTCGTAGTTGCATAAATTACAATATATCTTATTTTTATGCTAAGATAATTGCGTGGTTATATGTTGTAGCTTGATCGGTATCGATCGGTATTGAGGTTAACACAAATCCCATATATGGAAATTCCAAATACGGAAAGTGACTTGCGCATGCGCAAAACAGATACAATGGTCTTCCTAAAAACGAAGCAATGAACGATGGTTAACAACAAACACCGACCCAGTTAAATAACGACATTAGATGGCGGTGTATTGCGTCTTTAAGAGTGTGTTGATGTCTAAATCATGTGATTAACTAATTAAAAATTAATTCGACTAAATATTTCGATAATTATCAGGTCCGCAGTTCGATCATGAAAATCTTTCTGATTTTTATGTTAAGATTATTGCTCGGTATTTCACACATTTTCTCCGAGTCGAGCCGGGGCTGGAGTACACTTTTTAGTGACCATAAATCTATAGCTTCCGTTTTAGCGAAGAAATATTGTCAACTGTTTGCACGTTTATTCTCACGTAAACCGTGTTTATATCAGTTTTATCCTATTTGTTGTTGTGTATTGCATTACTTTGATCAAGTCTGCGCTTGTGTTATTCTCACAAAAGGTAATGGGTGTTTACATTTCACAATTCCGATTGTGGTGTACAGTACCTGAGCCGACTCTCATTTCGCATTACTTTCGTTTTTATCGAAATATAACCGTTTTCTATGGAGATTCCCATGTAAATTTGTTCAACCAAACAAATTCATAGTTTTGTCAATTTCAAGCTAGTTTAATACTTTATAGCATGGTCAGGGCATAATCTGGCCTATCGAGTAGACGTTCCTTCAGTGTGCACAACAAATATTTGGTCCCAACGAAGCAGGCTAAAAAAAAATCCTGAAATTTGTCAATTTTACTTTGAGTGTGAATAAAATATTCATTTAAACTTCCAAAATTGGTTGAAATATGCTCAACAACATTCAGTTGAATGGTGACATTATTTATAGTCACCGACTAACTTCCACGATGAATCAAATTTGTTTTTATTGGTGACAATTATGTCGCGAGTCATAAAATATGGTAGACGTTCCTTCAGTGTGCACAACAAATATTTGGTCCCAACAAAGCAGGCTAAAATCCTGAAATTTGTCAATTTTACTTTGAGTGTAAATAAAATATTCATTTAAACTTCAAAAATTGGTTGAAATATGCTCAACAACATTCAGTTGAATGGTGACATTATTTATAGTCACCGACTAACTTCCACGAGAATCAAATTTGTTTTTATTGGTCTCAATTATGTCGCGAGTCATAAAAATGTTAATTTTCTGACGAAAAAAAATTCATTGTTTCGCCAATTTCAAGCTAGTATTAAGCATGGTCAGGGCATTACATAATTATAATGATTAAGATTGCTAAAGAACTGGAATAATGAAATGGGAAACTTCTACTGACATCTGGTAAGGATTGAGGAGCGGATGCTAGAGGCCCCCACCCCACCCCACCCCCATGGAATACGGAATACCACTTAACACAGAAGTTGGAATACGGAATACCAGTTAACAGCCATATGGAATACATAAAAATATATGAAAACTTCATTTTTTGGAAGGTCGGCGTACGAATACCGGTATTTTTGGAATACCGAATACCTCCTAACAGAGGGGCCGGAATACGGCGTACCTCATAACAGGGCATGGAATACGGCGTACGAAAAAGGGGGGTGGGGGCCTCATGCTATGGAGCCTCCCAATATATTGTCTGCTCCACATCTCAATAGAATTCAACAACATTCAGTTGAATGGTGACATTATTTATAGTCACCGACTAACTTCCACGATGAATCAAATTTGTTTTTATTGGTGACAATTATGTCGCGAGTCATAAAAATGTAAATTTTCTGAAGAAAAAAAATTCATTGGTTTGCCAATTTCAAGCTAGTTTATAGCGAACATGGGAACCACGGTACAATTTATGCCATTTAGGCACACTTCAGAGAGAAATCTGGGCTTATATTTCGCGAGAATCCAAATCTAGATTCTCGCAAATTACCCTGGATTCTCGTGAAAAAGTATATATGGATTCTCGCAAAATCAGATGAAATATATGCCCTGGAAATATAGCAAATCGTTTAATGCTTTAGAATTTTGTTTTCGGAGATTTATATATATGTTTAAAGACATGTTATGGACTTTTTCGAGAGCGAGAAATTGATAAGTTAGTGCTCAGGCACTTTTCCAACGTGGGGAATGTTATCATTCTACTAACATCACTGAAAATTTCCAAAAAGATCTACCACACCACTTCATATAGAACATCGTCTGAACTACTCCAAATTGTAAATATTTACATCTTGATTCGGGGCGCAACTATCGGCTGTAATTAAACAAAAATCATTTTGCCATCGAGAGTCATTGCATTTAACTAATATATAAGAATGACGTTGTGTAACATCCATTTGGATTAATATTCGTAACAAATAACTACTTTGAGAAAGATTATTCTTAATTTCTATTTATTTGATCACTCTGCCCGGTGTCTGCCGGAGTGTTTCACATCACTTTAATCAAGGAAGACTGTTAAGAAAAACTGCATTTCAAGACCACCAAACAACTTTCCTTTTTAGGGCCACACATCTTCCAAATATGTACTTCTTCCATTTTGCTATCAAAGACCGAAAAATGTCGTTAAACTAGAGATCCAAATACCCCCTAAGGGCCCCTCTATCTTGAGATATTAAAGACCGAAAAATGTCGTTAAACTATAAAGACCGAAAAATGTCGTTAAACTAGAGATCCAAATACCCCCTATATCTTGAGATATTATAAAGACCGAAAAATGTCATTAAACTATTAATTGTTATTGCTGTTGTTTATTAGGGTTTATCGTTATTCTAGCCGCTAGGCCACACACGACGTTGTCAATTTTACAGGTGGAGGAAAGACCACGCAGAGGCTCAATTTCACAGGGAAGTGTAGAAACCACCGACCCCCGGAAAGCAATTGACAAACTTGCCCAGATACACGATTCCGGTCACCCTCCCTATGGTGGGGTTCGAACCAGCTTCGTCCGCGCTGGACGGCCTGGGACGACGTATACCACCTGGCACTCTACCGACTGGACCACCGGGGGCCCCCATTAAACTGTTAAAGACCGAAAATGTCGTTAAATTGCAAAGACCGAAAAATGTCGTTAAACTAGGGATCAAAACATCCCCACCCCTATTTTTAGCTCAACTTTACTTTGTAAAGTTTGAGCTATTGCCATGGCTTTGTCGTCCGTGTGTATGTGTGTACGTAAGGCGTCAACAATGCAGGCTACAGGTCGTACCTTTGGTCGGATCATTGTGAAATTTGTCATAGCTGTTGACATCTATAGGAGGCCAAATTCACATTTAATAATCAATTGCGCTTAAGCGCAATCAATTGCGCTTAAGCGCAATCAATTGCGCTTAAGCGCAATCATTGCGCTTAAGCGCAATCAATTACGCTTAAGCGCAATCATTTGCGCTTAAGCGCAATCAATTGCGCTTAAGCACAATTAATTGCGCTTAAGCGCAATTCATGGTTATATGTAACAAAACACCCCTGGTGAATAAATAGGTTTCTCCATAACTTAGCATTAATTCCTATTGACATGTCACTTCTTGGTTTCATTGGTTTGGATGGGTAGGGAGCTAGCCCAACTTCTTTATCAAAATGGCTGACTCGCAATAGTATCACCTTCTGTTTTAGTTGGAGCGATTCGTGATAGCATTATATTATCTTCGGTATATATTAGTTGGGGCTACTTGCAATAGCATTACTTTCTGTATTAGTCGGGGCGACATTGATTTTCTTCAATTTTCGAGTATACAGGCACACCATATGAGGGAAGCAAGCCCTCGGTGACACCACATTCACACTATATGATCATGGAAATACTATAGATTTGTGCAAGAGCTGCTGATTTAATAAGAAAAACTAGAGCTTCAGGACTGAGACACCAAAGCTCCAGTAATTACACACCATTTTTTGGACAGGGATGCTGATAATATGAAAATAGGGTTTTTTCCCCCTGATTTAAGTCAATAAGTAAACCATACAGTAATGCTCTAATTAATCGACTCCTTAACCACAGCAGAATTATGGATAACTTTTCAGGATTTAGTCGGAAATATGGCTTGTTGCCATTCATCGGAAAGCTCTCGAGAGCTTTTCGATGAATGGCAACAAGCCATATTTCCAACTAAATCCTGAAAAGTTACCCATAATTCTGCTGTGGTTAAGAAGTCGATTAAATAGAGCATTACTGTATGAGGTAAGAAAGCCCTCATGCAGTGACAACGCATGCATGTATAGGATATTACCATAGTAAAGGCTAAAATCTGTGCAAAAATACATTAAAAACATCATACAAAACATTACTAGAGTTCCGGGAAGGCGACATCAATTCTTTGGATAGAGCGATGCTGATAATATGTAATTAGGGGATTCTCCTTGTTGAACACATACTCACAGTTTGACTGTTGAGTACAGGTCAAAATTAGCCCAATGCTCATCTTGTGTTGCTAGGTGATACACCAGGTCATGCTAATAGTTCATGGGTAGGTTAGATAGTAGTCACAATTGCGCTTAAGCGCAATTGATTGCGCTTAAGCGCAATTGGTTGCGCTTAAGTGCAATTAATTGCGCTTAAGCGTAAATACCCTATTTGCACTTAAGCACAATATGTGGTATTAGCGCTTAAGCGCAATTCATTATTAAATGTGAATTTGGCCTCCCATAGACATCAACATTTAGACTAGAATAATTAATTTTGGGATCATTCGGGAAAAAAAACATGGCCGCCAGTGGCCATCTTGGATTTCAAAATTCAATCCATTAGCACGGGCTGCAGGTCGTACTGTTTGTCTGATCATCATGAAATTTGTCAAAAATGTTAATAATGACATGTAGATGGGAACGAGTCATTTTGGGGTCATTCGGCCAAAACACATGGCCGCCAGCAGCCATTTTGGATTTTACTCTTTGTATGACTAAATCTTTAGCACGGGCTACGGGTCGTACCTTTAGTCTGATCATCATAAAATTTGTCATGGCTGTTGAAATTGGAATTTAGATGGGAACGAGTCATTTTGGGGTCATTCTGAGAAAAAACATGGCCGCCAGTGGCCATCTTGGATTTAAAAATTTAATCCATTAGCACGGGCCACAGGTCGTACTGTTTGTCTGATCATCATGAAATTTGTCATGGATGATAATATTGACATTTAGATGGGAATGAGTAATTTTGGGGTTATTCGGCCAAAAAACATGGCCGCCAGCAGCCATCTTGGATTTTACTCTTTGTATGCCTAAATTCTTTAGCACGGGCTGCCGGTCGTACCTTCAGCCTGATCAACATAAAATTTGTCATGGATATTAACAATGACATTTAGATGGGAACGAGTAATTTTGGGGTCATTCGACCCAAAAACATGGCCGCCAGCAGCCATCTTGGACTTTACTCTTTGTATGACTAAATTCTTTAGCACGGGCTACAGGTCATACTTTTAGTCTGATCATCATAAAATTTGTCAAAAATGTTAATAATGACATGTAGATGGGAACGAGTCATTTTGGGGTTATTGGGTCAATAAACATGGCCGCCAGCAGCCATCTTGGATTTTACTCTTTGTATGACTAAATCCTTTAGCACAGGCTACAGGTCGTACCTTTAGTCTGATCATCATAAAATTTGTCATGGCTGTTGAAATTGGAATGTAGATGGGAACGAGTCATTTTGGGGTCATTCAGACAAAAAACATGGCCGCCAGTGGCCATCTTGGATTTCAAAATTTAATCCATTAACACGGTCCACAGGTCGTACTGTTCGTCTGATCATCATTGACATGTAGATGGGAACGAGTAATTTTGGGGTTATTCGGCCAAAAAACATGGCCGCCGGCAGCCATCTTGGATTTTACTCTTTGTATGACTAAATTCTTTAGAACGGGCTACAGGTCGTACTTTCAGTCTGATCATCATAAAATTTGTCAAGAATGTTAATAATGACATGTAGATGGGAACGAGTCATTTTGGGATCATTTGACCCAAAAACATGGCAGCCATCTTGGATTTTACTCTTTGTATGACTAAATTCTTTATCACAGGCTACAGGTCGTACTTTTAGTCTGATCATCATAAAATTTGTCAAGAATGTTAATAATGACATGTAGATGGGAACGAGTCATTATTGGGTCATTCGGCCAAAAAACATGGCCGCCAGCAGCCATCTTGGATTTTATTCTTTGTATGACTAAATCCTTTAGCACGGGCTACAGGTCGTACCTTTAGTCTGATCATCATTAAATTTTTCATGGCTGTTGAAATTGGAATGTAGATGAGAATGAGTCATTTTGGGGACATTCCGACAAAAAAAACATGGCTGCCAGCGGCCATCTTGGATTTCCAACTTCAATTCTAAATCTTTCCATTCATTGCTCATCACACAAATTTAACTTGTTCTCAAAGTTGAGCTACAGTGTCATTGACACTTTCATTTGAGAAATTAAAGAACGAAATATCTCGTTACACCATTAATCATCATTAATACATAATTTGTGTTTATGAAAGTCTGGTACAGAGCAGTTTGTTTCCGGTACATATTCATTGGAACGTAAACAATTATTCTCTGACAGAAATCATTTTAATATTGCCTTTCGTAACTGGTTTCCGCGACTCACATATCTCTCACTGCTTAATACTTATAATTAAAACAAATGTTCTGTGTTTTGTGTCACTTCTTAATAGCATTCTGTATTCTGCTATTGAAAAGAAAAACAGTTGTAGTATACCTTAAAGGTATGAAGGCCTTTGGTGGGTATCATGTGAACATATTTCCACCTGTCAAAAACCGCTACAAACGAAATAATATTCAAATATAGACAGACTTTGTTAATATACAAATGAGAAATATCTCATAAACATTATGTTATAGTCGTAAATTTACCGACTGTTATCAGGTCAGGCACATCCTGAATTCCACTATTATAGCGATATTCCACTATTATAGTGGTATTTGACCATTACTGTTTTGTTAATTTGATAAAAGAGGGATAATCCAAAATGATATTTCCCACAAATATTATTCAAAATCAGATCGCACTAACTCGATACCATGCATATAGTTTGTCCATGATAATTATTAATCGTGACGGCACACGACAAGCAACTCAATTAGCATGTAATTAGTTTAAATATTGTTATGAAGGAGCGATTGAGTCATCCTGCTATTGTCATTTAGAACGGGATATATTAGTAATAGTATAATATTATCGAATATCAAAGCTGGCGCAAAAGATTGCACAACGAATTTTGTCGGAAGACTGTTCATTCGCTGCGATATTGATATGAGTGACATTTGGCTGTGCACTGGTATGCGCCGTCTTCTATTCCCGACGCAAATAAAGGAAACATGAATATGTTATAGTCAAATATCACTATAATAGTGGCATTTGGCTATAGTAGTGGAATTCAGGATGTGCCTGACCTGGTTATGTAAACAAAGCATAAAAAGTTACTTTCCTGGTGTTTCTTTATATTATGATGATAAACATAAAGAGCGTTCTTTGTTGCTCAATTCCTTATTTGGAAATAATAAAGAGCGTTTATACCATTTGTGTGTGATTAGCCAGTAGCATTATGCTGCCTTCTATAACACAATCACTCTTGTTTAGGTAAAATTTAGTAGGTCTTTATGTAAGCATGATGTTTAAGGGATAGTGATCGTATATTTGAACCAAAATGTATGCGTTTTAATATTTATCTGTTTACGGTGTTTGGAACAAATATTTTCGACAACTAAACCCTCTCGTCCCTTTAATATAATTAATATAACATCCCTCATCCAATAATCTCCAAATTGCATATCTAATCTACACGGCACACCGCCCCTCATCATTTGCCAATTGTACACCCTTTTTTGCTGCTTCTGCTGCAACTGCTCAATTTCTTTAAAAATTATTGAAAAAATGGCCCTCCGGCCTGCGACATTTACCTCTGATTTTTTTTTTCGATCATCGGTCCACACCAAAATTGAGCACACGTCCCTATATAATATACCTATTTAAACCGAGTATACACGGTGGTGTAATAGAACAACCATTAATTTAACCGTAACCATAGCATATTTCCACGTATACGTGTACGTTTTCACGACAAATCCCCGCTGATCTGTTATTAATGAACCAAACAATTAAATGTCAACACACTTTGGCCCGCCAATGCTACAGTGTATAAACGTAACGGGGCAAATATGCATATTATATTGACAGCTAACGAGAACATTCGTCACCAACAATCTGCTCACCCATTTCAGTCCATTCGATAGAAACTAAACGATTTGTTACTTCTAATTACCCGTACTTAATTACACTACTTGCGTGTTAATAAAGTACGACCCCCCCCCAATCACAACTAAAGTTGAAACATGTGATGTAGAACATTAATATTCACTCTTACACAGTTCCACATTCAATGTGTGTCTTGTGTAATCGTATGTCAGTTGTAACGTTGTGAAACCGCAACCGAACTGAATTATTCTATTGCTAAATAGTTCATGGGTGACCTGATGCATGCATCTTAGTTTTCTTGTATCATATTGGTTTTATAATCGTATTACTCACGTCATATCTACCTGTATCTACGCATGATGTACTGTACCAATTTAAATCCCTTAATTAGTTGTTGCGAAGTCTTCAGTGCAAATTGTTCATTTTCGATGGTCAGCATTATATTGTACGAATGATGTTTTGATATCTAACACAGAACGAAGACGTTTCTGTCAACCGCAATAGTTTCTTAAAGAGGGGCACCGTACACTAAATTCGACCATGTATGGGACCTTCTTTTATTATTATACTCAACAAAATATATGCAACAAATGAATGAATTTGAGCCTTGGATTGGTGCAAAATAAAATATTGTGCTCTATGAACAATGCAAACAACATGAAAATGAATTGATGACTCCAGTCATAAATTAATTTTCATTATAATTACCATGTTGTTTACATCATTCAAATAGCACACAAATGTATTTTGCATTAACACATGGCTCAAATTCATTCATTTATTGCATATATTATGTTGAGAATAAAAGGAGATGGTCCCATAAATGGCCGGATTTAGTGTACAGTACCCCTTTATTGCGAATAAGGATTTATTCGTTTAAAACATACATACCTTTTTCTTCCAAATGATAGGTTGTATTAAAAAAATTATATTGTTATATACTTGTGAAATTAATAACTGTTTCCATTATGTTTGTAGGTGACCTTGACCACCGAGTGTCCAACATTCACATGTCTCGATTCTGCTTTTACCCCCGAACATCCCATCACTGTGTACTTCTCTACTTCAATTTGATATTTAAGTTGAAATAAGAAGGGACCATAGCATGCAATCTACCCCGACCACAACAATGTTCTAATTATAACCGGAACCTATTCACACTATTTGGTCGTATACGAAAATGGAGCCATACGCACATTTATATTTGTACAAACTATGACATTCTTATAACTCGCCAGTTTCTTTCTAACTGCACACATTTTCCTTCTTCTTAATCCCCTTCTCGTTACAACTGTCGTTCATTTGCTGTTGAACGGAGTTTTGTCGGTGTGTGTTTTGTACTGTTATTAACACAGTTGTTTTCTCATTAAATCGTTTAAATCCATGTCCAATCTCCGTGAAATGTCAAGTGTGGTTGTTAAAACAAGCTACTTGCACGCACCAACGACATAAAAGTAAAACACGGAATGTAGATAAATTGTGTTGTACATATCAATGATCGTGATATTAAAAAGCGACTCTTACAATTCAGATTGACTAATTATGAACATAATCGCAACGGAACAGAATGTGCAATTCGGGATTATGAAAATAAGTTAACATCTATCAACACTAAAGCTGCCCAAATTAAAAATAATAAGTTTAAACGACAGCAAAATAAAAGGAAATGGTTTGATGAGGGGTGTAAGCAATTCAAACATGAAACGACAAATGCGTGTCGTGAAATGAAGCAAAACCCAACCGATGCAACAGTTAGGAGTAATTTTTTCTCTTCCAAAAAAGCATATAAGAACGACACAAAGAACAAATCAAAAATGTACTTTCGGGGGTTAGCAGAATCACTAGACAAAATGGAGGGTACAGACCTTTCCGAGTATTGGCGATTGATAAAAGAATTTAGAAATAAACGTGATGAAACAAATTACTTGCATCCAGACGAAAGTGTGGACTTTTTCAAAAAGCTACTCTGCCTAGATAATGTTTCTGCAAATAAGAAAATATATACGAATTCCACAACAACAAAAATTGATGAAAGTTATATCGAAGCCAGTGAAATAATTAATTGCGTTAAACTATTTAAAAACAGAAATGTTCCCGCGATAATAGACGAAGTAGTAACATTATTTAACCAGGTATTAAACTCTGGTCATTATCCAGACAGCTGGAATGTGTCACTCATTAAGACGCTTTATTAAAAAGGAGATAGGCAGGACCCAAATAACTATCGACCAATTGCGCTCAGTAATGGTCTAGGGAAACTTTTCAACAAAGTTATAAATAACCGAATAAACGACTATTTAGAAAGACATGGTCTCATCAGTGACAATCAGTTTGGTTTTAGATAGAATCGGAGCACGATTGACAGCGCTTATGTTTTAAAGACTTGTATAAATAAATATAAACAGAAGAAGAAGCCAATTTATGCTGCATTTATCGATTTTCAAAAAGCTTTCGATTCAGTAGATAGGCCGTTGATGTTTCAAAAGTTGCATAGCAATGGTATGCAGGGTAAAATCAATCAAATATCTCAGTCCATGTATCAACCCAGTTATATTCAAGTAAAGACGGGTGCAGCAATTGGACCACCGCATCTGTCCACGATTGGAGTTAAACAAGGATTATCATTGTCCCCTACGCTGTTCAAAATATTCATTGATGACATCAAATGTTCATTTGATGTATCCGGCTGCGATCCAATATTCCTTAATAATTGTCCGCTCAGTCATCTTTTATTTGCCGACGATTTAGTGTTGTTGTCAGAAACTGAACAAGGTCTACAGAATTGTCTTGAAAAGTTAGAGAAATATACTCAATACAATGGTCTGGTGGTTAATGCAAGTAAATCAAAATGTGTTTTTTTTTAGGTCAAAGAGAACTAAACGTGAACCAAGTTTCAACATAAATGCGAAATCGCTTGAATTAGTTTCAGAGTATCCATATCTCGGGATAAAATTCACATCGACTGGTAGAATGGCAAAATCACAGGAACATACAAGCGGGAAAGCCACGAAAGCAATGTTCTTTTTAAACCAGTCTGTTCCTTCAAAGATGAAGCTTTCTGTTCCAACTAAATGCAAATTGTTCGACAAATTAATAAAACCGATAATGTTATACGGATGTGAGATATGGGCACTCAAGATACAATACCAAGCGAACAAGTCCATCTGAGGTTTTGCAAAATAACATTAGGTGTTAACCGAAATGCTACTAATCATGCCGTCCGTGCAGAATTGGGCAGATTCCCAGTTATACATGATGCGATTACTCAACAATTTAGATATATGAAAAAAGTTTAGAACCTTTCAAGTGGGTGCTTGGTACATGATGCATATATCGGCGGTTTTCGAACTCGTCCGAGATATTCTTGGGAGACACGTTACGTACCTATATCCCAAATTTCAATCGAATCAGATAACGTTTGTTGAAGTTGTTGCGCTAACGAGCCTAAAATCAGTGAAAAATGGCAAAGGGCCATAACTCTGTAATAAATGTGCGGACGAACCCGATTTTTTGTCTGCAGCTTACGTGCATGGATATGTACTATGTGCCCGCCCGCCCACCGTCCCTCATTAAACTATAAGTCGAGTTTTGGAAAAAACTCGACTAAAAACTGCCACCCGCTACCCACGAATCATGGCTACCAACAAAAGAATACAAAATAAAGTAAACAAGTCTTTACTGTCAGCATTTTCAAGAGTCAGTTCTGGCTCTCGGTGTGACGTCATGACGTCAAGTTGGCGCGCTGAGTTTCAATTGCAGAGTAACACTGCAACGTAAATAGACACATTTTTAGAGCGCGTTGAGTCTTCACGCTTGGTGCTTTTGTCTGCTTGGCCTTGTGATTACAAGAACATATGAAAGTGAAAATATTTGCGACATCGACTTTAAATAACACCAAATTGTATAACTTTCTGGCACTCAGACTCGTGGGCAAACGTGGTTTGTGTAATGTAGGCCATCGAAATACACTGGTAGTGTTAATCCGTGAAACAAAATCGTGTGGATGTGACAAAACCAATGACTCGAAGCTCCAATTAAATACAATCTGATCGACGCTTTTGCTGTTAGATTACCCAGAATGGTTCGTTGAGTATGTAATGCATTTTATCATCCCCTATGACGCTCGGGCGCCAAAGAACACACTATCTCATTTACGCCAGGGTCATTAGGATTGACACATTCGATAAGCAGCTTGATTAACACACAAATAGATACACTTCACCCCGTCCACATATCAATCGATATCAATTGATGGATGCTTTATCTGGTAATTAGTTTGACTGAAACTATTTGCTCCACAAGTACGTGGCGCTGGTAGTTACTCAATGATGGGTTAGATCTATACGGAATTCCGTTCCGAAACCATTGCGCAAACTAATATAGAATATAGATGACCCAGACTTCACTCTTGAGTCCATTAGTTACCTCGGCAGAAAAGAAATGTACTTTAGTGACATAATTTGTACTTTTGAGGACTAATTGCGCGATAATGTAGTTGCTATCTTTCATGTTTACGGTAAGTATTTTAGACAATGTAAGATGCAGATGAACTTAAACGAGCATAGCTCATTTGAACAGAACATATGTACACGCAACTTGGTCATATGGACAACCAGGGGCGTAGGAACCGGGGGGAGTAAGGGGGTAAATACCCCCCCCCCAATTTCCAGAAAATATGCAGTATACTCTATAGGAAATAGTGTCTTATATATAGTATCACGCGGATGGGGGTCATTCTTTAAATGTGTGGTTTCATACGCGGCGACGCTGTATGCGTTACCTTGGTACGGAAAACACGAGTATGCGTTTTTGCTCAATTACGTTGCGGATGAAGAACCACGTAAGATCCAGTATGAGTCAAGACCGTTTGAATAACTTGATGGTGTGTGACATATATAGAGAACGACTTGACAATATCGACATGAAAGTGATTTCAAATGAATTTGTTCATGGGAATGATGTTCGTCTGGATGCGTTTGGATTGTTTGACATTTAATGGACAACTAGTGTGCATTCATACTTATATGAACGAGAGACAGACATTGTTTTCTTTGCAATTAAAATCAATATGAAGTTAATTTGTTTGTTGAAGTCTTAAGTACAGTTGTAGTCTGAATAAGTGTTAATTTAAGCGATGGAATAATGTTAATTATTTGTATGGTATTAGTCCGAAATATGGTACCCTCTCTTGTGCTCTCCCCTTGATACCCCCCCCCCCCCCCCCCATATATATAGCTTCCTACGCCCCTGGGACAACATACATCTTTCGCATAACGAACTACTACTGATAGCAACCACACGCACGACCGCAATGTACGATTCTATGTCGAAAAAGACTAATAACTCCGCCAAAATGAGTCCGACCAAACTCAAAATGTGCAGGTTCCCATGCTGGATGATATATTTGCCAAGTTTTAAAAATAATGACCAGAAAATGACAGAATACAGGCTCGGACAAAGTTCCGGACGGACTGACGCACACACACACGGACGGGCGAGGGTTATTACTATAGTCATCCGACCAAAATGTCGGGCACAATAAACGATGCAGGATCTACATGTACACTATATTATACATATAAATGTATATATAAATGATGGCTAGGATTAATTTTAAAGCATCATAATTGGGAGGACTGAGAGGACGATAACCTGGTCCCTCAGCTCAGTATAACACGATAACCTGGTCCCTCAGCTCAGTATAACACGATAACCTGGTCCCTCAGCTCAGTTTAACCTGGTCCCTCAGCTCAGTATAACACGATAACCTGGTCCCTCAGCTCAGTTTAACCTGGTCCCTCAGCTCAGTATAACACGACCACCTGGTCCCTCGGCTCAGTTTAACATGGTCCCTCAGCTCAGTTTAACATGGTCCCTCAGCTCAGTTTAACATGGTCCCTCAGCTCAGTTTAACATGGTCCATCAGCTCAGTATAACCTGGTCCCTCAGCTCAGTATAACCTGGTCCCTCAGCTCAGTTTAACATGGGGGTCAGTACTGCAAAACTCCCAAACGTACATAATTACATGACGGTAAAAATGGACATCGGTCTACATCGGTTGTTTTGACCATATAGGCTCCTAATTTTATCGATATTGTGCAAAGTCTAAGGAAATTATTGCCAATACGAATCCCATCACGAGAAACGCACATATGACGTGTAGTATTGGGAGTATATGGTAATCGAAATGTCACTGTCATGAGAGTCAAGCGCGTGGGAGTATCACTGTTCTGGCCCTTGGTTTTACTGGTTATTTCGATGATGAGGGAACAGATTGCATATGTGACCCAGATGGTTGGTTGATACTTTGATTTCTGACAGTAATAACGGTGAATGACGTCATATGATTTTTCTATACAATCAGCTCAAATTCGGAATGGGTATATTTTTTTATCTTATCAAGTGACTTTCGATCAGTAACTGTGTGGATGTTGCCAAAGCGCGGACCCGGCAATGGATGAAAATAAAATGGGCTCGTTCACAACTTTAGTACAAACCTATGTGATTTAGGCCTCTTGGATTCATTTATACCAATTTCGTTGGGTAGCTGAACACAAGCGACGACGTCATGACATGATTCCTGACGTCAATTGGCTTTGCGGACCAGAACCCAGATTGCACTTGTCATATCGTCTCCTCCGGGCCACTGATTTCGCCTCACTGGACTAGACATATATACCCAGACACGCTCCAATTACTATAGCAAGGGGCATTCATCTAGATGGTCTGCCGGTACCGCGTAATATGTTCCGAATTTGGAAAAAATCTTATTTAATGTATAAGACTTTGATAAACCTTTTCAGAGTAAATGGAGTCTATATATATTAGTTTCCTGCATTCATCGACCTATTGTAATTACCGGAACATGTCAAAAGTGCGAGATTAGTAGTTTTATTTCGAGGACTGAAATGTATGAGTCGCCTCAATGAGAGGCGAGAGGTGTGTCGGCATGTGGGTGGGCTGGGGAGTCTCAATGTTCCAACACGGATGTTGAATTTGGTGAAGGTACTGCCGCCAGCACCAGTGCGGTGACGAGAACCAATCCGGCCACAGCAAACAGAGATTTACTTGTTAATACAATGGCGATAAGAAGAATAAAAATACACAGAGAAAAAACAGATGCTTCATGCAATGAACATATTTCCCCGATTACCTTAACCCTTTACCCAACAAATCGGCCAAAAACGCCCAAATAAAGCTTCAACAGCCTAAAATATCTTGGTTATGTCTCAATAGAACCATACACATATGGATATCATTGGAACCGGCTCATTTGCCACATTGTGATGGTTACAGTTATGCCCTGTGCCAATGCATTCTCTTATATATGCGAGTCGACCATAGGTCGCCTCGCATATATAAGAGAATGCATTGGCCTAAAAAAAATCTTTTTTTAACACTTTTTACCATTTTTTCTTACATTCTTTGACAATTTTATAATTTTTAATGTGTTAAGCCAATGCATTCTCTTATATATGCGAGGCGACCTATGGTCGACTCGCATATATAAGAGAATGCATTGGCACAGGGCCGTTCTGTTGGGTAAAGGGTTAAAGGAGAAAATGAGCACCACCAATAGCCGATATACCACCAGGCAATTGGGTGGATTTATTGGTTGATTTTTAATGAATTTGAAGAAAAGTGATTGGACCGATTGCGAACATGACAGTTTGGCGACATGCCGGTATTCCATATTAAATGAGAGGTTTAGGAAATAAGCCGCGGAAGGCTGGTGTGCTGTCTGGTGAAGATGAGGAAAAGTTGTGGACAATCGGACAATTTGGGCTGACCGAGCCAACATCTCTTCTTCGTCTTGTTTGGTTTAATAACACCAAAATTACTAGGTTTTCGCGGTTTTCGCGAGAATCGACAGTTAAAGCGTTGAGACATTGAATTGAACATTGAGAAAACGACTGAATATCTAGAGTTTGATGAAAGACTGAGCAAGACTAAATATTGGGAGAATGCAAACAACATTCGCCAATTCAATTTCAAAATTTTCGCGAGTGTTCAGATGATCGATGTCAAGTTACGGCTTACAAAATGTATGCTGCCAATAGGCCATGGTCGTTGTGTACAACTGTGTCCCCCATTATATATCGCAGCCAATTAAAGCTATGGTTTGATCCAAACAGCGCTAATGTTTAAAGCGCAGCCAGTCGTCTTTAATACACTTAGAACATGGCAAACAAGGGAGGACTGAAGGGGAAAATTACAAACCATTCGCTGTGGAAGACCATGTGTACGTGACTGTTGCATGAACCCATAAATAATCGCGCAATTGTCAGGACATAAAAATTTAAAGAGTTTGGACAATTATGGCGTGGCATCCACACAACAGATGTGCAGTAGCTTACATGTTTGAAAATTCCTCTATTAAAGATACGGGCTGTGTTGGCGGTGGGTATGCTGTTAAAATATTCACCTCCGTCAAAAACCACCATAAACAGAAATAATAGTAAAATATAGACATACTTTGTTCTCATACAATCAGAAATATGACATAAACAGTATGATATTGTCAAATGTTTTATCCTTTGTTATGTAAACAAAAGCAAAAAATGTTATAGAACCTGGCTTTTGTTTAGATCCGGATATGGTAAACATAAAGTGCGATATTTGTTACTGTTTTCCTGATATGGAAATAATAAAGAGCGTTTATATCATTTGTGTGTGATTAACCAATAGAATTGCGCTGTGTTATGTAAACAGAAGCAAAACTTCTGTAACACGAGCAGGGGTCTTGTTTACGTACACCATCGTACGTCTTGACGACAATATACTAGTTACGCGCTGATTATGTTTGGCATATAAACAATATATATATTTTAATATACCTTCTGTTGATGGCGATTTGAACAAATATGAATATTTCTGCAACGAACGCCACCCGTGCGTTTAACCCTTTCAGTGCCAAGTCCGATTTTTGTATCAACCCATATACCCTGTGCCAATGCATTCTCTTATATATGCGATGCCTCGCATATATAAGAGAATGCAATGGCCTAACAATTTTTTAAATTAACTCTTTCAGTGCCAGACTTATTTTTGTAGGTTTAGTGCCAGGGAATCTTACGTTTTTCATGGGCATCAAAATTATTACTATGAATACTTGGTGATAGTTTTGAGTTATAACGTGCCCCTAAGGTTTTATCCAGTTTGTTTTTAAATTCGCTATAGCATGCTTAAGCATACCCAAAAAAAAAACAACGATGCATTTGGCATTGAGAGATATCTGCTTGCTCGGAATAATCGCCTCCTCATTGAAGTCACGAGCTGAAAGATCTCAGAAACCCCAGCATTATGCAACTAGTGTGAAAACGGAGATGTAATGGGTGAATTTCATTTTGTTATAATGTGCAGTGCATTACACTTACCGCGCAAGATTCAACTTAAGACGTACTACCACGAATACACATCTCGAGCTTGTTGATTTGCTAAATTCCTAGGAGAAATACTGAAAATGGTTCCCCTGAACAGTTACAGAAAGCTGAGATTGAATAAAGCCTATATACAATAATACCCATATAAGCATGCCCCCTCACCACCCACTCCATGCATACGCAATAGAGTTATGTTGCTACACCAATTATGTAAATATATGTAATTATATTTATACCTCCAGTTCCAAATATGGACGGAGAGAATAAACTATTGATTGATTGACTGACTTTGATTTAAAAGATAATGGATCACGGACAATCATACGGGTCTCTGAATTGTAATTTAATTTTCACTAAACATTGCATCAGACTGTTACTCTATCAGTATGAGTTACCAGTATATTAAAATTGAAAATGGACTTTAAATAGCTTGACATAATACTGGCAATAAAATAAGAAATATTTGAGTCTCATTTTCAAGGTAACCTTCTTATTTTTGTTGTACATATACGGTCTATGTTTTTCTGCATGTTTTACAGATGGGCTAACTCGTGAGCTCCTAGTTATATAAGGATTAACTATCACGTGGACTATTTTTATGGAGATGTAACCGTGAGGTAAGTGGTCATAACTTGTGTAAAACCCGAGGGTTTTACATACAAGTTATGACCACTTACCTCACGGTTACATCTCCATAAAAACAGTTCACATGACAGTTCAAACTCAAACTCTCAAACTCAAGTGATTTTATTTGATGATCAATTCATAAACTACAATATGGTAATTGGGCTCTGTGGAAGCCATGGCTTATGGGTCAGAGCCCTATAATAATACAATAATTATAATATAGACATAAACTACATGTGATGTGGGTGCAAGTGCAAGAGGAGAAGAACAGTTCAGAGAGAGAGAGAAAGATATGTAGGTTGGGGTGGGGTGGGGGTAAATGGTGTGCATAATATGTTGAAGATATGCCCATAAGCAATAGAACTATATGTTACTTGATTTCATGAAACATTATTATTTCAATTTAATGAATGTGTAAGGATGTGACTGAATCACCAGTGGAGCTCAGTTGATTTGGGCTAAGAATATGGAAGTTTGTTTGTCTTTTATTCTTCGATGAGTTTGAATAATATAGAAGGTCATTAACACATATGGATCATTTATGATAATAGTCATTGATAAAGTGATCTTTTCGATATTTGGGGTAGTCAATACATGTTTCAATGCGTAATCTGCAATCTTCAGGGAGGCTATTCCATAATTATCGGGCTTTGTTTGTGATTGCGTTTTTTGAGGGTTTGGTCCTTTTAAACTCATGATATAGATTACCTTTTGATTTTGAGCGAGTATTGTGGCTATGTATATCTGCTATGTTCGTGAATAATTTTGATAAGGAATCAGGTAGTGCATGTGTATGGTAGTCATGCAGTATTCTAATTAGCTGCATGTTCCCAATGTCATCACACATTAGTAGTTTGGCTTGTCTGCAATATATGGAAATATTACTAGTACCATTTGAGAAAAAATTTAGGGCATTCTCCTGTAATTTTCCGATTTTAGTAAGATGTTTTTTTGGTCGACGAGCTCCAGATTGCATTACAGTAGGTCAGGCAGGGTAAAATTAATGATAGATACACGGTTTTCAATGTAGCAGTAGGAACAAAGTCACTGATTTTTCTCAGAATTCCAACATTACTGGAAAGTTTAGAGCATATTAAACTTATGTGTGTATCCCAAGATAGAATGTCTTCAATAGTGACACCTAAAACTTTAGTATTCATCACTCTGTTGATGTTCTTGTCATTTATATTAAGTATTGGTAATACTTCAGGTAGTGGACAGTTAATGAAGAGCATATAATTTGTTTTATCAATGTTCAAAGACAATTTGTTAGCAGCGGACCACTGACTCATATAGTCCATTTCAATGTTAACTCTGTTAAATAGGTTGTGAATATCTTTATCAGAACAAAATGCATTTGTGTCGTCAGCAAAAAGAATGAGTTTGACATCTTTACATACACTAGGTAGGTCATTCATGTAGATTAGAAATAGGAGAGACCCTAAGATTTAGCCTTGTGGGATACCGCGTGTAATTTCATTGAGTTCTGATATGTGACCATCATATTGGACACATAGTTTTTTATGCGCAAGATAATCATGAAACCATTTCAGTGCAACCCCACGACATCCATAATTCTCTAGTTTTTTTTAGCATTATACTGTGATTAAATGCGTTAGACAAATCGAGAAACACTCCAGTTGTGTGCTCACGATTGTCTAGGGCACCAGTTATTTTTTCTATGAGGTCAGTCAGTGCTAGAATTGTGGAATGATTCTTTCTAAATCCATATTGGCTACTATATAAAATATTATGTTTCTCCAAGTATTTAATTAGTCTGTTATACATAAATTCTTCAAGTATTTTTGAAAAGATTGGTAGTACAGATACAGGTCTGTAGTTGCCAATTACACTTGGGTCTTTTGCTTTAAAGATTGGTGATACTTTAGCAAATTTCATTTGTTCTGTGAATACACCCTGTGAGAGAGATAAGTTACAAATATATGTCAGAGGTTGGATAAAGAATTCTGCACACTGTTTTAAGGCGCCACAATTAAATTCATCTAATCCTGCAGCTTTTTTTGCGTCTATGTTATTTAGTATATTCATTATCTCTAATCTCCAGCAAGTTCAATATAAAACGAAGATGATTTGGGAACTGGGAGAAAATCATTAGGATCTTTAGTTGCGTTTATCTTTGCTGCAATGTTAGGTCCGATATTAGTGAAAAATTCATTGAATTTTTCTGCAATTTTGACTTTACCATTTATGTACTTGTTTTTGTGTAGAAATTGTTTCACAGTAATATTGTTTTTGTTCTTATTGAGGATTTTTTTCAGTACAGCCCAGGTTGATTTCATGTTTCCTTGGTAACGCTCAAATTTGTTATGGTAACAGCTTCGTTTCGCCATTCTTATTGTAGTAATCGATTACGATTACAATTACTTTTGATTTACATGATTACGATTACGATTACTGATTACATTTTTTCCAATGGAATCGATTACGATTACAATTAATTTAGTAAATGTAATCGATTACTTTTTGATTACATCTGATTACAATTGTTGGTTTCCAACCATTTTGATCGCATAGGAATAAATAATGAAATAATTCAAATTAACATGTCAAATATGATTAAATAAAGACATCACTGCATAACATGGAAACAAAAAACGACTGAAACAATAGAAAGATGCAAGCAAAAAACATAAACACTTTTTTTTGACATTTACATTTATTAAAAAGGTTTCATCATGAAGTTATGCACCAACATATTGAGAATACATTATGTTTTATTTGTATTTATTTATGTAAATAATTTTTAATATATTTTTAATTTTCTTACATGCATTCAAACGAACGCATAATATTTATGAAAATATCACCAGAAACAATTATAAAATATTTGCATGTTCTGTTAGATTCAATACCCAACACAATGAAGATAACATTAAGATTTATTTGATGATCATCCGTTGTTAATCCTGATGAGGATTAAATTAGGCTTAACTCCATGGGTGCAGTAAATGACAAACCAGCTAATTAGGTCTACCGATGTACTTAACACCTTCTTTGTTCAGTTAATTAGCCCTATTAGTCTATTTTTATATGCTTTGTATCTTTCATTTTTATTTTTAGATCTGTTTTGTAAGAAGTTTCTATACAATTTATTCTTTCTCTTGATTGAGTTAACTATTCCTGCTGTTATCCACGGATTGTTGTTTTGAGTCCTAATTTTCTTTCTACATTTTGGAAAGCTGTGATTGTATGCATCACTCATATAATCGATGAAAGTTTCATAGGATGAATTGCAGTCGGTACTGTTGTAAACAGTGCCCCAGTCCATATATGATATCTTATTGATGAAGTTTTGAATGTTCTGATTTGAAAATTCGCGTTGGTAGATGTACATCTCTTTGGGCAGTGTTTATTTTCATGCTCAGTTATTATAAGGAATATTGGTAGGTGATCAGATATAACTTCAACAAAAATGCCTGAGTATTTTGGGGAAGAATGGTGACAGTTGGTGAATATGTTGTCTATTAGGGTTGCACTGAACTCTGTTATTCGTGTTGGTTTAGTTATCATTGGGAGGAACATAAAGGATTTCAATAGATTGGTGAAATCTTTACCTTCATTTTTATCAGATCCTAGATTAATATTAAAGTCTCCCAACAAGATACAATCCCGCTTCTCTTTGGTTATTTTCAACATTATAGACTCCATTTTCTCCATGAATTTCTCAAGATCTGACTTTGGGGGTCGATATATGTAGCCTACTATTTGTTTTTTCCCTCTACTATTTTCCAGCTCAATGAAAATGCTTTCCAGAAAGTCATTGTTGATATTCAAATCAGTACGGATCTCAGTTTTTAGTGATGAGTTTATATAAAGTCCAACTCCTCCTCCCCCTTTATTTTCTCTGTGACTTTCAATCAAGTTATATCCATTTAATTTCATGAGGTTCATTGGTGAGTCATTAGATAACCATGTTTCAGTAACACCTATAATGTCAAAGTTATGTCTGCAATTGTTGAGGAAGGTTGATAATTTATCTATGTTCTTAATTATGGATTTCATATTAAAGTGAATCATAGATGCTGTTATACTATTGTCTATATGTTTAATTTTGTCATTGGATTCTTCTAATAATAGATAATTTGAGGAATTCGGGTAGTCTAACAAACTCGCATTTTCTTCTGAATCATACTCATTTTGGAAATCATCGTTTAATGTAAAGGGGTTTGTTAGAAGTTGTTTCATGTTTGACAGATCTCAATGATTGACATTTTGTTTCATGTCATATAATGCTAACTTGAAGAGAGCTTCTTCAATATGATTGAAGGGGAAGACTTCTTGGATACAGTGGTAGCAGAACCAAGATGTGTTGTCTTCATCAAGTTTTCGTAGATCAGTTTTATTTAGCTTAGAGCATTTCAAATGAATCCACTGGTCACACAGGTCACATCCTAGAGCATCATGGTTGTTTCTTACATATTTCTTGCAGGTTGAGCATGGATACTTTATTGGCATTTAGTTTATGGTGGGGTGGGGGTGTGGGGTTGGCTTTGGGTATGGTATAGAGAAAATAGAAAGGAAGTTTAAGAGATGGTGCAGTTGGATGAGGTTTCCAACTTAAATCAGTGGTTGGCAGTCAAGGGAACCACTTTACTAGTAAATGTATTTGTATTATTTCTGGGCCAGTAAAGGCCTGATCTTCGTACGATCAATTGAATTGAATTTAAATCATGCTTGAATGGAAATATGGTAATAAATACAGAATTTTTGTTTTTGTTAAATGGGATTCTTGGAATCATATATCAGTAGTTAATACCATTATTCAATGTTGATATTATATAGGAATATAGTACCGTAATGTGATCTTCAACTGTGTTTATAAAGCTAAAGGCTATTTATCCATTTAAGAATATAGTAAAGGGTTAAACAATCTCTGGGTCAGGTTTAATCCTGATCCTGATTCATTTTTATATTAGTCATTAAGTGTCTTATCGTTTGAGTTACATGTAAGGGTGGTAGACAATACAGTGGTACAATGTTGGTACATGTATTGCACTGTTTTTAATGATTCAAATTAATAATTTAGTTAAATTTTACTACAGAAAGCAGCTTTACAGGAAGCAGCGACGAGTGATTTTCTAAGTTTAATTAAAGAAGTTTTAGATGGGGGTATTATATAAACCTATTTTTATGCAAGACTTAATATACCCAGCATGTATGCAAGGACACTACCAGATGATGTTCTGGAAGTGTTCTCGATATATACTAGGTATATCAGTAGTGATAATTATTAGAGGACGTTCTTGGATTCATGCAATCATGTGGTATAACATAGCATGCAGACAAATAGATAGAGTTATGCATTCATAGATAATTAATGTTCATGCAAATCAAATGTTAATCCTTATATTTATACATTTAGCGAAAAAGCCACTTTTGTAAATGTATTTAAATCGAAAAGTGTATCGTGACAAAACCAGCCCAAAATATCCCATAGCACCCTTGGCAAAAGTTAACAGGAACAATTGAAACCCGATGATTTATTAAGTCAATCCTGCGCGAATCCAAATAGCGCCCAAAACATTACGCGTTTGAAAACCCAAATGACGTATCGATGTTGTTATGAGCTTGCAGTTATAAGCCGTTGCGCATTCACCGAGAAATAATTGCAACTAGCCACCTGGGCGCCGACCAATCAGAATGCTGGATTTAGTGATGACAACACTTAGTATGTAAATATAAATATTTGATAGACAGAATTGTTTCCAGTCGAGGTCCCCTTAGTCCGACCCTTAAGTAGACCCATATTCTTGAATTTTCAAACAAATCTCAATTTCTAACTATCAATTTGAAGGAAAAATCAGTATCCTTCATAACAACTTTTAGCTATAATATTATAACAACACATGTTTACCCTCACAATATGAGAGATATGTTTGAATTATGTAAAACCGTGGTTTAAAAAAAAACAACCAATGTGTAATGTAGGTCACTAGATACTTTGACGGAAGTATTTGCAAAAAAACACTACCACTGCATTATCAAGCTTATTGTCCCAACTAGGGTCTACGCTCTGTCTATCTATGTTCTTAATTATGGATTTCATATTAAAGTGAATCATAGATGCTGTTATACTATTGTCTATATGTTTAATTTTGTCATTGGATTCTTCTAATAATAGATAATTTGAGGAATTCGGGTAGTCTAACAAACTCGCATTTTCTTCTGAATCATACTCATTTTGGAAATCATCGTTTAATGTAAAGGGGTTTGTTAGAAGTTGTTTCATGTTTGACAGATCTCAATGATTGACATTTTGTTTCATGTCATATAATGCTAACTTGAAGAGAGCTTCTTCAATATGATTGAAGGGGAAGACTTCTTGGATACAGTGGTAGCAGAACCAAGATGTGTTGTCTTCATCAAGTTTTCGTAGATCAGTTTTATTTAGCTTAGAGCATTTCAAATGAATCCACTGGTCACACAGGTCACATCCTAGAGCATCATGGTTGTTTCTTACATATTTCTTGCAGGTTGAGCATGGATACTTTATTGGCATTTAGTTTATGGTGGGGTGGGGGTGTGGGGTTGGCTTTGGGTATGGTATAGAGAAAATAGAAAGGAAGTTTAAGAGATGGTGCAGTTGGATGAGGTTTCCAACTTAAATCAGTGGTTGGCAGTCAAGGGAACCACTTTACTAGTAAATGTATTTGTATTATTTCTGGGCCAGTAAAGGCCTGATCTTCGTACGATCAATTGAATTGAATTTAAATCATGCTTGAATGGAAATATGGTAATAAATACAGAATTTTTGTTTTTGTTAAATGGGATTCTTGGAATCATATATCAGTAGTTAATACCATTATTCAATGTTGATATTATATAGGAATATAGTACCGTAATGTGATCTTCAACTGTGTTTATAAAGCTAAAGGCTATTTATCCATTTAAGAATATAGTAAAGGGTTAAACAATCTCTGGGTCAGGTTTAATCCTGATCCTGATTCATTTTTATATTAGTCATTAAGTGTCTTATCGTTTGAGTTACATGTAAGGGTGGTAGACAATACAGTGGTACAATGTTGGTACATGTATTGCACTGTTTTTAATGATTCAAATTAATAATTTAGTTAAATTTTACTACAGAAAGCAGCTTTACAGGAAGCAGCGACGAGTGATTTTCTAAGTTTAATTAAAGAAGTTTTAGATGGGGGTATTATATAAACCTATTTTTATGCAAGACTTAATATACCCAGCATGTATGCAAGGACACTACCAGATGATGTTCTGGAAGTGTTCTCGATATATACTAGGTATATCAGTAGTGATAATTATTAGAGGACGTTCTTGGATTCATGCAATCATGTGGTATAACATAGCATGCAGACAAATAGATAGAGTTATGCATTCATAGATAATTAATGTTCATGCAAATCAAATGTTAATCCTTATATTTATACATTTAGCGAAAAAGCCACTTTTGTAAATGTATTTAAATCGAAAAGTGTATCGTGACAAAACCAGCCCAAAATATCCCATAGCACCCTTGGCAAAAGTTAACAGGAACAATTGAAACCCGATGATTTATTAAGTCAATCCTGCGCGAATCCAAATAGCGCCCAAAACATTACGCGTTTGAAAACCCAAATGACGTATCGATGTTGTTATGAGCTTGCAGTTATAAGCCGTTGCGCATTCACCGAGAAATAATTGCAACTAGCCACCTGGGCGCCGACCAATCAGAATGCTGGATTTAGTGATGACAACACTTAGTATGTAAATATAAATATTTGATAGACAGAATTGTTTCCAGTCGAGGTCCCCTTAGTCCGACCCTTAAGTAGACCCATATTCTTGAATTTTCAAACAAATCTCAATTTCTAACTATCAATTTGAAGGAAAAATCAGTATCCTTCATAACAACTTTTAGCTATAATATTATAACAACACATGTTTACCCTCACAATATGAGAGATATGTTTGAATTATGAAAAACCGTGGTTTAAAAAAAAACAACCAATGTGTAATGTAGGTCACTAGATACTTTGACGGAAGTATTTGCAAAAAAACACTACCACTGCATTATCAAGCTTATTGTCCCAACTAGGGTCTACGCTCTGTCTATCTGAAATCATGAATGTTTGTGAGAAAATTAATAAACATTTTCATTGGATATTTTATTTTTTTGATGGCGAGTTGCAGAACTATTTTTTTGTCGTGTGAATGAACAAAACGACACAAAACAATATCAATATTATTCAACCATGTTTGCAATAATCTGACAGATATAAACACTCAATACTGATTCCTCTTTTCAGACATTATGTTGTTTTGTGGTGACTACAAAATAAAATGAAGACTTTCTGATTTTTATTTTCTTGCATTCATGATTTCAGATAGAAGATCGAGTATATACCCTCGTTGGGATAAGCTAGATAACGCAGTGGGGGTTTCTTTTTGTTGCAAATACTTCCTGTCAAACTCTCTAGCTATAGTGACCTACATGACAAATTGTTTTTTGTTTTGTTTTACATAATTCAAACATATCTGTCAAATTGTGAGGGTAAACATGTGTTGTTATAATACTATTACATACGTTGTTTATGAAGGATAATGATTTTTATTTTTGCTTCAAATTGATTGTCAGAAAGTGATAATTTTTGAAAATTCACGAATATGGCGCCTCCTAAAAAACGAAATAGAACTGATCTCTGTTGCATACGGAGCCCCGTAAATCCCACTTGCGATACTTTTTTATCTCGTTTAAACGAGATAATAACTTGAAATACTTTTTTTTATCTCGTTTAAACGAGATAATAACTTGAAATACTTTTTTTTATCTCGTTTAAACGAGATAATATTTTGCGTACTTTTTTTTATCTCCTTTAAACGAGATAATAACTTGAAATACTTTTTTTTATCGCGTTTAAACGAGATAATAACTTGAAATACTTTTTTGTTATCTCGTTTAAACGAGATAATAACTTGAAATACTTTTTTTTTATCAAAATAAAAATCTCTCTCTCTCTCTCTCTCTCTCTCTCTCTGAATGAAACGCCTCTACTGTGCCGTTCACCGATATTCTATTAAATTTACAACAGCTGGAGTAGCTCATTTGAGTCACAAATAGTAGGCATATGTATACATAATTTGGTAGCACGGACATATAATAAGTCAGCAAGTATCGAAGTCAAAGAAAGTTTACAGCTGCATTAGATGCATTGATGCATTTACATGATTGACACTAACGCTCTTTATTCATACCATATGCGTAATTCAATTACAAGCGAAGCTCTTTATTATTTCACTGTCGTTTTTTTTAGATTCGATAACTCGATGAAGTCTTTTACTTTTCTTGACATAGATGAAATTATTCATCATCAATTATGTGTGGACGATGGGGATGCATGAACATGATTATGGACCTCGAAGTCTAAGGGTCGTTGCCAATTATCACTGAAGGGGTCACTCACCAAAAAGATAGTGCCGAAGGGTACACAATACACATGTTTTGAAAATGTGCTGAAGGATACACAGGTTTTGAAATCTCGTTCTAATTGACTTAGATTTCATGTCTGTCATGATTTATGTTAGAATAATTGTATATGTTCCAAGGAAAATTAAAATGAACTCAAAACGAACTACCGATAGGCGCCATAATTTCAGGAACACAGTTAAAGTAACTGCATTAGTGTCGATCACAAACCCTGTGTACCCCTCAGTACTTGTATTGGTGAGAGTGGCCTCTTCAGTCCCATTATCAGATCAAGAGGGAGATAGGGAATAGGTATGATGCAAACTATTGGAATTTCCAGGCAGAACTATTCGGGCATATATATATATAAAGAGGGAACGTGCAGCAGTTGGCAGTGATATTTGCTGCAGTGTTCTTCATCGGAGATATGTGTTTGGAATACAAAGAAGACCCCCCATAATCCACAGTCGAATGCCGATCCAGTCGTCCAACGTGGGATTTCGTGTCTCAGATAACCATGCATCGACCATAGACATGAAGCTCTCACGTGTTGTTGATATCAGTTTCAACATGATTTAAGGGGGAGCTCAAGTGAATGGAGATTTTCATGCAAACCTCTGCAGCAAAAGTTAAACATGAAGCAGTTCTCTGGGAACTAAAGCAGCTATATCATTAAACAGACATAACACTTAACTGATGGCAAGGCTTGGTAAATTGCCAAGTTTTGCTTTAAATTTATTTTTGAGCATTTGTTCTGGAATTACAACACTATAGCTAGTTTTGAAAAATCAATATAAAATACAAAAATAAATAGACCAACTTTCTAATGGAACAAAATCCAAGCTGACACGCCAGATAAATATGTATTTCTTTGCAAAACCGCACAACGTCACACCCAGAAATATTTACTACTCTGTAACTTTTGCTGCGGAGATTACATGGAAATTCCCATTCAAAATTGGTCATTTGACCTTAAATCAAAATTAATTCCTTATATATATATCGGCCCACTGACCGAAATATTGAGCAGGATGACCGGATTACAATCTATGACACGGAATTATTCTCATCGATGACTAGATTTATCCACCAATCAAAATGATTGACACATGTCATTTTTGTCCCCGACATTCGGTCGGAAGAATATAGTAATGACCCTCGACCGCCCGTCGGTCTGGACTTGGTGTGTAGCCGTCCGTCCGTCCTCAACTTTGTCCGAGCCTGCATGTATTCTGCCGTTTTCTGGTCAATTTTTTCAAACTTGGCACAGATATCAGCCAGCATGGGAACCTGCGCACGTGCAATGTTTAGTTCGGTCGGACTAATTTTGTCGGAGTTATTGTCCTTTTTCGACATACAACCGTACATCCTGGGACGCATCTTTTGTCCGAGCCTGTATTCCATCATTTTCCAGTCAATTAAAAACATAACTTGGGAACCTGCGAATATGAGCTCGGTCGGAGTCATGTCGGCGGAGTTATTGCCATTTTTCGACATAGAATCGCACATCCTGGGACACATATTTTGTCCGAGACTGTATTCCGTCATTTTCCAGTCAATTATTTGTAAAGGCACGGACGGTGTTCGTTGCAGAAATATTCATATTTGTTCAAATCGCCATCAACAGAAGGAATATTAAAATATATATAGTTTTGTTCATATGCCAAACATGATCAGCGCGTAAATAGTATACTGTCGTTAAGACGTACGATGGTGTACGTAAACAAGAGCCTGCTCGTGTTACAGAAGTTGTGCTTCTGCTTACATTAACACAGCTCAATTATATTGGTTAATGACACAACATTGATATAAACGCTCTTTTTATTTCCATATATAATGGAAAACAGAAACAAATAACGCTCTTTATGTTTACCATATCCGGATCTAAACAAAAGCCAGGTAACGTAACGTGTTTTGCTTTTGTTTACACAACAAAGGGGGAAAAATTGACAATAACATACTGTTTATGCCATATTTCTGATTGGTATAAGAACAAGGTATGTCTATATTTTACTATTCTTTCTGTTTATGGCGGTTTTTGATGGAGGTGAATATTTTAACAGCATACCCACCGCCAACGCCGCCCGTATCTTTAAACTTGGCACAGATGTCAGACAGCATGGGAACCTGCGATTTTGAGTTCAGTCGGAGTCATTGTGGTGGAGTTATTGCCCTTTTTCGACATATTTTAGAGTTATTGACCCTTTCTCGACACATTGAAGATGTGCAACATAATTTATTTAAGTGAATATGAACTTTGTATTATATTGGTGTAAACAATTCCTCCTACACTTTGTAGTTCATAATGTATAGGGATCTTAAATCCTTCAAACGTGCCACCTTCATTGGTGAAATTTTTGTCAGCAACCTTTTATTCGGAGTATTTCGAAGCCGCCAATCAGCACAGGGAACACATTTCCCAATGGAGTCACATGCGTGACTGCTGTCAACAGGAATCCATCGAGGTGACCGAAATGAACCGACTTAACTTGAAGTATTTCAGGGTTCCACTTCCACCGATTCGCCTCCTTTCACTGCATATTCTCTCGGTGTATCTCTACGTAAATCTCTCAGTCAATACAATTTAACTGTTTTAAGGTCTAGCCAAACCACTGAAATCTAGACTCCAGGAACAAATTGGGTAAATCTTTTAATAGGGTAAAACTTTGCATAAACTTAACAGTAGTGGCTAAAGCAATCATAAATGAATTAGATGTTGCAAATAACACTTTATGCCTACCTGTGGCAAATAGTAAATATATGATACTTTTCTCAGCAGCGATGGCATAGTAGGTGTGACAATTTATTATGGTGGAGTTTGGTGACAATTTGTCGTCATAATTAATATGCCATAGCCAACCATGTTGCCCGCTGAGTTTCGCACCATCAGTCGACTGGACCAATTGACCCATTGCGTTTCACCAAGGTTGATCTCTACTCATTACGTTTTGCTAAATTGTATTCGCTACGATATATATAATTGCACGATCGATCGTCCAGAATTGTGTTTGACCGTGGCCTGGTGGCAATTCCTCATCCACTCACATATCATGCACGCGGTACGTTTTTTTTTATATGATTTCAATGCATGTTTTTCTACTGATATTAATTTCATGAGTATTAAGACAGTTCCCCAATTGCGTTTTTTATTTTGCGACGTTTAGTTCTACGCAAAATGTTTGACTCACTTACATTTGCTGAGAAATTAAACGGGCGATTTGTTCTTAGTAAGAACAATCATGACTGTTGACAGAAATGGGTTATTCATTAAGTTATCAAGTGGACTTGTGTGTTTGCATGGAAAATATAACACTGCGTGTTGAGTAAAGATCAACAGCGGCAAGACATTCAGGTAGATACATCCTTGAGAGATCGACCGTTGCTGGTAGACTCATTGTGCGAATTTGCAGCGGGCGACATGGCTTGCTATGGCATATTAATTATGACGAGAAATTGTCCCCAAACTCCACCTTAATAAATTGTCACACCTACTATGCCATCGCTACTGTGACACGTGTGTCCGCAGCCAATGTCAACAAGTTTGTGACTTGTGTGCAATATTGTCAATTAATCTAAATACTGATTTTAAATTTACTTTACTTTCAATATTCTACAATTTAATACAAAATATATAGAACCACACTTATATTGAGGTTAGTGAGAATTGCCGCTCGAGGGCAGGCTGACAAAGGGATAGCATTGTGGTCATTGCAGTAACTTCGAACTAGTTTCATCAGTGTGGTTATATGTTCATTACACAACCCAAAGTGTATGCATACACCAATTTGTTTTAATGCATTTAGTAAACTGCAAAAGAAAAGTGATTGCTATCTAGTCGTATTGTTGTGTGCATATCCCGTGCTTTCTGAATTAAAAAAATGAAAATAAGCCTTGATGTGTTGATTTGTCATGTATCCTTGAACAAGTCTTTGCTCTCTGATAATTGCATAAGAGACCAATTTGAAACTATCCAGCATGAACCTCTGATGTCGTTTGAGATAGCTGTGGACAAAAAGCGTCGATAACGACACTGCATAGCCACCGTTGATTTATTAATGTACAGAGATCTTCCACATGAATTGGAAGACCATTAAAATTCACAAGTGTGTTTGGAGGAAAATCAATTATGTTACTCTTGAATTGATCTATACATCACTATTCAAATGTGTCTACACCACCAGGAATATATATTGTCTTATCTATCCACTCAATTGTTCTGACCTAATTTGCACGAGATATTTCTCTTTCTTTGAATATTTCAAGTATTCCAAACAATGTGTCCAATGATACATTGTCCAACTCCACTGCTGTTTCGTGATACAAAAAAATCAATTTATTCCCAATGACCTTTGCACGGAAATTTATCTCTATATGCTATACGATAATAATTGAACTAGTATCGGTACTTGAAATTATAGTATGTTATGTTTTACATCAGACAATGCCATCGTGACAGGACATCCACTAACTGATGCCTATGTTAACCCTTTACCCAACAAACCGGCCAAAACCGGCCAAATAAAGCTTTAACAGCCTAAAATATCTTCGGTCTGTCTCAATAGAACCATACAAATATGGATATCATTGGAACCGGCTCCTTGACCATAGGTCGCCTCGCATATATAAGAGAATGCATTTTTTACATTCTTTAACTATTTTATAATTTTTTTAATGTGTTAAGCCAATGCATTCTCTTATATATGCGATGCGACCTATGGTCGACTCGCATATATAAGAGAATGCATTGGCACAGGGCCGTTCTGTTGGGTAAAGGGTTAAGCTATCGTTTGTTGAACTTATCATTATCTGAACAATTCCTAATGGAACATTACTCAATAATGAGTTTAGCGTGCAGATACAATTAAGTCAATAGACCCATAGTTTTAAAGTCGCCGTCGCGAAAATTCTCAATATATGTTCATTTATTCATATTTGTATCAAGTTATGCACACTTATTTAAGAAAACAATCCCCCGCTGTCTGAAAGATACGAGTGTTTACGACTGTGTGGCCCGATTCGTCATCTCAGGTTTAAACCTGGTCTACGTAAACCTCTAGGTTTAAACCGCCGTGGTCAGCAAAATCCGTGGTTTAAACCCGCGACCGCAGGTCTAAGTGACGCATTCGTCATCTCTGGTTTAAACCTGGTCCAGCCAGACCAGTGGTTTAGCAGTAGTGTCTCTGTATCGTCGAGATAATTAATCGTACTTTCCTAATGCGGACCGCCTCGTTTTATTGATTGCGAAAATCAATAATTACGACAGCGACCACATTTTGATTGGAAATTTATAAGCGAGAAGCACTCACACCTATAAAGCATGTGGGGATTAATTTTTGTCAATTTCGGTATTTTGTTTGCGTTTTATAAGCTTAAACCGGCAACTAAACCATCTAATTCGGTGGTCCAGCTAAACCAGCTTTACCGAGGCTAAACTTGAGATGACGAATCCGTCTTTTCTTCATCGAGGTTTAGAATTGTCAAACAATCAATCAAAGGGTGGAGCTGTAAATTATCTCGAGTGAGGGCGTGTCTAAGTGGCGACTGCCGACTGTTGTTATCATGTCACAGTTGATTCATTCGCACGCGAGCTTTGCTCAGATATGGACATGATCCTTCAATATGATTTTTACAACTATCCTGTGTGTGTTTTTTTTTTTGGCTTGTGGAAATCACAAATACTGGTGTTTTTTACGAATTAATTTGAATGGTTCAACGTTTTAATTTTGACACCAAAACCATGCTACTGCATGGCCAGATATGCTATACCCATAGTTTGCACTCCTAAACTTATATCGCTATATGAGTCAAATTTGATAACATATTTTGATGTAGATTATGCCACAAAGTTCTACTCTGGCTCCGCCAATAAATCCCCATAATATTCCACCAGTTCAAAACCTGGGAACGTTTTGATTTTCTGCACGACGGAAAATTTATTACATTGAAAAAAGCAACGCGTGTAATATGGTTGCCCACTTCAAACAGTTCTGATGCCGCTTCTTGTGTGCACTCATAAGCAAATTGCTTTTACTTGACTGACCTCTTGACTCGATTATGGAGCCTTTATTCAGCGTTAGAGGGGCCTGCGACCCTTTCGTGCGAAAGGAGCCTGCGTCAAATTTGCGCACATTTTGATCATTTGAACATTTTAATTTAAAAAGATATTTAATTAAATTTAAAACAAACAAATATTAATATAAATTTTAAAATATGTTTCTTGTTAGATACAACTCCTTACTCAATTTAACAATACAATTTTTTCATTTTTTTAAAATTATATTTTCTTATATTCAAATCAGTTTTAGAACAGTTGCGAACAGACAAACGAACATACGTATATACAGCTCCTATACCCTTTAATATATACAAAATATAAATGTAAATACACCAAAGTTTGTCTTTGCGGGTAAAGCATCGTGTAGAAAATCTATCACAAACAAAGTTATAAACAGCGCGTGAAACTCGTGCTGATAGACATGCCCTTTGTCAGATGATTTAAACCAACAAAGAGAGCGGATTAATGGTCCTTGAGCGATACTCATTTCTAAATGAATAAATCCAATGAGCGTGCACGTGTTCGCGATAATTTATGACATGTCAATAACCATTATATCGGCTTGTCTTTTGGTCTGTTTGGTAAGAGCTAAGTTTGACTGCTTGCTCGTATCAACGAATCGAGTTGTCAATTAGCAGGAAACTGAACGACAAAAACGCCCCCTTAGACCCGGTTTGGCTGGACCGCCAATGTAGGTTTAAACCAGGTTTAAACTCGGAGGTTTAAACCTGAGATGACGAATCCGGCATTAGTGTCTGGATGATAGCCTGATCCCTCACCTCATTATCTATTTTGACGGAAACAGTTATTTGCGAGAAAGCGTGTGACGTATTCAAGGACCTTGGGTATTTCCCACTGAATGGCTGACACTGACAGAAACATTTTTGCGATCTGATTGTTCCTCGTTGATTCGTCAGCAGAAGACACTTTAAATTTGACAACGGGAGCGTACATGCACGAGCCGGAATTACCACAAAATTTCCATGGTGTGAGACCACCAAACGATCCAGAACTTGGATGGCGAAGAGATGAAAATCGCGTACGAAAATGGTGAGTCACTGAGCGTCTCTTATTAAAAATATCGCGGTCACTGGCAAAACATGTGAAAATAAAATTGATGTAAATACTAGCTAAAACCCCGCTTATACGAGCGGACATGTGTAATAATAATTAAGCATACTCAATACATCGAAATATGAAATATAATTCAAGGAAAAGTTGTGTGTCTGCCGAAATGTTAGTCTAAAAATATACCAGTAGTATTTTTTTTTACTAAAAATGTCAATTTGTTGATGTATTGAAATTCTGGACTCGACCACTGCCAGTCCATGGCTGCTCACGGATTGACATTGGATTCAGCTATTAGTATCAGTACTATGACAATCAGAGACAGTGTTTGCACTGGCTAAAATAATAAATAATAATTTGCCAAAAATTAGCTAACTCTTGATTTGTGACATTGTCCAAGAAAAAAAAGTGTCTTGAAAGTTGAATATTCAACATGTTAATTGTTATCTCGACACATCTTGAAATCCTGACATGCGCATATCAAGCTCTGAACATATTACTAGTATCTCGCGATATTATCTTGAGATCTCTGCATATTTTCTTGAGATCTTGCCGTATGATCTCGAGAAAATATGTTAATATCTCAAGATTATTTTCTCGAAATCTCGAGAGAGTTGAGATAATATCTTGGTGTGGATATTTTCTATAACAGTATATGGTACATTGTATATCATTTTGAAGACAGATTCATTGTGGTCCACGTGAGATGATTATATTCATGGGTTCACATGACTGTCGGGGTACTATACATGTACATGTATTATGTCTTTTGAATGAAAATATGTTACGGTACTGGTATAGAAGAGCAACAGGAGGTATCTCGGATTATCGGTCCAAAACAGCATCAACCCAACCAATTTCCCAAGCTGTTGTGGACTGAGAAGACTTGGTCTATACATGCCAATGTATGCTATTTCTGAATATATAGTCATGAAACGGAAAGAAATTAACTTTCCAAGAAAAAGTTGTTTGAGTCAGTATTTAGGCAGGAGAAAGATACCCGGGTTTATTATCGCCCCCAACTCCCCAACCGAGCAGCTACTTATGACAAAAATGAATTTATTATTTTATAAGTTGCTTATTTTGCTTCATACACTCAATGAAAAGGCGAGAGATACTCAAGCCTCGGTATTCCCCCCTCCCACCCCATACCCTGACTCCTTGAAATTTTTCTCGATTAATTTTAATTTCTCGCCATTTCATGACTATATAAAGCGATATACCGGTAAATGTAAGTGATAAATAATAAGATATTTTTGTCTCATATGCAGCTGCTGGTTTCTTTTTTTTGGGGGGGGGGGGATATTCAGGCCTGTGTAATTTCTCCCAACTCAAATCCTGACTCAATCAAAATTTTAATGGATATATAGCACTATAGGGCAATATAAACAATAAAATAATTAGTTTATTTTTGTCATATACTCTTATGTAGATGCTGGGTGTGGGGGATATTCAGACCTGGGTATCTAATTCCCCCCTCTCCACCCAAACCCTGACTCAAACAACTTGTAACATGTTAATTTATCGCCATTTAATGACTATAACATAAAAATAAATAAGCAATAAATTAATACGTGTACATTTATATTTTGTCGTATGTTGAATTCTCGGTGGGTGTGAGCATCTGACAGACTGAAAATAGTAAAAAGGGGGGATGCACTGGGGGAGATATCATGTACACCAGGTAAACAAACTAATATAGTATAAGCTGTGAATCTTTAAAACAGGATATTAACAAAACTGGATAATGAAATAGATACCTGGTAAACAATTCAGCAGGTATAACTTCTGATAACAAATGTGTGCGGAACTTATCCAAGATGCATGTATCCATGAGAACAAGTGGACGGACAGACGCATGCCCACTGTCATTCATCAGAACATACAGCAATGACCTAAACATTCAACCCCTTAACCACAGCAGAACTGTGGGTAACTTTTCAGGATTTAGTCCGAAATATGACTTGTTGCCTTCATGAGAGCTTTCCGATGAATTTCCACAAGCCATATTTCAAACTGAATCCTGAAACTATACCTATAATTCTGATGTGGTTAAGGGGTCGATTATTTAGGGCATTACTGTATGTCGAGTTTGTTACACATTTGTCAAAGTTTGCATCAACAAAATTGAAGAATTGAATGTTAACTCTGAGTTGTTCCATAATAAATGTATTTCCCTTGTCATTTCAGGTGTTCATGCACCTATGTATGTGATGGAGACTACAATGTACCTGTGAGTGCAGATGTTGCCATGAGATTGAAAAAGTTGAGACCAAGCTAAAGGAAGTGACAAACGCGATTTCATAGGAAGAAGGACACTTCAAGTGTATCACAGAGACTGTCCCCTTCAGGAGTGTGTGTCTGGACCCATGGCTACTTGACGTTGCATGGTTAGGATACCAGCAACAGTATAGTCATCCGTTTAATGGACCTCTGCACAACAAATACAGGCATATCGCATAGACAGTTTATTCGGTGGTGCTATGGCTACCATGGTTTGCATAACTGCAGACCTCTTCCATCGTGTGTTGTGAATGGCATCAGTAATTTCAGTATGCTTTCCCAAATGATGGTGGAAATTACAGGGGCTTTCGTTTGCCCGAGCTGGAGAAATGCATGAATAAATGAATGAAATCTTAATAGTTTGTTACAATGTATCTCCCTAATCTTCATCTCCAATATATGACTGAAAATAATTTCATTCATTTGATAACGTTTAACTCTGGAATGGCCAAATTGTTTAATATTTAATTGCGCCAGTCCATGCTGGACGCAAGTAATGTTTTCGGTGCGGATCTTTGTCTGTTGTCTGTCCTTCCGTGAATATGTTACGTCATACCGGAAGTACATACTGTAAAGAATGCACACGGAATAATATGAAATGGTTGCATCAATTGTAATTTAAATCAACATATATACTTAATTTGCATTGTTATATGGTTTTACTTTGGTTATAAATCGTTCATAAATGAACAATATTGAATGATTACTTTCTGGAAACCGTTAAGACGCGATGACGTCATGACGCACATCAGGACGTCACAAGCTACATGGGCGCGCAAAACATCAGACATGATCGCGTCGATGTCCAGACAGCTGAGACCCGTATTGCACGGGCAGGCTAAACCATTCTAACTGCCAACAACTTCGTGTTCTATTATTATAAATATATATATACTCCATGAAAAATAAAAGTGGGCAATAGTAATAATAAGTTATGTGTCTGCCGAAATGTTAGTCTAAAAATATACCAGTAGTATTTTTTTTTACTAAAAATGTCAATTTGTTGATGTATTGAAATTCTGGACTCGACCACTGCCAGTCCATGGCTGCTCACGGATTGACATTGGATTCAGCTATTAGTATCAGTACTATGACAATCAGAGACAGTGTTTGCACTGGCTAAAATAATAAATAATAATTTGCCAAAAATTAGCTAACTCTTGATTTGTGACATTGTCCAAGAAAAAAAAGTGTCTTGAAAGTTGAATATTCAACATGTTAATTGTTATCTCGACACATCTTGAAATCCTGACATGCGCATATCAAGCTCTGAACATATTACTAGTATCTCGCGATATTATCTTGAGATCTCTGCATATTTTCTTGAGATCTTGCCGTATGATCTCGAGAAAATATGTTAATATCTCAAGATGCTTTTCTCGAAATCTCGAGAGAGTTGAGATAATATCTTGGTGTGGATATTTTCTATAACAGTATATGGTACATTGTATATCATTTTGAAGACAGATTCATTGTGGTCCAAGTGAGATGATTATATTCATGGGTTCACATGACTGTCGGGGTACTATACATGTACATGTATTATGTCTTTTGAATGAAAATATGTTACGGTACTGGTATAGAAGAGCAACAGGAGGTATCTCGGATTCTCGGTCCAAAACAGCATCAACCCAACCAATTTCCCAAGCTGTTGTGGACTGAGAAGACTTGGTCTATACATGCCAATGTATGCTATTTCTGAATATATAGTCATGAAACGGAAAGAAATTAACTTTCCAAGAAAAAGTTGTTTGAGTCCGTATTTAGGCAGGAGAAAGATACCCGGGTTTATTATCGCCCCCACTCCCCAACCGAGCAGCTACTTATGACAAAAATGAATTTATTATTTTATAAGTTGCTTATTTTGCTTCATACACTCAATGAAAAGGCGAGAGATACTCAAGCCTCGGTATTCCCCCCTCCCACCCCAAACCCTGACTCAATGAAATTTTTCTCGATTAATTTTAATTTCTCGCCATTTCATGACTATATAAAGCGATATACCGGTAAATGTAAGTGATAAATAATAAGATATTTTTGTCTCATATGCAGCTGCTGGTTTCTTTTTTTGGGGGGGGGGAGGGATATTCAGGCCTGTGTAATTTCTCCCAACCCAAATCCTGACTCAATCAAAATTTTAATGGATATATAGCATTATAGGGCAATATAAGCAATAAAATAATTAGTTTATTTTTGTCATATACTCTTATGTAGATGCTGGGTGTGGGGGATATTCAGACCTGGGTATCTAATTCCCCCCTCTCCACCCAAACCCTGACTCAAACAACTTGTAACATGTTAATTTATCGCCATTTAATGACTATAACATAAAAATAAATAAGCAATAAATTAATACGTGTACATTTATATTTTGTCGTATGTTGAATTCTCGGTGGGTGTGAGCATTTGACAGACTGAAAATAGTAAAAAGGGGGGATGCACTGTGGGAGATATCATGTACACCAGGTAAACAAACTAATTTAGTATAAGCTGTGAATCTTTAAAACAGGATATTAACAAAACTGGATAATGAAATAGATACCTGGTAACCAATTCAGCAGGTATAACTTCTGATAACAAATTTGTGCGGAACTTATCCAAGATGCATGTATCCATGAGAACAAGTGGACGGACAGACGCATGCCCACTGTCATTCATCAGAACATACAGCAATGACCTAAACATTCAACCCCTTAACCACAGCAGAACTGTGGGTAACTTTTCAGGATTTAGTCCGAAATATGACTTGTTGCCTTCATGAGAGCTTTCCGATGAATTTCCACAAGCCATATTTCAAACTGAATCCTGAAACTATACCTATAATTCTGATGTGGTTAAGGGGTCGATTATTTAGGGCATTACTGTATGTCGAGTTTGTTACACATTTGTCAAAGTTTGCATCAACAAAATTGAAGAATTGAATGTTAACTCTGAGTTGTTCCATAATAAATGTATTTTCCTTGTCATTTCAGGTGTTCATGCACCTATGTATGTGATGGAGACTACAATGTACCTGTGAGTGCAGATGTTGCCATGAGATTGAAAAAGTTGAGACCAAGCTAAAGGAAGTGACAAAAGCGATTTCATAGGAAGAAGGACACTTCAAGTGTATCACAGAGACTGTCCCCTTCAGGAGTGTGTGTCTGGACCCATGGCTACTTGACGTTGCATGGTTAGGATACCAGCAACAGTATAGTCATCCGTTTAATGGACCTCTGCACAACAAATACAGGCATATCGCATAGACAGTTTATTCGGTGGTGCTATGGCTACCATGGTTTGCATAACTGCAGACCTCTTCCATCGTGTGTTGTGAATGGCATCAGTAATTTCAGTATACTTTCCCAAATGATGGTGGAAATTACAGGGGCTTTCGTTTGCCCGAGCTGGAGAAATGCATGAATAAATGAATGAAATCTTAATAGTTTGTTACAATGTATCTCCCTAATCTTCATCTCCCATATATGACTGAAAATAATTTCATTCATTTGATAACATTTAACTCTGGAATGGCCAAATTGTTTAATATTTAATTGCGCCAGTCCATGCTGGACGCAAGTAATGTTTTCGGTGCGGATCTTTGTCTGTTGTCTGTCCTTCCGTGAATATGTTACGTCATACCGGAAGTACATACTGTAAAGAATGCACACGGAATAATATGAAATGGTTGCATCAATTGTAATTTAAATCAACATATATACTTAATTTGCATTGTTATATGGTTTTACTTTGGTTATAAATCGTTCATAAATGAACAATATTGAATGATTACTTTCTGGAAACCGTTAAGACGCGATGACGTCATGACGCACATCAGGACGTCACAAGCTACATGGGCGCGCAAAACACCAGACATGATCGCGTCGATGTCCAGTCAGCTGAGACCCGTATTGCACGGGCAGGCTAAACCATTCTAACTGCCAACAATTCGTGTTCTATTATTATAAATATATATATACTCTATGAAAAATAAAAGTGGGCAATAGTACTGCCCATTAGAAGCCTATTTTATGTAACTTGAAACACGGGAAATGTGTTTAGATCATGTCTAAAAGATGCGCGCGGAATAGTTTTTTTTTCGCAGAGACAGTGAGGTGCGAACATATTTCTGGAAAGTTTCTTTGAAGTTCAAAACATTTTCGAAAGATCATGGTACATATAAATCATGTCCGGCCAAACAGTCGAGCGCGTGGTTCAAATGAGAAACAATTGCACTGAAAAATGTGAATGTTGAAACATACGGATTATTAAATGCCCTATTAATTAACTGGGAAAACAACCTTTCTCATTTTCAACGCAATAGACATTTTGATGATATGTTCCCGAAGACTGTATAGATCAGTCGCTATAAGGTCATGCTCACATTGACACACTGTTCGCGTGGTCGCGTGTCTTTTATTTATTTGTGTCGGTATTTGTAACTTACTTTGATGTTTTTTGCCGCTGAAGTGCTATGGCATACACGCTTGACATCATTCTAGTCAAACTAGTAATTTAACCCAATTGGTATATAATATATATATTAGCATCATCGGCAATCAATCATCGTCACACCCTTCATGTAAACGATGTCTCTATTGTTCTATAAATATGTCAAACAACTCCTACGTATCATTAGTGTAATAGATCAACTTGAAATAGTCTGTCCGTATATACCAATATTTCAGCGATGAATGAACTGAGATTTGATATCTAGATTTGTTTTTATCGATCTCTCAAACGAGGAGCCAACACCCGTGGTTCAAAGTGGTGTTGGTAAGACAAAACAAAACATGTCAAATGTGTGATGGGCGCAAGTATAGGCAGCTCCAGTGAGTGCATTCTAGTTAACTTTGTTTTTATTTAACAAAAATTATTTTCAAGTGACAAATTTCCCCCCACTTTTCATAGTTTGATCCTGAAATTGCCAGAAAAATGTTTTTTTTTATAATTCCCTTTTTTTTTTATTGAAATATTTTTTTTTACAAGCGACATATTTTTTTAATTACACAATTGATTATTTGATCCTGAAATGGCGAGAAAAATGACTTGAGATTAAATTTTTTTTTATTTAATTTCATTCTTTCAAATGTCCAGGTCTGGATAGCTACCCACAACCCAGCACCTACATGACAAAAAATTGTCTCATGGTTTCATTGCTTATTTTGCTTTATAAAGTCATGAAACGAAGATTCCAGAACATGATGTAGCCCCCCCCCCCCCACCCCAACCAGCGCCTACTTGAGAAAAATCATGGTTTTGTTGCTTATTTTGCTTTATATAGTCACGAAACAATGAGAAATTAACTTCTTCCGAGAAAATGTTGTTTGAGTCAGGGTTTGGGTGGGGGTAAGATATCCAGGCTAGGAAGGGAAGAAGTCCAGGACCTACATGACAAAAAATCATCTTGGGGGTTTTATTGACTATTTTGCTTTATAGTCATGAAATGGCAAGAAATAGACTTCTCCTGAGAAGGTGATGTATGGAACTAATCTGCATAAAATGATAAAATAATGATTTTGGTTCACTATTTTTAAAGCAAACGCTTTTTTATGGTCGTTATTGTTGTCACATTTTTGTATATTATAATAAAAAAGAATGAGTCAGAGGAAAATTTGAAAAAAAACTTGAACCCCATACAATGCTGAGGATGCGGCCCTTCTTGGGAGGGGCTGGTGTGTTTACCCTGAACATAGATATTATATTATTTAGCGTAATAACACTCCAGTATTTACTTTTTCAACTCAACGAATGGAGGAAGCCATGGTATACTGTATAGATCTGTATTTCACTGTTTGATCATATTAAAATCATTTTCACAAAGATGATACATGCAGATACGTAGACAGCATAGCCACCAAAGAAGCCCTTCTGATAGTTCAGCCAGAAACGTAATTAGTACTCTTCTTGTGGGAATTGAAAGCAGAAATCTGCGAAAGCGGTCACGTATCCCATGCATTTCATATCAACAATAGGTTGAAAGTTAATAAATTTCGAAGTTCCCGTGGACCTACATGTAGATCATGCCACGAATACCTACTCCAGCGGCACGGGAGTAGAGATTCATGGCATGATCTGCTGTGGTCCTATTCTGACAGTCACAGTGACACACGAACTTCGTCCAAATATGTACGAATTTACTCCGGAGTTTTTTGGCCACGCGAATAATTCATGTCGTATTATTCAATATTTTATTACACACATAAATACATTCCGAATTTACGATTTCCAACGAAAACGAAACATGTTTGTGAACTAAAACAAAACCACGTAGAAACCGATTTCGATAACACAATGTCAACAGAATGCCGTAAGGTGATTAATGACGTCACGGGTCAAAAATAAATTACACCCAATCTGCAGTTCGCGTTTACAGCTGTGCGCATGCCAGGGGGGTTTCCTGGAATGCGAATCGATAGCGGCTAATCTTGGGACGATTAATTTTGTTCTCAGAACGACTCTGTTGGTCTAATAAGCGGGGAAATGGGTAAAATATGAACTTCGCGATGGCGACTTTAAAGAACAATTACGTGTTGCGCTCTCCTTTTACCCGAAGCACCAATCTGCATAAGCGATCAATTTGACCTAAGACCATTTTCCTCACTATAGTCAGCAAACCAGATGTCACCTTCGTCGAGTAGTTACCCTTACTACACAATTATGAAGCCAACACAATGCCCATCTATATATACCATGTCCGTACACGGCTTGTCGTATAGCCATCTAATGTGTATTACACTCATTAAACAGGGGGTGGCAGGAAGATAGTCTATATTGGACTAAACCGTCCCCGCTCAATATACCACAATTTGTGATTGTTTATCTTGTTCTTTCTGTGGTATGTATGTACATGTGTATATTGGAAATAAATTATCCTATCCTATCACTAGGATGCAATCTTGACTGAGTCGCGACAGTTCTGCTGAACACAATTCAACACCGCCAATGGCATCAACTTGGTCACAGATGCCAACAAATTGGAGATTCAAGTGGACAACGCACGTTTTGCATAAACCCAGGCAAAATTGCATATTTTCAAAGAATTTCTTTGGATCTATCTGATAAAAAAAATCTTAAATTTCCCATATGCTAATAATTTGACACTCTGAACAAATATATCACTCTGCATATAATCTCATTATTTTGGGGTTTCTTAAACATTTCTCAAAAAAAGGTGATTATTCAAGCAGCATATATCTTGCATGACCAGTACTTGTTCATGGCTGTATCACAGGAGTTACTTCCTGAAAATAAATGACATTTTCACTTATCCATTGTAATCATATAGTGCTATTACACTAACGTGCAGAGCTTTAAACTGCATCTTGACAGCACAAATACTATGATATCATGATATATATATTACTTGAGTTTTGGAGAACTGAACGTAAGTTTGCATTTCATAATTTAATTATTGTCAATGTAGGCTTAGTGTCATTTTCTTAAAATTTATGTAACCACGTAATTATAAGTCGACAGTTGCATTCTTAGCCTGATATTCAGAAGCAGTCTTGTACACTGACATTAAACTTCATCATTCTTCAGTTGCATTGGGATCAATGTTCAAACAAGCACTATATGTTGATGACGGTACTGTAGGGGTAACCTGAAATTAAATAACATTTTCACATATTCATTGTAATGCTATGAGCTGATCTACCACACTAAACATTATTCAAAAGATAATGTACATTTCAGACCATTTACAGATGATTTGCTATGATTTTGCGAAGCTCGTTTGTAGACTAGCAAGTCAGAGTCAATCCAGCTGGCATAAGATATGTTGCAGATTGTTTGATCTAGCAGTTTTTAATTGCTAGAATCAACTCAGTTTTAATACTCATGAAGGACATATTGATTGTAACATATCATTTTCCTTGGTTGTTCCATGTATCTTAAAGGCACTTAACAGTTTGAAGGTCCAAATTATGCTTGCTTTTGTTACATCGCCGTCCTATTGGATCAAAATATATGTCGATAAATATTCGTATATGTACTATTTTATACTGGTTATATTGTTATAGTACACACAATTGTCATTGTTGAAGTTCCAGTTAAAAAATAAGCTAAGCATATTAATTAACACTTTGATAACTGGATGTCCAACAACTACTTGTCTGATTCATATTCACCCATTTGTAGTGATGTTTACAACAGTCTTGCGCGGGAATCCATGGATCGAAGTATCAATGGTGTTTCTCATCTTGTCACTTGATTATATTAAAACATCCCTGCAAATGAGGAGGACGATTTTAATGTATACTTTTAGACCTGAATGGGAGAATCCAACCAGTACGTAATTAATTGGATAAAAACTCGTGTTACCTATAGGAGGATCAATATGTCGAAATTACCACACAGCCCGGGAGTAGTGTGTTCATCGTGAAAGCGCAACGGGTCATTATTTCTGAACATAAAACTAGAATATGTTGGTTACAAATTGTGGCGTCTGTTTAAAAACAGTGTAAAAAATATCTTACTAGTTTGTCATGTGTTCTGCTCTTGAGCTGGGTGGTATTGGACCAATACAATCCAATTTGGTCTGTAACACAAGTAAGGGCGCATGTAATGATCAATATTCTATGACTACGGTATTTTAAAGGTATGAACTTAATTAGTCATCAACCATGCCAAGGTTTCTAATTTTACGGTGAATGTTAACAAGTTTATGACATGTGTGCAATATTGTCAATTATTCTAAATACTGATTTTCAATTTACTTTACTTTCAAAATTCTGCAATGTAATACAAAATATATAGAACCGCACTTATGTTGAGGTTAATGAGAATTAGCTGAACCTGGCTTTTGTTTTGATCCGAACGCCACCCGTGCCTCTTTTTTAAACATATGGACATTGAATAATGCTGAAGGGAGATTGAGACTATCGGAAGCTGCTCTGATAGCTTTATATTTGTCATGTTATTCATAAAAAAAATCGGATGAGATCCCCAAATGAGCAAAAACCGGAAGGGAAAATAATCTTTCTACCATTAAAAAAATCGATAGCCTTTTTGATTCTCACAATCACTGTTAGAGCAAGGTACATTTGCCACTATGTAATGAAAACAAGGCTCGTTTAAGAAGCTTTCGACCGCTGGCTTTATTCAGCAAGTATATATTCCCGAACAATTACATATTGTATAGTCATACACATTAACACAAGTTATATCAGTTCACTCAACCGGATGTTCATAACGTACGTTAAGGACGTTCTTGTGGCGTACGGTTGTATGTCTCCGTTTCCCGCGCTTTCTCATATATGGTTATACCTGGCGTTGAGTCTTTTTGGGCACATCGTATTCAGTTTCTGGATCAATCGATCGTCTTTCACTAAACGAAGTTGGTACCCCGCACTTAACACCTCTAGTACCGATATGGTCATGTCTTGTAAGTGGTGTCCTCTCTCTGCCATTAAAGTGCCATCCTACTGTTTGTCATCCCCGAGTCGCACATCACGTAAATGTCCTGTCCACATCCAAACTACGCCCTTTTCCCCCAAACGTAGATAGCACGATCACATGAGCACATACACTACATTCACATAAATATTTATGTGTTTGGTGTATCCCCAAATGTCTTCGCTTGATAGTGTCTTACTGGTGATACATTTATAATTACATAACACATTAGGTTGAGATACCAATTTCGCAGTCTTCTTATGCACTAGAATGATACAGAGGTTGGGTTTCTGCGGTATGAAACTAGTGGTGTCATAGGGAAGACTTTTCGCATACTGTTAGATTCATGCAGAATTCTCATATGTTTAGTTAAAATGGTTCATGTCTGGTAGAGACCTGGAAAACGTATGGCACCACAGCACATTCTGCTCAGATGGTGCTATGGGGAATGGTATTGCAGAACATTCTGCTCATGAATCAGGTTGTGCTCTGGCGAATGGTATCATACTATATGGCGTGCAAGTTGAACGAATGTGCACCAGTCTCATCGATATTACATGCAAATGGCTCCAGCTAGCTCGTCCATTATTGGTGTTATCTGAAAAGGCTAAAAGTGATATTGCAAACCTGGAAGACATAACATGCTTAACGTCGTAATAAACAAATGTCTTTCCAAATTGTCTAATTGAATGACAAATTGTGTCTTCTGTGAATACAATATGCTAGTTCTTATTTATCTCATTATTACCTATTTGAACGGTTTGTCTCCAGCCTGAGCATTCAATGAGGTCTGAATTCTCTTTAATCAATACTTTAATTCGATGAGCATCTATAATTCTGATCCGACTTTGAATTTGTTGTAAACGAATGGACCGATGTAATCTCTGAATCACCAAAAGGTGTAGCATTTTCTAGATTGAGTGTTTACTAAAATATGCTTTGCACTGGAATTGCCACATATTATATCCCAATTATCTCGAGTCACGAGAGAATGGCGCATTAGTTTCTGATTATATTCCTCGACATGATAAGATTTATTATCACTATGACTGTAAATATGCCATGTTTCAATGTCATCCGAATACACGACGAGCTTTACTTTGCAATTGCAAATAAGTGTTCATGGTGAGATTTTGAAAATTTCATTTGTGACTTGTTTACAAATACGGATGGTCCTTCAATTACTTTCTTGTATTTATAACAAGCATTACAGACTGTTCGTCGCCTAGGTTACACCACTGGAAGGAATAATCTGACCAACAATGATCACACGTATTACTGTCATCAGAAAGGCTTTCATTGCAAACAGCAAACTCTTTCCCTGGAGCTTAAATCCATGTCCCAGAGCTAGTTGAGACACTTGCCTCGACATTGATATGAATTATCTGCACATGTAAATAACATTCTGACGGCACAGTTATCAACTTCCTCAACGGAAGCTGATAATTGTAATTTTCATCAAACCTATGGGTCTAACCCCATAATCGGTTGCCTGTGAAATGCTTTCAGAGTTGGTTTATGTACTATGTATTCTGATGATACACCATTGGAAATGTATATATCTTTGTTTACATCAAAGGTTAACTGATCACAATACCATTTTAATTCATTACCTGTTGTGACTTTGTTCTGAAACGCCACTCATCTGGTTCTGCTCAGACAGTAGAAACTCTTGTATTCTGGGCAGGGCATCACCCCGCCTCACATTCGATTTTACATTTGAATGTCGGTTAAACATGTACCATATTGTGTTTCACACTCACACCGTAATTTCAAATCCTTCTTAATATAAAAAAAAACAAGGGGTTCTCTATAAACAACTTTTTGGGAGACGGGTGGACATCTTGGTCCGGTCTTATTGTTTTGCTATAAATGATTTTTCAATACATACAAAGCATTCTGAGCTAGACAAAAATTTAATTATCTTGTTAATGACAGAAAGATCGTCCTTTATTTGCTCAGAATATAACGTTTTCTGTTAACTTGAATCTTTCAGTCTGAATGGCTGGCTTGAGACAACCCTGTTTTATCACAAAGCAAGTATGGATTTTTGCTAATTAGGTGACTAATTCTTGGTGGAGCAATTAAAAGATCATTAGATTTTTTTTGCTGTGCAATACAACTTTTGACAGGTGTGAATTAATAATAATAATAATGTATATCATTTATATAGCGATTAATCCCTGGTGTAGCTCTAAGCGCTTACATTATTACCCAGCTGTTTTTATGAGTAATGCCGAGTCTTGTGCCTGCTGCCATTTTACAGGCGCTTCACTAGAGCGGCTTACGATACCCAACAACCAGGTACCTATTTCTCGTCTAGGTACGACGAAGCGAGCACAGTAAAAGTGACCTTGCCCAATGGTCACAACCTGGCGCGAGATTTGAACAGCGTGTGGCTATATATAGCACACACACCGCTCAATCCGGCGGGGCGTGAACTAACGCCGGTGCATTAACACCATTACAAGTCCGACAAGCTAACCACTGGGCTATCACTTCCATTAATGTTTCTTATCTTTTACACCCAGGTGTGATGCTTGCTCTGATGACGGTGTTACACTAACAGGTTGTTGTAATGGTGTCATGAGTTTTCAGAACTGGCATTGGCGATGAATGACCATTACTTTGATCCGAAACGTACTTCATATCCAATTCAATCCTTTCTGACAGCCAACTTGTCAAAAATGTACGTAAGAAATCAAAATAATTTGGAACTTTGAACAAATATATCACTCTGGTTATGATAGCATAATTTTGGGTTTCCTGTGCCATTTCACAAAAAGGGTCGTTATTCAAACAGCATATATCATAGCATATAGCAGTACTAACTCCGCTACATGATTGAACCATGCAGCCTGTATAACAACTCTCTCGACATATGTGCCTCGCATATCCCTTGTGAATTCCAAAATTGTGGGAAATTGCACAAGTATGACGATAACCATATACTACTTCTAGTTCACTTGTTTTCATTACCAGCAAGAATGATGCATTCCTTTAATTTATAAAAGAAATTTTAAGGCAAATTCCAACCCAATATGTCCGCATACACCAATTTGTTGTCTTGCATATTGTAATCTGCAAAAGAAAAGTGATTGTCATCTGGTCCTATCATTGTTGTGTGCATATTCCCTGCTGTCTGAATAAAAAAAATTAAATAAGCCTTAATATGTTGATTTAGAATGTATCCTTGAACAAATCTTTGCACTCTGGTAATTGCATAAGGGACCAATTTGATACATATTCGGCATGAACCTCTGATGTCGTTTGAGAAATCCGAACAAAAACCTCGATGACGACAGCATAGCCACCGCTGTTTTGATAAGTTACATATTATCTTCCACATGATTGGAAGACCATGCAAATCCACAAGTGTGTTTGAATGACAATCAATGCTGTTACTCTTGAATTCACCAATAACATCACTATTGGACCCTTTTTATACCACTATGAATATGTATTGTCTTATCCATCCACTCAATTTCTGACCTAATTATACGAGATATTTCGTATTCCTTGAATATTTCAAGTATTCCATACAATGTGTCTAATGATACACTGTCCACCTCCACTGCTGTTTCGTGATAAATAATCAATTTGTACCCAATGACCTTTGCACGGACAACATTTATCCATTTAGGCTTTACGAAACTAGTAATCGGTACTTACAAATATCATATAAGAGTGAGGTCCCCAAAGTTACCCTCTGGGGACCTCATTCTGCTTAGGCCTCATCTTTTGGGAAATATCTATAGTCTGAAAATAACATTGTGTTTAGTTACTTCTGTTCAGTTTCTATATCCCATAATTTGCAGAAGATAAATTGCATAATCAAGGTGACTGATTGGGGAACATCACCAACTCCAACTGATTATGTGACTGATAGCTAGTGTTTATTAACCCTTTACCCAACCATACGGCCAAAAACGCCCAAATAAATCTTCAACAGCCTAAAATATCTTGGGTCTGTCTCAATAACACCATACAAATATGGATATCATTGGAACCGGTTCATTGACCACATTGTGATGGTTACAGTTATGCCCTGTGCCAATGCATTCTCTTATATATGCGAGTCGACCATAGGTCGCCTCGCATATATAAGAGAATGCATTGGCCTAAAAAACTTCTTTTTTTAACACTTTTTAACACATTTTTTCTTACATTCTTTAACAATTTTAGAATGTTTTCTTACATTTTTTAACAATTTTTATAATATTTTTCAACATTCTTTGACAATTTTATCATATTTAATATGTGTTAAGCCAATGCATTCTTTTATATATGCGAGGCGACCTATGGTCGACTCGCATATATAAGATAATGCATTGGCACAGGGTCGTTCTGACTGGACATCCACTTAACTGATAGCTATGTTACGTTACCGTTTGTTATTATCTGAACAATTTCTAATGGAACATTACTCATCAATGAGTGTTTACCGCATAGATAGTATTAAGTCAATAGACCCATAGTTTTTAAAGAACAATGTTGTTCTGCCATGAACGTGATGCGCTCTCTTGTTACTTGAAGAGGCATAAGCGGTCAAATTGACCCGAGATCTTTTTCCTCACTATATTCAGTCAAACTAGATATCACTGGAGTGCAATCTTGACGGAGTCGGGACAGTTCTGCAGAACACAATTCAACATAGTATCAGCCAGTGGTATCAAATTGGTCACAGCGTCTGAAACAAAATCGAGATTCAAGTTTAAGTTTTGCATCAACCCAGGCAAAATTGCATCATATTTTCAACAAAGAATTTCAGTTATCTGATGAAAAAAATATAGTAGCACTAACACCGCAAATACTCCTACATGATTGATGATTGCAACATGTAGCCTTTAAAACATATGTGCCTCTCATTCCTTATGAGTTCAAAACAAAATGACAGTGAGTTCACTTGTTTCTATACAAGCAAGAGTAATGCCTTCCTTAAATTTAGAAAAGACAGTCAGATATTCCACCAGAATACGGAAAAGCTGTGGCATAGGAATGTCCACCAAGCGATAGAGATTCTCAGATTCATCCAAGTCTTCCGCCTTCATTTGCCACAGAATGCATCATAATTCACAACTAAGAGATAGAGTTATCCCCCTTCCATTGAGAATATTATACTGGCAGTACAGACCAGATCGAAATTAATCACATAACATATGTCGGTAGCTTGAAAAATATATGTTCAGTGTATTCGACCAGATAAGTTGATAAAACAATGTTTTGGTGCTCTCTCTTTCAAGTGGTATATAACTTGGAATCTGGTTATTTACAAATTAAGTGGGCCTGTAAATTATCCAACATAGATAACTCAATTCTTGACAAAATGCACTGAAGAAAAGCACCTACTGTTGGAGACCATGTCAGATATCATTATAGTATGTAAGGAAATACATTCAGTGTTTGTATACGCCCGTTTTGATATAAACGGAACGTATTGTTATTGGTCCTTCCGTTCGCTTTTTTTTCATTTCCGGATGATAACTGTATTTAAGTCTGAATAGAATGACATTTGGTAGGTGAATTTTCTAGCCCAAAATACAGGTCGAATTCTGGTTCCGCCCGACAATTTTCACCAGATTTATGGCCCTTTGTTGAATTTACCACGGGCGTATTTTGCTACGCTCTTGTTTCTCTCGTTAATCCTTGTTTTCGTGCTAATATGGGGTGTCAAAAATGGCTGGATCAAATTTTGGTCAATGGATGGATGGAGTCCCAAAATGGTCAAGGTATCACGTGAGGCATCGACTTGCGGCTAGGCTTAGTTCGTGATCCTAGTTGGTGCTTCATCTCTTCAAGACGGGTGACTGAGTTCACCCGGCTCAATCAATTGGCCAGTCACGCCTCTCTACAGTTTATCAGATTACATTTCTGTCATATCTTGTATTTTGTTGTGTCTAGTTGTGTGTTATTCAGTTGTTTCGTTCGTGTCTTGAATTTCGTCTTTTATGACTGTTAAATGTCCAAGCCTGTCACTGTGGGGAGCTACTGGGAGGCTGATATAAGCAGTGGCTAAACGGATCACCGCTTCAGCTATGTATCAGTCATTCAGTCTCCGGCCCGAACTTAATTCGAAGTGTAGTCCAATGCGGCTGCTGGGCTAGTTGTCGGATTATTTCTGTTCATATGACAAAACAAACACAAACGTAAGAATGATAACTCGCTGAGGTCTATTCTCAGCATTTGGTTCTTGGTTTTGATCCGAATGTTAAGAGACATTCTGTATTTGTCATTGATAAAAAGCTCAAAACACAGCCGGACAATTAAAATATATCAAACCAATCAGGTCTTCTGATTAAATGTTCAAGAAACATTCAAGCTGACGCTCTTATGCAATTAACATCGATTACACACTAGTGTTTATTATTACTCACAAGACATTGGACAGTAACAGAGCTGTGTTGGGAAATCGCGATGTAGCTGATTCTTGAGATATTGGCTGAGTTGGCACCAGTTATAGAAGTCCGTAGAATTTCAAAGACAGATTGTTATCTTCTGAGATTTCTATCGGTGCGAACATCCACCTGTATTGAAGGTTACATGAAGGAAGATTTGAGTACTTATTTTTCAAATCCATCACGATGTTTTAGCTGCAAGGGATATGGTCATGGTTAGGAACATTGTAAAGCAAAGAAACCATATGTGCACGCTGTTCTGGCTCTGGGCGTCGCCATAAGGGTTGCACAAAACCAAACAAATGTTCTAACTGTCAATGTTCACATGCTGCAATGTGGTTCATTCATGTCCCATATGTGTAAGGCTGAGCAACATCTATCCTACTTCGATGAAAAGAAAATAGTTGGTGTTCGACCAAACATTCAATCAATCACATACTCGGCTCTGTCGTTTCTGCTAGCACTCAGATAACAGAGCAACATCATTCGTATATCGCAAGCAACACAATTTGACCGGACCGATATCACTCCGGTTCCCGAACCTGCGGCACATGCCATGGAAACATCTGCGACAGTTCCAAAACAATTCCACTCACATTGAGCCAATTACTACAACACACTCATGTTGCTTCAAAACAAACATCTCCAAAAATCTTTCAACAAACCATAGTTTGCTCAGGTGCTTGATGAGAAACGATTAACTCTTAAGACACCAAACAGTATTTGTGGATTGAAGCTGTCGGTTGTGTGAAAGATGACATTCATTCTCACCCACCCAACTGTCAGCTTGACGCATTGGTAAAGATTCATGCGCGATTCATCAAATATAAATACCTTGTCAATGCAAATCTGATGTTAGAAACTACTTTTTATATTTCGGTGTGCATGCAGCCTTGGTAATGTAATGTTATGTATTTGCTATTAATTACGTATTTTTGTACTACTTTAATACGTTTTATATTATGCTTGCACACAAGCTGTTCTTGAATTTATACTCCTGCAGAAACTTTTCCTCTTGGGTGCTTTTATTTGTACATATCTCATTGTATTAATCTAATACATTGTGTGTTTCATATATACAATTGTTTCGCTACGATCAATTTGATACATGATTCTGTTCTTGGTCGTGATATGGCCTAGCGGCTAAAACGACCTTAAACCCTCAATCAATCTATCCAGCTGTTTCTAATTTTTCGCACAGAAAGGTAAATAAACGCTCTTTATTTCGACCATATCAGAGAATTAAGAACTAACACGGTACGCTCTGTTCTGTTCCACGCCGAGAAAACGGCTGTTTTTATTTGGGACCCACATATCGTGCTGACAGTTATATTGCTTATGACTTCAATGAGTCTTTCTGTGACATATACAGCTCACTGAAAAGTAGCGTAAGTATTTATCGACCTATATCGGGAAACATTCAAAAGTGAATATAATTAGGTGCAGTTTTATATTCCCGATATCCCGCATACTAGAAAAAGATCCACAAAAGAAATAAATCAACATTGAGAGTGACACGCTCGGTGTATGTGGGGTCGCTTTCACGTTTATTAATAATCGGACTTATACAGCGGAATACATTTCAATTGCACTATAGCCGTGGGATTTCACCCCTTCGAAGATCAAATGAGGTACGTGTGGGCTTGAAAAGTCATGGATGTGCTAGACATGTATCTGTATTGAGCAAACATTCCCTCTCAATCACTTTGATGATGATCATAGTTCATGCTATCAATCATTGATTTAAAAAAAAACAACTATAATCATGCGACTATAGAGAACTTGAACAAATTTGCATTAAATCCATTCCCACTCAATCAGAATCATCCTACCGCTCAAGATAACATGACATCTTAACATGAACAAAAATCACATTGAGGATATTTTCATGGAAATAACTGATTCATTCGAGAAAAATTATATTTGATGCGATCTATCGTAGGCCCGATGCAAATTAAGTGATGTTGTGGAATCGTTTGAAGAAGTTCTTACAGTTAAACATAAGAAGAAAACGAAGTGTTATATCATGGGAGATTGAACATCAATCTGGGTACTAAACAAGCTTTTGTCTATAGATTTTAATAACTTAATGCAGTCATATTATTCCTATCCTTTCATATCTAAGCCACAATGAATAACTGACTTCACAGCATCTTTGATTGATAGTATTTTCACTAATGATCTCGGCTTAGAAAATCTCAAATCTGGAATATTTGTTGAAAGTATATCTGATCATTTGCCTGTGTATGTAATGGAATACTGTAGTTCAAACTCCAATATGGCTCACAATAAATCTAAAGGGAAAATAGCCTATAGAGACTTCTCAGAAACTAATCCCGACAAGTTCAGTGAAATTTGTCTGATTTTGATTGGGATTCAACTGAGGATTCATGTTTTTCGTAAAATTGTTTCAAAAATATATATTGAGTGCGCTCCCACAAAGTATCAAAATTCGCATATTAATCGGTCGGTAAACGCATGGCTAACAGAAGGGGTATTAATCGGTCGGTAAACCCATGATTAACAGAAGGGATATTAATCGGTCGGTAAACCCATGGCTAATAGAAGGGGTATTAATCGGTCGGTAAACCCATGGCTAACAGAAGGGATATTAATCGGTCGGTAAACCCACGGCTAATAGAAGGGATATTAATCGGTCGGTAAACCCATGGCTAATAGAAGGGGTATTAATCGGTAGGTAAACCCATGGCTAATAGAAGGAGTATTAATCGGTCGGTAAACCCATGGCTAATAGAAGGGATATTAATCGGTCGGTAAAGCCATGGCTAATAGAAGGGATATTAATCGGTCGGTAAATCCACGGCTAATAGAAGGAGTATTAATCGGTCGGTAAACCCATGGCTAATAGAAGGGGTATTAATCGGTCGGCAAACCCATGGCTAACAGAAGGGGTATTAATCGGTCGGTAAACCCATGGCTAATAGAAGGGATATTAATCGGTCGGTAAACCCATGGCTAACAGAAAGTATATTAATCGATCGGTAAACCCACGGCTGATAGAAGGGGTATTAATCGGTCGGTAAACCCATGGCTAATAGAAGGGATATTAATCGGTCGGTAAACCCATGGCTAACTCAAGGGTTGTTAATCGGTCGGTAAACCCATGGCTAATAGAATGGGTATTAATCGCTCGGTAAACCCATGGCTAATAGAAGGGGTATTAATCGGTCGGTAAACCCATGGATAACAGAAGGGATATTAACCGGTCGGTAAACCCATGGCTAATAGAAGGGATATTAATCGGTCGGTAAACCCATGGCTAACAGAAGGGGTATTAATCGGTCGGTAACCCCATGGCTAATAGAAGGGGTATTAATCGGTGGGTAAAACCCATGGCTAATAGAAGGGGTATTAATCGGTCGGTAAACCCAAGGCTAATAGAAGGGATATTAATCGGTCGGTAAACCCATGGCTAATAGAAGGGGTATTAATCGGTCGGTAAACCCATGGCTAATATAAGGGGTATTAATCGGTCGGTAAACCCATGGCTAACAGAAGGGATAATAAAAAATCGGTCGGTAAACCCATGGTTAATAGAAGGGATAGTAATCGGTCGGTAAACCCATGGCTAATAGAAGGGATATTAATCGGTCGGTAAACCCATGGCTAATAGAAGGGATATTAATCGGTCGGTAAACCCATGGCTAATAGAAGGGGTATTAATCGGTCGGTAAACCCATGGCTAATAGAAGGGGTATTAATCGGTCGGTAAACCCATGGCTAATAGAAGGGGTATTAATCGGTCGGTAAACCCATGGCTAATAGAAGGGATATTAATCGGTCGGTAAACCCGTGGCTAATAGAAGGGGTATTAATCGGTCGGTAAACCCATGGCTAATAGAAGGGGTATTAATCGGTCGGTAAACCCATGGCTAATAGAAGGGGTATTAATCGGTCGGTAAACCCATGGCTAACAGAAGGGGTATTAATCGGTCGGTAAACCCATGGCTAATAGAAGGGGTATTAATCGGTCGGTAAAACCACGGCTAACAGAAGGGGTATTAATCGGTCGGTAAACCCATGGGTAACAGAAGGGGTATTAATCGGTCGGTAAACCCACGGCTAACAGAAGGGATATTAATCGGTCGGTAAACCCATGGCTAATAGAAGGGGTATTAATCGGTCGGTAAACCCATGGCTAACAGAAGGGGTATTAATCGGTCGGTAAACCCATGGCTAATAGAAGGGATATTAATTGGTCGGTAAAGCCATGGCTAATAGAAGGGATATTAATCGGTCGGTAAACCCATGGCTAATACAAGGGATATTAATCGGTCGGTAAACCCATGGCTAACAGAAGGGGTATTAATCGGTCGGTAAACCCATGGCTAATAGAAGGGATATTAATTGGTCGGTAAAGCCATGGCTAATAGAAGGGATATTAATCGGTCGGTAAACCCATGGCTAATAGAAGGGGTATAAATCGGTCGGTAAACCCATGGCTAACAGAGGGGGTATTAATCGGTCGGTAAACCCATGGCTAATAGAAGGGATATTAATCGGTCGGTAAACCCATGGCTAATAGAAGGGATATTAATCGGTCGGTAAACCCGTGGCTAACAGAAGGGGTATTAATCGGTCGGTAAACCCATGGCTAATAGAAGGGATATTAATCGGTCGGTAAACCCATGGCTATTAGAAGGGATATTAATCGGTCGGTAAACCCATGGCTAATAGAAGGGATATTAATCGGTCGGTAAACCCATGGCTAATAGAAGGGGTATTAATCAGTCGATAAACCCATGGCTAATAGAAGGGGTATTAATCGGTCGGTAAACCCATGGCTAACAGAAGGGGTATTAATCGGTCGGTAAACCCATGGCTAATAGAAGGGGTATTAATCGGTCGGTAAACCCATGGCTAACAGAAGGGGTATTAATCGGTCGGTAAACCCATGGCTAATAGAAGGGATATTAATCGGTCGGTAAACCCATGGCTAATAGAAGGGGTATTAATCGGTCGGTAAACCCATGGCTAATAGAAGGGGTATTAATCGGTCGGTAAACCCATGGCTAATAGAAGGGATATTAATCGGTCGGTAAACCCGTGGCTAACAGAAAGGGTATTAATCGGTCGGTAAACCCATGGCTAATAGAAGGGGTATTAATCGGTCGGTAAACCCATGGCTAACAGAAGGGGTATTAATCGGTCGGTAAACCCATGGCTAACAGAAGGGATATTAATCGGTCGGTAAACCCATGGCTAACAGAAGGGGTATTAATCGGTCGGTAAACCCATGGCTAATAGAAGGGGTATTAATCGGTCGGTAAACCCATGGCTAACAGAACAGAAGGGATAATGTCCCTTCTGATAGCCATGGGTTTACCGACCGATTAATATCCCTTCTGTTCTGTAATCTAAACCTGGAAATTTTTGAAATCTCTACTGAATAACCATACTGAATTTTTTTCACGACAATAAATATATCACTGACACAAAAATGATCAGCAACCAATTTAATGAATCATTGATCTCATTATGTGCTGATTTACATACCAAGAAATGTTTTACGTGTTTGACACGCTGCTAATGTCCCTTCTGTTAGCCATGGGTTTACCGACCGATTAATATCCCTTCTGTTATGTAATCTAAATCTCTGAAGGTGACTTTCCATCAAAACTGAAAATTGCAAGAGTAACAACTATATTTCGCCATGCAGGAGTCCTCCCAATTACGTCATATTGCGTTACGGTAATCTTTTAGATTGGTCAATTTTATCTTGGGGCTACTAGTTGTGGGTTCTGATTGGCTCTACTTGTGGAATCCCGTGGTTTGTGTAATCAGACAATCTCAAAGAAAGTGAAGGGGAGAAATTATTATATAATATATTATTTATAGATATGTTCATTTCAAAATTGAATTGTTGATTTGTCGATTTAGAGATCTCTGTAATTCGACTTGGATGATAATCTCTAATTCATTTGGGGATATATTCGATTATATACAGATATCTCTAATTTTTTTAGTATATGTTAATTTGGCTGCCCATAGTAGTTAGTTGGCATCATTGATTAATCATGATTGGGATTTGGACCAGGTGCGCTATGTTAAACTGTTTGCGTGGGTGGTTGAGGAAACGTGACCGTTTTACTACAATCAGTATCAAACACATATGTTGACTATGGTGATGGTGATTGTTGATATATACAACTCGCATTGAAAATTGCACCATAAAATGTGGATTTCTCAAGAAATGTGGAGTTCACCTGAATCGAGATATAATTTTATTTATGAAAATTGTCTGACTTAGACCGTTTGATTAAAACATGTTCCAGCGGATTGATGACCAAGGGCTGACAAATATTTTCTCCGATTGTCACATAGCGAAAACAATTATTTGTCCTAATACATTTTACTAATTTCACGATTTTGGTCCGTCGTGATGGAAAATTCGCAACAATGTCAACGAAATTGTTATCAATCGAAATCTACTTGAATTCACTAACTGAAACATATAACTAAATGAGTATATATATGCGGTCCGCTCTGTAATGCAAAACGAAAATCGAGTTTGTTTTTTTCATTAATTCGGAAATGTCTATTTTGCGGCAAGTATACGGATGTCAGCTATCCATTCACATATCATATTTTACCTGGTTATCTGGGAATGCCAGGAACGTTGGCAAGTGATCAACAAATAAATTAGCGCCTATCATTTGCCGTCTATTTAACCATAATCCTATATTTCAAAAGAAACTATAATATCAATAGAAAAAGTTATCGATCAATATGTTGAAATTCAATGGGCCAATAACGCGCTCCGTTTTCCCACTGCAATACTTGAATACTCACCTGTTATACACCATGAATGCTAGAATAATCGGGGTATATAAAGTAGGGATGGATGGTGGAGTACAATAAGCTCTGGCAGCAAGTGGAGCGAACAAGTCAGATTTTATTTGGCTCCATTAGTTCCTTGTATTGTCAGAGCGTCGGTACAAGTGATTTGAGCGGTCTGTAACCTTAATTGGAAGCAACCGCCCTCGTGCTGATGCCGGCGAGTGAGACGGTTTTGGATTAGGCTTAGTGCGACGGACAATGGAGCTAATCCCTGACGCCGCGTTAGCAGCAATAGAGAGATCTCAAATTGCGGATATTGTTAGCTGGAATCTCCAGTCTAACAGAGGCTATTTGACTCTCTGTGTTGAATTTCGGACGGTAGATGCTGGAAACCAGAGATCTTCCACCCGGAGCAGGAAAGCCAAGACCAGCCGTATCATGAAAGAGGAGCCTCCTAAGAAAAAGACACCAGCTCGAAGGAGAAGGGACGCAGCCAGACGGGCGAAATGGAAGAAGAAGATGGGGGCGACCGTTGATCGACCGGTCACCCCTCCCCGTGTGGCTCAGCCGTCCAAAGTCATAGCCGGCGGGTCGAAGTTGTCTGAGAGACGCCCAGACGACTCGACCTGCATGGAGACTGACGACATAGCACCAACTAGCAGGGATTCCGTGGATCTGCCGGAGGTCCCTGCTGTCGTCGTCGAGGCTAGCGGAGACAGGGACGTGGATACCACCCCAGATGTTCCTGCCGCCAGCTTCGACGTGGAACTGGATAGCTTTACACCTCGGACACCGGATTACCAAAACATCCCGGTGTCCCCCAGCTCCACCACCACCAACAACAACACCAGCACAGTCACCACCCTTACTCACGCAGAGCGCCTTGAAAAATACGAACAAAAGAAATACGAACAAATCATGGCAGAACATGCGATATGGAAACTAGAGTATGCCCAAGAAGAAAAAGAAAGGGACATACGGGCGAAAGCAAGGGAGGAAAGACTGGAAGCTGCTTGGAAACCTCAACAACAACAACAAGCAGAGTCAACAGCAACATCACCCGAACACAGAAAAAAAAAGAAGGCCAAGAAATCCAAAAGAAATTAGATCATTTTCATTTTACCCTCACCAATCTCATGTTAATGTAATACCATTACATGTATTCTCATTAAACTCAACAGTGGGTTGTAGGAGAGGGGTTCCGCCCCTTTCAAATCTTCCCGGGAAAGTTTCCCAAACCCCCCATAGTAGTGGAGTACAATAATCGAGGTATATAAAACAGGGATTGATGGGTGGGGTACAATAATCGAGGCATAGAAAGCAGGAATGGATGGGTGGGGTCGAATAATCTAGGCATGTAAAGCATGGATATTTGGGTGGGGTACCATAATCGAGTTATATAAAGCAGGGATGGATGGGTGGGGCAGCGGAACTTGATACAAGCCACGATGTGGAAACTCATAATGCCAAGGATGGGTTACCAGAGATATTAGGTGTAAAAATCCCATAATGTCCAAAATATGTGGATTCTCAAGAGTAATTGATAACATGATTTGTTCACAAAACAAACATGATTTGTTCACAAAACAAAACAAAATATTTCATGCAAGCCAATTATAAATTGCAACATGAAATAAAGTCTTTCGTCTCTTAGATTACTCCGAACAGTCTCAGTGAAAATGGTATAAGAAGTTGATTTTAATTACTAGTTTGTAATTTTTAAGTAACCGTCCGTCTCGTCATTGTATGGATCGTTATCAGTCAGATGAATCTCATTCGCCTTCCAGATTTTCACATATCTCAATGTCACAACCCCAACAATATCTGCATGTCAAGTCACACCTCTTGTTGACACGGTTGCCATTGCAGTTACAAATGGTAAACTCAACCAGTTCAACAGGCGCGGGATCGTTAAATATCATGACCGGAACCAACGTGCTCTCATCAACGTTCCGACTTCATTCGGTCGGTGGAAGGAGGTTGAGCATTAGTTGGGTAGCGTTTCTCTAAACGTAAGTTTGGTAATTGACGCGGAGTCAATGCTGCTTCAAATATTCCTGTTCTGGAGGAAGTCTGTCACTTTTGTTTGTTTGTGAATAACTATATCCTTGCGTCGTTAAGGTTAAGACGGAGATGCACGCTTTGCATAAATACAGCCAAATATGGCGAAAAAAAATTGAATTTCACATATCATCTTCATTTTTTGCACTATCTGAGCAATTATTAAGAGGTGACAAAAACAATGGATTTTAATACATTTGAGACGTTGAAAATATTATTTTTTTTGTTGTCCCTTTCGGTACCAAGAACTGCTAGAATAATTAATGATTTCACACAACACTCCTTTCACCAAACAGCTTATTGTCTTGGCTCCATGAGAGGAGGCTTCATTTGTGTCATTATGTGGAGTTTTTTAATTGCATAATATAGTGTCATACCCCCATAATATTATAATGAAGAATAAAGCAGTCACAAATATTCCAGCCCAATGAAAACAAATGTTGATATGTAGTGTGGTCCACTCAAGCAGTGCACAATCAACTGGAAATTAGGCCACATTGTTAAGAGATATGGTGGTCAGCTTTAACTTGGTTATGAAGCCATGACCCAGAACTCATCTCAGCCCATTTTTTCATTGAACAGGAATGACATGAATATTCCCAAATATAGAACATTATTTGTGGGTAGTTGTCTTTCTAAGTGAAAATAATCATAACATTTCATGAATAAAAAAAAATAATGTCTCGTCTCATGATCTTCAGATATGATATCATGAATATATGAACTGCACTTTTGAAAAAAATCTAATTTACAGAAGTTCTTGTTACCTGAAAACGGTGAATTTTAAATATTTTCCATGTTATAAAAGTGAAGTAAATGAGTATAATAACCGACTGTTCGATTGTTCTTAAATGTTGTACCACAATATCACTTGAACCAAATTTCACAAATAAATTCCAGACAGATTTTGAGAAAATCCATTTAGAAATACCAGGAAATGTTGGCCAAACGTGCATCTGACCATTAAAGGATCGAACTTTGTCGGATTGCGTGTATAAGTTTGTCACCAATTATTCACAACTATCCATACCAGGTGGACTCACGTTGATTGGTCCGACGCCCACCTCAGTTTACATAGCTTCAACGAGCTCTGGATAATTATCTGCTGTCGTCAAGAAACTCTTCTGACTATAGTGTGCAAAATAACTGGTAGTGTCACAACCACTAAGGCTGAAGGGGTCACACTCACCAAAAATAGTGCTGAAGGGTACACATGGTTTGAAAGTGTGCTGAAGGGTACACAGGTTTTGAAATCTCATTCTCATTACTTTTAGTTTTCGTGTCTGCCATGATTTCTGCTAGATAATAATTGTATATCTTCCAAGGAAAATGACAATGGACTGAAAACGAACTGCTGATGGTCGCCAGTTAAAGTAACTGCATTAGTGCCGACCACAAACCCTCTGTACCCTTCAGCACATTTTCAAAAATTGTGTACCCTTCAGCACTTGTTTTAGTGAGAGCGACCCCTTCAGCACAACTAAGGGTGTGTAAAACAGGCATCAGATCCAATTTCCGTGGCAATCGTATGGAGGGGAACGAAGTGTGTTTTGTTCGACACCGGTATCCATATGCATATCCTTCAAGAATATAGTCGAATAATCACGAAGGCCTAACACAGCCACGTCTGTATCTGGTGTTGAAATAACAGCTGAAAAAACCCCACCCTTTCTACCGCTACTGATATACGATCAAACATTCTTGAGTCTGCCTCTTCGTGATATTACAGTTCTGAGATGTCCCTATAGCTACCCGTAGACACGATGCTATCAATAACGGTGCATCTGCTTCCGTCCTTGAAATCTCCCGCTAGATAATCTTTCTGTCCATTCACCAGTCCCATGGATGCAGTCGGTCATACAAAAACTCTACCAAGTTAGCCTTTGTTTGTTGGTTCGCCAACATCTTGCTGCGATTCTTTGGCAATATCTTCCCTCTACTGGAAATAATTAATAACAAACACCCAATTATGTTTGGAAACCAGCCACGACGAGCGACTGTCCCGTTTATTGATCGTAAAGGCAGACCTGACCACGTTAAGCATATAGTTACGTACAGCCCCAGTAACGACGGCGTCCCCACCGGCCAGAAAAAACCGCCATTCTTATTTTATATTTTTTTATATGGCGGAAATCTGTAACCAGCGCCTTTGTGGAGCCCGTCTGCAGGGTGAGAGGCTGGTCCTCATCTCGATATGATTGTGTGTATTCATGTTGTCATGAGCCCCAATTTTTATATTGTCTGATACTCAATATTCAACAGTATGAATATGATCATAAACTTAAAGGTTATCTCCACCTTACCATGAATAATCAGCACATGCTATATTTAGTTATCGTCCCTTGGAAATAAAACATTGTGACCAACATGACATGAATACGCGAAAGTATATCCTAAATGCATATATATATATGTATACAAGAAACCCACGCTGTAAGTAATAAACGTCTGAATCTGTCATGAGAAACTTCTGTGTGCTAGACCTAAGCTAGATTTGCTGAACCCAATTCAGTTTTAACGATACAAACAGAAACCAACTACTCGCACAATGCGATTTATAATGAATCGTCTGTCAACATTCAAGATGCTTATCGTGTCTTGAAATTTATATATAACGTTGTCGGATGTTATTTTGAATTACTCTACATCCGGTCTTAGAAACTTGTATGTACAATAATTTGTTAACCAAAATTATTGTTAGGAAGTTTACGGAACGAACGTCGTTCTAGAAAGGAAACACTTCTCTGAACACGTGACCTCCCTTCGCTGTCGCGAAGCCCCATTGGCTGTTACCAAGTCACGTGTTCATAAACAACCATAATTCCACCCAATCGCGGAAACCCTCCGTTTCCCGCGCTGTCTAATTATGTTAACCCGTATCGCCAAGACAAATGTTTTTCTCTATTACTACGAAACGCGAAAAACTATTAGTCTTCCCTCTACTGGAAATAATTAATAACAAACACCCAATTATGTTTGGAAACCAGCCACGACGAGCGACTCTAGATTATGTCCAAAAGCACAGAAGAAAACACAACATGCCTCAATGTTTCATCATAGTATGAAATATAATCTCTTATAGACCCAATTTTCTAGAAACTTCCAGTCTGGACTCTAATGAATCCTGAACGTAACCGTCTTTCGCGGTTTCGCTGCGCCATCTGCCATGGCGTTTCCAGCAGCGGTCATTAACCCCTGCGTTAGCAGCAGCGGTAGCACCCCCTGCTCTCAATGAATGAGTACCTATGTTAGCGCTCGGCGATACTTCCCTCAGACGGGACATGATGCATTCCCGTGCCCTCGTGTAACTAATCTGCTTATCTTTGTATATAAGTTTACAATTTTCACCAGAACGAAACAATGGTCTGAATAAATATACATCATCAATTGTGGTCAGGCCTGCAGACATAAAATATTTATGCAACCAGTTGTATGGACAAGCATCGGAAACACCTTTAACAACAACAACCTGCGAGCCAAGGCGATATTGATCTGTTTTGCTCTTTCTAATATTCATTGAAAAATGATTTTCCTTAAATTCTATGTCATTTGCTTTAAGAGCTATTAATTCTCCGAAACGCAGAAAAGCTGCAAAAGAAACTAGAATCATTGCAATATCTCGGATTATTAAAAGATCCGAACTTGATTTGTATTTTGAACACAAATCCAACAAAGCTTCGACTGGAAGTGCATCTTTGCGTTGTATCGGTTTTGCTGATACACGTTTCGAAGAAGCCAATAAATTATGTATGAATGCATTATTTGTTGGGTCCGAATGACCGAAAATGCCATGAAAATGTTTAATTGCGTACTTCATAGATGAAATGACTCCGTATGAAACGCCTTTATCAATCATATCTGTCATGCACAATGCGATCTGAATAGGTTCAGCAGGTATTACTTTACCGCCAATCCCTTTAGCAAATGTCTCCCACTTCCGGAACACAGAGAGGTACTTCCTGCTGGTGCCATCCGCTTTTGATGCTAACAACAAGTCCGCCATTTTCTCTCCTAATCCCTCGGTCGTTGCCGAAACCCGCAAGCCACTGCCCTTCACTTTTTCCCGTATTGAAGATTTCAAACCTGATAGAAATGATTTATGAAATAATTATCATGCCTTATATAAACACATCATGCTTCAAATCTTACTGCTGCCATGGAAAATCTCATTGGATCCTCACCAAAAACCCCATTGATACCTCTCCCTGGCTGTAATAAGCCTCTATTTCCAAGATCTACCATTTCGATCTTCCCTTTTAATAACAGGTCTACAATCTTAGGCCAAAAATTGCTCGACTGCCATATTGGCAACACCAATGTACCTCGTGACCCTTCTGAAACCATTTTGTTTATAACTTTCAGAATCAGTTTAGGCGGGGGAACCAACCAGTTATTTTCGCCGTTCCAAAATTGTGAAAATGCATCTATAGCTGATGTGCCTGGGCACCACCAACGCGAATTGAACGATTCCACGTTTTTATTATAATCAGATGCGAAACGATCTGATGTATGAGGACCCCATCGTTCATCCAAATACATAAAAATGCCTGTTTCTACTTTCCAATCGTCCGAATCGAAACATTTACTAAGCATATCAGCTTTTACGTTCTGTTCCCTTGGAACCCAAACAGGGGACAACTTTATGTCGTTCACGTCGCATATGTCATGTATGTTCAATGCGACCGTTTGCAAATGTGGGTGTCTACTGCCCGTTTTAGTTATCTGGGCTGCGGCTTTGTTATCGGTGTACCATTTTAACCGCTTACCCGCCAGTTTCCGACTGACAGACCTGCATACTCGATTCATAGCCTCTAGCTCACGCCAAGTGGAACTCGAGTTGCGCTCTTCCAGTGACCACGAACCAATCACTTCCGACTCGTCCATATCCGGGACGAAACCGCCATAACCAGTACTGGAGGCATCGGTAAACACCTCCGTGGTGTAACCACCTGGACTGACCAAGTCCTGACCGTTCATTGATTGAATATTGTCTTTCCAAAACCTCAACTCGTTTGCCGCTTCCGCGCAAACGGGTACCGGCGAGTCCCAACTCGCTTTATACGCCAACGCGTTGTACATATAGCGACTTTTCAGTCTAACCACCGATTCCACGGCACCGTTCATTGATATCAGTTGGCCGACTACGGCGGCTAACGCGCGCGCTTGCACAAAACCGTCGCGCCTTTGCGTTTGCTCCTCCACTCGTTTAATAGCTTGTATCAATCTCTGAATCCGAATATCTGAAACGGATGTATACTCGCCCGCGTACCGTGTCCCAATCCAAACCCAACCATCTGGCGCTCGTTTTCGGAAACCAAGTGCATTTTTTGTATGAAATCAAAAATCCGAGATCTATCAAATCTTGCTCGACTTTCTCGCTCAAAGAAGCTGCCGCTTGAATACTTTGAGCACCTGCGATTCCGTCATCTAGGTACATTATTACCTTGTGCCCCTCTGAACGCCACAATTTGGTGACAAATCTTGTCAATTTTGTATATATAAACGCCGCTGTCGAAATTCCAAATGGTAAAACATTGTATACAAAGAAAGTTTCTCGCCCGTTTAATAGCCAGGAGAAACCTAGATAAGTTCTGAAGGAATGAAATATTTCGACTGAATGATATGCACTTCGAAGATCAAAAGTGAACATATAATCGCCCATTGAGAACATTTCTCTGGCAACCGAGCCGTTTTCCAGAGTAAATTTTAAACTGGCCAAAGAGTGATTTATATGTCGACAGTCAAGTACCATACGTTGTTTGCCTTCCCTATTCGTTGCCACGGTAAGCGGGTTAACTACGACCGGCTTATCATTTACTTGAGAAATGCAATTTAATTCCAATAATTTTTCTATTTCCGTTCTTACAATTAAACTCTGAATTGTCCCGTGCCGATTTGTTATTTCTCAGACAACACTCCGTTGGAACCGTTAAAAATGGCAACTTATACCCGTGTTCCACTATTCCCAACAAATAATCTGAAGCGCCCGCTGTCTTCCACTTTGAATAATTTTCATTCAATCTACCTCGCGGACTGACCGAATCATGACACTCAATTCGGTGTCTGGGTATCTCCGCGCGATTACCCGGATTATCTCCCGTGCCAACTAAACAGGCTGTATCGAACGCGCTATCCGAAGCGAACTTTTCCAGCTCTGTTAAACATGTAGTATTATCAATCGACTCGACAGAAACTACTAAGTCTACTTCTGCGACTTTACTGTGACTTTCCGCGTCACTGACTCGAGTGTAAACAAACTTTTCAACTGCGCTGTCAGCCCCGGCGCGCTCGCTGTTCATTACGCTAGCGACGGCTTTGCGGCTATCAATGCCGTGAACACTTTTATTTGTCTATAATAAACAAACGCCCGCGTTATCTGAAGCGAACCTTTCCAGCTCTGTTAAACATGCAGTATTATCAATCGACTCGACAGAAACTACTAAGTCTACTTCTGCGACTTTACTGTGACTTTCCGCGTCACTGACTCGAGTGTAAACAAACTTTTCAACTGCGCTGTTAGCCCCGGCGCTCTCTCTGTTCGTTGCGCTAGCGACGGCTTTGCGGCTATCATTGCCGTGAACACTTTTATTTGTTTCTGATAAGCAAACGCCCGCGTTTTTTGTAACGGCCGTATATTTCGCCGCTTTGTACTCCGCGACCGAATAATTCGCGCGGTTATATTTGCTCCCCAAACTAGCAACGCTCGACAAATTACGATTACTCGTTTCGCCTGACGCTACCGACTTATTCGGCTTGTTCGCATCGTTCGCGCTTTGATCGCGCATAACCCCAACGGTCTTCAATTAACCGTTGTGAATCTAAAGTATTTTCTAAAATACTTATCTTATTGGCAGCCGTATTTCTTGGCGCCGTTCCTCTCCTGTCGCATTCATCTTTCCAATGACCTGGTAGCCCACAGAGGAAACACAGCCCGGGCTTCCTGGAATTAGCTCTGGAACTCTGTCGATCCGTCCCCTGAATCCGAACTGCCGAATCCCTCTTGATTGGATTAAAACGGCGATTTTTGGTTGTCTTTTCTCGCGTCATCTTCCTCTGAGCTCTAGCTTCAGCTTTGTATATTCTCTTCTCATCGTCTGAATCCGACGCTAGCTGGTGGCATTCATATTCAGCTACAACTTTCCATCCTAACTGTGATGAATCGGCAAGCTTTATCAGTTTTTGCCGGTGTTGTAACATGTCTATACCTTCTTTTAAGGATTGGCTCGCGGCTTCCACTCCGGAATCTTCATTGCCGTCCAGGTATATCTGGGCGTTCCGAAGTTTGTCTATCACTTTTTGGTTCGAGGTGTGCTGTTCTTCATTACTTTGCCTCTTGAATTTGAATTTGTCTGCTCCCGGTTTCTCAGCGTCGGCGCTAACGCATTTTGTTAGCTTTCTATCTATTAATACGCTAAGTTGACCCAAAAGATCCGACTGCGATGATTTAATGGCGTCGCTAATTTTTAAATCGATGTCCATTTTGATGTTTACGGAACGAACGTCGTTCTAGAAATGAAACACTTCTCTGAACACGTGACCTCCCTTCGCTGTCGCGAAGCCCCATTGGCTGTTACCAAGTCACGTGTTCATAAACAACCATAATTCCACCCAATCGCGGAAACCCTCCGTTTCCCGCGCTGTCTAATTATGTTAACCCGTATCGCCAAGACAAATGTTTTTCTCTATTACTACGAAACGCGAAAAACTATTAATCTTGTTTCTTCCTTTTTTTAATACACGCTCGGAAAGGCTTCCCTCAGATCACTCACCAGCTTTGATGGAATTTGGTTTGTCGTGTTGATCGGCGACGACTGCGAGTATCATGCATGACTGTACAAGCTTTCGGATTAATAACTTTTCGACAATGCCATCGATGTCCCCAACAATCTCTGTTTTGGTTTTATCCACTTCTACAAGCTTGGTCCTTAAAATCACAAGTTGTTTCTCTCTCCCCTATGGTAAAAAACTATAAACAAGCTAATTCACTTAAGTTGTCATTTGGTTGACATCTATACAGTCAGCGATGTTTGAGAACAATTTCAATAATTAACCACGCAAATTAGATTGGCCAGTGGGTTGTTATGAGTTTCATCGGCTTAACTGTGTACACTTAGACCTGGCTTAGCCAAGCTGGCTAGCGATGGGATTATAACATGAGTGGTGCATTTTGTTAGCGAAATACAGTGCAAATAAGACGGCATTATATCAATTAATTAGACAGCTTAGATGTATTAAACGGACATGGCTCGGTCGAACCACACAATTATGTATTCAGGCATCTCAAAACATACCTAAGCGGAAGATTTGAGAACAAATTCGATCGCTGAAAATATGTGATTTGTTACTTAATATTTTTCAGTAAATTTGATATTCTTTGTGCATACAGTTCCGTTCGTGCCGGATCGATATTTAAAATCAGCGGTCGTGTAAACATTGCACATGTAGACCATGCGAAGAAAATCTAGAGCTTCCGTCGCTCTGAAATTTATATAATATATATAATATATACCACACAATGTTGATGATTTAAACCGGAGAAATCTACAAATGAATAAGATATCGACGACGAAGAATTGATTTTGTCGGCCGGCTTGCTTTCAGGCGGGAATGAACGACCGTCGTTGCGCTGGGAGCACTCCATAGATACACCCATTCTGTCAGGGTTAATGGGGAGCTACTGGACATACGTAAACTAGATGGTCGAGGCCGCATTATACAATGCATTCTCGTATTGTCAGATATTGTTGTGTCCAGAAGAACCGTAACTCCATTACTGCTGACGTTAGGTTTCAATGTGATATATATCCCCCTGATATGCAAATGAGCAGCACTTCTCTCAAAGCACATAATTGAATTACGTGGAGTTTATTATGCCCTGTACAGTATATACTGCGAGGCATATCTGGTGGTGTCATAGGAGATGTAGAGAAAATATGATTAATTATCATGCTGGTCTATTAGATTGACCAATGAGAATTGAGATATACTGACAGGAGATGATGGGGGCATATTAGGTTCACCTTGATTGACACCGACCCCATATTGAAAGCCGCGGGGGTATATGGATTAATATGTGGTCGATAAAACGCCATCTTGTTTTTCTTGGAACTAGGGGATTTTGGGTGTGTTTTGAAGCCAAGAATATGGATATCTGTAGGAAATCATTTTCTACGAAAGTAAAGACATGTAATATATTTGAGGAATTATAAAGACTCATAAATTAACTATCAAACTCAATTTGTTGTCCTACTTCTGGTGATTAGCCATTGACTCAATGCGTTGACATTCAACGACCATGGATAACGCGTCACTTTGACGTTACATACGTTAACGGTCCTGTACGACACATTTAACTTACTAGAATCTAATGAACTTCGTACAAGTAATTCAAATTCTCACATGGAAAGCATGATAAAATCGTTACATGACTCAAAGTTGCCGGCTACGGTGACACCTATCTGGCAACAACTCGCCCTGTAACTTATAATACGTACTCGCTGTGTGTGTACCTTTTTGCAGGATGTATGTATTCGCGGATGTCTCATTGTTGCAGTATGTTACATTTATGACCGCGTTATTTGCTTTCGATGTTTAGGTATGAACAATGGCTGGGCCACTCTTGAATATTTTTTACGGGAACACAATGCATAGCAACATTGCTGAAGTATGCAGACTAGAAAGGTCGTATTGCGAAGTATCGGGGTATATTTATTCCGATTAGTATATTTTGGTCCGTATTTATGTGGCTTTCCGGTGTGGTGAATGAGAAAGCTTCGGTGATAAGATACAGTTGTAATAATTTGAAGGATTAGTTGTTTAACGGAATTCATGAAACTTTTAAGGAATTATGAATAATTAGTCTCCAATAATCGGAAGCCATGGATTCTCTCAACCATTTAGTTGTTTTAATAATAGTTGGTGAATGAAACCTTGTCAGAAGGTATTGATAATGAGTCTCGAGAGTATTTGTAAACCATTCAGTGTTCAACCGCTGTAGATCGGTAATTGTTTTTTTAATATGTTCGTCGGAACAAGTACTTTTCTTTGCGTACTTGAATGGACTAAATGTGTTTAGAAACATACTCGGTATTTGCGTACTTCAACCATGTATAATGAAGATCGACAATTTTAGCCTGATTAGTATTTTGCATGTTACATCGTACACCATTCAGACCTCTATTTCAATGGCAGTTATAAAAAAATAACAAAGTAAAGATACAACTATATTTTATGTATGCCTAATAGCATGATATTGAGGTCGTCACCATTTCTGACTATGGTTTTCTTGTAAACACTGTGCATATGGTTAGTCTTGTAGACGGATGTTGTGGAGAAGTATTTCTCGGTAAGAGGCCTCAATGTGCATATATTTGAGGACATGGACGTTGTAGGTTACGAATGTCGACTTGTGGTATAAAGCATGAACGTATTATGAATGTCGACTTGTGGTATAAAGCATGAACGTATTACGAATGTCGACTTGTGTTATAAAGCATGAACGTATTACGAATGTCGACTTGTGGTATAAAGCATGAACGTATTACGAATGTCGACTTGTGGTATAAAGCATGACCGTGTTACGAATGTCGACTTGTGGTATAAAGCATGAACGTATTACGAATGTCGACTTGTGTTATAAAGCATGACCGTGTTACGAATGTCGACTTGTGGTATAAAGCATGAACGTAATCCGAATGTAGACTTGTGGTATAAAGCATGAACGTATTACGAATGTCGACTTGTAGTATAAAGTCCCAATTCGGAGAAGCAGATCGAGGTAGAACACATATTCTGTGTTTTAACTTTAACTAGTGTGCTTTATAAGACACGAAAGTACACTTACTGCGGCTGAATAGGTCATTGTCGCATGGTTTCGAGCAAAAAGACACCCAGGATCTCTCAAACGGGCAAAAAGACATCCAGGGTGTTCCAAACGAGCAAAATGACACCCAGGATCTCAAAGTCTCACCAAACAACGGGAATTTTGTTTGGTGGTCTGCTATAATTAATATTATGATATCATTATTTGTTTGTGATCGGAGTGAAATATCAACGAAATTTAAATGGGCTTTGGGTCTGACTGGCAGCGCAGTTCCGTATCCTTGATAATTGGACCAATATTAATAGCAGACGACTAACACAATTCCCGTTATTTGGTGAGACTTTGAGATCCTGTGTGTCATTTTGCTTGTTTGTGACATCCTGGGTGTCTTTTTGCCCGTTTTGGGAGATCCTGTGTGTCTTTTTGCTCGAAACCATGCGACAATGACCTATTCAGCCTTACTGCGTGGCTTGGTTGATTTCCTCTAGATATTTAAGAATTCGACACAGCCATTTTGTTTACCTCAAATGACCTTGGCAATGTTAATGAATTCCACACCCGGTGACTTCGTCTATCTTCGGCGTTGAAAAAGCCGGAAACACCCGATCAAACGACCCGATAACGACACTCATTTAGAACATATCATATGTTTGCGATTGACGCTTTGGTCGTGACGCCATGTGAATTCACCAACGATCGATGCTATGTTTTTTTCTAAGTGAGCAGAACTCGCATATGTGACCCGCCATATCAAATCCAGTCGTAAGTCGGGATTTTTTTACCCTGTGCCAATGCATTCTCTTATATATTCTTTAACAATTTTATAATTTCACCCATACAGAGCCCCAGACAAACATGAGCAGACGACACTCGTCTATATGCTTCTATATATGTGTGGGGCTCCCTGCAGGGTAATGGATGTTTTTTATTTTATGTCCTAAAAATTGTGAGAAACATTTATTTAAAAAAAATTATAAAACATTGTTAGGCCAATGCATTCTCTTATATATGCGAGGCGACCTATGGTCGACTCGCATATATAAGAGAATGCATTGGCACAGGGTAAAAAAATCCCGACTTACGACTGGATTTGATATGGCGGGTCACATAATTATGGCGCGTCCATGTCTGCATGACTGCAAGCCTTGAAATAGTGAGCCTGTCATTTGTAGAATGAGGTCCCCAGAGGGTGAATTTAGTGATGCTACCCCGCATATCGGGCTAGCATCACCAAATTCAACCTCTGGGAACCTCATTCTGCTGAGGTGTAAGCAGAATGAGGTCCCCAGAGGGTGAATTTGGTGATGCTAGCCCGCTATGCGGGGTATCATCACTAAATTCACCCTCTGGGGACCTCATTCTGCAAATGACAGACACCATATTTCAAGGCTTGCATGACTGGAGCTTCCTGAAATTTTGCGAAAACACTACCAATGCATTCGGTTAAACATGCGAGTCGCCCATAGGGAGCCTCACACGTAAAAGAACCATTGGCCTAACACTATTTACCTTGTAAGCCGGTGCATTCTCTTATACCCCCTTTCGGAGACTCGCACATACAAGAGAAGGCACTGGCACATGATCTCTAATACTGCACCAGCGTAGCTCCCATCATGAAAGGGTTAAGGGTGGTAAAGTTGTTCACATCAGTGCCATCTTAATTTTAAAGTTTGCATTCTACCCTTGGTCTCGATGGGGTCACCCTCGGTAAACCATCTCATTCCACGCCGTATATATTAAGCTATCAAGGCTGACCTTAACCGAGCCGCTATAATTGGTCAGACTATCAAAATTTGCCGGACACGGATGTGAGTCTTTTGAGAACCTATATGTCCTAATGGAAATCATACGGTCTAGTGCTATCTCTTCCAGTTCAGGTGATCTGATGTGAAACGAAAGATTTGCTCACGGTAGCACGACCACATTATATTCGCCGCATCAGCCGCATGCGGAATAACCGCAATCAGAAATTATCGACAATAATCTAGAAATAAGGAAATTCCATTTTAGTCTTCTGTCTGGAGTGTAAAGATAACCTTGAACCTCCGAGACGTCCGACAGGGGGTGGGGTATATCCTATTTTTGGGTCAAAATTTTGAATTAGTTAGAAATTTCATGTCTGGTATTAGTTTGATATTTCGGACTACACAGGCTTAAAATGTTCTAGAAATTTCGTTTTCGAACCATTATTTACTATGAATTTTTCGTTTTCCTACTTTTGATCAAATCATATTGTATTAATAGTTGATAATTCCCAGCCCGAGGGGTCAATGTACATGGGGATTCCCGAACTTGGAGATTTTAATGTGTTCGCTGGGGTGCAGTTTTAAATTATACATTAGAGACCTCCCCCAAATCACACAAATAGGCGAATTAATGCGCACACAGAAAAACCACCACCAGAAATCATCGACAATAGTCTATAAATTATATTATATAGCCTGGAGCTTAAAACTAAGTTTTACCCTACAAAATATAAGTTAAAGTGATGTGAAACACTCCGGTAGGGTGATCAAAGAGAAATTGAGAATAATCTTGCTCAAAATAGTTATTTGTTACGAATATTAATCCAAATTGACGATACATACCGCCATTTTTATATATTAATTAAATGCAATGACTCGCGATGGCGAAATCATTTGTGTTAGATTATCGCCGATAGTTGCGTCCCGAATCGAGATGTAAATATTTACAATTTGGCGTTGTTCAGACGATGTTTTCTATGGAGTGGTGTGGTCGATTTATTTGAAATGTTTGGGATGTTAGTAGAATGCTACATTTTCGAGGTTGGCATAGCACCTGAACACTAACTTATCAATTTAACGCACCAGAATAAGTCCATAATATGTCTTTAACAATTACATGATGTCTTTAACAATTACATGATGTCTTTCCGGACGCTCCTTTCCGCCATCTCAGGTAATCAACGATATCAACACCGCGCCATTTCCGATTTCACATGGAAATAGCCACTCCCTAGTTAGACACAATATCTGCCGGACTATTTCAATAACGTGATTGATCATGTACATACCACCAGGAAATACGTCAATATTGTATAGGATTGCGCGAATATGATTTATATTTATGGAAGAAAATATTTCTGAGCGAAGCTGAAATGGCCAAGTCGTTCATAATGAGGTATTCATATACCGCAAACGTCACAGTACACGCAGGTAGAGTATGTAAAGAATGTGCGATAAACAAACACTCAACACCGTGGGGAACCCACAAAGCGCAATGTGGATCACTAGGATTCATGGTGAGATCCACGTTGAACTTGTGTTGAGCGAATTAAGGTGAATCAACATAAATCCCGGATACTGACCAGGGGTCACCAAGAATCAACATGAACCACATATAATCGTCGTGAACCACCGAGAATCGTCGCGAACCACAGAGAATCATCGCGAAACACAGAGAATCATAGCGAAACACAGAGAATCGTCGTGAACCACCGAGAATCGTCGCGAACCACATAGGATCATCGCGAGCCACAGAGAATCATCACGAACCACAGAGAATCATCACGAACCATAGAGAATCATCACGAACCACAGATAATCATCACGAACCACAGAGAATCATCACGAACCACTGAGAATCGTAGCGAAACACAGAGAATCACCACAAAACACCGACAACTGCTCAGAATAGTTACATGTACGCCATATCCTGGGCCGTTTTGTCACAATTCCAGATTATTGAACCAGTCACAAAATGTTCATAATTATAATTATGTTGATTGATTCCACATTCGTCCCTGAGTTTTTATTTTGGGTTTTTCGATAACTTAAATGCAAGAGGCTACTTCAAACTTGGTATAATATACTGGTACCAACCATGCTGGTTATACCACCTATTATAGCGCCTCGCCACTCAATCTTTCGCTGTTGAGAGGGTCACGGTGAATCACTTTCTCCAAACTAATTCACTCGGCATTGTGTTTTGCAGCTTTGCTGATCGCACACTAATTACGTACTGCTTGTACATCAACTGAAACCAATTCTATACTTTACCATTATTTGGTTTCTTTTGGATCTTTTCCGTACACATTATTACTTTGTTGCCATGGCAACAGTAATTTCTACAGTTTCTTACCGAGGCCAATAATAACAACACTAGAAGAACGACACACAACGAACAGTGTCCACAAGAAACATTGAACTGGGTTTCGTTTGGGTGTCACTCGACCAGTAATAACAACACTAGGAGAACGACACACAAAGAACAGTGTCCACAAGAAACATTGAACTGGGTTTCGTTTGGGTGTCACTCGACCAATAATAACAACACTAGGAGAACGACACACAGAGAACAGTGTCCACAAGAAACATTGAACTGGGTTTCGTTTGGGTGTCACTCGACCAGTGTGATACCGGCCATTCCATAAGCCAGTGGTATATAACAATCCCATTGCAATATGTTTTCATTTGTGGGGTGAAGGAGAAGATCACTCGATCTTTTCGACCATCCCAGGCGCTTCGCGCCCATCTACTCACTTTATTTATGTTTTCATTCGAGCTCCGACCGCCGGTGGGGTAAGACGTCCAGGCTTGAGCGCTCCCAGACATCGACCACCTGGCGATCGGATTACTGACTTCAGCCGACAATGGATTCATCTATAATCCCCGCTGAAGTCAGGCTCGTGCAGAGCTCAATCAACCTGGATCACTGCCTGGCCTGGAATTTACACAGGTCAGGTAGCCAGGTTGACTTGTCTTTGACTTACCGGGTTTCACCGACGCGGTCCTTTTCAGGACCCTCTGCCGGCCGTAACCCGGTAGCTGGAGACCACCAGCTACCTGGGGACGGAGGAGCGAAGAAGAGGAGGCGGGGAGAAAGAAAACCCCGTCCAGAAGAAAAAGGGATGCGCACAGGAGGGTCAAGTGGAAACAGGGGCGAGCTGAGAGACGCCCAGCCCCCCCCCATTGGCCTCCGTCGACGATGCCGATGACATTACCACCAGACGCAGGGATGCCGATTACACCCCGGATGTTCCTGTCGTCGTCATCGAGGCCAGCGGAGACAGGGACGCTGATGACACCCCGGAAGTCGCTGACTTCGCGGTGGAGATGGACACTTTACCACCTCTGACACCGGAGTATCACAACATCCCGGTGTCTTCCACATCCACCACCAGCAATAACATCAACAGCACCAGTTCCACCCGTACCAGAGAAGAAATAGCAGACCTGGAATTTGAAGAACTATTTCAAGCACAAGAGAAAATATTCGAAGAACAAGACAGGCTACTCGCAACAATTGGATGTGGTGCTCTCTTCAACAACAACAACAACAACAGCAACAACATAAGAAAACATGAAGAAAAAAAATCAAAGACAAAAACAAATAACAAGATAATGTTCACCCATGTTCCATCAGTTCATGTTTATGTATTCTCATAACATGTACTTTATTAAATATCATAAGTGGGTTATGGGGAAGGGGTTTCGCCCCTTCCAAATCCTCCCGGGTTAGATCCCAAACCCCAATAGAAAGTTAGAAATGTTTCAGACTCATTCGAGTTCCGACCGCTTGAGCGCTCCTGGACATCGACCACCTGGCGATCGGATTACTAACTTAAGCGGACAATGGGTTCGTCTATAATCCCCGCTGAAGTCAGGCTCGTGCTGAGCTCACTCAACCTGGATCACTGCCTGACCTGGAATTTACACCGGTCAGGCAGCCATGTTAACTTGTTTTTGACATACCGGGTAACACCGAAACGGTCCTAATCAGGACCCTCTGCCGGCCGTAACCTGGTAGCTGGAGACCACCAGAAGAAGAAGGGACGCGGACAGGAGGGCCAAGTGGAAACAGGGGCGAGCTCAGAGACGCCCAGCTCCCCCACTTGGCCTCCGCCGACGATATTACCACCAGAAGCAGGGACGCCGTCGTCAATCCGGATGTCCCTGCTATCGTCACCGAGGTCAGCGGATACCACCCGGACGTCCCTGTCGCTGACTTCGGGGTGGAGATGGACACGTCAACACCTTGGACACCGGAATACCATCACAGCCCGGTGTCCTCCATCTCCACCACCAACAACAACAACAACAACTCTAACAGCGGCTCCACCTATTCAGCGAGGTACGACTCAGTCGTTCGGGGCGCTCTGGAGGAGATTGCAGCCGCAAAAAAAGACATGGTAAATTCACAAGAATTAGTAAAAAGTTATCAAGCCAGGACCATCTCCTCCGGGCCATTAACAACAACAACACCAGTAACAACATCAGTAGAGAGGGGAAAAAGAAAGCAAAGAAAAAAAATAAGATCATCTCCATTCACGCTCACCATTTCATGACATTGTAATATTCATATCATGTTACATATATTTAATCTCAAAAGTGGGTTGTAGGGAATTGGTTCCGCGAATCCGCCCCTTCCAAATCCTCCCGGGTTTAATCCCAAACCCCATTAAAACGAAAACAAAACATGTTTTAGACTCAAATTTGCCCTTTTCCATTATTGTCCGCTCACCTAGAAAGGCTGCGGTTACATTCACACACTGGCATATTTTCAGGCAATTTTGTCGGTTAGGCCATCTATTGCCCGCCCAGTGCATGTTGTTGTCACAAGAAATTGCATGACTGATTATTGCTAAATAGTTGTGGCCAACTTCGGGCAAATATAAATAAATATGCAATCACTTGTGGAATTGCTGACAGCTTACTATCCACTAGCAAAGGGTGACACGTCTGTGTGACAATAGAGGGATTTCGCAAAATAACGATTACAATTAAAGCCACATGGCGATTTGCGCTCCAAAATACACCTAATAATATTCGCTTTTGAGTGCTTCTCGGTATCCAAATGGATCGATAAATATCTGAACTACCTTTCTAGGAGCAGCGTATGACACAGAAAGACTGATTGAAGTCATAAACATTAATACGATCGGAATTGTGGAATCGGAAACCGAATGTCCGGAAAGGTATATTGCGTTGTCTGAACATGAAACTATTTATGCATGCTTTCTCTTCATTTTAGTTATCAAAATGGTATAGTGCCATAAACGTTTTCACGCGACGACAGCTCTTTTCTTCCATGGTCTATATATAGAGGATCTCACATGAGTTTCTATTTTATACGGAATTTATCAACCGAGTTCACTAAATAGAATTTAGTGGACGAGGTTGATAAATTACGTATAAAATAGGACGAGTGTAAGATATTTTTTATCACATGATCAAATAAACGCGAAGCATTGCGAAATATCCATCGAAAACAACGATAATAAACTGCAGCGATCGCAAGTCATTTGAAGAACGATGTGACGTCATCGCACACGCTGATATTAAACGTGTCTCTTATCGATAATTATGAAACTGCTTTTATGGGCAAATTATGTGATAAATTTGGATTTTGTAACGCGACCGACACAAACGAAACGATCTTTAATTTATCGACGATTTTGTTCTCAAATCTTCCGCATAGTTATGTGCTGAGATATTTCTATCCAAATTATGTATACACAATTATGGGGTTCGAGGAGGTCCGATAGAGGCTCTACTATAAGTGGTGAGCATCCGATAGAGGAGATCCATCTATGAGTGATGAGCATCCGATAGAGGAGATCCATCTATAAGTGGTGAGAATCCGATAGAGGCCCATCTATAAGTGGTGAGCATCCGATAGAGGAGGTCCATCTATGAGTGGTGACCATCCGATAGAGGAGGTCCATCTATAAGTGGTGAGAATCCGATAGAGGAGGTCCATCTATAAGTGGTGAGCATCCGATAGAGGAGGTCCATCTATAAGTGGTGAGCATCCGATAGAGGAGGTCCATCTATAAGAGGTGACCATCCGATAGAGGAGGTCCAACTATGAGTGGTGACCATCCGATAGAGGAGGTCCATCTATGAGTGGTGACCATCCGATAGAGGAGGTCCATCTATAAGAGGTGACCATCCGATAGAGGAGGTCCATCTATGAGTGGTGAGCATCCGATAGAGGAGGTCCATCTATAAGAGGTGAGCATCCGATAGAGGAGGTCCATCTATAAGTTGTGAGCATCCGATAGAGGAGGTCCATCTATAAGTGATGAGCATCCGATAGAGGAGATCCATCTATAAGTGGTGACCATCCGATAGAGGAGGTCCATCTATAAGAGGTGAGCATCCGATAGAGGAGGTCCATCTATAAGTGGTGAGCATCCGATAGAGGAGGTCCATCTATAAGAGGTGAGCATCCGATAGAGGAGGTCCATATATAAGTGGTGAGTATCCGATAGAGGAGGTCCATATATAAGTGATGAGCATCCGATAGAGGAGGTCCATCTATAAGTGATGAGCATCCGATAGAGGAGGTCCATCTATAAGTGGTGAGCATCCGATAGAGGAGGTCCATCTATAAGTGATGAGCATCCGATAGAGGAGATCCATCTATAAGAGGTGAGTATCCGATAGAGGAGGTCCATCTATAAGTGGTGAGTATCCGATAGAGGATGTCCATATATAAGTGATGAGCATCCGATAGAGGAGGTCCATCTATAAGTGATGAGCATCCGATAGAGGAGGTCCATCTATAAGTGGTGAGTATCCGATAGAGGAGGTCCATCTATAAGTGGTGAGCATCCGAAAGAGGAGATCCATCTATAAGTGATGAGCATCCGATAGAGGAGATCCATCTATAAGTGATGAGCATCCGATAGAGGAGATCCATCTATAAGTGGTGAGCATCCGATAGAGGAGGTCCATATATAAGTGATGAGCATCCGATAGAGGAGATCCATCTATAAGTGGTGAGCATCCGATAGAGAAGGTCCATATATAAGTGATGAGCATCCGATAGAGGAGGTCCATCTATAAGAGGTGAGTATTCGATACAGGAGGTCCATCTATAAGTGGTGAGTATCCGATAGAGGAGGTCCATCTAAAAGTGGTGAGAATCCGATAGAGGCCTATCTAAAAGTGGTGAGAATCCGATAGAGGCCCATCTATAAGTGGTGAGCATCCGATAGAGGAGGTCCATCTATAAGTGGTGACCATCCGATAGAGGAGGTCCATCTATAAGTGGTGAGCATCCGATAGAGGAGGTCCATATATAAGTGATGAGCATCCGATAGAGGAGATCCATCTATAAAAGGTGAGTATCCGATAGAGGAGGTCCATCTATAAGTGGTGAGTATCCGATAGAGGAGGTCCATCTATAAGTGGTGAGCATCCGATAGAGGAGGTCCATATATAAGTGAAGAGCATCCGATAGAGGAGATCCATCTATAAGAGGTGAGTATCCGATAGAGGAGGTCCATATATAAGTGGTGAGTATCCGATAGAGGAGGTCCATCTATAAGTGGTGAGCATCCGATAGAGGAGATCCATCTATAAGAGGTGAGTATCCGATAGAGGAGGTCCATCTATAAGTGGTGAGTATCCGATAGAGGAGGTCCATCTATAAGTGGTGAGCATCCGATAGAGGAGGTCCATCTATAAGTGGTGAGCATCCGATAGAGGAGGTCCAACTATAAGAGGTGACCATCCGATAGAGGAGGTCCAACTATAAGTGGTGAGCACCCGATAGAGGAGGTCCAACTATAAGAGGTGACCATCCGATAGAGGAGGTCCATCTATAAGTGGTGAGCATCCGATAGAGGAGGTCCACCTATAAGTGGTGAGCATCCGATAGAGGAGGTCCATCTATGAGTGGTGAGCATCCGATAGAGGAGGTCCATCTATGAGTGATGAGCATCCGATAGAGGAGGTCCATCTATAAGTGGTGAGCATCCGATAGAGGAGGTCCATCTATGAGTGATGAGCATCCGATAGAGGATGTCCATCTATAAGTGGTGAGCATCCGATAGAGGAGGTCCATCTATGAGTGGTGATCATCCGATAGAGGAGGTCCATCTATGAGTGGTGAGAATCCGATAGAGGAGATCCATCTATAAGTGGTGAGCATCCGATAGAGCAGGTCCATCTATAAGTGGTGAGCATCCGATAGAGGGGGTCCATCTATGAGTGATGAGCATCCGATAGAGGAGGTCCATCTATAAGTGGTGACCATCCGATAGAGGAGGTCCATCTATAAGTGGTGAGCATCCGATAGAGGAGGTCCATCTATGAGTGGTGATCATCCGATAGAGGATGTCCATCTATAAGTGGTGAGCATCCGATAGAGGAGGTCCATCTATGAGTGGTGATCATCCGATAGAGGAGGTCCATCTATAAGTGGTGAGCATCCGATAGAGGAGGTCCATCTATGAGTGGTGAGCATCCGATAGAGGAGGTCCATCTATAAGTGATGAGCATCCGATAGAGGAGGTCCATCTATAAGTGATGAGCATCCGATAGAGGAGGCCCATCTATAAGTGGCGAGAATCCGATAGAGGAGGTCCATCTATAAGTGGTGAGCATCCGATAGAGGAGGTCCATCTATGAGTGATGAGCATCCGATAGAGGAGGTCCATCTATAAGAGGTGAGCATCCGATAGAGAATGTCCATCTATAAGTGGTGAGCATCCGATAGAGGAGGTCCATCTATAAGTGGTGAGCATCCGATAGAGGAGGTCCATCTATAAGTGGTGAGCATCCGATAGAGGAGGTCCATCTATAAGTGGTGAGCATCCGATAGAGGAGGTTCATCTATAAGAGGTGAGCATCCGATAGAGAAGGTCCATCTATAAGTGGTGAGCATCCGATAGAGGAGGTCCATCTATAAGTGGTGAGAATCCGATAGAGGAGGTCCATCTATAAGTGGTGAGAATCCGATAGAGGAGGTCCATCTATGAGTGATGAGCATCCGATAGAGGAGGTCCATCTATAAGTGGTGAGCATCCGATAGAGGAGGTCCATCTATAAGTGGTGAGCATCCGATAGAGGAGGTCCATCTATAAGTGGTGAGCATCCGATAGAGGAGGTCCATCTATTAGTGGTGAGCATCCGATAGAGGAGGTCCATCTATAAGTGGTGAGAATCCGATAGAGGAGGTCCATCTATAAGTTGTGAGCATCCGATAGAGGAGGTTCATCTATAAGTGGTGAGCATCCGATAGAGGAGGTCCATCTATGAGTGATGAGCTTCCGATAGAGGAGGTCCATCTATGAGTGATGAGCATCCGATAGAGGAGGTCCATCTATAAGTGATGAGCATCCGATAGAGGAGGTCCATCTATACGTGGTGAGCATCCGATAGAGGAGGTCCATCTATAAGTGGTGACCATCCGATAGAGGAGGTCCATCTATAAGTGGTGAGCATCCGATAGAGGAGGCCCATCTATAAGTGGTGAGCATCCGATAGAGGAGGTCCAATTATAAGTGGTGAGCACCCGATAGAGGAGGTCCATCTATAAGTGGTGAGCATCCGATAGAGGAGGTCCATCTATGAGTGGTGAGAATCCGATAGAGGAGGTCCAATTATAAGTGGTGAGCACCCGATAGAGGAGGTCCATCTATAAGTGGTGAGCATCCGATAGAGGAGGTCCATCTATGAGTGGTGAGCATCCGATAGAGGAGGTCCATCTATAAGTGGTGAGCATCCTATAGAGGAGGTCCATCTATGTGTGGTGAGCATCCGATAGAGGAGGTCCAACTATAAGTGATGAGCATCCGATAGAGGAGGTCCATCTATAAGAGGTGATCATCCGATAGAGGAGGTCCATCTATAAGTGGTGAGCATCCGATAGAGGAGGTCCACCTATAAGTGGTGAGCATCCGATAGAGGAGGTCCATCTATGAGTGGTGAGCATCCGATAGAGGAGGTCCATCTATGAGTGATGAGCATCCGATAGAGGAGGTCCATCTATAAGTGGTGAGCATCCGATAGAGGAGGTCCATCTATGAGTGATGAGCATCCGATAGAGGATGTCCATCTATAAGTGGTGAGCATCCGATAGAGGAGGTCCATCTATGAGTGGTGATCATCCGATAGAGGAGGTCCATCTATGAGTGGTGAGAATCCGATAGAGGAGATCCATCTATAAGTGGTGAGCATCCGATAGAGCAGGTCCATCTATAAGTGGTGAGCATCCGATAGAGGGGGTCCATCTATGAGTGATGAGCATCCGATAGAGGAGGTCCATCTATAAGTGGTGACCATCCGATAGAGGAGGTCCATCTATAAGAGGTGAGCATCCGATAGAGGAGGTCCATCTATGAGTGGTGATCATCCGATAGAGGATGTCCATCTATAAGTGGTGAGCATCCGATAGAGGAGGTCCATCTATGAGTGGTGATCATCCGATAGAGGAGGTCCATCTATAAGTGGTGAGCATCCGATAGAGGAGGTCCATCTATGAGTGGTGAGCATCCGATAGAGGAGGTCCATCTATAAGTGATGAGCATCCGATAGAGGAGGTCCATCTATAAGTGATGAGCATCCGATAGAGGAGGCCCATCTATAAGTGGCGAGAATCCGATAGAGGAGGTCCATCTATAAGTGGTGAGCATCCGATAGAGGAGGTCCATCTATGAGTGATGAGCATCCGATAGAGGAGGTCCATCTATAAGAGGTGAGCATCCGATAGAGAATGTCCATCTATAAGTGGTGAGCATCCGATAGAGGAGGTCCATCTATAAGTGGTGAGCATCCGATAGAGGAGGTCCATCTATAAGTGGTGAGCATCCGATAGAGGAGGTCCATCTATAAGTGGTGAGCATCCGATAGAGGAGGTTCATCTATAAGAGGTGAGCATCCGATAGAGAAGGTCCATCTATAAGTGGTGAGCGTCCGATAGAGGAGGTCCATCTATAAGTGGTGAGAATCCGATAGAGGAGGTCCATCTATAAGTGGTGAGAATCCGATAGAGGAGGTCCATCTATGAGTGATGAGCATCCGATAGAGGAGGTCCATCAATAAGTGGTGAGCATCCGATAGAGGAGGTCCATCTATAAGTGGTGAGCATCCGATAGAGGAGGTCCATCTATAAGTGGTGAGCATCCGATAGAGGAGGTCCATCTATTAGTGGTGAGCATCCGATAGAGGAGGTCCATCTATAAGTGGTGAGAATCCGATAGAGGAGGTCCATCTATAAGTTGTGAGCATCCGATAGAGGAGGTTCATCTATAAGTGGTGAGCATCCGATAGAGGAGGTCCATCTATGAGTGATGAGCATCCGATAGAGGAGGTCCATCTATGAGTGATGAGCATCCGATAGAGGAGGTCCATCTATAAGTGATGAGCATCCGATAGAGGAGGTCCATCTATACGTGGTGAGCATCCGATAGAGGAGGTCCATCTATAAGTGGTGACCATCCGATAGAGGAGGTCCATCTATAAGTGGTGAGCATCCGATAGAGGAGGCCCATCTATAAGTGGTGAGCATCCGATAGAGGAGGTCCAATTATAAGTGGTGAGCACCCGATAGAGGAGGTCCATCTATAAGTGGTGAGCATCCGATAGAGGAGGTCCATCTATGAGTGGTGAGAATCCGATAGAGGAGGTCCAATTATAAGTGGTGAGCACCCGATAGAGGAGGTCCATCTATAAGTGGTGAGCATCCGATAGAGGAGGTCCATCTATGAGTGGTGAGCATCCGATAGAGGAGGTCCATCTATAAGTGGTGAGCATCCTATAGAGGAGGTCCATCTATGTGTGGTGAGCATCCGATAGAGGAGGTCCAACTATAAGTGATGAGCATCCGATAGAGGAGGTCCATCTATAAGAGGTGATCATCCGATAGAGGAGGTCCATCTATAAGTTGTCAGCATTCGATAGAGGATGTCCATCTATAAGTGGTGAGAATCCGATAGAGGAGATCCATCTATAAGTGGTGAGCTTCCGATAGAGGAGGTCCATCTATAAGTGGTGAGAATCCGATAGAGGTCCATCTATAAGTGGTGAGCATCCGATAGAGGAGGTCCATCTATAAGTGGTGAGCATCCGATAGAGGAGGTCCATCTATAAGTGGTGAGAATCCGATAGAGGAGGTCCATCTATAAGTTGTGAGCATCCGATAGAGGAGGTTCATCTATAAGTGGTGAGCATCCGATAGAGGAGGTCCATCTATGAGTGATGAGCATCCGATAGAGGAGGTCCATCTATGAGTGATGAGCATCCGATAGAGGAGGTCCATCTATGAGTGATGAGCATCCGATAGAGGAGGTCCATCTATACGTGGTGAGCATCCGATAGAGGAGGTCCAACTATAAGTGGTGACCATCCGATAGAGGAGGTCCATCTATAAGTGGTGAGCATCCGATAGAGGAGGCCCATCTATAAGTGGTGAGCATCCGATAGAGGAGGTCCAATTATAAGTGGTGAGCACCCGATAGAGGAGGTCCATCTATAAGTGGTGAGCATCCGATAGAGGAGGTCCATCTATGAGTGGTGAGCATCCGATAGAGGAGGTCCATCTATAAGTGGTGAGCATCCTATAGAGGAGGTCCATCTATGTGTGGTGAGCATCCGATAGAGGAGGTCCAACTATAAGTGATGAGCATCCGATAGAGGAGGTCAATCTATAAGAGGTGATCATCCGATAGAGGAGGTCCATCTATAAGTGGTCAGCATTCGATAGAGGATGTCCATCTATAAGTGGTGAGAATCCGATAGAGGAGATCCATCTATAAGTGGTGAGCTTCCGATAGAGGAGGTCCATCTATAAGTGGTGAGAATCCGATAGAGGTCCATCTATAAGTGGTGAGCATCCGATAGAGGAGGTCCATCTATAAGTGGTGAGCATCCGATAGAGGAGGTCCATCTATAAGTGGTGAGAATCCGATAGAGGAGGTCCATCTATAAGTTGTGAGCATCCGATAGAGGAGGTTCATCTATAAGTGGTGAGCATCCGATAGAGGAGGTCCATCTATGAGTGATGAGCATCCGATAGAGGAGGTCCATCTATGAGTGATGAGCATCCGATAGAGGAGGTCCATCTATGAGTGATGAGCATCCGATAGAGGAGGTCCATCTATACGTGGTGAGCATCCGATAGAGGAGGTCCATCTATAAGTGGTGACCATCCGATAGAGGAGGTCCATCTATAAGTGGTGAGCATCCGATAGAGGAGGCCCATCTATAAGTGGTGAGCATCCGATAGAGGAGGTCCAATTATAAGTGGTGAGCACCCGATAGAGGAGGTCCATCTATAAGTGGTGAGCATCCGATAGAGGAGGTCCATCTATGAGTGGTGAGAATCCGATAGAGGAGGTCCAATTATAAGTGGTGAGCACCCGATAGAGGAGGTCCATCTATAAGTGGTGAGCATCCGATAGAGGAGGTCCATCTATGAGTGGTGAGCAACCGATAGAGGAGGTCCATCTATAAGTGGTAAGCATCCGATAGAGGAGGTCCATCTATGTGTGGTGAGCATCCGATAGAGGAGGTCCAACTATAAGTGATGAGCATCCGATAGAGGAGGTCCATCTATAAGAGGTGATCATCCGATAGAGGAGGTCCATCTATAAGTGGTCAGCATCCGATAGAGGATGTCAATCTATAAGTGGTGAGAATCCGATAGAGGAGATCCATCTATAAGTGGTGAGCATCCGATAGAGGAGGTCCATCTATAAGTGGTGAGAATCCGATAGAGGCCATCTATAAGTGGTGACCATCCGATAGAGGAGGTTCATCTATAAGTGGTGAGCATCCGATAGAGGAGGTCCATCTATAAGTGGTGAGAATCCGATAGAGGCCCATATATAAGTGGTGACCATCCGATAGAGGAGGTTCATCTATAAGTGGTGAGCATCCGATAGAGGAGGTCCATCTATAAGAGGTGACCATCCGATAGAGGAGGTCCAACTATAAGTGGTGAGAATCCGATAGAGGAGATCCATCTATAAGTGGTGAGAATCCGATAGAGGAGGTCCATCTATGAGTGGTGAGCACCCGATAGAGGAGGTCCATCTATAACTGGTGCGCATCCGATAGAGGAGGTCCATCTATAAGTGGTGATCATCCGATAGAGGAGGTCCATCTATAAGTGGTGAGCATCCGATAGAGGAGGTCCATCTATAAGTGGTGAGCATCCGATAGAGGAGATCCATCTATAAGAGGTGAGCATCCGATAGAGGAGGTCCATCTATGAGTGGTGAGCATCCGATAGAGGAGGTTTATCTATAAGTGGTGAGCATCCGATAGAGGAGGTCCATCTATGTGTGGTGAGCATCCGATAGAGGAGGTCCATCTATAAGAGGTGAGCATCCGATAGAGGAGGTCCATCTATGAGTGGTGAGCATCCGATAGAGGAGGTCCATCTATGAGTGGTGAGCGTCCGATAGAGGAGGTCCATCTATGTGTGGTGAGCATCCGATAGAGGAGGTCCATCTATAAGAGGTGAGCATCCGATAGAGGAGGTTCATCTATACGTGGTGAGCATCCGATAGAGGAGGTCCATCTGTAAGAGGTGACTATCCGATAGAGGAGGTCCATCTATAAGAGGTGAGAATCCGATAGAGGAGGTCCATCTATAAGTGGTGAGCATCCGATAGAGGAGGTCCATCTATAAGTGGTGAGCATCCGATAGAGGAGGTCCATCTATAAGAGGTGAGAATCCGATAGAGGAGGTCCATCTATAAGACGTGAGCATCCGATAGAGGAGGTCCATCTATAAGTGGTGAGCATCCGATAGAGGAGGTCCATCAATAAGTGGTGAGCATCCGTCGGGGCGAACTAACGCCAGTGCATTAACACAATTACAAGTCCGACAAGCTAACCACTGGGCTATCACTGCCATTAATGTTTCTTATCTTTACACCCAGGTTTGATGCTTGCTCTGATGACGGTGTTACACTAACATGTTGTTGTAATGGTGTCATGAGTTTTAAGAGAACTGGCATTGGCGATGAATGACCATTACGTTTGTTAATGGGTTACCAAATTTGCATGGTCTAAAAGTATAACGTGGGAACGCGAACTCTTTGGAGTAATTTAGATTCTGGTCATATATTAGCTTGCATGCACACGTGGTATATACTCGCGCAGCTTCATAGACTGGCAGTGTAGACCGACTAACGATATAGAGTAGAACGTATAATAAAAGTATCAAACTAGATATACTGTGTTTGGGCCTGATAGTCCCTGGATGTATTAACATGGTGGCAGCGGTATAGAATTCCGACGCTATACATACATTTCTCAGGATGGCTGAAGCTAATTTTCGCTTGCCAGCATCTCTGGATATAGACAATCCAAATGTTTCAGAACAATATGTCAAATGGAAGAGGGAACTAGACACTTATATGTTAGCGAGTGGAGCATCTACAAAACCAGATGCAGTAAAGACTGCTATAATTCTACACTGTGCCGGTCCGCAGATGATGGAGGCATACGAACATTTTGAGTTTACAAATACTACAGACAAGAAAAAACCAGCAATGGTTATGGACAAAATCAAGGAATATTGTACCCCCAAAACAGAATGTTGTTGTACAGTCGTTTCGATTCTGGAATGTCCAATGCACTTCCGACTCATTCGATACATTCCTGACTGAACTCCGTTCACGTGCTGAGTCATGTGCATTTGAGGACAAGGACCGCATGATTAGAGACAAAATTGTCTTCACGGTGTACGGAAAACTTCAGGAAATACTTCTTAGAGAGACAGAACTGTCACTGGAGAGAACCATACAGGTATGCCGGGCATTTGAGCTATCTGCGAAGCAATGGAAAGAGATGGGTGCTTCTAACAGTGGAAACGTGCAGAAGATTAGCACATACCGTCCGAAAACTCGAGCTTCGAACAAGGCAACGACACATAGCACAAATCCAGACGCAAATGGACCCCTGAAGGAGTGCCAGTTTTGCGGAAGACGACATATCTTTGGCAAGGCAAACTGTGCTGCCTGGGGAAAGACGTGTACAGCGTGTGGAAGCAGAAATCACTTCCGGGCCAAATGCCGCAAGAAAAGGGTTCACGCTGTTGACGACGATGACACCCCAACTCTAGCTGATAGTAACGACCACGGAGACTGGCTACAACCGTTAATTCAAGGAAACTACGAGTTCGTGTACTGATGAACGTGAATGGATGCGATGTCCGATTCCAATTAGCTAGCGGGGCAGACGTCAACACTATATGTCAACGATATGTTCGAAAGGAACAAGTGAAACCGGGAAATGCGAAGTTGTTCACGTGGAACCATTCTGAAGTGAAACCAATTGGCGAGTCTGAATTAATTGTGATAAATCCGCGAACGCATGAGGAATCTATGGTTAAATTCACTGTGGTGAGTAACAAACTGAATTGTCTACTTGGTTTGAAATCCATCACAGATATGAATTTAATAACAATCAATGATGAAAACTTTATCAAAATTATAGATACAGAATCTGATTTGGGAGATCTGGGCGTGGCTCGTCTGTTCGTAGACGAGAACGTACCCCCAAAAACTCTACCGTGTCGCAGGGTACCGACTGCAATTCAAGATGACGTCAAAGATGAAATTGACAAGTTAATTGCGCGTGGAATTTTGATTCCAGTTGAAGATCCTACCGATTGGGTCAGCCAAATGGCAGTAGTAAGAAAACCATCAGGCAAAATTCGTGTGTGTATTGACCCACAACCTCTCAATTTTGCGCTGAAACGAGAACATTACAAACTGCCAACGTTTGAAGATGCTCTACCAAAATTACGTAACGCAAAAGTCTTCACAAAACTGGACGTTCAAGAAACGTTTTATCACGTGCACTTAGACGATGAATCGAGTAAACTTTGTACAATGATAACCCCATACAGTAGAGTACGATGGACCCGTCTCCCGTTCGGATTAAAGGTCAGTTCAGATATCTTCGCAAAACGCTTATATGACGCCGTTGGTGATCTCCCCGGAACAATCGCAGTGGCCGATGACATAATTGTCATGTGATGTGGCGAAACGCATGCGGAAGCCGACGCAGATCATGAGAGAAATCTGATAGCTCTTCGGACGCGCTGCCGCGAAAGGAACATAAGATTAGATGATTCAAAATCAGTGATTAAGAAGTCACAACTTGTGTTCATGTGTCACAAAGTAACAAATTCTGGATTAGCTGTTGATGATTCTAAAATAACCGCGATTCAGAATATGCCTGCACCAACCGATATTCATGGAGTGAAACGATTATGTGGAATGGTCCAATATTTGGCGAGATTCATGCCAAATCTGTCAAGTGATATGGAGCCGATGCGTGCTCTTACTCGAAATGATGTCGATTTCATTTGGTCACCTGAATGTGAATCTGCTTTCAATTGTGTTTAGCAGAAAATGTGTAATGCACCTTTGCTCGCGTATTTCGATCCGACGAAGGAGTTAGTTCTGCAAGTTGATAGCAGCAGTGTCGGAATAAGGGCCGTCCTCATGCAGGAGGGGCGACCAATTGAATACGCGTCACGTTCACTGACACCATCGGAGAGAAACTGGGCACAGATCGAGAAGGAATTACTAAGTGTGTGTTATGGTTTACAAAGGTTCGATCAGTACACCGACGCGAGAAAGGTTATTGTGGAAAACGACCACCGACCGATCGACATGATTCTCAAAAAGCCGTTAAGCCAGGCACCTAAACGTCTACAAACTTTGATGTTAACATTGTACAGATACGACATTGAGTTCCATTATCTCAATGGGCGGAGTTTGGTACTCGCAGACACGCTGAGCCGAGCTACTTGGGATGGTGAAATCCTAGAAGATACCAGGGACACAGTACATTCTGTTGAAAACACTGACTCACTGACACATAATTCCAGATGCTCGTTTTACCGAAATTCGGGCAGCGACCTCGATAGACCCAGCGTGTGTGGCACTGTTGGATTTGATTATGACTGGGTGGCCCACTTCGAAGACTGATGTACCAGATATCATTAAACTGTTCTTTGATTTTAGAGATACACTCAGCTGTCAAGATGGAGTAATTCTCAAGGGAGAGAGTGTTTATTCCTACGAACTTGAGAAATGACATTAAACAGAGACTACACAAATCACATCTGGGATGCGATAGCATGGTCCGCCGAGCAAGAACATTGGTTTATTGGCCCGGGATGGCCAAAGACATAAAACAATTAGCAGACGCATGTGAAATATGCCAAACAATGAAACCATCAAAACAACGAGAGACATTGAGAACACACCCTATTGGATTAACCCCGTTCGACAAAGTTGGCGTGGACATTTTCGAACTAAACAACACATATTTTCTTGTGACAGTTGACTACTATAGCAATTCCATCGAAGTAGATCAACTGAGTTCTCTGCGCAGTTCAGAAGTAATCAAAAAAATTAAAGAAACACTTCGCAGCATATGGAATTCCCAAAATGATCCATAGTGACTGTGGGACCCAATTCACATCAACTGAATTTCAAAAAATTTCAGAAGGCTGGGGTATCAAACATGTAACTTCTTCACCAGGACACCAGCAAGCCAACGGTAAAGCGGAAGCAGCCGTAAAAACTATAAAAACGATGATGAAGAAAACAATCAACGAAGGTGGCGACCAGTATCTAGCCCTGTTAGAAATAAGAAACACCCCAAAACAGGATTGTAACAAGAGTCCGGTGGAACTCATATTCGGCAGACAAACCAGATCACTCGTACCAATTATGAAGACCTCTAAACAACCTGCCGATATCAGCAAAAAGAAAACACACCAGGAAAGAATGAAGACGTCATTCGACAAACGAGCGAGAGATTTTGTTTTGAAGCCGGGAAGTCCCATATATTATCAACATCCACAAAGATCAGGATGGCGAAAGGGTATACTAACAGAAAGGGTCAACGATCGCTCTATGGTTGTAGAAGATGAAGACGGGGCAACATATCGACGAAACAGCGTCATGGTTAGACCTAGCCCCACGATGTACAGATCTCGACGCCAGGAGTCCCCACCGGCAAACCTCTCGACAGCTAGTCGACCAGCAAGGGACCACCGTCCGCCATAGTGTACAACATCTCCAATAACAACAAACCGTGGGGTGAAGGAGAAGATCACTCGATCTTTTCGACCATCCTGGGCGCCTCGCGCCCATCTACTTTAATCACCGTCCGCCAACATGGATGAAGGACTACGTGTGAAGAGACAACATCGTATAGATAATATTGTACGCGCGCATGACTAATAGCATGTAATCATAATTCAGTAACTTCGTACTTCGCGATACTGATACTTAAGAAATTAATAGCATGGGGATTAGTTTACTAAGATCGTAACTCGAATAAAGCCGTTCAAGTTAACTAATGATTAACCCTACCGCGACGCGAAAGATTTTTAGATGCTAATTAATTTACTAAAAGAAAAAGGGATGTTAACGGGTTACCAAATTCGCATGTTCTAAATTTGCATGGTCTAAAAGTATAACGTGGGAACGCGAACTCTTTGGAGTAATTTAAATTCTGGTCATATATTAGATTGCATGCACACGTGGTATATACTCGCGCAGCTTCATAGACTGGCAGTGTAGACCGACTACCGATATAGAGTAGAACGTATAATAAAAGTATCAAACTAGATATACTGTGTTTGGGCCTGATAGTCCCTGGAGGTTTTAACAACTTTGATCCGAAACGTACTTCATATCCAATTCAATCCTTTCTGACAGCCAACTTGTCAAAACTTTACGTAAGAAATCAAAATAATTTGGAACTTTGAACAAATATATCACTCTGGTTATAATAGCATAATTTTGGGTTTTCTGTTCCATTTCACAAAAAGGGTCATTATTCAAACAGCATATATCATAGCAATTAGCAGTACTAACTCCGCTACATGATTGAAGCATGCAGCCTGTATAACAACTTTCTCGACATATGTGCCTCGCATATCCCTTGTGAATTCCAAATTGTGGGAAATTGCACAAGTATGACGATAACCATATACTACTTCTAGTTCACTTGTTTTCATTACCAGCAAGAATTATGCCTTCCTTTAATTTATAAAAGAAATTTTAAGGCAAATTCCAACCCAATATGAACGCATACACCAATTCGTTGTATTGCATATTGTAATCTGCAAAAGAAAAGTGATTGTCATCGGGTCCTATCATTGTTGTGTGCATATTCCCTGCTGTCTGAATTAAAAAAAATTAAATAAGCCTTAATATGTTAATTTAGAATGTATCCTTGAACAAATCTTTGCATTCTGGTAATTCCATAAGGGACCAAGTTGATACATATTCAGCATGAACCTCTGATGTCGTTTGAGATATCTGAACAAAAAACCTCGATGACGACAGCATAGCCACCGCTGTTTTGATAAGTTACATACTATCTTCCACATGAATTGGAAGACCATGCAAATACACAAGTGTGTTTGAATGACAATCAATGCTGTTACTCTTGAATTCATCAATAACATCACTATTGGAACATTTTTATACCACTATGAATATGTATTGTCTTATCCATCCACTCAATTTCTTACCTAATTATACGAGATATTTCGTATTCCTTGAATATTTCAAGTATTCCATACAATGTGTCTAATGATACATTGTCCACATCCACTGCTGTTTCGTGATAAATAATCAATTTGTACCCAATGACCTTTGCACGGACAACATTTATCCATTTAGGCTTTACGAAACTAGTAATCGGTACTTACAATTTACTTATATTTTACATCCGACAATGCCATCGGACTGGACATCCACTTAACTGATAGCTATGTTAAGTTACCGTTTGTTGAACTTATTATCTGAACAATTCCTAATGGAACATTACTCATCAATGAGTGTTCACCGCACAGATAGTATTAAGTCAATATACCCATAGTTTTTAAAGAACAATGTTGTTCTGCCATGAACGTGATGCGCTCTCTAGTTACTTGAAGAGGCATAAGCGGTCAAATTGACCTAAGATCTTTTTCCTCACGATATTCAGTCAAACTAGATATCACTGGAGTGCAATCTTGACTGAGTCGGGACAGTTCTGCAGAACGCAGAACACAATTCAACACAGTATCAGCCAGTGGTATCAAATTGGTCACAGCGTCTGAAACAAATTGGAGATTCAAGTTTAAGTTTTGCATCAACCCAGGCAAAATTGCATCATTTTTTCAACAAAGAATTTCAGTTATCTGATGAAAAAAAATCTAAAATTTCACATATCCTAATAATGTGACACTCTTAACAAATATACCACTCTGGATATAAACTAATTTTAGGGTTTCTACACCATTTCACAAAAAGGGTCATTATTCAAGCAGCATATAGCAGCACTAACACCGCAAATACTCCTACAAGATTGATGATTGCAACATGTCGCATTTAGAACATATGTGCCTCTCATTCCTTATGAGTTCAAAACAAAATGACAGTGAGTTCACTTGTTTCTATACAAGCAAGAGTAATGCCTTCCTTAAAATTAGAAATGGCAGTCAGATATTCCACCAGAATACGGAAAAGCTGTGGCATAGGAATGTCCACCAAGCGATAGAGATTCTCAGATTCACCCAAGTCTTCCGCCGTCATTTGCCACAGAATGCATCATAATTCACAACTAAGAGATAGAGTTATCCCCCTTCCATTAAGAATATTATATTAGCAGTACAGACCAGATCGAAATTAAGCACATAACATATGTCGGTACCTTGAAAAAAACATGTTCAGTGTATTCGACCAGATAAGTTGACAAAACAATGTTTTGGTGCTATCTCTTTCAAGTGGTTTATAACTTGGAATCTGGTGATTTACAAATTAAGTGGGCCTGTAAATTATCCAACATAGATAACTCAATTCTTGACAAAATGCACTGAAGAAAAGCACCTACTGTTGGAGACCATTTCAGATATTATTATAGTATGTAAGGAAATACATTCAGTGTTTGTATACGCCCGTTTTGATATAAACGGAACGTAGTGTTATTGGTCCTTCCGTTCGCTTTTTTTTTTCATTTCCGTATGATAACTTTATTTAAGTCTGAATAGAATGACATTTTGGTAGGTGAATTTTCTAGCCCAAAATACAGGTCGAATTCTGGTTCCGCCCGACAATTTTCACCAGAGTTATGGCCCTTTGTTGAATTTACCACGGGCGTATTTTGCCACGCTCTTGTTTCTCTCGTAAATCCTTGTTTTCGTTCTAATATGGGGTGTCAAAAATGGCTGGAACAAATTTTGGTCAATGAATGGATGGGGTCCCAAAAATGGTCAAGGTATTACGTGAGGAATCAACCTGCGGCTAGGCTTAGTTCATGATCCTATTTGGTCCTACATCTCTTCAAGACGGGTGACTGAGTTGACCCGGCTCAATCAATTGGCCAGTCACGCCTCTCTACAGTTTATCAGATTCCATTTCTGTCATATCTTGTATTTTGTTGTGTCTAGTTGTGTGTTATTCATGTAGTTGTTTCGTTCGTGTCTTGAATTTCGTCTTTATGACTGTTAAATGTCCAAGCCTGTCACTGTGGGGAGGTACTGGGAGGCTGCTATAAGCACCGCTTCAGCTGTGTGTCAGTCTCCGGCCCGACCTTAATTCGAAGTGTAGTCCAATGCGGCTGCTGGGCTAGTTGTCTATTATTTCTGTTCATTTGACAAAACAAACACAAACTCGCTGAGGTCTGTTCTCAGAAATTGGTTCTTGGTTTTGATCCGAATGCCAAGAGACATTCTGTATTTGTCATTGATAAAAAGCTACAAAACACAGCCGGAAAATTAAAATATATCAAACCAATCAGGTCGGAGCCACTAGATGGCTCTCTTCTGATTAAATGTTCAAGAAAAATTCAACCTGACGCTCTTATGCAATTAACATCGATTACACACCGGTGTTTATTACTACTCACAAGACATTGAACAGTAATAGAGCTGTGTTGAGAACTCGCAATGTAGCTGATTCTTGAGATATTGGCTGAGTTGGCACCAGTTATAGAAGTCCGTAGATTTTCAAAGACAGTTGATGGACACAAAGTTCCTTTGAATTGTTATCTTCTGAGATTTCTATCGGTGCGAACATCCACCTGCATTGAAGGTTACATGAAGGAGATTTGTGTACTTATTTTCCAAATCCATCACGATGTTTTAACTGCCAGGGATATGGGCATGGTCACGGAACATTGTAAAAGCAAAGAAACCATATGTGATCCGCCATATCAAATCCCTGTGCCAATGCATTCTCTTATATATGCGAGTCGACCATAGGTCGCCTCGTATATATAAGAGAATGCATTGGCCTAACAATTTTTTACAATTGTAATAATTTGTTCTTGTATTCTTTAACAATTTTATAATTTTACCCATACAGAGCCCCAGACAAACATGAGCAGACGACACTCTTCTATATGATTCTATATATGTGTGGGGCTCCCTTCAGGGTAATGGATGTTTTTTATTTTATGTCCTAAAAATTGTAAGAAACATTTATTTTAAAAAAATGATAAAAAATTGTTAGGCCAATGCATTCTCTTATATATGCGAGGCGACCTATGGTCGACTCGCATATATAAGAGAATGCATTGGCACAGGGTAAAAAAATCCCGATTTACGACTGGATTTTATATGGCGGGTCGCATATGCACGCTGTTCTGGCTCTGGGCATGGCCATAAGGGTTGCACAAAACCAAACAAATGTTCTAACTGTCAATGTTCACATGCTGCAATGTGGTTCATTCATGTCCCATATGTGTAAGGCTGAGCAACATCTATCCTATTTCGATGAAAAGAAAATAGTTGGTGTTCGACCAGATATTCAATCAATCACATACTCTGCTCTGATAGCACTCCCAGGTTTTCCTTCGCACTAAGTCGGAACTCTCAGACATGATAATATTTATTCAACACAAGTATAAACAAGTCAACAGGCAGTCACGGAGCAATATATAATACATATTTTCACTATGCGGGCATGGTAGTCCGACAGGTCTCTTCCAAAATATATATATATCATGTATACAGCCAACGCCCGTCCTCAACCCTGTGTCCATTTCCGATTGGACCACGTAGGCAGTATGTCCAAAACACGTTTAATTTACCTATATTCTGTGTAGATGCAACGGCCCGTAGAAATTATCTAAAATCTTTTTACCCAGGTCGCTGTCCCACGGATATACATGTATAAATGATCAGCGAGGGTGATGACCTCTAATATATTTTAACCATACTCACGCAGCGTCTAACGGTAGCACTCAGATAACAGACCAACATCATTCGTATATCGCAAGCAACACAATTTGACCGAAACGATATCACTCCGGTTCCCGAACCTGCGGCACATGCCATGGAAACATCTGCGACAGTTCCAAAACAATTCCACTCACATTGAGCCAATTACTACAACACATTCATGTTGCTTCAAAACAAAAATCTCCAAAAATCTTTCAACAAACCATAGTTTGCCCAGGTGCTTGATGAGAAACGATTAACTCTAAGACACCAAACAGTATTTGTGGATTGAAGCTGTCGGTTGTGTGAAAGATGACATCCATTCTCACCCACCCGACTGCCAGCTTGACGCATTGGTAAAGATTCATGCGCGATTCATCAAATATAAACACCTTGTCAATGCAAATCTGATGTTAGAAACTACTTTTTATATTTCGGTGTGCATGCAGCCTTGGTAATTTAATGTTATGTTTTTGCTATTAATTACGTATTCTTGTACTACTTTAATACGTTTTATATTATACTTGAATTTATATTCCTGAGAAACTTTTCCTCTTGGGTGCTTTTATTTGTACATATCTCATTGTATTAATATAATACACTGTCTGTTTCATATATACAATTGTTTTGCTACGATCATTTTGATACATGATTCTGTTCTTGGTCGTGATATGGCCTAGCGGCTAAAACTACCTCAAACCCTCAATCAATCAATCCAGCTGTTTCGTCTACCATATCAGGGAATTAAGGACGGTTCGCTCTGTTCTGTTCCATGCCGAGCAAACGGCTGTTTTTTTATTTGGGACCCAAATATCGTGCTGACAGTTGTATAAGGATTAACTGTCATGTGGACTGTTTTTTATGGAGATGTAACCGTGAGGTAAGTGGACATAACTTGTGTAAACACCGAAGGGTTTTACATACAAGTTATGACCACTTACCTCACGGTTACATCTCCATAAAAATAGTCCACATGACAGTTAATCCTTATATTTATATACATTTAGTGAAAAAGCCACTTTTGTAAATGTATTTAAATCGAAAAGTGTATCGTGACAAAACAGCCCAAAATACCCAATAGCACCCTTGGCAAAAGTTAATAGGAACAATTTCTCTTCATATTGAAACCCGATGATGTATGATGTATTGAGTCCAAATGCGCCCAAAACATTACGCGTTCGTCTTTCCAAACCCAATGACGTATCGATGGTGTTGTGAGCTTGGTGTTATGAGCCATTGCGCATTCACCGAGAAATAACTGCAACTAGCCACGTGGGCGCCGACCAATCAGAATGCTGGATTTAGTGATGACAACACTTAGTGTGTACATATATTGCTTATAACTTCAATGAGTCTTTCTGTGACATATACAGCTCACTGAAAAGTAGCGTACGTATTTATCGACCTATATCAGGAAACATTCAAAAGTGAATATTATTAGGTGCAGTTTTATATCCCGCATACTAGAAAAAGATCCACAAAAGAAATAAATCAACATTGAGAGTGACACGCTCGGTGTATGTGGGGTCGCTTTCACGTTTATTAATAATCGGACTTATACAGCGGAATACATTTCAATTGCACTATAGCCGTGGGATTTCACCCCTTCGAAGATCAAATGAGGTAGTGTGGGCTTGAAAAGTCATGGATGTGCTAGACATGTATCTGTATTGAGCAAACATTCCCTCTCAATCACTTTGATGATGATCATAGTTCATGCTATCAATCATTGATTTAAAAAAAAGACTACTATAATCATGCGACTATAGAGAAATTGAACAAATTTGCATTAAATCCATTCTCACTCAATCAGAATCATCCTACCGCTCAAGATAACATGACATCTTAACATGAACAAAAATCACATTGAGGATATTTTCATGGAAATAACTGATTCATTCGAGAAAAATTATATTTGATGCGATCTATCGTAGGCCTGATGCAAATTAAGTGATGTTGTGGAATCGTTTGAAGAAGTTCTTACAGTTAAACATAAGAAGAAAACGAAGTGTTATATCATGGGAGATTGAACATCAATCTGGGTACTAAACAAGCTTTTGTCTATATATTTTAATAACTTAATGCAGTCATATTATTCCTATCCTTTCATATCTAAGCCACAATGAATAACTGACTTCACAGCATCTCTGATTGATAGTATTTTCACTAATGATCTCGGCTTAGAAAATCTCAAATCTGGAATATTTGTTGAAAGTATATCTGATCATTTGCCTGTGTATGTAATGCAATACTGTAGTTCAAACTCCAATATGGCTCACAATAAATCTAAAGGGAAAATAGCCTATAGAGACCCATGGCTAATAGAAGGGGTATTAATCAGTCGGTAAACCCATGGCTAACAGAATGGATATTAATCGTTCGCTAATCCCACGGCTAATAGAAGGGGTATTAATCGGTCGCAAAACCCATGGCTAATAGAAGGGGTATTAATCGGTCGGTAAACCCACGGCTAACAGAAGGGGTATTAATCGGTCGGTAAACCCATGGTTAATAGAAGGGATATTAATCGGTTGGTAAACCCACGGCTAATAGGGCTAATAGAAGGGGTAGTAATCGGTCGGTAAACCCACGGCTAACAGAAGGGATATTAATCGGTCGGTAAACCCATGGCTAATAGAAGGGGTATTAATCGGTCGGTAAACCCATGGCTAATAGAAGAGGTATTAATCGGTCGGTAAACCCACGGCTAACAGAAGGGGTATTAATCGGTCGGTAAACCCATGGCTAACAGAAGGGGTATTAATCGGTCGGTAAACCCATGGCTAATAGAAGGGATATTAATCGGTCGGTAAACCCACGGCTAATAGATGGGGTATTAATCGGTCGGTAAACCCATGGCTAATAGAAGGGGTATTATTCGGTCGGTAAACCCATGGCTAATAGAAGGGGTATTAATCGGTCGGTAAACCCATGGCTAACAGAAGGGATATTAATCGGTCGGTAAACCCATGGCTAATAGAAGGAATATTAATCGGTCGGTAAACCCATGGCTAATAGATAGAATATTAATCGGTCGGTAAACACATGGCTAATAGAAGGGATATTAATCGGTCGGTAAACACATGGCTAATAGAAGGAATATTAATCGGTCGGTAAACCCATGGCTAATAGAAGGTATATTAATCGGTCGGTAAGCCCATGGCTAATAGAAGGGGTATTAATCGGTCGGTAAACCCATGGCTAATAGAAGAGATATTAATCGGTCGGTAAACCCATGGCTAATAGAAGGTATATTAATCGGTCGGTAAACCCACGGCTAATAGAAGGGATATTAATCGGTCGGTAAACCCATGGCTAATAGAAGGTATATTAATCGGTCGGTAAGCCCATGGCTAATAGAAGGGGTATTAATCGGTCGGTAAACCCATGGCTAATAGAAGAGATATTAATCGGTCGGTAAACCCATGGCTAATAGAAGGTATATTAATCGGTCGGTAAACCCACGGCTAATAGAAGGGATATTAATCGGTCGGTAAACCCATGGCTAATAGAAGGTATATTAATCGGTCGGTAAACTCATGGCTAACAGAAGGGGTATTAATCGGTCGGTAAACCCATGGCTAATAGAAGGGGTATTAATCGGTCGGTAAACCCATGGTTAATAGAAGGGGTATTAATCGGTCGGTAAACCCACGGCTAATAGAAGGGGTATTAATCGGTCGGTAAACCCATGGCTAATAGAAGGGGTATTAATCGGTCGGTAAACCCATGGTTAATAGAAGAGATATTAATCGGTCGGTAAACCCATGGCTAATAGAAGGGGTATTAATCGGTCGGTAAACCCACGGCTAACAGAAGGGGTATTAATCGGTCGGTAAACCCATGGCTAACAGAAGGGGTATTAATCGGTCGGTAAACCCATGACTAACAGAAGGGGTATGAATCGGTCGGTAAAACCACGGCTAACAGAAGGGGTATTAATCGGTCGGTAAACCCATGGGTAACAGAAGGGGTATTAATCGGTCGGTAAACCCATGGCTAATAGAAGGTATATTAATCGGTCGGTAAACTCATGGCTAACAGAAGGGGTATTAATCGGTCGGTAAACCCATGGCTAATAGAAGGGGTATTAATCGGTCGGTAAACCCATGGTTAATAGAAGGGATATTAATCGGTCGGTAAACCCATGGTTAATAGAAGGGATATTAATCGGTCGGTAAACCCATGGTTAATAGAAGGGATATTAATCGGTCGGTAAACCCACGGCTAACAGAATGGGTATTAATCGGTCGGTAAACCCATGGTTAATAGAAGGGATATTAATCGGTCGGTAAACCCATGGTTAATAGAAGGGATATTAATCGGTCGGTAAACCCATGGTTAATAGAAGGGGTATTAATCGGTCGGTAAACCCACGGCTAACAGAAGGGGTATTAATCGGTCGGTAAACTCATGGCTAACAGAAGGGATATTAATCGGTCGGTAAACACATGGCTAACAGAAGGGATATTAATCGGTCGGTAAACCCATGGCTAATAGAAGGGGTATTAATCGGTCGGTAAACCCATGGCTAATAGAAGGGGTATTAATCGGTCGGTAAACCCATGGTTAATAGAAGGGATATTAATCGGTCGGTCAACCCATGGCTAATAGAAGGGGTATTAATCGGTCGGTAAACCCATGGTTAATAGAAGGGGTATTAATCGGTCGGTAAACCCATGGCTAATAGAAGGGGTATTAATCGGTCGGTAAACCCATGGTTAATAGAAGGGATATTAATCGGTCGGTAAACCCATGGCTAACAGAAGGGATATTAATCGGTCGGTAAACCCATGGCTAATAGAAGGGGTATTAATCGGTCGGTAAACCCATGGTTAATAGAAGGGATATTAATCGGTCGGTAAACCCATGGCTAACAGAAGGGATATTAATCGGTCGGTAAACCCATGGCTAACAGAAGGGATATTAATCGGTCGGTAAACCCACGGCTAATAGAAGGGATATTAATCGGTCGGTAAACCCATGGCTAATAGAAGGGGTATTAATCGGTCGGTAAACTCATGGCTAACAGAAGGGATATTAATCGGTCGGTAAACCCATGGCTAATAGAAGGGGTATTAATCGGTCGGTAAACCCATGGCTAATAGAAGGTATATTAATCGGTCGGTAAACTCATGGCTAACAGAAGGGGTATTAATCGGTCGGTAAACCCATGGCTAATAGAAGGGGTATTAATCGGTCGGTAAACCCATGGTTAATAGAAGGGGTATTAATCGGTCGGTAAACCCACGGCTAATAGAAGGGGTATTAATCGGTCGGTAAACCCATGGCTAATAGAAGGGGTATTAATCGGTCGGTAAACCCATGGTTAATAGAAGAGATATTAATCGGTCGGTAAACCCATGGCTAATAGAAGGGATATTAATCGGTCGGTAAACCCACGGCTAACAGAAGGGGTATTAATCGGTCGGTAAACCCATGGCTAACAGAAGGGGTATTAATCGGTCGGTAAACCCATGACTAACAGAAGGGGTATGAATCGGTCGGTAAAACCACGGCTAACAGAAGGGGTATTAATCGGTCGGTAAACCCATGGGTAACAGAAGGGGTATTAATCGGTCGGTAAACCCATGGCTAATAGAAGGTATATTAATCGGTCGGTAAACTCATGGCTAACAGAAGGGGTATTAATCGGTCGGTAAACCCATGGCTAATAGAAGGGGTATTAATCGGTCGGTAAACCCAAGGTTAATAGAAGGGATATTAATCGGTCGGTAAACCCATGGTTAATAGAAGGGATATTAATCGGTCGGTAAACCCATGGTTAATAGAAGGGATATTAATCGGTCGGTAAACCCACGGCTAACAGAATGGGTATTAATCGGTCGGTAAACCCATGGTTAATAGAAGGGATATTAATCGGTCGGTAAACCCATGGTTAATAGAAGGGATATTAATCGGTCGGTAAACCCATGGTTAATAGAAGGGGTATTAATCGGTCGGTAAACCCATGGCTAATAGAAGGTATATTAATCGGTCGGTAAACTCATGGCTAACAGAAGGGGTATTAATCGGTCGGTAAACCCATGGCTAATAGAAGGGGTATTAATCGGTCGGTAAACCCAAGGTTAATAGAAGGGATATTAATCGGTCGGTAAACCCATGGTTAATAGAAGGGATATTAATCGGTCGGTAAACCCATGGTTAATAGAAGGGATATTAATCGGTCGGTAAACCCACGGCTAACAGAATGGGTATTAATCGGTCGGTAAACCCATGGTTAATAGAAGGGATATTAATCGGTCGGTAAACCCATGGTTAATAGAAGGGATATTAATCGGTCGGTAAACCCATGGTTAATAGAAGGGGTATTAATCGGTCGGTAAACCCACGGCTAACAGAAGGGGTATTAATCGGTCGGTAAACTCATGGCTAACAGAAGGGATATTAATCGGTCGGTAAACACATGGCTAACAGAAGGGATATTAATCGGTCGGTAAACCCATGGCTAATAGAAGGGGTATTAATCGGTCGGTAAACCCATGGCTAATAGAAGGGGTATTAATCGGTCGGTAAACCCATGGTTAATAGAAGGGATATTAATCGGTCGGTAAACCCATGGCTAATAGAAGGGGTATTAATCGGTCGGTAAACCCATGGTTAATAGAAGGGGTATTAATCGGTCGGTAAACCCATGGCTAATAGAAGGGGTATTAATCGGTCGGTAAACCCATGGTTAATAGAAGGGATATTAATCGGTCGGTAAACCCATGGCTAACAGAAGGGATATTAATCGGTCGGTAAACCCATGGCTAATAGAAGGGGTATTAATCGGTCGGTAAACCCATGGTTAATAGAAGGGATATTAATCGGTCGGTAAACCCATGGCTAACAGAAGGGATATTAATCGGTCGGTAAACCCATGGCTAACAGAAGGGATATTAATCGGTCGGTAAACCCACGGCTAATAGAAGGGATATTAATCGGTCGGTAAACCCATGGCTAATAGAAGGGGTATTAATCGGTCGGTAAACCCATGGTTAATAGAAGGGATATTAATCGGTCGGTAAACCCATGGTTAATAGAAGGGATATTAATCGGTCGGTAAACCCATGGTTAATAGAAGGGATATTAATCGGTCGGTAAACCCATGGTTAATAGAAGGGATATTAATCGGTCGGTAAACCCATGGCTAATAGAAGGGGTATTAATCGGTCGGTAAACCCACGGCTAACAGAAGGTATATTAATCGGTCGGTAAACTCATGGCTAACAGAAGGGATATTAATCGGTCGGTAAACCCATGGCTAATAGAAGGGGTATTAATCGGTCGGTAAACCCATGGCTAATAGAAGGGGTATTAATCGGTCGGTAAACCCATGGCTAACAGAAGGGGTATTAATCGGTCGGTAAGCCCATGGCTAACAGAAGGGGTATTAATCGGTCGGTAAACCCATGCTAATAGAAGGGGTATTAATCGGTCGGTAAACGCATGGCTAACAGAAGGGGTATTAATCGATCGGTAAACCCATGGCTAACAGAAGGGGTATTAATCGGTCGGTAAACCCATGGCTAACAGAAGGGGTATTAATCGGTCTGTAAACCCATGCTAATAGAAGGGGTATTAATCTGTCGGTAAACGCATGGCTAACAGAAGGGGTATTAATCGATCGGTAAACCCATGGCTAACAGAAGGTATATTAATCGGTCGGTAAACTCATGGCTAATAGAAGGGGTATTAGCCATATGTATTAGGCACAATTTTTTTTTTAAATTTAATCAAAATCTCGGAAAGGTATCTATCTCAGTTTTGATAGAGGTCAGCATTTTTCTCTACAAAAGCAACATTTTATTTTTTATTGATCTGTAATTGCAGCACTATGTGACCAAATAATCATAGTTTTCAAAAATGTTTGGTTTGCCGTCGTATTTGAGATTAGTGAACATAGAAAAACATTTAAATTAAAAAAATCATACAATCCAACAACTAAATCACCGAAATCTATACTCTAATCATCAAACTAAATAGCCCTATTGTCAAACAGACGTTGTTTCGCGAAGGACAGCTAATTTGGGTATGGTACTCAACATACATCGAGTTTAATAACGATTTTTGTCTTTTTTTCCCCGTCAGTTTAACATGATTCTATTCTCGGGAGGCCATTTTTAAAGTGCGAAACAAACTCGAGAAATGCTGCCGTAAATGACTCCAAAATAAAATAATTTTACATCGATAAAAAATAATGTTCCTTATCTAGTGGGTATTATATATCCACCGCATGATTTTTGTCATTAAGAATGCCAGATATCAATTAAAAGAGAGATATTAAAATTAATTTAATAAAGTTCAAGTTAGTTTCGCTTTCAGTTTTGCAAAATGGCTTCCTGGGAATAGAAATCTGTAAAACTGACGAAAAGAAAGAACATAAATCGCTATTAAACACGATGTATGTTGAGTACCATCCCCCAAATTAGCTGCACTTCATTAAACAACGTCTATTTGACAATAGGGCTATTTAGTTTGATGATAATAGTATAGATTTCGGTGATTTAGGGGTTAGACTATTTGGGCTTTTTTATTTTTCATTGGACGGACGTTTTGGGTACCAAAAAATAAATTTCATTGACAACTTCGAATGATTTTCTATGTTCACTTGTTTAAAGTACGATGGAAAGCTAAACTTTAACAAAAATATGATTATTTGGGCACATAATGCTAGAATTCCAGATCAATTTGATAAAAAATTTAGCTTTTGTGAGGATGATTTTTTAACCTCCTATTTTCACTATCAGCCTTGATACTTACCTTTCCCAGATTTTGATTAAATTAAAAAACAAATTGTGCCTAATACCTGTGGTTTTAGCAGCATGTCATACGTAAAACGTTTCTCGAAATGTAAATCCGCACAGAATGAGATCAAGTTCAAACGTTATAGAAATAAATTAACCCAAAGACTAAAATGTATTCAACCCCATTCGATTGTCCCCATATCATCAGATTCCAACAACAATTTTTTTTTGAAATGCTGCTTCAGTTATCAGAATCGATTAATTGTCCAAAAATAAAATATTGCCAACCACAGTCAACAATAGTATAAAATTCCCTGAAACCTGTTATTTATCGATATTTTGTTCAAGGTAGCCACTTGATTTTAGATTTATCCATCCTCATCCGCAATTTGGTCCGAGACCGTCGAAAAATAATAGATTTTAAAAATCGATATCTGATCACTCTGAGCTTTGATTGTTTGGTTCCTCGACTTGAATCAAATATGTTTTGCTCTCGAAGCCAAAGGAATAGTAATTTTGGAGTGTTAATTCGGATTATGCATCTTTAAGACAATCTAAACAACAATATATTCACCAAATATTTGAAGAATCTCAGAATAATATCAATCAAACCTGGAAAATTTTGAAATCTCTACTGAATAATAATACTTTGCGAAGAATTGAAATTTTTTTCACGAAAATAAATATATCACTGACACAAAAATGATAAAAAATCAATTTAATGAATAATTCGTTAAGGTCTCCGTGAACCCAATTTTTCCAAAATTTGATAGAGTCCAAATAAAGGATTCTGTTCATGTATATTAGTAATCACAGAAACCATGTCCATTGATGCAACATTTTAAGAGTATTCTTCATGATGGATTATGTTAGAAATACAAAATGTGAACTTTTATATATTTATAGGCAATGGTCCAAGAAAAACAAAGTCCATATCTAAGAATCAAATATGGGAATGTGTACTGAACATTGAAGAATGATGTACAATAAAAATATATATATATTTCTTGAGTGTTCTTTGAAAAATCACTTTGAACCAGTTGTTGACAAATGATATACTAACTTCATAATATGGTTGACTGACAGCCAGCAGTTTATGGGTCACCTTTTCATGGCTTATGTCCAGTCTGGTGTGAAATACTTTTAGCTGGTGTACATTGCCACATGAGTGATTATCATGTGAGTGAGTGGTGACCTACTTACTAGAAATATTGTGATGGCCTGGTAGGGCTTGATTGAAGCTTAACATTCTATTGTCAACATAGTTCACAGCACACCACTCTGGCCATAGCTAATTCATACCTGCTAGCATTCACCCAGCCATGTTTAAGCAAGTAAATACATCATTTGTCAACAACTGGTTCTAAATAATTTTTTCAAAGAACACTCAAGAAATATAATATTTTTTTATAGCACATCATTCATCACAGTTTCAGTACATATTCCCATATTTGATTCTTAGATATGGACTTAGTTTTTCTTGAACCATTGCCTGTAAATATTATCTTTTTTAATCTATATAAAGTTCACATTTTTATTTTCTAACATAATCCATCATGAAGTATACTCCTAAAATGTTGCATCAATGGGAATGGTTTCTGTAATTACTAATATACGTGAGAAGAATCCTTTATTTGGACTCCATCAAATTTTGGGGGAAAATGGGTCCACAAAGGAAATTATGGATATTATAAGTAGATTTGATTCCAAAAGACTTCTGGAATACATGGTTTGAAATATGATATATTTATGGAATGTATGTAGTACATAAGTGCACCATTAACTCATATGAAATATAAATCTCTGAAGGTGACTTTCCATCAAAACTGAAAATTGCAAGAGTAACACCTATATTTCGCCATGCAGGAGTCCTAATTACGTCATATCGCGTTACGGTAATCTTTTCGATAGGTCACTTTTATCTTGGGGCTACTAGTTGTGGGTTCTGATTGGCTCTACTTGTGGATTCCCGCGGTTTGTGTAATCAGACAATCTCAAAGTAAGTGAAGGGGAGAAATTATTATATCCTATATTATTTATAGATATATTCATATATAGTTTGAATTGTTATGTCGATTTAGAGATATCTCTAATTCGACATGGATGTTAATCTCTAATTCATTTGGGGATATATTCGATTATATACAGATATCTCAATTTTTTTTAGTATATGTTCATTTGGCTGCCCATAGTAGTTAGTTGGCATCATTGATTAATCATGACTGGGATTTGGACCAGGTTCGCTATGTTAAACTGTTGGCGTGGCTGGTTGAGGGAACATGGCCGTTTTACTACAATTAGTATCAAACACATCTGTTGACTCTGGTGATGTTAATATACAACTCAAATTGAAATATGCACCATAAAATGTGTTTTTCTCAAAAAACATTTCTGCTGGAGTTCACCTGAATCGGGATATAATTGTATTTATGGAAATTGTCTGACTTAGACCGGTATGAATAAAACATGTTCGAGCGGATGTATGACCGATTCCCACATATGGCAAGGGGTGACGAATATTTTTTTATTTCACAATTTTGGTCCGTCGAGATGGAACATTCGGGACAATGACAACGAAATTGATATGAATCAAAAGCTACTTGAATTTACTTATTGAAAGATACAATTAAATGGGCATGTATGCGATCCGCTCTGTAATACAAAATGAAAATCGGGTTTGTTTCATTAACTCAGAAATGTCAATTTGTGCGGCAGGTATGCCTCGATTATTGTAACCCACCCACTTCATAACAATGTGTTCCAGACTCGTGATGTTTCAATATTTTGGAAGGTGTGTCCATACGGTTGTGACGTTGATGAACACGTCCTGGCATATGGACTGAAAGATCCTTTATTGGTGCAGTAGTGCAGTGGAAACTGATTGACGTATTAACTCAGCTATAACTCACATATCAAAATTTTACCTTGTTATCTGGGAATGCCAGGAACGTTGGCAAGTGATCAACAAATAAATTAGCGTCTATCATTTGCCGCCTAATTAACCCTAATCCTATATTTCAAAAGAAACTATGATATCAATAGAAAAAATTATCGATCTCTATGTTGAAATTCAATTGGCCAATAACGCGCTCCGTTTTACCACTGCAATACTTGAATACTCACCTGTTATACACCATGAATGCTACAATAATCGAGGTATATTATAAAGCAGGGATGGATGTGTGGGATACAATAATCGAGGTATTTTAAGCAGGGATTGATGGGTGGGGTACAATAACCGAGGCATAGAAAGCAGGAATGGAAGGGTGGGGTCGAATAACCTAGGCATGTAAAGCAGGGATGGATGGGTGGGTACAATAATCGAGGTATATAAAGCAGGGATTGGTTGGTGGGGTACAATAATCGAGGCATAGAAAGCAGGAATGGATGGGTGGGGTCGAATAACCTAGGCATGTAAAGCAGGGATGGATGGGTGGGTACAATAATCGAGGTATATAAAGCAGGGATTGGTGGGTGGGGTACAATAATCGAGGCATAGAAAGCAGGAATGGATGGGTGGGGTCGAATAACCTAGGCATGTAAAGCAGGGATGGATGGGTGGGTTCCATAATCTAGGCATGTAAAGCAGGGATCGATGGGGGGATACAATAATCGAGGTATATTAAGCAGGGATGGATGAGTGGGGCACAATAATCGAGGTATATTAAGCAGGGATGAGTGGGTGGGTTACAATAATCGAGGCATATAAAGCAGGGATGGATGGGTGGGGCAGCGAAACTTGCTACAAGCCACGATGTGGAAACTCATAATGCAAAGGATGGGTTACCAGATATATTAGGTGTAAAAATCCCATAATGTCCAAAATATGTGGATTCTCAAGAGTTATTGACAACATGATTTGATCACAAAACAAAACAAAATATTTCATGCAAGCCAATTATAAATTGCAACATGAAATAAAGTCTTTGCCTCTTAGATTACTCCGAACAGTCTGAGTGAAAATGGTATAATCAGTTGATTTTAATTACTAGTTTGTAATTGTGAAGTAACCGCCCGTCTCGTCATTATATGCATCGTTATCAGATGGATCTCATTCGCCTTCCCGATTTTCACAACCCCAACAATATGTGCATGTCAAGTCACACCCCAACAATATGTGCATGTCAAGTCACACCCCAACAATATGTGCATGTCAAGTCACAACCCCAACAATATGTGCATGTCAAGTCACACCCCAACAATATGTGCATGTCAAGTCACACCCCAACAATATGTGCATGTCAAGTCACAACCCCAACAATATGTGCATGTCAAGTCACACCCCAACAATATGTGCATGTCAAGTCACACCCCAACAATATGTGCATGTCAAGTCACAACCCCAACAATATGTGCATGTCAAGTCACACCCCAACAATATGTGCATGTCAAGTCACACCCCAACAATATGTGCATGTCAAATCACACCCCAACAATATGTGCATGTCAAGTCACACGTTGCCACGGTTGCCCTTGCACTTACAAATGGTAAACTCAACCAGTTTAACCCTTTACCCAACAGAAAGGCCCTGTGCCAATGCATTCTCTTATATATGCGAGTCGACCATAGGTCGCTTCGCATATATAAGAGAATGCATTGGCTTAACACATTAAAAATTATAAAATTGTTAAAGAATGTAAGAAAAATGGTAAAAAGTGTTAAAAAAAGATTTTTTTTAGGCCAATGCATTCTCTTATATATGCGAGGCGACCTATGGTCGACTCGCATATATAAGAGAATGCATTGGCACAGGGCATAACTGTAACCATCACAATGTGGTCAATCAGCCGGTTCCAATGATATCCATATTTGTATGGTTTTATTGAGACAGACCCAAGATAATTTAGGCTGTTGCAGCTTTATTTGGCCGTTTTTGGCCGGTTTGTTGGGTAAAGGGTTAACAGGCGCGGGATCATTAAATATCATGACCGGAACCAACGTGTTCTCGTCGACGTTCCGACTTCATTCGGTCGGTGGAAGGAGGTTGAGCATTATTTGGGTAGCGTTTATCCAAATGTAAGTTTGGTAATTTACGCAGAGTCAATGCTGCTTCAAATATTCCTGTTCTGGAGGAAGTTTGTCACTTTTGTTTGTTTGTGGATAACTATATCCTTGCGTCGTTAAGATGGAGATGCACGTTTTGCATAAATACAGCCAAATATGGCAACTTGGCAAGAGAATTTCTCTGGATCTATCTGGCGAAACATTTTGAATTTCACATATCAGCATCTTCATTGTTTGCACTATCTGAGAAATTATAAAGAGGTAACAAAAACAATGGATTTTAATACATTTGAGAGGTTGTAAATATTATTTTCTTTGTTGTCCCTCTCGGTACCAAGAACTGCTAGAATAATTAATAATTTCACACAACACTCCAATCACCAAACAACTTATTGTCTTTGCTCCATGAGAGGAGGCTTCGTTTGTATCATTATGTGGAGTTAGATTTTTAATTGCATAATATAGTGTCATACCCCCATATATTATAATGAAGAACAAAGCAGTCACAAATATTCCAGCCCAATGAAAACAAATGTTGATATGTATTGTGGACAACTCAAGCAGTTCACAATCAACTGGAAATTAGGCCACATTATTAAGAGATATGGTGGTCAGTTTTAACTTGGTTATGAAGCCATGACACAGAACTCATCTCAGCCCAATTGTGTTATTGAACAGGAATGACATGAATATTCCAAAATATAGAAAATTATTTGTAGGTAGTTGTCTTTCTAAGTGAAAATAATCATAACATTTCATGAATAACAAAATATAAAGTCTCGTCTAATGATCTTCAGATATGATATCATGAATATATGAACTGCACTTTTGAAAAAAATCTAATTTACAGAAGTTCTTGGTACCTGAAAACGGTGAAATTTTAAATATTTTCCATGCCATAAAAGTGAAGTAAATGAGTATAATCAAATCAAATCAAAATAAATCACGGAACTAGTCTGACCGACTCTTAGTTCCAAGCGTTGTAAGCATGTATGCTTAAAAACCACAATACTTAGTCCAGATCACTTTCAAACTTGATGTCTGAAAAGTGAATATCTAACAGTTGTTTGAAAGTCATCATGTTTTCTGTGGAGACTATTTCTTCTGGTAGATTATTCCAGATGGAAATTACTCTCTTTGAAAAGAAGAACTTTCGAACGTCTCGTGTACTTTGCAACTTTGGGAGTTTCCAGGAATGACCCCGTGTTTGCTGATAATCTGCTTTTCTGAATAGTGAATATGGGTTGATGTTATAGAAGCCTTTCAGTATTTTGTAAACTTCTATAAAATCTCCCCGCATTCTTCTGTATTTGAGCGAATATAAATTTAGTATCATCAATCGATCACTATATTGATACTTCCGCAACCAGGGAATCAGTCTAGTCACTCTTAGCTGTATGTTTTCTAAAGCTCGCGACTGTCCTAATAGGTGTGGATTCCAGACGTTATGACAATATTCTATCACCGGACAAACCATGGCTTCGTATAAGTGCACTAAGGTATATGAGTCAATATCAGTGAAAGTTCTGTTTATTACACCTATGATAGAATTTGCTTTCGATACCACCGACTCCACATGTACATGGAAATTTAATTTATTGTCTATACGTATTCCAAGATCCCTCTCTTCTGTTGATGGAATGATAGCCGGATGTTCCGTAGTGTCGGCCGTATGATATGTTGTTTGAGGGTTGTTATGACCGAAATGGAGTACGTGAATTTTCGTGGAGTTAAAACGGAGCTGCCAATCTAGGGACCATTGGCTTATTGAATTTATATTTTCTTGAACTTTCGTTTCCAGTGGATTTCCTATTATCTTTGTGTCGTCAGCAAATATCTGACAGCTGCATGATGGAGAAGACAGCGGGATATCATTTATAAATACGGAGAACAACACAGGTCCGAGAACACTTCCCTGTGGTACTCCACTGGTGATCGCCATCCAATCTGAATAAGAAGAATTTACGTTCACACGCTGGCTCCTTACTGTGAGGAAAGCTTTGGTCCAATTTAGAATTTTGCTACACACCCCATAAGATGATAATTTTCTGATGAGCCGTTCATGTGGGACGGTATCAAATGCCTTCCGAAAGTCTAAGTAAACAACATCCACTGGATTTCCATGATCTAGTTCATCTGTTAAGTGTTGTAAATATCTAATCAGTTGTGTTTGGCAAGAGCGTTTTCGTCGGAAACCATGTTGACATTCCGTGAACAATCCATGCTCTTCCATATGGTTTGGAATTGCGTCTCTTACTAAGGACTCCATGATTTTACAAAGGATACACGTTAGGCTAACTGGGCGATAGTTTCCCGGGTCACATTTTTTGCCCTTTTTGTAAAGACTTGTCACGTCAGCTCTTTTCCAGCAGTCAGGTATGAAGCTCTCTTGTAAGGATCTGTTGAAGAGGCAACACAACTGAACACTCAATTCTGAAGCCATTTCTTTCAATACCCTAGGTGGAATTCCGTCGGGTCCATAACTTTTGTTCACATTGAGTTGCTTCAACCGACTGTTCGGTTGTTCTTAAATGTTGTACCACAATATCACTTGAACCAAATTTAAAAAATAAATTCCAGACAGATTTTGAGAAAATCCATTTAGAAAAACCAGGAAATGTTGGCCAAACGTGCATCTGACCCTTAAAGGGTCGAACTTTGTCGGATTGCGTGTACAAGTTTATCACCAATTATTAACAACTATCCATACCACGTTGACTCACGTTGATTGGATCGACGCCCACCTCAGTTTACATAGCTTCAACGAGCTCTGGATAATTATCTGCTGTCGTCAAGAAACTATTCTGACTATAGTGTGCAAAATAACTGATAGTGTCACAACCACTAAGGCTGAAGGGGTTACACTCACCAAAAATAGTGCTGAAGGGTACACATGGTTTGAAAGTGTGCTGAAGGGTACACAGGTTTTGAAATCACATTCTCATGACTTTTAGTTTTCGTGTCTGCCATGATTTCTGCTAGATAATAATTGTATATATACCAAGGAAAATTAAAATGGACTGAAAACGAACTGCTGATGGTCGCTAGTTAAAGTAACTGCATTAGTGCCGACCACAAACCCACTGTACCCTTCAGCACATTTTCAAAAATTGTGTACCCTTCAGCACTTGTTTTGGTGAGAGTGACCCCTTCAGTACAACTAAGGGTGTGTAAAACAGGCATCAGATCCAATTTCCGTGGCAATCGTATCGAGGGGAACGAAGTGTGTTGAGTTCGACACCGGTATCCATATGCATATCCTTCAAGAATATAGTCGAATAATCACGAAGGCCTAACACAGCCACGTCTGTATCTGGTGTTGAAATGACAGCTGAAAAAAGCCACCCTTTCTACCGCTACTGATATACGAACAAACATTCTTGAGTCTGCCTCTTCGTGATATTATAGTTCTGAAATGTCCCTATAGCTACCCGTAGACACGATGCTATCAATAACGGTGCATCTGCTTCCGTCCATGAAATCTCCCGCTAGATAATCTTTCTGTCCATTCACCAGTCCCATGGATGCAGTCAGTCATACAAAAACTCTACCAAGTTAGCCTTTGTGTGTTGGTTCGCCAACATCTTGCTGCGATTCTTAGGCAATATCTTGTTTCTTCCTTTTTTTAATACACGATCGGAAAGGCTTCCCTCAGATCACTCACCAGCTTTGATGGAATTTGGTTTGTCGTGTTGATCGGCGACGACTGCTAGTATCATGCATGACTGTACAAGCTTTCGGATTAATAACTTTTCGACAATGCCATCGATGTCCCCAACATTCTCTGTTTTCTCTCTCCCCTGTGGTAAAAAACTATAGACAAGCTAATTCACTTAAGTTGTCATTTGGTTGACATATATACAGTCAGCGATGTTTGAGAACAATTTCAATAATTAACCACGCAAATTAGATTGGCCAGTGGGTTGTTATGAGTTTCACCGGCTTAACTGTGTACACTTAGACCTGGCTAGCGATGGGATTATAACATGAGTGGTGAATTTTGTTAGCGAAATACAGTGCAAATAAGACGGCATTATATCAATTAATTAGACAGCTTAGATGTATTAAACGGACATGGCGCGGTCGAACCACACAATTATGTATTCAGGCATCTCAAAACATACCTAAGCGGAAGATTTGCGAACAAATTCGATCGCTGAAAATATGTGATTTGTTACTTAATATTTTTCAGTAAATTTGATATTCTTTGTGCATACAGTTCCGTTCGTGCCGGATCGATATTTAAAATCAGCGGTCGTGTAAACATTGCACATGTAGACCATGCGAAGAAAATCTAGAGCTTCCGTCGCTCTGAAATTTATATAATATATACCACACAATGTTGATGATTAAAACAGGAGAAATCTACAAATGAATAAGATATCGACGACGAAGAATTGATTTTGTCGGCCGGCTTGCTTTCAGGCGGGAATGAACGACCGGCGTTGCGCTGGGAGCACTCCATAGATCCACCCATTATGTCAGGGTTAATGGGGAGCTACTGGACATACGTAAACTAGATGGTCGAGGCCGCATTATACAATGCATTCTCGTATTGTCAGATATTGTTGTGTCCAGAAGAACCGTAACTCCATTACTGCTGACGTTAGGTTTCAATGTGATATATATCCCCCTGATATGCAAATGAGCAGCACTTCTCTCAAAGCACATAATTGAATTACGTGGAGTATATTATGCCCTGTACAGTATATACTGCGAGGCATATCTGGTGGTGTCATAGGAGATGTAGAGAAAATATGATTAATTATCATGCTGGTCTATTAGATTGACCAATGAGAATTGAGATATACTGACAGGAGATGATGGGGGCATATTAGGTTCACCTTGATTGACACCGACCCCATATTGAAAGCCGCGGGGGTATATGGATTAATATGTGGTCGATAAAACGCCATCTTGTTTTTCTTGGAACTAGGGGATTTTGGGTGTGTTTTGAAGCCAAGAATATGGATATCTGTAGGAAATCATTTTCTACGAAAGTTAAGACATAATACCATGTACAAAAACCTGCATGTAATATATTTGAGGAATTATAAAGACTCATAAATTAACTATCAAACTCAATTTGTTGTCCTACTTCTGGTGATTAGCCATTGACTCAATGCGTTGACATTCAACGACCATGGATAACGCGTCACTTTGACGTTACATACGTTAACGGTCCTGTACGACACATTTAACTTACTAGAATCTAATGAACTTCGTACAAGTAATTCAAATTCTCACATGGAAAGCATGATAAAATCGTTACATGACTCAAAGTTGCCGGCTACGGTGACACCTATCTGGCAACAATTCGCCCTGTAACTTATAATACGTACTCGCTGTGTGTGTACCTTTTTGCAGGATGTATGTATTCGCGGATGTCTCATTGTTGCAGTATGTTACATTTATGACCGCGTTATTTGCTTTCGATGTTTAGGTATGAACAATGGCTGGGCTACTCTTGAATATTTTTTACGGGAACACAATGCATAGCAACATTGCTGAAGTATGCAGACTAGAAAGGTCGTATTGCGAAGTATCGGGGTATATTTATTCCGATTAGTATATTTTGGTCCGTATTTATGTGGCTTTCCGGTGTGGTGAATGAGAAAGCTTCGGTGATAAGATACAGTTGTAATAATTTGAAGGATTAGTTGTTTAACGGAATTCGTGAAACTTTTAAGGAATTATGAATAATTAGTCTCCAATAATCGAAAGCCATGGATTCTCTCAACCATTTAGTTGTTTTAATAATAGTTGGTGAATGAAACCTTGTCAGAAGGTATTGATAATGAGTCTCGAGAGTATTTGTAAACCATTCAGTGTTCAACCGCTGTAGATCGGTAATTGTTTTTTTTAATATGTTCATCGGAACAAGTACTTTTCTTTGCGTACTTGAATGGACTAAATGTGTTTAGAAACATACTCGGTATTTGCGTACTTCAACCATGTATAATGAAGATCGACAATTTTAGCCTGATTAGTATTTTGCATGTTACATCGTACACTATTCAGACCTCTATTTCAATAGCAGTTATAAAAAAATAACAAAGTAAAGATACAACTATATTTTATGTATGCCTAATAGCATATTGAGGTCGTCACCATTTCTGACTATGGTTTTCTTGTAAACACTGTGCATATGGTTAGTCTTGTAGACGGATGTTGTGGAGAAGTATTTCTCGGTTAGAGGCCTCAATGTGCATATATTTGAGGACATGGACGTTGTAGGTTACGAATGTCGACTTGTGGTATAAAGCATGAACGTATTATGAATGTCGACTTGTGGTATAAAGCATGAACGTATTACGAATGTCGACTTGTGTTATAAAGCATGAACGTATTACGAATGTCGACTTGTGGTATAAAGCATGAACGTATTACGAATGTCGACTTGTGGTATAAAGCATGAACGTATTACGAATGTCGACTTGTGGTATAAAGCATGAACGTGTTACGAATGTCGACTTGTGGTATAAAGCATGAACGTATTACGAATGTCGACTTGTGGTATAAAGCATGAACGTGTTACGAATGTCGACTTGTGGTATAAAGCATGAACGTAATCCGAATGTAGACTTGTGGTATAAAGCATGAACGTATTATGAATGTCGACTTGTGGTATAAAGCATGAACGTATTACGAATGTCGACTTGTGTTATAAAGCATGAACGTATTACGAATGTCGACTTGTGGTATAAAGCATGAACGTGTTACGAATGTCGACTTGTGGTATAAAGCATGAACGTAATCCGAATGTCGACTTGTGGTATAAAGCATGAACGTGTTACGAATGTCGACTTGTGGTATAAAGCATGAACGTGTTACGAATGTCGACTTGTGTTATAAAGCATGAACGTATTACGAATGTCGACTTGTGGTATAAAGCATGAACGTGTTACGAATGTCGACTTGTGGTATAAAGCATGAACGTAATCCGAATGTCGATTTGTGGTATAAAGCATGAACGTATTACGAATGTCGACTTGTGGTATAAAGCATGAACATATTACGAATGTCGACTTGTGGTATAAAGCATGAACGTGTTACGAATGTCGACTTGTGGTATAAAGCATGAACGTAATCCGAATGTAGACTTGTGGTATAAAGCATGAACGTATTACGAATGTCGACTTGTAGTATAAAGTCCCAATTCGGAGAAGCAGATCGAGGTAGAACACATATTCTGTGTTTTAACTTTAACTAGTGTGCTTTATAAGACACGAAAGTACACTTACTGCGGCTGAATAGGTCATTGTCGCATGGTTTGGAGCAAAAAGACACGCAGGATCTCTCAAACGGGCAAAAAGACACCCAGGGTGTTCCAAACGAGCAAAATGACACCCAGGATCTCAAAGTCTCACCAAACAACGGGAATTTTGTTTGGTGGTCTGCTATAATTAATATTATGATATCATTATTTGTTTGTGATCGGAGTGAAATATCAACGAAATTTAAATGGGCTTTGTGTCTGACTGGCAGCGCAGTTCCGTATCCTTGATAATTTGACCAATATTAATAGCAGACGACTAACACAATTCCCGTTATTTGGTGAGACTTTGAGATCCTGTGTGTCATTTTGCTTGTTTGTGACATCCTGGGTGTCTTTTTGCCCGTTTGGGAGATCCTGTGTGTCTTTTTGCTCGAAACCATGCGACAATGACCTATTCAGCCTTACTGCGTGGCTTGGTTGATTTCCTCTAGATATTTAAGAATTCGACACAGCCATTTTGTTTACCTCAAATGACCTTGGCAATGTTAATGAATTCCACACCCGGTGACTTCGTCTATCTTCGGCGTTGAAAAAGCCGGAAACACCCGATCAAACGACCCGATAACGACACTCATTTAGAACATATCATATGTTTGCGATTGACGCTTTGGTCGTGACGCCATGTGAATTCACCAACGATCGATGCTACGTTTTTTTCTAAGTGAGCAGAACTCGCATATGTGACCCGCCATATCAAATCCAGTCGTAAGTCGGGATTTTTTTTACCCTGTGCCAATGCATTCTCTTATATATTCTTTAACAATTTTATAATTTCACCCATACAGAGCCCCAGACAAACATGAGCAGACGACACTCGTCTATATGCTTATATATATGTGTGGGGCTCCCTGCAGGGTAATGGATGTTTTTTATTTTATGTCCTAAAAATTGTGAGAAACATTTATTTAAAAAAATTTATAAAACATTGTTAGGCCAATGCATTCTCTTATATATGCGAGGCGACCTATGGTCGACTCGCATATATAAGAGAATGCATTGGCACAGGGTAAAAAATCCCGACTTACGACTGGATTTGATATGGCGGGTCACATAATTATGGCGCGTCCATGTCTGCATGACTGCAAGCCTTGAAATAGTGAGCCTGTCATTTGTAGAATGAGGTCCCCAGAGGGTGAATTTAGTGATGCTACCCCGCATATCGGGCTAGCATCACCAAATTCAACCTCTGGGAACCTCATTCTGCTGAGGTGTAAGCAGAATGAGGTCCCCAGAGGGTGAATTTGGTGATGCTAGCCCGCTATGCGGGGTATCATCACTAAATTCAACCTCTGGGGACCTCATTCTGCAAATGACAGACACCATATTTCAAGGCTTGCATGACTGGAGCTTCCTGAAATTTTGCGAAAACACTACCAATGCATTCGCTTAAACACGCGAGTCGCCCATAGGGAGCCTCACACATAAAAGAACCATTGGCCTAACAATATTTACCTTGTAAGCCAGTGCATTCTCTTATACCCCCCTTTCGGGGACTCGCACATACAAGAGAAGGCACTGGCACATGATCTCTAATACTGCACCAGCGTAGCTCCCATCATTAAAGGGTTAAGGGTGGTAAAGTTGTTCACATCAGTGCCATCTTAATTTTAAAGTTTGCATTCTACCCTTGGTCTCGATGGGGTCACCCTCGGTAAACCATCTCATTCCACGCCGTATATATTAAGCTATCAAGGTTGACCTTAACCGAGCCGCTATAATTGGTCAGACTATCAAAATTTGCCGGACACGGATGTGAGTCTTTTGAGAACCTATATGTCCTAATGGAAATTATACGGTCTAGTGCTATCTCTTCCAGTTCAGGTGATCTGATGTGAAACGAAGGATTTGCTCACGGTAGCACGACCACATTATATTCGCCGCATCAGCAGCATGCGGAATAACCGCAATCAGAAATTATCGACAATAATCTAGAAATAAGGAAATTCCATTTTAGTCTTCTGTCTGGAGTGTAAAGATAACCTTGAACCTCCGAGACGTCCGACAGGGGGTGGGGTATATCCTATTTTTGGGTCAAAATTTTGAATTAGTTAGAAATTTCATGTCTGGTATTAGTTTGATATTTCGGACTACACAGGCTGAAAATGTTCTAGAAATTTCGTTTTCGAACCATTATTTACTATGAATTTTTCGTTTTCCTACTTTTGATCAAATCATATTGTATTAATAGTTGATAATTCCCAGCCCGAGGGGTCAATGTACATGGGGATTCCCGAACTTGGAGATTTTAATGTGTTCGCTGGGGTGCAGTTTTAAATTATACATTAGAGACCTCCCCCAAATCACACAAATAGGCGAATTAATGCGCACACAGAAAAACCACCACCAGAAATCATCGACAATAGTCTATAAATTAGGAAATTATATAATATATATTATATAGCCTGGAGCTTAAAACTAAGTTTTACCCTACAAAATATAAGTTAAAGTGATGTGAAACACTCCGGTAGGGTGATCAAAGAGAAATTGAGAATAATCTTGCTCAAAATAGTTAATTGTTACGAATATTAATCCAAATTGACGATACATACCGCCATTTTTTATATATTAATTAAATGCAATGACTCGCGATGGCGAAATCATTTGTGATAGATTATCGCCGATAGTTGCGTCCCGAATCGAGATGTAAATATTTACAATTGGGCGTTGTTCAGACGATGTTTTCTATGGAGTGGTGTGGTCGATTTATTTGAAATGTTTGGGATGTTAGTAGAATGCTACATTTTCCAGGTTGGCATAGCACCTGAGCACTAACTTATCAATTTAACGCACCAGAATAAGTCCATAATATGTCTTTAACAATTACATGATGTCTTTAACAATTACATGATGTCTTTCCGGACGCTCCTTTCCGCCATCTCAGGTAATCAACGATATCAACACCGCGCCATTTCCGATTTCACATGGAAATAGCCACTCCCTAGATAGACACAATATCTGCCGGACTATTTCAATAACGTGATTGATCATGTACATACCACCACGAACGTTGGTGAGCATCCGATAGAGGAGGTCCATCTATAAGTGGTGAGCATCCGATAGAGGAGGTCCATCTATAAGTGGTGAGCATCCGATAGAGGAGGTCCATCTATAAGTGGTGAGCATCCGATAGAGGAGGTCCATCTATAAGTGGTGAGCATCCGATAGAGGTGGTCCATCTATAAGTGGTGAGCATCCGATAGAGGAGGTCCATCTATAAGTGGTGATCATCCGATAGAGGAGGTCCATCTATGAGTGGTGAGAATCCGATAGAGGAGATCCATCTATAAGTGGTGAGAATCCGATAGAGGTCCATCTATAAGTGGTGAGCATCCGATAGAGGAGGTCCATCTATAAGTGGTGAGAATCCGATAGAGGCCCATCTATAAGTGGTGAGCATCCGATAGAGGAGGTCCATCTATAAGAGGTGACCATCCGATAGAGGAGGTCCATCTATAAGTGGTGAGCATCCGATAGAGGAGGTTCATCTATAAGAGGTGAGCATCCGATAGAGGAGGTCCATCTATAAGTGGTGAGCATCCGATAGAGGAGGTCCATCTATAAGTGGTGAGCATCCGATAGAGGAGGTCCATCTATAAGTGGTGAGCATCCGATAGAGGAGGTCCATATATAAGAGGTGACCATCCGATAGAGGAGGTCCATCTATAAGTGGTGAGAATCCGATAGAGGAGATCCATCTATAAGTGGTGAGAATCCGATAGAGGAGATCCATCTATAAGTGGTGAGAATCCGATAGTGGAGATCCATCTATGAGTGATGAGCATCCGATAGAGGAGGTCCATCTATGAGTGATGAGCATCCGATAGAGGAGGTCCATCTATGAGTGATGAGCATCCGATAGAGGAGGTCCATCTATAAGAGGTGAGCATCCGATAGAGGAGGTCCATCTATAAGAGGTGAGCATCCGATAGAGGAGGTCCATCTATAAGAGGTGAGAATCCGATAGAGGAGGTTCATCTATAAGAGGTGAGCATCCGATAGAGGAGGTCCATCTATGAGTGGTGAGCATCCGATAGAGGAGGTCCATATATAAGAGGTGACCATCCGATAGATGAGGTCCATCTATGAGTGATGAGCATCCGATAGAGGAGGTCCATCTATAAGAGGTGACCATCCGATAGATGAGGTCCATCTATGAGTGATGAGCATCCGATAGAGGAGGCCCATCTATAAGTGGTGAGCATCCGATAGAGGAGGTCCATCTATGAGTGATGAGCATCCGATAGAGGAGGTCCATATATAAGAGGTGACCATCCGATAGATGAGGTCCATCTATGAGTGATGAGCATCCGATAGAGGAGGTTCATCTATAAGTGGTGACCATCCGATAGAGGAGGTCCATCTATAAGTGGTGAGCATCCGATAGAGGAGGTCCATCTATAAGTGGTGAGCATCCGATAGAGGAGGTCCATCTATAAGTGGTGAGAATCCGATAGAGGAGGTCCATCTATAAGTGGTGAGCATCCGAAAGAGGAGGTCCATCTATAAGTGGTGAGCATCCGATAGAGGAGGTCCATCTATAAGTGGTGAGCATGCGATAGAGGAGGTCCAACTATAAGAGGTGAGCATCCGATAGAGGAGGTCCATCTATAAGTGGTGAGCATCCGATAGAGGAGGTCCATCTATAAGTGGTGAGCATCCGATAGAGGAGGTCCATCTATGAGTGATGAGCATCCGATAGAGGAGGTCCATATATAAGAGGTGACCATCCGATAGATGAGGTCCATCTATGAGTGATGAGCATCCGATAGAGGAGGTTCATCTATAAGTGGTGACCATCCGATAGAGGAGGTCCATCTATAAGTGGTGAGCATCCGATAGAGGAGGTCCATCTATAAGTGGTGAGCATCCGATAGAGGAGGTCCATCTATGAGTGATGAGCATCCGATAGAGGAGGTCCATATATAAGAGGTGACCATCCGATAGATGAGGTCCATCTATGAGTGATGAGCATCCGATAGAGGAGGTTCATCTATAAGTGGTGACCATCCGATAGAGGAGGTCCATCTATAAGTGGTGAGCATCCGATAGAGGAGGTCCATCTATAAGTGGTGAGCATCCGATAGAGGAGGTCCATCTATGAGTGATGAGCATCCGATAGAGGAGGTCCATATATAAGAGGTGACCATCCGATAGAGGAGGTCCAACTATAAGAGGTGAGCATCCGATAGAGGAGGTCCATCTATAAGTGGTCAGCATCCGATAGAGGAGGTCCAACTATAAGAGGTGAGCATCCGATAGAGGAAGTCCATCTATAAGTGGTGAGCATCCGATAGATGTGGTCCATCTATGAGTGATGAGCATCCGATAGAGGAGGTTCATCTATAAGTGGTGACCATCCGATAGAGGAGGTCCATCTATAAGTGGTGAGCATCCGATAGAGGAGGTCCATCTATGAGTGATGAGCATCCGATAGAGGAGGTCCATCTATAAGTGGTGAGCATCCGATAGAGGAGGTCCATCTATAAGAGGTGAGAATCCGATAGAGGAGGTCCATCTATAAGTGGTGACCATCCGATAGAGGAGGTCCAACTATGAGAGGTGAGCATCCGATAGAGGAAGTCCATCTATAAGTGGTGAGCATCCGATATATGAGGTCCATCTATGAGTGATGAGCATCCGATAGAGGAGGTTCATCTATAAGTGGTGACCATCCGATAGAGGAGGTCCATCTATAAGTGGTGAGCATCCGATAGAGGAGGTCCATCTATAAGTGGTGAGCATCCGATAGAGGAGGTCTATCTATAAGTGGTGAGCATCCGATAGAGGAGGTCCATCTATAAGAGGTGAGAATCCGATAGAGGAGGTCCATCTATAAGTGATGAGCATCCGATAGAGGAGGTCCATCTATAAGAGGTGACCATCCGATAGAGGAGATCCATCTATAAGAGGTGACCATCCGATAGAGGAGGTCCAAATATAAGTGGTGAGCATCCGATAGAGGAGGTCCATCTATAAGTGGTGAGCATCCGATAGAGGAGATCCATCTATAAGTGGTGAGCATCCGATAGAGGAGGTCCATCTATAAGAGGTGACCATCCGATAGAGGAGGTCCATCTATAAGAGGTGACCATCCGATAGAGGAGGTCCATCTATGAGTGATGAGCATCCGATAGAGGAGGTCCATCTATAAGAGGTAACCATCCGATAGAGGAGGTCCATCTATAAGTGGTGAGCATCCGATACAGGAGGTCCATCTATAAGAGGTGACCATCCGATAGAGGAGGTCCATCTATAAGAGGTGAGCATCCGATAGAGGAGATCCAACTATAAGTGGTGAGAATCCGATAGAGGAGATCCATCTATAAGTGGTGAGAATCCGATAGAGGAGATCCAACTATAAGTGGTGAGAATCCGATAGAGGAGATCCATCTATAAGTGGTGAGCATCCGATAGAGGAGGTCCATCTATGAGTGGTGAGCATCCGATAGAGGAGATCCATCTATAAGTGGTGAGAATCCGATAGAGGCCCATCTATAAGTGGTGAGCATCCGATAGAGGAGGTCCATCTATAAGTGGTGAGAATCCGATAGAGGCTCATCTATGAGTGATGAGCATCCGATAGAGGAGGTCCATCTATAAGAGGTGACCATCCGATAGAGGAGGTCCATCTATAAGTGGTGAGCATCCGATAGAGGAGGTTCATCTATAAGAGGTGAGAATCCGATAGAGGAGATCCATCTATAAGTGGTTAGCATCCGATAGAGGAGGTCCATCTATAAGTGGTGAGCATCCGATAGAGGAGGTCCAACTATAAGAGGTGACCATCCGATAGAGGAGGTCCATCTATAAGTGGTGAGCATCCGATAGAGGATGTCCATCTATAAGTGGTGAGCATCCGATAGAGGAGGTCCATCTATAAGTGGTGAGAATCCGATACAGGAGATCCATCTATAAGTGGTGAGAATCCGATACAGGCCCATCTATAAGTGGTGAGCATCCGATAGAGGAGGTCCATCTATGAGTGATGAGCATCCGATAGAGGAGGTCCATCTATGAGTGGTGAGAATCCAATAGAGGAGATCCATCTATAAGTGGTGATAATCCGATAGAGGCCCATCTATAAGTGGTGAGCATCCGATAGAGGAGGTTCATCTATAAGTGGTGAGCATCCGATAGAGGAGGTCGTGACCATCCGATAGAGGAGGTCCATCTATAAGTGGTGAGCATCCGATAGAGGAGGTCCAACTATAAGTGGTGAGCATCCGATAGAGGAGGTCCATCTTTAAGAGGTGAGCATCCGAAAGAGGAGGTCCATCTATAAGAGGTGAGCATCCGGTAGAGGAGGTCCATCTATGAGTGGTGAGCATCCGATAGAGGAGGTCCATCTATAAGTGGTGAGCATCCGATAGAGGATGTCCATCTATAAGAGGTGAGCATCCGATAGAGGAGGTCCATCTATAAGTGGTGAGCATCCGATAGAGGAGGTCCATCTATAAGTGGCTAGCACTTGTCCTCCAATCCTGTCCCGTATTATTTGGTAAATAAATAGAGAATAATCACTTGATTGAACTGCATTCCGCTCGAGTGTTTGGGGAAATAGTCCCTGCCTCAAATGATTTATTTCACGTCACCAGTTGAATCAAATGATTATTCTGTTTATTATATTCCACTATAAACATCTGATTTACCAGAAATCTCAATAATACCGCCACCATACCCATGACGCATAAATTGCTAGTTAATGTGACATAATTAAGTTATTTTATGAAATTGATTCTTCATGATTCAAAAACTGTTTGATGTGTCGTGAATGGGGGGGGGTGGAAGTGGGTCCCACATCTATACAACAGTTGCTGCTAACTGTCATTAAAAGTTTTTAAAAACCTCTCAAAAAGCAATTTTATCATTCATATTGTGTGTATATGCTTCTATTTACATTGGCCGTGTGTATTAAACTAAATCATTTTCGATTGGTCAACTATCAATTGGTTCATGCCTAGCATATCCCAATAAATCACAATAATACACAATTAAGTCATATTTTCTTGACATAGATGAATAATTAATAGATCGATATTTCACAGGCAGATTATTGTCTAACTCCTAATGTTGCATGGTATTATATCCAAACTGCAGGCAGATTTCAGTAGAAGCTGATTAGCCGGAGTTCATAAAACAAATAAATCAGAATTTTTCATGCTAACTGAAGCAAGCACGTCGGAAGCAATGAACACTCATACTGAGTGCCTCCTTAACCCTTTACCCAACAGAAGGGCCCTGTGCCAATGCATTCTCTTATATATGCGAGTCGACCATAGGTCGCCTCGCATATATAAGAGAATGCATTGGCTTAACACATTAAAAATTATAAAATTGTTAAAGAATGTAAGAAAAAATGGTAAAAAGTGATAATTTTTTTTTTTTTTTAGGCCAATGCATTCTCTTATATATGCGAGGCGACCTATGGTCGACTCGCATATATAAGAGAATGCATTGGCACAGGGCATAACTGTAACCATCACAATGTGGTCAATGAGCCGGTTCCAATGATACCCATATGTGTATGGTTCTATTGAGACAGACCGAAGATATTTTAGGCTGTTGAAGCTTTATTTGGCCGGTTTTGGCCGGTTTGTTGGGTAAAGGGTTAACTATAAGAAATGAATGTAGGCGTGTTGTGTTTTATTGCGGGGTATAGCCCTGTTGCCATTTGGAGAACAGTAGTGATTCACACATTGTGCCTAACGGCCACGGCGCTATACCTTTCAATAAAACACACTCAGTCTACATTAATTTCTCAAATAAAGCCCATAGCCGTGTGCAGCGATCTGGCTGAAACATTGTCAGTGTATGAACCTAGACCAAAAGCTGAAACACGATCAACAGCCTATATATAGAAACGAATATCGAAGATTATTGAAGACTGGCGAATCGAGAATAAGACTCAGTGGGGTTGTGCCACTCGCAAACCAATAGAAGAATGGTGTGTCGCTGGTTAGAACCAAAGACCAAACATGAAAATTAACAAGATTCCATTAAGAGCAACATCAGAAACTGTTGTATTCTTTCGTGGAGCTGTGTGGTCTAGACAAGGTCTCACATCCGGGCCACAAATAATCGCATTGGTTGTTTCATTTGGGACCAAAGTTTTATATATACCAAACCACTGTATCGCATAGTAAGGACTTATTTTGAAATCCTAAAGGTTTTGATGACAAGTCGAAGCCATAACGTTAATTGAGCAGCCAACAAAGGATGTGTGTTTATGTGCTTTCTGAAGAAAATGAAAGCGGCAATCGATGAAAGCCTGCCAAATCCCGCGTGATTTAATGTGATGGGATTCCAAGGTGCTTAGTGAAGTATAAATAACCCCTCTTTGGTCAGGGTCTCAGTAGTCTTAGGATACAGCCTTGATTTATTCCTTCGGCCAAACCAAATTTTATGTTTCTCAGACGACTTCTCCCTGATAACAAATATGTGACCCGCCATATCAAATCCAGTCGGAAGTCGGGATTTTTTTACTCTGTGCCAATGCATTCTCTTATATATGCGAGTCGACCATAGGTCGCCTAGCATATATAAGAGAATGCATTGGCTTAACAATTTTTTATCATGTTTTTTAAATAAATGTTTCTTACAATTTTTAGGACATAAAATAAAAAAAACATCCTGCAGGGAGCCCCACACATGTCACACATATATAGAAGCACATAGAAGAGTGTCGTCTGGTTATGTTTGTCTGGGGCTCTGTATGGGTGAAATTATAAAATTGTTAAAGAATACAAGAACAAATTATTAAAATTGTAAAAAATTGTCAGGCCAATGCATTCTCCTATATATGCGAGGCGACCTATGGTCGACTCGCATATATAAGAGAATGCATTGGCACAGGGTAAAAACAATCCCGACTTCCGACTGGATTTGATATGGCGGGTCACATATGCCCACTTGTGCTTTTGCCAACCAAAAATGAAAATGGACGAATAACTGACCATTGATTTTGCTGGACGCATTTAACTTGTATTTGCATTTATTTCTGATATTGGCATTGGCACTTTTGATAATGAAAAGTCATTTTTAGGACCCATTAATGTTTATATATTTCGGAGTAAACCTATATAATCCTGCCTGCTGGAATATTTTGGTTGGAAAAAGTGGTAATAGAAAACTTCCTGTCGGGTAACTTTGTTGATAGAAAACAAATATAAAAATCTGCCTGCCTGCCATCTTATCATTGAAACAGATAATCAACTTTATGCTGCCTTGTTGTGATCATATCACGTTCATTGTAATCAAAGCCTGTGGAAATTTACAAGAAATATCATTATTAAGGTACTTCGTAGCTCAAGAAGGAACTTTCGATAATTTGTTGAAATGTGATGAAATTGACGTCCATCATCCACGAATGCCTCAGTCAATTAAGCGAAAACTAGCGTTATATTTTGGACATACAGTCGACTCTTAAATGTGGTCTAACTCTTCCTATAACAAGTTATATATAGTTTCCTGTGTATTCAATAATACATATGAATCGGAAGACCCCTGTTTGGAAACGCTTCTTTAAATAATTTTAATTTTATTTCGAATGTTATGGTATAATAATGCATACAATCAATATGGAATATTTTGCGGCTCACGTCCGTTCAGAGCGTAGCATGTGGTATAAATCTATCTAAAAATAGTAATGTAAAAATGTCCCACTTGATTACCACACTATATAAGAAAATATATATATAAAATCAATACCAATTTATAGAAGCGTTTTCGGATAGGTGTCTTCAACTGAGATGTATTATTTATCCACCGTTTACTACCTCTATTGCCTACATAAAGCATGCCTAAGTAATAAACGTTACGTTTGTTACGTCAATGTAGCTTTATTTAGGTAGGTACTACTTTCATGACGTATTTATATATGCAAATTGCGCAGGTAACTAGGGGGGCGTCAACCGACCTAAATGACGTCATTGTGATTTAAAACGTCTTTATCGTCCATTATACACTGTTTGTGATACAAAATTCGCAAAAGGATATACGATTTCGCGATAAAACCTCTATACATAATCAAAACAAGGTCGGCTTAGAGTAAATATCCAAAGGCCAACGAATTATTACGTTCTAAGCTGCACTTCGGTTTGGCCACGTCCTGAATGCTAATTAGTTTGCTTGACCTCATAAATGAAATGGCGTCATCGAAGTAACGAATGAAAACATAGGAAAATGACGGAACTTCCACACAAAAGGCAAGCTTTGCGCGGTGGATACATGAAATATGTAGCTAATGATGTCGATTAAACGGTTTGTCAGTTCAGTATCTATCGGGCGAGGTTCTTTTACTAATACTTATTATTTCATACCCCGGAAACTATACCAAGCGTGATTACGTATATAGGAAGAGATATACCATATTTAAACGACCCGGTGTCAATGCATTCTCTTATATATGCGAGTCGACCATTTTTCTTATCATTCTTTAACAATTTTTATCATTTTTTTATAATTTTATTCTTCCACTCTATAACATTTTTTTAAATTCTTTTTCAAATTTTATTATTTTTTTATCATAAGTTCTATGGTCGACTCGCATATATTTATAAGACAATGCATTGGCACAGGGTTTTCGCAAAAATTCAGCAAGCTCCAGTCATGAAAGAGTTAATAGAAAAACCCTAGATCTAAATGAATGGGAATCATAACGGTATATAACGGTAATAACATCGAATCACGACAGCGTTCGACATCGCTGACAAGCTGACCTGATAATTGTTGTGCGCTCATCCGATAATCATGAAATGTCCCCACAGGTATCAGTAAAATCTCATATCGCTACATAATTAAATACATTTGGCCTCAGCGCTGACCCAGAAACAGTGACCACACTAATGCATGGTTGACCACTTGTACAACTTATTGGATAATAGGACACTGTCTGATATAGTTTTTGGAGTTATCGAATACTACCCGTAACGCAATATATTTTTGCTTGTATATGGTTGCCTATTTAATTGTTTAACATAACTGCATAATACGTATTGTTGTTGGGTCTCTATAATGTTGGATCCACACGGTGGGTCCGCTGTGGTCGCGACCTTGTGACTGGGCGTATATAATATTATGATTATTTTCAACGCACTTGTGGTGCATTATGTCAATAAAATTAGCCCACAAATATGGACTTACTTGATATTTTCAATTTATTATTTATTATTCCTTTATTTTATATACTGTACTGATTGCATGTACCATACTTACGCGGTCTCTCATGAAACGATAATTCGTTCTACCTTCTATGTCGTATATTGGTAAACACACAATTATATAGCTATAATATTTGCAGCGGAGAACTCTTAATTAAGGGTGCTCGGTCCGATCGGGGGACCCTGTATTGCTATTTCCTTGGTTTTGGGTGTGGGGTGTTTGGTTCGGGTCGGGGAGCCCGCCGGTCGGGGCTAGGATGGGTTGGGTGTCGGTATTTGGGGTCTGTTAATTTTCGGGGATCTATCCCGGGAGTTGGTGGTTTCGCGTGGTCGGGGCGGGCGGGTTGCGGTGTGGGATAGATGTCTCTAGAATCGAGTGATTATTATTGTTAATGGTAGGCACTTGGTTTTGGAGTTGTCCGACTTGTGCCCGCGATTTGTTCGCTTGGATCGGGTGGTTCTGCTGGCTTGTGGGGGGTCTCCGAGGGTTGGTGGACTTGGGAAATCGATAGCTGATCGTTCTGGGCTTTGATGGGTGTGTTCCTCGACTCGAGTCGGATACCCCCCCCCCCCCCGGGCCGGGGGGTGGTGTTGCGGGGACCTCTGTTCGGATTGAGTACCTTTAATATATAAACACAATGTTACAAGTAATTGGTCTGATAATTGCGTTGTTGGGAAGATTCGGTCTGGATTTCGCGCCTGGTGTGGTGCCCATAACCGGCAGTGCACGGCCGGTGCTTCCGGGTGTGGGGGTGTTCCGGGTGCGGAACTTTTTCGGAATTTTTTCGGATTATTTTTGTTTTTCGAAACCATTCATGTACATTGTTGCTGCTATACCTATTAATACCAGAATATAAACACTAGCAAATTTTGGATCATATCATTAATAGAATTTACGAAAAGCCTCAATTGATATAAACTAGAAATACGTGTGCTGTCAGCGTAGCATTTTGTTACCAAAGTGACATATACTTAAAGGGGTACTGTACCCAAGATGTTGTTGTTGGTTTCTATAATCCCCGAGTCGGAGAATAATGTAACAACTTTTCCATTTTTTGAAAGTTTGTTGAGTACGAAGTATTGTTACGGATGGCAAATTTACCGGAATGCAAAAATACAAATTGTCGTTGTCGGGTAATTTTTGTAAAGTTTTCAACCAAATGAATCAAATAAACATTATATTATATGGTTAGTAGTCCCATATACTCATTTAAGTTAGTGTACCGTCACTAGTCAATGAGTGGCTTGGGTTTTCTCCACGTATAAGCATAATGTTTCAAACGATCGTGTGTGCAATTGTTTTCCTAATCCAATATCCCTCAATTATAATTTGATTACGTTTTGTACACGGAAATTCGAATTTTAAGAGACGCCATTTTATGGCTGGAGCCATAAAATCAATTTATATTAAATTATTAACTTTTAAATTATTAAATTTTAAGATAGCCTATTAACCTGAGCGTTTACAGAATACATCTTCGACTCAAATTACTTATATTTCTATATAGTATCGATAATAGATCGTTGTTATCACCGGGAATTTATTGAAAATGGCGTACAGTACCCCTTTAAGTATGGGATATTATACTTGGAACAATAATTGCTATATTTTTGGCATACTGGGCTTTGGGGGAATGATAGTTTACTTCTATTTTGTCTTGATTTTTGCAGATAATACGACATCTTCGGATTATAGGCAATATCGAGTGGGGTACCTGGAGGGTGGATTTTGTCATGCTGGCCTGCTTTGTGGGATAGCGTCGCTGAACTTGCCCTCTGGGGATCTCATTCTGCAAATACCATGCATCATGTTTTGTACCTCAATTACTATATTTGATTTTTATTCATTTAGTTCTAGACATTCAATATTTCACTACAAGTTCACTATAACAATAGACTGTAATTGTTATATTCTTGACAATGGCTGAGACTAATTCAGAAAGCACTGTGGCACTCGGCACGCTGGATGAAGATCCCAATTATAACCTGAAAAAAATTATCTCTGGTCCAGGGGGACTAGACTTTGGTGAACAAGAAGATGAGAATATCTTACAAATACCCAATTGTCAGTATTTTTCTCCAAAATCGTTTCATGATAACGTATCTACAAGTGATGACTGTCTATCTGTTTTTCACCTGAACTGTCAAAGTCTTAATTCGCACTGGGATGATTTTAATACTCTAATGTTTGAATTACAAAATAATAAATCAAAATATGGAGTTATTGGCCTAACTGAAATCTTCAGGACTCCGGATTGTATTGATTTTCCACTTAATGGATACCATCCATTAATTAAACGGTGCCGTCCGGATTGAGTTGATTGTCACGGCGGTGTTGGCATGTACATTCGAAAAGACTTATCTTATAAAATCAGAGAAGATTTAACAACATTTATTCCTCATGTATTTGAGTCACTTTTTGTTGAAGTGTTGACAAATAAAAATAAAACGTATATAATTGGAACAATTTATAGGCCTAATACAGCACCAAAAGCGGACCTAGATAAATTTATCAACCTTATGAATGAGAAAATGGACCAAACCAATAGAGAACATAAAAAAATAGTTTTGATGGGAGATTTCAACATTGACTTATTGAAATACGGTAGACATGATAAAACTAACAATTTTCTTAATTATGTCTTTGCCTCTAGTTTCCTCCCAACAATAACAAAACCAACTAGAGTGTCAAACTTCACTGCTACTCTGATAGATCAGATTTTAATAAATGATCCAACTATTGATTATGAAACGGGTATTATACTAAGTGAGATATCTGACCACTTCGGTACTTTCCTCTGTTATAAGAGTAACAAAAATAAATCTTGCCCAAAAGCTAAAATAGAATACTGGCGGAACTATAATGATGAAAATATATCATGCTTTAAAAGACTACTAGGAACGGCTAATTATAATAGTGTTGTAGGACGAACGTGTCCACAGGAGTCATATAAATCATTTATGGAAATTTATTTAAATGCCTTTGAAATAGCTTTTCCATTAAAACGATCACGATCAAAATCCACCAAACAGAAACCATGGATTACCAAGGGAATGATGATTTCATCTGAACATAAAGCTAAACTTTTTACCACAAAGCTTAAGAACCCTTCCGAAAGTAATGTAACAGAATACAAAGAATTTTGTAAACTTTTTAATAAAATAAAACGAGCAAGTAAGACCTTGTACTATAAAAATATGATAAATGAATATAAACATAATATGAAAAAAACATGGAAACTGATTGGTGAGATAATGCAACAAAGATCTAAAAAATTAGAATATCCCATGTCATTCATTATTGGGGGTGTCGAAAGTGGAAATAGGAAAGAAGCTGCTGACGCCTTTAATGAATATTTTTCTACCATTGGCGCTACTGCGGCTGAGAAAATATCACAAACTTGTAACAAATACTCTTCATACTTACCTACACCTTGTAGTGAAACAATCTTTTTTCATCCCACTACACCGGAAGAAATTCATACAACGGTTTCCTTAAGTAAAGGGAAGCACAGCATTGACAAAGATGGTCTTAGCTCTTTCATTATGAAGAAAGTTATCTCGGAAATTTCACAACCCTTATGTCATATTTTCAATCTCTCAATGGAAACAGGAATTGTTCCAGAAGACATGAAGATAGCAAAGGTTATACCCCTCTTCAAATCAGGCGACCAAAAGATAATGGGAAATTATCGCCCAATAAGTATTCTGCCCATTTTTTCTAAAATCTTAGAAAAAATTGTATGTCACAGACTAGTTGTTTTTTTAAATAAACATGATACTCTCTATCATAATCAATATGGGTTTAGAAAAGATCATTCAACAATTCATCCAATTTTGAAGCTACTCTATGATGTGGGTTTGAATAATGATAAGAAGGATAAAGATTGTACGCTATCTGTATTTATTGATTTTTCCAAAGCTTTTGACACAATAAATCATGAAATTTTGCTAAATAAACTTGATTCTTATGGAATAAGAGGCAAAGCCAATGAGTGGTTTAGAAATTATCTGACAAATAGATACCAATGTGTGGAACTGGAAGGTATGGTTTCTTCTAAACTTCCAATTACATGTGGAGTCCCCCAGGGATCTGTTGCAGGTCCGATTCTTTTTCTGGTCTATGTTAATGATATGCACAGATCTAATAACCTATCACTTTTATCCTTTGCTGATGACACAACTGTGTATTCTTCACATCACAACCTTGATTATTTGTATGACTACTTCAACAAAGAGCTTGAAAAATTGAGTACTTGGTGTAGAGCAAACAAACTATCATTAAATACAAATAAGACTAAATATATGGTGATACAACCAATAAATGGCCCGTATTTAGTTGCAAATAGAATGTTGAATATAAATAAACAGCCGATTGAAAGGATAGGATCCGATTGTCAAGAAAAATCTTTCAAATATTTAGGTATTCACATAGATGAACATCTGACATTTGAATACCATGTGAAAGCTGTTTGTGCGAAAATTTCTAATTCTCTTTATGCTATAAATCGAGTAAAAAATTTCCTTTCTTTCGATTGTCTTAGAATGCTATATCTTACCTTAGTACATTCTCACATTCTTTATGGAATTGAGTTATGGGGAAATGCAAGTACTCAAAATCAAGTTATTGTACTTCAGAAAAAGGCAATTCGAGCTATTAATAAAAAACGCTACAATAGTCACACCGAACCATTATTTAAATCTAATAACATTTTGAAGCTGCATGATGAGTATATGCATCGGATATGTCTATTTATGCACGACTGGAAATATGTAAATGTTCCCAAATCATTTGTTAATAGTTTTAGAATATATAAACATCCGAGTATGAGTACTAGGTCCTCAGGAAAAATACAGGAAACAAGGGCTCGCATTAAATTCACTGAAAAACTACCCCTCCATGTATTTCCAAAAATTTGTAACACTCTTGACGTTACTCTACAGAATATCCAATCGAAGCCAGGCTTTAAGAACAAATTTACCAAATCAATTATTGACAATTATTCTTCGAATATTAAGTGCAAAAACAAGTTTTGTCCAGATTGTACTAAAAAGATTGAATTAACTCTAACTTTTGGAATTGAACTTCCAATAAGGAAAGAAATTATAACTATAAAACGACCTTCTCTCATTAGTAAAATGAATTTAAAAAAATGAGAAGATGTGCCTGATGAATATATATATATATGTAAATGCATGTATGTGTGCGCTTATGTGTATATATGCATGTAGATATTTGTTTTTTTTTTCAATCTTCTGTGTTGTTGAGTGCCTATATTCAGTGCAAATATTAACTATTTGGTGCAAACTGATTAGAACATTGTCTAGTTTGAACAGATTTATTTTTGAACTTTATAGCTAAAGATTAAAAAATTTTAATCAAATTGTAAACAACGCAGACACACACAAAGCCTCGTGTCATTATTATTTCATTATATTATATGGTTTGAACCCCACCCAGTATGTCAATTTTGCATAAATGCCAATTTTGTATACATTTGTATATCTTCCATATTTTTGTCCATATTTTCCGTTTCCAAATGGTGGCGGCAGGAAGACGACCATATGGTCATGCCACCACCATATGACATATTATTGTTTATTATTTAATTATATATGTGTAACACATTTTATGATGATATGCCATAATAAAATATTTACTTACTTACTTACTTAATCTGAACATCCATCGAGTGAAGAATGGACCATTCCAACGTATAAGTTTAGAAGTGAATTAGGAAGAATCCATTTAGGAATATAAGGGTTAATGATCCACGGTCCGATTTAACGCCAAATAATTCAGAATTTTATCAGCTAGTTGTCCGCTTACCAGGCAAAAGTAAACGAAAACTATATACTGTATGTACTTGCAATCACTATCATTCCTATAACACAAGCATCCACAAAATCATCCATAATTAATAAATTGAAAACGATTCACAAATTCTGGGGTGAGATGATCGATCGATATTATAGAATAGTGTTAAAAATATCACATACCCCGTTTGACATAAATAACAATAGGTTCCATTGGACACACAAAGTCAACATATCTCATGCAAATAGGTTCATATATATTGGTAGTAACTGTTCACATGTATAGGTTCATATTGGACGGATTTGAAATAATTCCATAGTGATGGTATATACCCGTTATTTAATTCCATAGTGATGGTATATACCCGTTATTTATTCCATAGTGATGGTATATACCCGTTATTTATTCCATAGTGATGGTATATACCCGTTATTTATTCCATAGTGATGGTATATACCCGTTATTTATTCCATAGTGATGGTATATACCCGTTATTTAATTCCATAGTGATGGTATATACCCATTATTTATTCCATAGTGATGATATATACCCGTTATTTATTCCATAGTGATGGTATATACCCGTTATTTATTCCATAGTGATGGTATATACCCGTTATTTATTCTATAGTGATGGTATATACCCGTTATTTAATTCCATAGTGATGGTATATACCCGTTATTTAATTCCATAGTGATGGTATATACCCGTTATTTAATTCCATAGTGATGGTATATACCCGTTATTTATTCCATAATGATGGTATATACCCGTTATTTATTCCATAGTGATGGTATATACCCGTTATTTATTCCATAGTGATGGTATATACCCGTTATTTATTCCATATTGATGGTATATACCCGTTATTTATTCCATATTGATGGTATATACCCGTTATTTATTCCATAGTGATGGTATATACCCGTTATTTATTCCATAGTGATGGTATATACCCGTTATTTATTCCATAGTGATGGTATATACCCGTTATTTATTCCATAGTGATGGTATATACCCGTTATTTATGCCATAGTGATGGTATATACCCGTTATTTATTCCATAGTGATGGTATATACCCGTTATTTATTCCATAGTGATGGTATATACCCGTTATTTAATTCCATAGTGATGGTATATACCCGTTATTTATTCCATAGTGATGGTATATACCCGTTATTTATTCCATAGTGATGGTATATACCCGTTATTTATGCCATAGTGATGGTATATACCCGTTATTTATTCCATAATGATGGTATATACCCGTTATTTATTCCATAATGATGGTATATACCCGTTATTTATTCCATAATGATGGTATATACCCGTTATTTATTCCATATTGATGGTATATACCCGTTATTTCGTTATTTCGTGAAAACACATTATAAGGAGATTGCATCTTATAATTCGTGTCACCGGCATCTATCATATTCCTCATAGATTCTCAATATCTTTCAAATCAGTCACAATATATTTCAGTGTATCTTATATTGGCCATGCTATTTCCTTTCCTTTGATGAATAATTCCATATTATTCCACACCCATTGAGGTACATGTATTCAACGGAATCACACCCATTGACGTGAGTCACATGTATTCAACGGATTCCCAGCCATTGAATACATATTAGTGTATACCTCTAGTGGAATACAAGCCGGAACTATTCCTGTTGACGTTGTAGCCAAGAAAGATGACGTACGTTACGCTTCTGGTGATCCCCCCATATTTACTGATTATTTGTCAGACTTAAATCACAATAAACGTAGCTATAGTAACAATGAAGGTGACATTCATGGATTGAACTTATCTGACTGAACGGTGTAGAATAAATACAGAACACAACTTGCATCATCTAGAATCTTTTATCGAACTCGTTGCGGATGGCGCAAACTTATCGTTGCGGATGGCGCAAACAAAATATATCATTGCGCCATCCGCAACTCATTCGATAACAGATTCTCGAATAAGATGCTCGTTGTGTTCTGTCTATATATCAAACGAAGGAAAGTCGAGGCATCGTACCGAAAACTTGCATTATCTACTGGAAATTTGGAAGTAAAACGGGTCGTCCGCCTAATATCTATAATATATTTTTGGAACTTCTGTCTGTCTGTGTTATTGACTCGAACACTGCTCGACCGATCCGACTAAAATTTGGTATGTAGGCCTACTTTCATTCCGGGAACAATATGGGCGGGTCCAATTTCACGTGCGACCGTGTCCTTGATCTTGACCTCGCTCATATGCGCTCATCCGGGCATGTTACTCGACCTCGACCGATCCGACTCAAATGTGGTTTGTAGGCCTACTTTCATCCGGGAACAATTATATGGGCGGGTCCAATTTCACGTGCGATCGTGTCCTTGACCTTGTTCATATACGCTGCTATAGGCATGTTTCTGGACCGATATTTTCAACGTTGTTCGCTCAAGTCCAGACTCTGTATATTCTGCCCAGACGGAGGAGATCACAAAGACATCCCTAAATAGCCCGGAAGAAGTCGGGCACATCCGCTAGTCTTCAATAATTCAAAAAAATTGTCAACACAGCCAAAATATCCCCAGTGTATGTTATAGGGCATAACATTTTCTTTCGTTTGATATACAACTAGACGAAGTCTATTTAAACGAAGTCGACGCGGCAATAGAGATCGTAATAATTGAATTGGTACCCGCGTGAATAATCATTACTTACCAGACAGGGAAACTGCCGACCGTTTTTCGTCGGTAGATTTTTTCTAGTTTTCGATAGGATATCTCGAGTTCCCTTCGTTTTATACTTTTGAATTATACACCAAAAGAAAGGACATTTCATGGCTAATAAGACACAATGAAATATACTGTGACTGAGAAGAAAGATTTAGAGAATCTATATGAGGAATATGATAGATGGTGTGTTTTTCGCAAAATCGGAGTTGTGAACCTTATCACTGTTATAGTATATTATAAGTTACGGGACGCTTAGTGGTCGGATATGGTGTCATGTGAGGCCAAGTGAGATCAATATTAGGTGAGGCTGTAGGCCGAGCCTCACATTACACCATATCCGACTACTAAGCGTGCCGTAAATTATTTTGAACGTCAACGCATTGAGTCAATGGCTAATCGCGTGGGACAACTTGTTGAGTTTGACAGTTAATTTATGAGTCTTTAAAACATTCCTCAAATATATCGCATGCAAGTGTTGATAGATCATGGTACTATGTCTTTTAATTCACAGAAAATGATTTCCGACAGATATCACCTTTCTTGGCGTTTTCTGAAAAACAAGATGGTGGATAAGCACATAATATTGATTTCATATGGGGTCACTAACCTAATATGGGTTCATATACCGTTACTATTTATCGACGCTGATTGGCCAATCGCAAGAGCTGTCATAATAAATTGGTATATCTGGTATATATCCCCAGAGGCCTGTGATTCGTGTCGATGAAAAAGGTAGATAAATAATGGCAATATGGGCGTACTCCCATATGGGACTGTATTAAAAACGCGTTTTACATCGATATAGAGCGTATATTAAATATACGGGCGGCGTTGGCGGTGGGTATGCTGTTAAAATATTCACTTCCGTTAAAAACCGCCATAATAGAAAGAATAGTAAAATATGGACATACTGTGTTCTTATATCAATCAGAAATATGGCATAAACAGTATGTTAATATAATTGTTTCCCCTTTGTTATGTAAACAAAAGTAAAACACGTTACGTTTCCTGGCTTTTGTTTAGATCCGGATATGGTAAACATAAAGAGCGTTGTTTCTTTCTGTTTTCCTGATATGGAAATAATAAAGAGCGTTTATATCATTTTTGTGTGATTAACCAACATAATTGCGCTGTGTTATGCAAATAGAAGCACAACCTCTGTAACACGAGCAGGTTCTTGTTTACGTACACCATCCTACGTCTTGACGACAATATACTATTTACGCGCTGATTATGTTTGCCATATGAACAAAACTATATATTTTTTAATATTCCTTCCGTTGATGGCGATTTCAACAAATATGAATATTTCTTCAACGAACGCCGCCCGTACCTTTAAGATTAAATAATGTCAATATGAATGTATTTCGCACATTAAAATACGTCCGTTATATGCTTATTTTCACGAGAACACGCTGCCAAAGTGTATGACATATTAATTAGGACATACAGCGAACAATTACACATATGTCATATGGAACGAATACCGGATATTATTCAACTTACATCTTATCTAAAATGCAGCCCAATATCCGACACTTGTGAGAAACCGACCTCAATAACTCCAGTCGATGTCATATATAATTATATTGAATAATTAAACAGGACATATCATTTTAGATCCTGAAATCTTGAATGTGACAAATTGATTAGTGATATACGTACATTTAGAACCAGTAATCACAGACTTCCAATTGAAATTGGATGCTGGGGGACCCACATGAACCAGATAGTTTATGCGCACATTACATTGTACGTCCGGTATAGGCATATGGTAGGAGCAGGCTATATCAGGGTCGCTATCCTCTCATAGATTTAGACGCTGTTAAACTTGTAAATTCAAGAAAACGCTCGTGCATTGATATGTTGTTTTTTTGGTATTTTATTTATTTTATAAACTCTTTATTGACACTATACACATTGATATATTCCGACAGAACTAATTAACGTCAGTGTCTGTATCTATAAATGAAGTTTGTGTTACAATCCGAATAAAATTGAGACCCTATCGGTTGTGACGGTCTAGTGTCCCAAATAAACGTGCATGTTGAAAATCATGCAGACCCAAATAGACATGCAGACCCAAATAAACATGCAGACCCAAATAGACATGCAGACCCAAATAAACGTGCAGACCCAAATAGACATGCAGACCAAAATAAACGTGCAGACTCAAATAGACATGCAGACCCAAATAGACATGCAGACCCAAATAAACGTGCAGACCCAAATAGACATGCAGACCCAAATAGACATGCACACCCAAATAAACGTGCAGACCCAAATAGACATGCAGACCCAAATAAACGTGCAGACCTAAATACACATGCAGACCCAAATAAACGTGCACACCCAAATAGACATGCAGATAATTGCACGCAGTTCGAGATCATTGTGTAATTATAACAGACATGACAATTGGAACTTATTCCCTATTCCTTATTCCTTATTTTCAAAAATGTCGTTTTCGACCGATTTGACGGCATGGTTGGGTGGCCCGCCCCAAATGCCACCTAGAAACACCCCGACCCCCCACCCATCACCCCCGGGGGGTGCCACCCCGAGGGGGTGAAAATGGGGTGTGGACCATTTTCGAGAACGGTAAGGATTTCGACCGATTTGACGGCATGGGTGGGTGGCCCGCCCCAAATACCACATAGAAACACCCCGACCCCCACCCATCACCCCCGGGGGGTGCCACCCCGAGGGGGTGAAAATGGGGTGTGGACCATTTTCGAGAACGGTAAGGATTTCGACCGATTTGACGGCATGGGTGGGTGGCACGCCCCAAATACCACCTAGAAACACCCCGACCCCCCACCCATCACCCCCGGGGGTGCCACCCCGAGGGGGAGAAAATGGGGTGTGGACCATTTTCGAGAACGGTAAGGATTTCGACCGATTTGACGGCATGGGTGGGTGGCCCGCCCCAAATACCACATAGAAACACCCCGACCCCCCCCACCCATCACCCCCGGGGGGTGCCACCCCGAGGGGTGAAAATGGGGTGTGGACCATTTTCGAGAACGGTAAGGATTTCGACCGATTTGACGGCATGGGTGGGTGGCCCGCCCCAAATACCACCTAGAAACACCCCGACCCCCCACCCATCACCCCCGGGGGTGCCACCCCGAGGGGGTGAAAATGGGGTGTGGACCATTTTCGAGAACGGTAAGGATTTCGACCGATTTGACGGCATGGGTGGGTGGCCCGCCCCAAATACCACCTAGAAACACCACGACCCACCACCCATCACCCCCGGGGGTGCCACCCCGAGGGGGTGAAAATGGGGTGTGGACCATTTTCGAGAACGGTAAGGATTTCGACCGATTTGACGGCATGGGTGGGTGGCCCGCCCCAAATACCACCTAGAAACACCCCGACCCCCCACCCATCACCCCGGGGGTGCCACCCCGAGGGGGTGAAAATGGGATGTGGACCATTTTCGAGAACGGTAAGGATTTCGACCGATTTGACGGCATGGGTGGGTGGCCCGCCCCAAATACCACCTAGAAACACCCCGACCCCCACCCATCACCCCCGGGGGTGCCACCCGAGGGGGTGAAAATGGGGTGTGGACCATTTTCGAGTACGGTAAGGATTTCGACCGATTTGACGGCATGGGTGGGTGGCCCGCCCCAAATACCACCTAGAAACACCCCGACCCCCCACCCATCACCCCCGGGAGGTGCCACCCGAGGGGGTGAAAATGGGGTGTGGACCATTTTCGAGAACGGTAAGGATTTCGACCGATTTGACGGCATGGGTGGGTGGCCCGCCCCAGATACCACCTAGAAACACCACGACCCACCACCCATCACCCCCGGGGGTGCCACCCCGAGGGGGTGAAAATGGGGTGTGGACCATTTTCGAGAACGGTAAGGATTTCGACCGATTTGACGGCATGGGTGGGTGGCCCGCCCCAAATACCACCTAGAAACACCCCGACCCCCCACCCATCACCCCCGGGGGTGCCACCCCGAGGGGGTGAAAATGGGGTGTGGACCATTTTCGAGAACGGTAAGGATTTCGACCGATTTGACGGCATGGGTGGGTGGCCCGCCCCAAATACCACCTAGAAACACCCCGACCCCCCACCCATCACCCCCGGGGGGTGCCACCCCGAGAGGGTGAAAATGGGGTGTGGACCATTTTCGAGAACGGTAAGGATTTCGACCGATTTGACGGCATGGGTGGGTGGCCCGCCCCAAATACCACCTAGAAACACCCCGACCCCCCCCCCCCACCCATCACCCCCGGGGGTGCCACCCCGAGGGGGTGAAAATTGGATGTGGACCATTTTCGAGAACGGTAAGGATTTCGACCGATTTGACGGCATGGGTGGGTGGCCCGCCCCAAATACCACCTAGAAACACCCCGACCCCCCACCCATCACCCCCGGGGGGTGCCACCCCGAGGGGTGAAAATGGGGTGTGGACCATTTTCGAGAACGGTAAGGATTTCGACCGATTTGACGGCATGGGTGGGTGGCCCGCCCCAAATACCACCTAGAAACACCCCGACCCCCCACCCATCACCCCCGGGGGTGCCACCCCGAGGGGGTGAAAATGGGGTGTTGACCATTTTCGAGAACGGTAAGGATTTCGACCGATTTGACGGCATGGGTGGGTGGCCCGCCCCAAATACCACCTAGAAACACCCCGACCCCCACCCATCACCCCCCGGGGGTGCCACCCCGAGAGGGTGAAAATGGGGTGTGGACCATTTTCGAGAACGGTAAGGATTTCGACCGATTTGACGGCATGGGTGGGTGGCCCGCCCCAAATACCACCTAGAAACACCCCGACCCCCACCCATCACCCCAGGGGGTGCCACCCCGAGGGGGTGAAAATGGGGTGTGGACCATTTTCGAGAACGGTAAGGATTTCGACCGATTTGACGGCATGGGTGGGTGGCCCGCCCCAAATACCACCTAGAAACACCCCGACCCCCCACCCATCACCCCCGGGAGGTGCCACCCCGAGGGGGTGAAAATGGGGTGTGGACCATTTTCAAGAACGGTAAGGATTTCGACCGATTTGACGGCATGGGTGGGTGGCCCGCCCCAAATACCACCTAGAAACACCACGACCCACCACCCATCACCCCCGGGGGTGCCACCCCGAGGGGGTGAAAATGGGGTGTGGACCATTTTCGAGCACGGTAAGGATTTCGACCGATTTGACGGCATGGGTGGGTGGCCCGCCCCAAATACCACCTAGAAACACCCCGACCCCCCACCCATCACCCCCGGGGGTGCCACCCCGAGGGGGTGAAAATGGGGTGTGGACCATTTTCGAGAACGGTAAGGATTTCGACCGATTTGACGGCATGGGTGGGTGGCCCGCCCCAAATACCACCTAGAAACACCCCGACCCCCCCACCCATCACCCCCGGGGGTGCCACCCCGAGGGGGTGAAAATTGGATGTGGACCATTTTCGAGAACGGTAAGGATTTCGACCGATTTGACGGCATGGGTGGGTGGCCCGCCCCAAATACCACCTAGAAACACCCCGACCCCCACCCATCACCCCCGGGGGTGCCACCCCGATGGGGTGAATATGGGGCCGGCCTCAAATACCACCTAGAAACACATCACCTCTTACCCCGGATAATACCTCGGGTTTGAGCCATTTTATTCCTGATTCCTTATCCGCAAAAATGTCTCTTCTGGCCCGCCACAAGTACCACATAGAACGCCCCCCCCCCCCCAAACGCTCACACCAAATACCCCACAGTAACACCACACCCACATCCACTGGGGTCATGCATTCTGATGCAGCCGGTATCAAGTTCTGATCAAAGGGTGGCCGGTGTCCTTTGATGTAGCAAAAATAGATTCTTGTATTTGACGTCATTGCAACGTTCACAGACAATGTATCAATTTCGACGATCGACGTAATTCTTGTGAATAGAAATGTACTTGATGACTCCGTGTCTGACTGAGATTAGGGAGTATTTTGTCGTGATCAGGGACGTGGGACGTGGCTTTGTTCTCGTGTGTGGGAAGTCCATGCATTTAGTTCCTTGCTCCATGTTCCTTATTCAGCCTCCAATTAAAATATTATAGTTCCTGTTCCCAGTTTCTAATTCTAATTCTAATTTGTTTTTTGTAGCTAGTATTTCTTCAGCCACCGATTCGAAATATTTGCCGGATTGGCCAGGATCGGCAGCAAGTAGCTCATTATACCAGGCCACGAATTGGGCGCAAGTAGAGTCAAAACTAACCCCGAAATTGTTAGATTGCCGATTGTGGGAGATCTGCTCCACTTGTGATAAATTCATCATAGCCACACTGGGGGGGGGGGGGGGGTCAATCCTATTTATGGCCAATTTTGGAGTGAATTCGTACATATACACCCTGTTATAGGGGCAAATCACCACAATAAGAGTACCCGGGTAGCCCATTATACCCGGCCACAAATTGGGCGTAGGTACAGTATGGGGTCAAAACGGACCGTAAAATGTTGCTATATATGAGGCCCCCACCCCCTTTTCGTACGCCATATTCCATGCCCTGTTATGGGGTACGCCGTATTCCGGCCCCTCTGTTAGGAGGTATTCGGTATTCCAAAAAATGCCAATAATCGTACGCCGACCTTCCAAAAAATGATCATAATAATAGTATAAATGCGATTTTTTGTCACAATAAATGATAAATTCACGGTTTGACAAACAGATCGTCGATCATCGTCATTTTATATCATTTTAGACGTGATCGACCAGTTGCAATTATTTCTCGGTGAATGCGCAACAGCTCATAACTGCAACCCCATTATTACATCGACGCGTCATCGATTTCGGAAAGAAAAACGCGTATTGTTTTGGGCGCATTTGGACTCGCGCGGGATTGACTTAATAAATCATCAGGTTTCAATATAAAGATATTGTTCCTGTTGACTTTTGCCAAGAGTGCTATGGGATATTTTGGGCTGGTTTTGTCACGATACACTTTTCGATTTAAATACATTTACAAAAGTGGCTTTTTCGCTAAATGTATATAAAAATAAGAATTAACTGTCATGTGGACTGTTTTTTATCGAGATGTCACCGGGAGGTAAGTGGTCATAACTTGTATGTAAAACCCTTCGGGTTTTACACAAGTTATAACCACTTACCTCACGGTTACATTTCCATAAAAACAGTCCACATGACAGTTAATCCTCATATATATATGGAGTGACTGTAAGGTCATGAGTGGGATGTACATATGTTGTCTGTATGATCATGGATGGGGTGTGTGGATAAATAGGAAGTGATTTTATGGTTACGGGTAATGTGTATATGTATACATGGAATGACTGTACGGTCATGATTGAACTTGGAGTAATCTGGGTGGACATTATCGAGCGTGTGGGTATATAGGGAGTATCATTGTGGTAACGGGTGGGATGTATATTTATATATCTCATGAATTGTATTATCATTGGTGGGTGTATACAGCTTAGCTTATCGTGGACGGCGTGTATGATTATACAGTAAATTGCTTAATTGTCATGTGTGAGGTGTATATGCAAATATAGATTGTTTGAGTGGCCGTGTGTGTGGGTTTTTTGGGTATATCTGGAAGGGCTGAATGGCCATTAGTGAGTATTTTACATGTATACATGGAGTGAATCTATGGTCTTGGGTGGGCTGCATATGTATATCGAGTGGTTATATGGGTATGTGTGTCGAATATGTATACAGGCAGTGACTGTATGGTTAACGGTGAGATGAGTACATGTAGGTATACAAGTAGTGAATGTATGATTATAAATGTAATGAACATCTATACATGGGGTGACTAAATGGTCATGTGTCAGGCGTATGAGTATACATGTACCTGGTGTTCCTGTTTGGTGACTTGTGGCGGTATGCATGGTCATGTTTAGGTTATACCAGTATACGGTACACACGTGATGGGCTAGGGATATATGTATATAGCGAGTGGCCGTATGTCCATGGATGAGGTACACATGCATACATGGAGTGACTATACTGACATGGCTGGGGTGTATTAGTATATCTTGAGTGGCTATTCGGTTACGGTGTGACAGTTAGGGATACATGGAGTGACATGGCCAATGTTGAGATGAATATGTATACAAGGATTGACCATGATCATGTATTAATGTTTTGAACGGGGTGACTATATGACCATAGGTCAGATGAAAGAGTATACCTGGTGACATGGGTGAGGGTATGTGTATGAAGCGAGTGGCTATATGGCCAGTGGTAAGGTGCATATGTATACCGGAGTGACCGTATGGTCATTGTTGTGTTGTTGATGTATATATTGATTGTCTATTTGATTATGTGTTTGGAGAATATGTATACGTTGGATTACCGTATGGCCAATGGTGAGATGAATGGGTATACAAGGAGTGAATATATGGTTATGGGTCATGTTTAGGAGTATACCCGGTGTGCCTGTATTGTGATGCGTGGCTGTATTGTCATCCATGGTCATGGGTCAGGTGTATACAGTGGGTCACTATATTATTAAGTCTATGCATATATGTAATGACTGTGTGATAATGGGTGGCTATCGCTTTCCACGCTTAACATCCCCCATCTACATAAACACCATCAAGATGGAGAAATATCTGACATGACCTCTCTATTGATTAACATATCCTTGAATTATTGTGGAAAGCGATAGCCACTCAAGGTACACATGTACAACCCACACATTACCCCAGTCACTCCATATGTACATAAGCACCACACAAATGACAACATAGTCACCCAGTTTATACACGTACACCTGGTCGTACTTGGTTATACCCGTACATACCACAAATGACGATACAGCCACGAGTCACCATGCATGAACACCAGGTACACACCAATACCCGACACATGACCATATAGTCACTCAGCCTTCATAATTGGCTACGGCAATCAGCATTGCTGAAGCAAACTGGGCCACGGCATACTGTTGCCGTAGCGGATTGCCGAAGCCAAACAATCTGAATTAAGAGGGCTGGTCACTATGTGTATACATATTCACTACATTCACGACCATACAGTCACTCAGTGTATACATATTCACCTCACAATGGACCATACAGCCACTACATATATACATATGCGCCATACCCATGACCATAGTGTCAATGCAGGTATATATATGCACATCACCAATGGTGAGCCCTTCCAGATATACCAATATCCGCACATATGACCACGCATAAGTTCCATACTTGCCATACTCATACACGCCATCCATGATAATACGTCTACTCCCCATATATCAGCAATGATACCACTTCCACAACATATATAAATATACGTTCCACCGTTTCCAACAGGGCACTCCATATATACCCACACATCATTCATGACCATACAATAACTCCCTGTATACCTAGTGTCCTCATCTATGATCATAGAGTAACTCCCTGGCTGCCATCTTGGCTTCCACCCTGTATCCAATTGATAATTTGTTGTCACAATGGGCCAGAGTACTGACATATCATTGTTCATCTCAGTTCCGTCTCAAAGTTCTGCCCATTTCCTTTCAATAATATGGCCATAATCACAAAAGAGGTTCTCCGCAAAATTCCATACTGCAACTTTAAAATGAATTTGTCATGCCCCATACGGAACTGGGACAAACATAATAGAACGTAGTTGTCAGTTGATTAACTAACACGTAAAATAACCAAGTGAGTCACAATTTGCTTGCTACCTTTTTTTTGGATAACGCAGAGAATAATGTTCGGGATATGTTAACTTTAAACTTTTTACAAATTTGGCTGCCATTTTGGAAGCCATCTTGAGCAATTTAGTCTATAAACACCGTAGTGTGACACATTTAAGATAGACAAAAACAATAAACACCTTTGATACCAAAGATAGTTGCATTCTACTTGAACAAATGATCGAACCCTGAAAAGTGAATTTTTGCCGATATTTATGTCAAGTTTGTGAGAGAAAAATCCAATATTTCTAAATCCAATATTTCTGGTGATGTCAATGGTGACAATAGTAAAAATGATCCATGGTGCATCAGACATGTTGGTATGCAATGCATAGAATACAGATTAGCCGATTGTATACATCAACCACAACATGTAAGCGATTGCAGGAAACCCTGGGCAATATTTACCATTTTCCATATTTTGGCGGCCATTTTCGCAGCCATTTTGAGCCAAGGTAAGATTTTTTGTTCCAGAGAGTTGGAATATTAATAGGTAATGACATGCCCCACTTACATTACAATGTTCTTTTTACTTCATGTTGAAATGTGACTAGAATCCCAATTCTGATTTTTTGTAAAATTTTGTACCGCGTTCTGTAAAATCGAATTGTTGATGGATCGGAAGGGGCTAGGACACCATTAATTGCATATGTAATTTCTCCCATGATCAGTTAATATACAAAACACAAAATAAAGTAAAATTACTCAACCAGTTCCAAACAGCATGAATTGATCTAGAAGATATTTGTGAAAAAATGTCATATTTTCAACTTTCGGCGGCCATTTTGGCCGCCATCGTGGATGTTGAGTTTCAATTTTGTCCCAAAAAAGTGTCATTATGTCCTAGCTTCACGAAAATACATACAGTTGTATACATTTTACCAGATTTTCCTGCTATAATTTGCATAAAACTGACTTAGGGTCTGGTCTAAAAAACGGCGGCCATGATGGACGCCATCCTGTCTGGAGTCTATATATAAAAGGCCACTTTTTTTCTTGTTAACATTGCTTAAAAGGACATTATAAGGAACAAAGTGAGTGGGGGTCCCAGGGGGTGCAAGGGTACCCCTACTGGCTCCCGGACTATGGGCAAATTACTGTCATTCAATTTCTGATTCTGGGAGATTTATCTTATTTGTGACCACGTTTGGGGGGGGGGTGAATCAGCCTATTGCAAACATATGGGCAAATTATTGTCAAAAATAGTTGGTTATATAGCCCTTTTTTTGTGAGTATGTAGCACATATATTGGTGACCACAAAAATGGCATTTGCCAAAATTATATGGCAAGGTCAAGGTCGTTCATGACAGCATGAAATTTTGCCAATGATGTTTTTTTTTGGTTGACTCAGGGCGACGTCATTGTCATATTCGATGGTATCACCCCTTCCCCCTGAATCCTGAATACCAATTAATTTGGGGGGGGGGTGAATCCTGAATACCAGTTTATTTTGGGGGGTGAATCCTGAATACATGTTAAGAAATAATATGCGATAAATGACATGCAAATTGTCTGTTTTTATATCAGACAGATACAAGCAGAAGTACCGGTCGCGTTATGGGCGTTATGAGGCCGTTATGATATGATTAATGGTACTCTATAATGACATGGTGGTCGAATATGCACAATAAGCTATTCTACCCATTCATTCATACAGATAATTAGCACAAAATATTATTTTGCGCAATCAAAACCTGCGTTCAAGATGATTTGCTCGAACCCGAATACCAGTTATTTTGGGGGTATGAATCCCGCGTACAGCTTCAAAACACCCTGAATTCCGCGCACCAAAAAGGGAGGGTGATACCCTCATATTAGCTCTTTCTCCAAAACTTGTATTTAATTCGAATATCATGATTAATGGAAACCAAACAAAATTGAGCCACTTTGTTGACTTGTGCCCTTTAATAGTTGAATTATCGTTATGAGTATATATTCAAATTGTACACCATGGAGTAGCCGATGATGTATCCGTCCAAACGACGTATCGTTCAGCTCCGCACGTTGAGACGTCTATGAGATACAGCCATTTGAAAATACGTGGTGGAAATTGATGTACTTTGTGGGCGTGACTTAGAGTTCAAACTCTCTAAGAGGTCAACGAATACACCGTGCAGATATCATAATTGGAAACAGATTTTGGTCGCATACAGGGCGATTCCTATCAAGTCGGGCATGCCCTGGTCCATCGTACACTTGGTTTGACGCCAAACAACCGACGAACTCTGATGTAGACAACGTGAACATACGTCAATCAAACCATGTTCCTCAAGGGGTTCGCCAAATTGCAACGAGACTTTACAGTAGGAAACATTGTCGATGGATTTCTCTTACATATTTCAAGTTATCGAACTGAAATTTGGTATTTAGGGGCTTCTCGGTGCGCTAAATCAGATAGAATTGTCAGCGAGATATTCCGATGGCCCAAAATGTGTCAATGACGCCGTTGATATACCACATGGGTGGGGGGTCGGGGTGTTTCTAGGTGGTATTTGGGGCGGGCCACCCACCCATGCCGTCAAATCGGTCGAAATCCTTACCGTTCTCGAAAATGGTCCACACCCCATTTTCACCCCCTCGGGGTGGCACCCCCGGGGGTGATGGGTGGGGGGTCGGGGTGTTTCTAGGTGGTATTTGGGGCGGGCCACCCACCCATCCGTCAAATCGGTCGAAATCCTTACCGTTCTCGAAAATGGTCCACACCCCATTTTCACCCCCTCGGGGTGGCACCCCCGGGGGTGATGGGTGGGGGGTCGGGGTGTTTCTAGGTGGTATTTGGGGCGGGCCACCCACCCATGCCGTCAAATCGGTCGAAATCCTTACCGTTCTCGAAAATGGTCCACACCCCATTTTCACCCCCTCGGGGTGGCACCCCCGGGAGTGATGGGTGGGGGATCGGGGTGTTTCTAGGTGGTATTTGGGGCGGGCCACCCACCCATGCCGTCAAATCGGTCGAAATCCTTACCGTTCTCGAAAATGGTCCACAACCCATTTTCACCCCCTCGGGGTGGCACCCCCGGGGGTGATGGGTGGGGGGTCGGGGTGTTTCTAGGTGGTATTTGGGGCGGGCCACCCACCCATGCCGTCAAATCGGTCGAAATCCTTACCGTTCTCGAAAATGGTCCACACCCCATTTTCACCCCCTCGGGGTGGCACCCCCCGGGGGTGATGGGTGGGGGTCGGGGTGTTTCTAGGTGGTATTTGGGGCGGGCCACCCACCCATGCCGTTAAATCGGTCGAAATCCTTACCGTTCTCGAAAATGGTCCACACCCCATTTTCACCCCCTCGGGGTGGCACCCCCCGGGGGTGATGGGTGGGGGGTCGGGGTGTTTCTAGGTGGTATTTGGGGCGGGCCACCCACCCATGCCGTCAAATCGGTCGAAATCCTTACCATTCTCGAAAATGGTCCACACCCCATTTTCACTCCCTCGGGGTGGCACCCCCGGGGGTGATGGGTGGGGGGTCGGGGTGTTTCTAGGTGGTATTTGGGGCGGGCCACCCATCCATGCCGTCAAATCGGTCGAAATCCTTGCCGTTCTCGAAAATGGTCCACACCCCATTTTCACCCCCTCGGGGTGGCACCCCCGGGGGTGATGGGTGGGGGGTCGGGGTGTTTCTAGGTGGTATTTGGGGCGGGCCACCCACCCATGCCGTCAAATCGGTCGAAATCCTTACCGTTCTCGAAAATGGTCCACACCCCATTTTCACCCCTCGGGGTGGCACCCCCGGGGGTGATGGGTGGGGGGTCGGGGTGTTTCTAGGTGGTATTTGGGGCGGGCCACCCACCCATGCCGTCAAATCGGTCGAAATCCTTACCGTTCTCAAAAATGGTCCACACCCCATTTTCACCCCCTCGGGGTGGCACCCCCGGGGGTGATGGGTGGGGGGTCGGGGTGTTTCTAGGTGGTATTTGGGGCGGGCCACCCACCCATGCCGTCAAATCGGTCGAAATCCTTACCGTTCTTGAAAATGGTCCACACCCCATTTTCACCCCCTCGGGGTGGCACCCCCCGGGGGTGATGGGTGGGGGGGTCGGGGTGTTTCTAGGTGGTATTTGGGGCGGGCCACCCACCCATGCCGTCAAATCGGTCGAAATCCTTACCGTTCTCGAAAATGGTCCACACCCCATTTTCACCCCTCGGGGTGGCACCCCCGGGGGTGATGGGTGGGGGGTCGGGGTGTTTCTAGGTGGTATTTGGGGCGGGCCACCCACCCATGCCGTCAAATCGGTCGAAATCCTTGCCGTTCTCGAAAATGGTCCACACCCCATTTTTACCCCCTCGGGGTGGCACCCCCGGGGGTGATGGGTGGGGGGGTCGGGGTGTTTCTAGGTGGTATTTGGGGCGGGCCACCCACCCATGCCGTCAAATCGGTCGAAATCCTTACCGTTCTCGAAAATGGTCCACACCCCATTTTCACCCCCTCGGGGTGGCACCCCCGGGGGTGATGGGTGGGGGGTCGGGGTGTTTCTAGGTGGTATTAGGGGCGGGCCACCCACCCATGCCGTCAAATCGGTCGAAATCCTTACCGTTCTCGAAAATGGTCCACACCCAATTTTCACCCCCTCGGGGTGGCACCCCCGGGGGTGATGGGTGGGGGGTCGGGGTGTTTCTAGGTGGTATTTGGGGCGGGCCACCCACCCATGCCGTCAAATCGGTCGAAATCCTTACCGTTCTCGAAAATTGTCCACACCCCATTTTCACCCCCTCGGGTTGGCACCCCCGGGGGTGATGGGTGGGGGGTCGGGGTGTTTCTAGGTGGTATTTGGGGCGGGCCACCCACCCATGCCGTCAAATCGGTCGAAATCCTTACCGTTCTCGAAAATGGTCCACACCCCATTTTCACCCCCTCGGGGTGGCACCCCCCGGGGGTGATGGGTGGGGGGTCGGGGTGTTTCTAGGTGGTATTTGGGGCGGGCCACCCACCCATGCCGTCAAATCGGTCGAAATCCTTACCGTTCTCGAAAATGGTCCACACCCCATTTTCACCCCCCTCGGGGTGGCACCCCCGGGGGTGATGGGTGGGGGTCGGGGTGTTTCTAGGTGGTATTTGGGGCGGGCCACCCACCCATGCCGTCAAATCGGTCGAAATCCTTACCGTTCTCGAAAATGGTCCACACCCCATTTTCACCCCCTCGGGGTGGCACCCCCGGGGGTGATGGGTGGGGGTCGGGGTGTTTCTAGGTGGTATTTGGGGCGGGCCACCCACCCATGCCGTCAAATCGGTCGAAATCCTTACCGTTCTCGAAAATGGTCCACACCCCATTTTCACCCCCTCGGGGTGGCACCCCCCGGGGGTGATGGGTGGGGGTCGGGGTGTTTCTATGTGGTATTTGGGGCGGGCGACCCACCCATGCCGTCAAATCGGTCGAAATCCTTACCGTTCTCGAAAATGGTCCATACCCCATTTTCACCCCCTCGGGGTGGCACCCCCCCGGGGGTGATGGGTGGGGGGTCGGGTGTTTCTAGGTGGTATTTGGGGCGGGCCACCCAACCATGCCGTCAAATCGGTCGAAAACGACATTTTTGAAAATAAGGAATAAGGAATAGGGAATAAGTTCCAATTGTCATGTCTGTGTAATTATATGATAGAGAAATTGCCCGAAATGCACATCTCGGCATTTCCACAAGGGCGCGCTTCCTGTCAAGTCTGTGAGATGCTTATATATTGTTATGTCTGTTCTGGCGGGGGTCATGTTTGTATTCCGAAGGTTCGCTATTCCGAAGGTTCTCTATTCCGAAGGCTCGCTATTCCGAGGGTGTTTTTATTTCTACTACAAACGAGGACCTTTCTTCCTCGACTGTCTGCGTTACAAACATGCGCCATCTTAGTATGGACGTACATGTATAGTGTTTATGACCCGTTTGTGGGCTGACTTAAATATGTATTAAGAAATAACGCCATACGCGATGACATTGATCATATTATGGGAACCCACGAAAACAAAACATTGAACGACCCCCAAGACCGAGTAGGAAGTGGAGGATTTTGGAGGCAAGAATACGCCAACTAAAGGACGATTATAACGGGGGCTTTATAACATAACTCTTCCTTTATAACATAACTCTTCCTTTATAACATAACTCTTCCTTTATAACATAACTCTTCCTTTATTACATAACTCTTCCTTTATAACACAACTCTTCCTTTATAACATAACTCTTCCTTTATAACATAACTCTTCCTTTATAACATAACTCTTCCTTGCGGTTTGGTTTGTCAGTACGCTTCGTGGGTGTCGGTGGTTTTATGTGCAGTGGTGTTGTTTCTCGTTGAAAGTAACCCTCTGCGAGTGTGTGCTCATTCCTTCATCCGTAGAACCGAAATCGTCGTGATAATATAGACATACCTCCTTGTTCTTATACCAATAAGAAATATGGCATAAACAGTGTGTTATTGTCAACTGTTTTTCCTTTGTTATGTAAACAAAAGCAACAAAAAAACGATACAGAACCTGGCTTTTGTTTAGATCCGGATATGGTAAACGTAAAGAGCGTTATTTGTTACTGTTTTCCTGATATGGAAATAATAAAGAGCGTTTATATCATTTGTGTGTGATTAACTGTGTTATGTAAACAGAAGCAAAACTTCTGTAACACGGGCAGGTTTTTGTTTACGTATAAACACCATCGTACATCTTGACGACAATATACTATTTACGCGCTGATTATGTTTGGCATATGAGCAAAACTATATATATTTTATTATTCCTTCTGTTGATGGCGATTTGAACAAATATGAATATTTCTGCAACGAACGCCGCCCGTCATTGTGAGCTTATTTCGATCATTAAAATAAGCCTGTTATATATGTGCTTATTTTCACGTGAACAAGCTGCTATGACAATCATATCCTTCGTCGCCGTCAAACACGAGCATCTTGTGAAACACAAATCCCTGAGCTATAATTATGACGTGATAACATAATTGAGTACCAAATAATCAGACACACAGAACCATATCACGTGATACTAATGCGAGTGGCAAGAGGTTTGAATAGCATGCACTATTTTCTAACAAACGGATTTGTATGGTCGTCAATTCTTCGCAACGGTTTTTTGGTCCGTCCGCAAAATTTACGAGTAATCTATAGATCATTCCATGAATCTCTACTCTGGCTACTCGTAGAGATCATATTCCACCAGTACATTTCTTCGTGATTAATCTGTTCCATAATAGTGTACTTCACTATATGTGAAGGTCCCAACTCGAAATTGCATGTTTCTGTTACTTTTGAGAGCCGATATCGCAATAAACTTTCAACTAATTACCCAGGAAAAATTCCATAATTGTAAGAAACGCAAGCAAAATTGCTCACAAAGTCACTTAAATCGTGCAATTTCGAGTTGGGACATTCACCTACAGTGAAGTAAATTATTAAGAAAGAGATAATAACACATAAATATATTTCCTTTTTTATTTTTTCGATTTTATAAGGTCCCCTGTCAAAACGTCAAAAAGTTCCCAGGTTTCGTATATATACTGGTGGAATATAATCTCTACGAGCGTTAGCCAGAGTAGAGATTCATGGAATGATCTGCGACTATTATATTATAGCTAGTCGTAATTCCTATCATGTAGTAGTACGGTTTGCGAATTAAAGGTGTCTAATAGCGGTGAAACGACGACAAAAACATATATAAACCAAAGCAGCCAATATTATGGAAGTGTTCAAGAGCGCACAAATTGGATGTCTTTGCCATCTAATATATCGACCAACGTCACTCGCTGGAGACAAAGAACATTTGATATATCTGAAACATTTTTAGAGAAAAAAAGGAATCGATCGAGTTCTTTACAGGAAATGTCAAATAAATGATTCGATTTTAACGACCATTGACACAACCGCGAAACTTCATTGCTAATCAATGTTAGATCAGCGGAGCAGAATTACATAGATCGCGGCTCAACAAGTTTCATTTACCGCGAGATGTAACCCATTAAACCAATTTTAGTTCATATTACTTCCCGGCCCATGCGTTCATACAATATTCATCGTTTTGTCCACGATGTTCATGATCTTATCATCCTATTTTGCGTGAGCCGACTTTTCGAGTATCACTGACTCACTGTCCGCATAAGGTACGTTCATACACTGGCAAGTTTGCACGATATGATTTGCAGGCATTTTGCCGTAGAAAACGATATGGTGCCAGAATATGAACGGAAACAACTATATAAGATGCATCTGTACCACAGCTAACTACGTGCGAAGTAAATTCTCTGTAGTTCCACCTGTAGCGATGCTACCGGAATTTGCCTGGAAATAGCATGCAAATATCTCGCAAGAATAAATCATACAGGTATTTGAAGGCAAATTACAGTAGCACCGTTACAAGTGGAACTACATCAATTTTTCTTCTGATGTCATTAGCTTTGGTAAAGATGCATGTTATGTGCAAGTTTCCGTTCATATTCTGATACCATGTGGTTTTCTATGACGAAATGCCCACAAAAACATACCGTGCAAACTTGCCAGCGTATGAACGTACCCTTAAGGATAAGTTAACCAATAATTCACTGATCGTTCCCAATGTTAAACTTTAAAGATTAAAGGCTCACATAATTTTATCATAATTTGTGCAATTCTGACACCAAGCGCCTGGACTACAGACCACGCGGAAAGGATTCTCACGCATTGTTATAAAACTGCCCGTCTCTTTAACGGTGTCATATTTAGGAATCAGGGAGCTAAATGTGTTCTAGAGTCGGGGAGCGAGTACACCGTGGAACCCTAAAGGTGAAGGTAACTGAAGAATGACCTTCACCTGATACATGCGACACGTTATTAAAGGATGACATCGCGTTTATTTGATTTGTACATAATATCTAAATAATTTAAACTGGTGAATGAATGGGGGAACGGATTTTTGTGAGCGGGAAATGTATTTAACTAGCTGTTGTAGATCTGGGTTTTTCCAGATCAAATTTGGCTGTGAGATAGCCCTGTCGTACACTTGGGGATTTATTTTAAAAAGTAAACACATGACCTATGATTTTTCTTGCATTTTCGTGATCAACTGGTGTCAATCTAGCTGGGTAAACATTACTGGTATGGCCTGCAGGCTTCAATTCAGCGAATTTGGCCGAAACGTTAACACTGTCGCCTATGGGAAACCATTTAGTTCCGTGATTCCTATACCGCGCAACATCGCTGCCAACCTTGGACCGTTAAACGTACGGTCAGGCCATAGCATGTTCCTTGGTACAAAATAAGTAACTGGCAAACTGTAACCAGTAATAATAAGACCGTTGTGTGTTTACGGTTCAACACCGTTTAATTAATATCAAGACCTATAACGGTCAGACGACTCAGATGAATTGTATTTTTGATGGGTCACCACCATTTGTTTGCTCTTAATTTTCTATTTTACCGTAGAATTAGCCCGTGGTGACAACATGATTTCCAGATAGGCATTACGATTCATATGTTTTAGAGTGGTCGAAATTAGTATTATTCGTAAATGAAAAGTACATCTTAGTTCTTCTATTACGGTCACAGTTTTGATTAAATTTAAATCCTCAATGCATAATATGACAGACAAAACTTATGAAACTTTGAAATTTGAAGAGGATCAAACTTGTTATCTTAATTTAATCCAGAAAGACTGTGATGTGTTCACCTTTCACTGACTAAACGCGTTTGCTTCTAAGAGTACATGTAGTCGAATGCTTTCACTGACTATACACGTTTGTTTCTAAGAGTACATGTAGTCGAATGCTTTCACTGACTATACGCGTTTCTAAGAGTACATGTAGTCGAATGCTTTCACTAACTATACACGTTTGTTTCTAAGAGTACATGTAGTCGAATGATTTCACTGACTATATATACGCGTTTCTAAAAGTACATGTAGTCGAATGCTTTCACTAACTATACACGTTTGTTTCTAAGAGTACATGTAGTCGAATGATTTCACTGACTATATATACGCGTTTCTAAGAGTACATGTAGTCGAATGCTTTCACTAACTATACACGTTTGTTTCTAAGAGTACATGTAGTCGAATGCTTTCACTAACTATACACGTTTGTTTCTAAGAGTACATGTAGTCGAATGCTTTCACTGACTATACGCGTTTCTAAGAGTACGATATATAGTTTAGTGACATAAAACGTCCACACGAGACCGATGTCAAAATAACAAATATATATAACAATGATTCAACATAATACATGTAGTCGAATACTTTCACTGACTACACGCGTTTGTTTCTAAGAGTACATGTAGTCGAATGCTTTCACTAACTATACACGTTTGTTTCTAAGAATACATGTAGTGGAATGCTTTCACTAACTATACACGTTTGTTTCTAAGAGTACATGTAGTCGAATGATTTCACTGACTATACGCGTTTCTAAGAGTACATGTAGTCGAATGCTTTCACTAACTATACACGTTTCTAAGAGTACAGATATATAGTTTAGTGACATAAAATGTCCACACGAGACCGATGTCAAAATAACAAATATATACAACAATGATTCAACATAATACATGTAGTCGAATGCTTTCACTGACTACACGCGTTTCTATAAGAGTACATGTAGACGAATGCTTTCACTGACTATACGCGTTTGTTTCTAAGAGTACATGTAGTCGAATGCTTTCACACACAATACGCGTTTGTTTCTAAGAGTAAATGTAATCGAATTGTCCACTCTGGTTGTTGGGATCGATGACCAGAGACAAAAAAAAAGCGAATGCCAGAACACTATGTGGATTTAGTTATACGGGGTCGGATAATATATTTTCAACGAGCATCTTAGGGCGGCTGTTTCATGTATCCATCTTAGGGCGCTGTTTCATGTATCCATCTTAGGGCGCTAGTTCATGTATCCATCTTAGGGCGCTGTTTCATGTATCCATCTTAGGGCGCTGTTTCATGTATCACATCTTAGGGCGCTGTTTCATGAACCCATCTTAGGTCGCTGTTTCATGTACCCATCTTAGGGCGCTGTTTCATGTATCCATCTTAGGGCGCTGTTTCATGTACCCAATCTTAGGGCGCTGTTTCATGTACCCATCTTAGGGCGCTGTTTCATGTACCCATCTTAGGGCGCTGTTTCATGTACCCATCTTAGGGCGCTGTTTCATGTACCCATCTTAGGGCGCTGGTTCATGTACCCATCTTAGGGCGCTGTTTCATGTACCCCTCTTAGGTCGCTGTTTTCATGTACCCATCTTAGGCGCTGTTTCATGTACCCATCTTAGGGCGCTGTTTCATGTACCCATTTTAGGGCGCTGGTTTCGTTGTACCCATCTTAGGGCGCTGTTTCTTGTACCCATCTTAGGGCGCTGTTTCATGTACCCATCTTAGGGCGCTGTTTCATGTACCCATCTTAGGGCGCTGTTTCATGTACCCATCTTAGGGCGCTGGTTCATGTACCCATCTTAGGGCGTTGGTTCATGTACCCATCTTAGGGAGCTGTTTCATGTACCCATCTTAGGCGCTGTTTCATGTACCCATCTTAGGGCGTTGTTTCATGTACCCATCTTAGGGCGCTGTTTCATGTACCCATCTTAGGGCGCTGTTTCATGTACCCATCTTAGGGCGCTGTTTCATGTATCCATCTTAGGGCGCTGTTTCATGTACCCATCTTAGGGCGCTGTTTCATGTACCCGTCTTAGGTCGCTGTTTCATGTACCCATCTTAGGGCGCTGTTTCATGTACCCATCTTAGGGCGCTGTTTCATGTACCCATATTAGGGCGCTGTTTCATGTACCCATCTTAGGGCGCTGTTTCATGTACCCATCTTAGGGCGCTGTTTCATGTACCCATCTTAGGGCGCTGTTTCATGAACCCATCTTAGGGCGCTGTTTCATGAACCCATCTGAGGGCGCTGTTTCATGTACCCATCTTAGGGAGCTGTTTCATGTACCCATCTTAGGGCGCTGTTTCATGTACCCATCTTAGGGCGCTGTTTCATGTACCAATCTTAGGGCGCTGTTTCATGTACCCATCTTAGGGCGCTGTTTCATGTACCCATCTTAGGGTGCTGTTTCATGTACCCATCTTAGGGCTCTGTTTCATGTACCCATCTTAGGGCGCTGTTTCATGAACCCATCTTAGGGCGCTGTTTCATGTACCCATCTTAGGGCGCTGTTTCGTGTACCCATCTTAGGGCGCTGTTTCATGTACCCATCTTAGGTCGCTGTTTCATGAACCCATCTTAGGTCGCTGTTTCATGTACCCATCTTAGGGCGCTGTTTCATGTACCCATCTTAGGGCGCTGTTTCATGAACCCATCTTAGGTCGCTGTTTCATGTACCCATCTTAGGGCGCTGTTTCGTGTACCCATCTTAGGGCGCTGTTTCATGTACCCATCTTAGGGCGCTGTTTCATGTACCCATCTTAGGGCGCTGTTTCGTGTACCCATCTTAGGGCGCTGTTTCATGTACCCATCTTAGGGCGCTGTTTCATGTACCCATCTTAGGGCGCTGTTTCATGTACCCATCTTAGGGCTCTGTTTCATGTACCCATCTTAGGGCGCTGGTTCATGTACCCATCTTAGGGCGCTGGTTCATGTACCCATCTTAGGGAGCTGTTTCATGTACCCATCTTAGGGCGCTGTTTCGTGTACCCATCTTAGGGCGTTGTTTCATGTACCAATCTTAGGGCGCTGTTTCATGTACCCATCTTAGGGCGCTGTTTCATGTACCCATCTTAGGGCGCTGTTTCATGTATCCATATTAGGGCGCTGTTTCATGTACCCATCTTAGGGCGCTGTTTCATGTACCCATCTTAGGGCGCTGTTTCATGTACCCATCTTAGGGCGCTGTTTCATGTACCCATATTAGAGCGCTGTTTCATGTACCCATATTAGGGCGCTGTTTCATGTACCCATCTTAGGGCGCTGTTTCGTGTACCCATCTTAGGGCGCTGTTTCATGTACCCATCTTAGGGCACTGTTTCATGTACCCATCTTAGGGCACTGTTTCATGAACCCATCTTAGGTCGCTGCTTCAAGTACCCATCTTAGGGCGCTGTGTCATGTACCCATCTTAGGACGCTGGTTCATGTACCCATCTTAGGGCGCTGTTTCATGTACCCATCTTAGGGCACTGTTTCATGAACCCATCTTAGGGCGCTGTTTCATGTACCCATCTTAGGGCGCTGGTTCATGTACCCATCTTAGGGCGCTGTTTCATGAACCCATCTTAGGGCGCTGTTTCATGAACCCATCTTAGGGCGCTGTTTCATGTACCCATCTTAGGGCGCTGTTTCATGTACCCATCTTAGGGCGCTGGTTCATGTACCCATCTTAGGGCGCTGTTTCATGAACCCATCTTAGGGCGCTGTTTCATGAACCCATCTTAGGGCGCTGTTTCATGTACCCATCTTAGGGCGCTGTTTCATGTACCAATCTTAGGGCGCTGTTTCATGTACCCATCTTAGGGCGCTGTTTCATGTACCCATCTTAGGGCGCTGTTTCATGTACCCATCTTAGGGCTCTGTTTCATGTACCCATCTTAGGGCGCTGTTTCATGAACCCATCTTAGGGCGCTGTTTCATGTACCCATCTTAGGGCGCTGTTTCATGTACCCATCTTAGGGCGCTGGTTCATGTACCCATCTTAGGGCGCTGGTTCATGTACCCATCTTAGGGCGCTGTTTCATGAACCCATCTTAGGGCGCTGTTTCGTGTACCCATCTTAGGGCGCTGTTTCGTGTACCCATCTTAGGGCGCTGTTTCATGAACCCATCTTAGGTCGCTGTTTCATGTACCCATCTTAGGGCGCTGTTTCATGTACCCATCTTAGGGCGCTGTTTCATGTACCCATCTTAGGGCGCTGTTTCGTGTACCCATCTTAGGGCGCTGTTTCATGTACCCATCTTAGGGCGCTGTTTCATGTACCCATTTTAGGGCGCTGTTTCGTGTACCCATCTTAGGGCGCTGTTTCTTGTACCCATCTTAGGGCGCTGTTTCATGTACCCATCTTAGGGCGCTGTTTCATGTACCCATCTTAGGGCGCTGTTTCATGTACCCATCTTAGGGCGCTGTTTCATGTACCCATCTTAGGGCGCTGGTTCATGTACCCATCTTAGGGAGCTGTTTCATGTACCCATCTTAGGCGCTGTTTCATGTACCCATCTTAGGGCGTTGTTTCATGTACCCATCTTAGGGCGCTGTTTCATGTACCCATCTTAGGGCGCTGTTTCATGTACCCATCTTAGGGCGCTGTTTCATGTATCCATCTTAGGGCGCTGTTTCATGTACCCATCTTAGGGCGCTGTTTCATGTACCCATCTTAGGTCGCTGTTTCATGTACCCATCTTAGGGCGCTGTTTCATGTACCCATCTTAGGGCGCTGTTTCATGTACCCATCTTAGGGCGCTGTTTCATGTACCCATCTTAGGGCGCTGTTTCATGAACCCATCTTAGGTCGCTGTTTCATGTACCCATCTTAGGGCGCTGTTTCGTGTACCCATCTTAGGGCGCTGTTTCATGTACCCATCTTAGGGCGCTGTTTCATGTACCCATCTTAGGGCGCTGTTTCGTGTACCCATCTTAGGGCGCTGTTTCATGTACCCATCTTAGGGCGCTGTTTCATGTACCCATCTTAGGGCGCTGTTTCATGTACCCATCTTAGGGCTCTGTTTCGTGTACCCATCTTAGGGCGCTGGTTCATGTACCCATCTTAGGGCGCTGGTTCATGTACCCATCTTAGGGAGCTGTTTCATGTACCCATCTTAGGGCGCTGTTTCGTGTACCCATCTTAGGGCGTTGTTTCATGTACCAATCTTAGGGCGCTGTTTCATGTACCCATCTTAGGGCGCTGTTTCATGTACCCATCTTAGGGCGCTGTTTCATGTATCCATATTAGGGCGCTGTTTCATGTACCCATCTTAGGGCGCTGTTTCATGTACCCATCTTAGGGCGCTGTTTCATGTACCCATCTTAGGGCGCTGTTTCATGTACCCATATTAGAGCGCTGTTTCATGTACCCATATTAGGGCGCTGTTTCATGTACCCATCTTAGGGCGCTGTTTCGTGTACCCATCTTAGGGCGCTGTTTCATGTACCCATCTTAGGGCGCTGTTTCATGTACCCATCTTAGGTCGCTGTTTCATGAACCCATCTTAGGTCGCTGTTTCATGTACCCATCTTAGGGCGCTGTTTCATGTACCCATCTTAGGGCGCTGTTTCATGAACCCATCTTAGGTCGCTGTTTCATGTACCCATCTTAGGGCGCTGTTTCGTGTACCCATCTTAGGGCGCTGTTTCATGTACCCATCTTAGGGCGCTGTTTCATGTACCCATCTTAGGGCGCTGTTTCGTGTACCCATCTTAGGGCGCTGTTTCATGTACCCATCTTAGGGCGCTGTTTCATGTACCCATCTTAGGGCGCTGTTTCATGTACCCATCTTAGGGCTCTGTTTCATGTACCCATCTTAGGGCGCTGGTTCATGTACCCATCTTAGGGCGCTGGTTCATGTACCCATCTTAGGGAGCTGTTTCATGTACCCATCTTAGGGCGCTGTTTCGTGTACCCATCTTAGGGCGTTGTTTCATGTACCAATCTTAGGGCGCTGTTTCATGTACCCATCTTAGGGCGCTGTTTCATGTACCCATCTTAGGGCGCTGTTTCATGTATCCATATTAGGGCGCTGTTTCATGTACCCATCTTAGGGCGCTGTTTCATGTACCCATCTTAGGGCGCTGTTTCATGTACCCATCTTAGGGCGCTGTTTCATGTACCCATATTAGAGCGCTGTTTCATGTACCCATATTAGGGCGCTGTTTCATGTACCCATCTTAGGGCGCTGTTTCGTGTACCCATCTTAGGGCGCTGTTTCATGTACCCATCTTAGGGCACTGTTTCATGTACCCATCTTAGGGCACTGTTTCATGAACCCATCTTAGGTCGCTGCTTCATGTACCCATCTTAGGGCGCTGTGTCATGTACCCATCTTAGGACGCTGGTTCATGTACCCATCTTAGGGCGCTGTTTCATGTACCCATCTTAGGGCACTGTTTCATGAACCCATCTTAGGGCGCTGTTTCATGTACCCATCTTAGGGCGCTGGTTCATGTACCCATCTTAGGGCGCTGTTTCATGAACCCATCTTAGGGCGCTGTTTCATGAACCCATCTTAGGGCGCTGTTTCATGTACCCATCTTAGGGCGCTGTTTCATGTACCCATCTTAGGGCGCTGTTTCATGTACCAATCTTAGGGCGCTGTTTCATGTACCCATCTTAGGGCGCTGTTTCATGTACCCATCTTAGGGCGCTGTTTCATGTACCCATCTTAGGGCTCTGTTTCATGTACCCATCTTAGGGCGCTGTTTCATGAACCCATCTTAGGGCGCTGTTTCATGTACCTATTTTAGGGCGCTGTTTCATGTACCCATCTTAGGGCGCTGTTTCATGTACCCATCTTAGGGCGCTGTTTCATGTACCAATCTTAGGGCGCTGTTTCATGTACCCATCTTAGGGCGCTGTTTCATGTACCCATCTTAGGGCGCTGTTTCATGTACCCATCTTAGGGCTCTGTTTCATGTACCCATCTTAGGGCGCTGTTTCATGAACCCATCTTAGGGCGCTGTTTCCTGTACCCATCTTAGGGCGCTGTTTCGTGTACCCATCTTAGGGCGCTGTTTCATGTACCCATCTTAGGGCGCTGTTTCATGAACCCATCTTAGGTCGCTGTTTCATGTACCCATCTTAGGGCGCTGTTTCATGTACCCATCTTAGGGCGCTGGTTCATGTACCCATCTTAGGGCGCTGGTTCATGTACCCATCTTAGGGCGCTGTTTCATGAACCCATCTTAGGGCCCTGTTTCATGAACCCATCTTAGGGCCCTGTTTCATGTACCCATCTTAGGGCGCTGTTTCATGTACCCATCTTAGGGCGCTGGTTCATGTACCCATCTTAGGGCGCTGGTTCATGTACCCATCTTAGGGCGCTGTTTCATGGACCCATCTTAGGGAGCTGTTTCGTGTACCCATCTTAGGGCGCTGTTTCGTGTACCCATCTTAGGGCGCTGTTTCATGAACCCATCTTAGGTCGCTGTTTCATGTACCCATCTTAGGGCGCTGTTTCATGTACCCATCTTAGGGCGCTGTTTCATGTACCCATCTTAGGGCGCTGTTTCATGTACCCATCTTAGGGCGCTGTTTCGTGTACCCATCTTAGGGCGCTGTTTCATGTACCCATCTTAGGGCGCTGTTTCATGTACCCATCTTAGGGCGCTGTTTCATGTACCCATCTTAGGGCGCTGTTTCATGTACCCATCTTAGGGCGCTGTTTCATGTACCCATCTTAGGGCGCTGTTTCATGTACCCATCTTAGGGCGCTGTTTCATGTACCCATCTTAGGGCGCTGGTTCATGTACCCATCTTAGGGAGCTGTTTCATGTACCCATCTTAGGCGCTGTTTCATGTACCCATCTTAGGGCGTTGTTTCATGTACCAATCTTAGGGCGCTGTTTCATGTACCCATCTTAGGGCGCTGTTTCATGTACCCATCTTAGGGCGCTGTTTCATGTATCCATATTAGGGCGCTGTTTCATGTACCCATCTTAGGGCGCTGTTTCATGTACCCATCTTAGGGCGCTGTTTCATGTACCCATCTTAGGGCGCTGTTTCATGTACCCATCTTAGGGCGCTGTTTCATGTACCCATATTAGGGCGCTGTTTCATGTACCCATCTTAGGGCGCTGTTTCATGTACCCATCTTAGGGCGCTGTTTCATGTACCCATCTTAGGGCGCTGTTTCATGAACCCATCTTAGGGCACTGTTTCATGAACCCTTCTTAGGTTGCTGTTTCATGTACCCATCTTAGGGCGCTGTGTCATGTACCCATCTTAGGACGCTGGTTCATGTACCCATCTTAGGGCACTGTTTCATGAACCCATCTTAGGGCGCTGTTTCATGTACCCATCTTAGGGCGCTGGTTCATGTACCCATCTTAGGGCACTGTTTCATGAATCCATCTTAGGGCGCTGTTTCATGTACCCATCTTAGGGCGCTGTTTCATGTACCCATCTTAGGGCGCTGTTTCATGTACCCATCTTAGGGCGCTGTTTCATGTACCAATCTTAGGGCGCTGTTTCATGTACCCATCTTAGGGCGCTGTTTCATGTACCCATCTTAGGGCGCTGTTTCATGTACCCATCTTAGGGCTCTGTTTCATGTACCCATCTTCGGGCGCTGTTTCATGAACCCATCTTAGGGCGCTGTTTCATGTACCCATCTTAGGGCGCTGTTTCGTGTACCCATCTTAGGGCGCTGTTTCATGTACCCATCTTAGGGCGCTGTTTCATGAACCCATCTTAGGTCGCTGTTTCATGTACCCATCTTAGGGCGCTGTTTCATGTACCCATCTTAGGGCGCTGTTTCATGTACCCATCTTAGGGCGCTGTTTCATGTACCCATCTTAGGGCGCTGTTTCATGAACCCATCTTAGGGCACTGTTTCATGAACCCATCTTAGGTCGCTGTTTCATGTACCCATCTTATGGCGCTGTGTCATGTACCCATCTTAGGACGCTGGTTCATGTACCCATCTTAGGGCACTGTTTCATGAACCCATCTTAGGGCACTGTTTCATGTACCCATCTTAGGGCGCTGGTTCATGTACCCATCTTAGGGCGCTGTTTCATGAATCCATCTTAGGGCGCTGTTTCATGAACCCATCATAGGGCGCTGTTTTATGTACCCATCTTAGGGCGCTGTTTCATGTACCCATCTTAGGGCGCTGTTTCATGTACCCATCTTAGGGCGCTGTTTCATGAACCCATCTTAGGGCGCTGTTTCATGTACCCATCTTAGGGCGCTGTTTCATGTACCAATCTTAGGGCGCTGTTTCATGAACCCATCTTAGGGCGCTGTTTCATGAACCCATCTTAGGGCGCTGTTTCATGTACCCATCTTAGGGCGCTGTTTCATGTACCCATCTTAGGGCGCTGTTTCATGTACCCATATTAGGGCGCTGTTTCGTGTTCCAATCTTAGGGCGCTGTTTCATGTACCCATATTAGGGCGCTGTTTCATGTACCCATCTTAGGGCGCTGGTTCATGTACCCATCTTAGGGCGCTGGTTCATGTACCCATCTTAGGGCGCTGTTTCATGCACCCATCTCAGGGCGCTGTTTCATGTACCCATCTTAGGGCGCTGGTTCATGTACCCATCTTAGGGCGCTGTTTCATGTACCCATCTTAGGGCGCTGTTTCATGCACCCATCTTAGGGCGCTGGTTCATGTACCCATCTTAGGGCGCTGTTTCATGTACCCATCTTAGGGCGCTGTTTCATGCACCCATCTCAGGGCGCTGTTTCATGAACCCATCTCAGGGCGCTGTTTCATGTACCCATCTTAGGGCGCTGTTTCATGTACCCATCTTAGGGCGCTGGTTCATGTACCCATCTTAGGGCGCTGGTTCATGTACCCATCTTAGGGCGCTGTTTCATGAACCCATCTTAGGGCGCTGTTTCGTGTACCCATCTTAGGGCGCTGTTTCGTGTACCCATCTTAGGGCGCTGTTTCATGAACCCATCTTAGGTCGCTGTTTCATGTACCCATCTTAGGGCGCTGTTTCATGTACCCATCTTAGGGCGCTGTTTCATGTACCCATCTTAGGGCGCTGTTTCGTGTACCCATCTTAGGGCGCTGTTTCATGAACCCATCTTAGGGCGCTGTTTCATGTACCCATCTTAGGGCGCTGTTTCGTGTACCCGTCTTAGGGCGCTGTTTCATGTACCCATCTTAGGGCGCTGTTTCATGTACCCATCTTAGGGCGCTGTTTCATGTACCCATCTTAGGGCGCTGTTTCATGTACCCATCTTAGGGGGCTGTTTCATGTACCCATCTTAGGGCGCTGGTTCATGTACCCATCTTAGGGCGCTGGTTCATGTACCCATCTTAGGGAGCTGTTTCATGTACCCATCTTAGGGCGCTGTTTCATGTACCCATCTTAGGGCGTTGTTTCATGTACCAATCTTAGGGCGCTGTTTCATGTACCCATCTTAGGGCGCTGTTTCATGTACCCATCTTAGGGCGCTGTTTCATGTATCCATATTAGGGCGCTGTTTCATGTACCCATCTTAGGGCGCTGTTTCATGTACCCATCTTAGGGCGCTGTTTCATGTACCCATCTTAGGGCGCTGTTTCATGAACCCATCTTAGGGCGCTGTTTCATGTACCCATCTTAGGGCGCTGTTTCATGTACCCATCTTAGGGCGCTGTTTCATGTACCCATCTTAGGGCACTGTTTCATGAACCCATCTTAGGTCGCTGTTTCATGTACCCATCTTAGGGCGCTGTGTCATGTACCCATCTTAGGACGCTGGTTCATGTACCCATCTTAGGACGCTGGTTCATGTACCCATCTTAGGGCGCTGTTTCATGTACCCATCTTAGGGCACTGTTTCATGAACCCATCTTAGGGCGCTGTTTCATGTACCCATCTTAGGGCGCTGGTTCATGTACCCATCTTAGGGCGCTGTTTCATGAACCCATCTTAGGGCGCTGTTTCATGAACCCATCATAGGGCGCTGTTTTATGTACCCATCTTAGGGCGCTGTTTCATGTACCCATCTTAGGGCGCTGTTTCATGTACCCATCTTAGGGCGCTGTTTCATGTATCCATATTAGGGCGCTGTTTCATGTACCCATCTTAGGGCGCTGTTTCATGTACCTATCTTAGGGCGCTGTTTCATGTACCCATCTTAGGGCGCTGTTTCATGTACCCATCTTAGGGCGCTGTTTCATGTACCCATCTTAGGGCGCTGTTTCATGTACCCATCTTAGGGCGCTGTTTCATGTATCCATCTTAGGGCACTGTTTCATGAACCCATCTTAGGTCGCTGTTTCATGTACCCATCTTAGGGCGCTGTGTCATGTACCCATCTTAGGACGCTGGTTCATGTACCCATCTTAGGGCGCGGTTTCATGTACCCATCTTAGGGCACTGTTTCATGAACCCATCTTAGGGCGCTGTTTCATGTACCCATCTTAGGGCGCTGGTTCATGTACCCATCTTAGGGCGCTGTTTCATGAACCCATCTTAGGGCGCTGTTTCATGAACCCATCATAGGGCGCTGTTTTATGTACCCATCTTAGGGCGCTGTTTCATGTACCCATCTTAGGGCGCTGTTTCATGTACCCATCTTAGGGCGCTGTTTCATGTACCCATCTTAGGGCGCTGTTTCATGAACCCATCTTAGGGCGCTGTTTCATGTACCCATCTTAGGGCGCTGTTTCATGTACCAATCTTAGGGCGCTGTTTCATGAACCCATCTTAGGGCGCTGTTTCATGTACCCATCTTAGGGCGCTGTTTCATGTACCCATCTTAGGGCGCTGTTTCATGTACCCATCTTAGGGCGCTGTTTCATGTACCCATCTTAGGGCGCTGTTTCATGTATCCATCTTAGGGCGCTGTTTCATGTACCCATCTTAGGGCGCTGTTTCATGTACCCATATTAGGGCTCTGTTTCATGAACCCATATTAGGGCGCTGTTTCATGTACCCATCTTAGGTCGCTGTTTCATGTATCCATCTTAGGGCGCTGTTTCATGTACCAATCTTGGGGCGCTGTTTCATGTACCCATCTTAGGGGGCTGTTTCATGTACCCATCTTAGGGCGCTGTGTCATGTACCCATCTTAGGACGCTGGTTCATGTACCCATCTTAGGACGCTGGTTCATGTACCCATCTTAGGGCGCTGTTTCATGTACCCATCTTAGGGCACTGTTTCATGAACCCATCTTAGGGCGCTGTTTCATGTACCCATCTTAGGGCGCTGGTTCATGTACCCATCTTAGGGCGCTGTTTCATGAACCCATCTTAGGGCGCTGTTTCATGAACCCATCATAGGGCGCTGTTTTATGTACCCATCTTAGGGCGCTGTTTCATGTACCCATCTTAGGGCGCTGTTTCATGTACCCATCTTAGGGCGCTGTTTCATGTATCCATATTAGGGCGCTGTTTCATGTACCCATCTTAGGGCGCTGTTTCATGTACCTATCTTAGGGCGCTGTTTCATGTACCCATCTTAGGGCGCTGTTTCATGTACCCATCTTAGGGCGCTGTTTCATGTACCCATCTTAGGGCGCTGTTTCATGTACCCATCTTAGGGCGCTGTTTCATGTATCCATCTTAGGGCACTGTTTCATGAACCCATCTTAGGTCGCTGTTTCATGTACCCATCTTAGGGCGCTGTGTCATGTACCCATCTTAGGACGCTGGTTCATGTACCCATCTTAGGGCGCGGTTTCATGTACCCATCTTAGGGCACTGTTTCATGAACCCATCTTAGGGCGCTGTTTCATGTACCCATCTTAGGGCGCTGGTTCATGTACCCATCTTAGGGCGCTGTTTCATGAACCCATCTTAGGGCGCTGTTTCATGAACCCATCATAGGGCGCTGTTTTATGTACCCATCTTAGGGCGCTGTTTCATGTACCCATCTTAGGGCGCTGTTTCATGTACCCATCTTAGGGCGCTGTTTCATGTACCCATCTTAGGGCGCTGTTTCATGAACCCATCTTAGGGCGCTGTTTCATGTACCCATCTTAGGGCGCTGTTTCATGTACCAATCTTAGGGCGCTGTTTCATGAACCCATCTTAGGGCGCTGTTTCATGTACCCATCTTAGGGCGCTGTTTCATGTACCCATCTTAGGGCGCTGTTTCATGTACCCATCTTAGGGCGCTGTTTCATGTACCCATCTTAGGGCGCTGTTTCATGTATCCATCTTAGGGCGCTGTTTCATGTACCCATCTTAGGGCGCTGTTTCATGTACCCATATTAGGGCTCTGTTTCATGAACCCATATTAGGGCGCTGTTTCATGTACCCATCTTAGGTCGCTGTTTCATGTATCCATCTTAGGGCGCTGTTTCATGTACCAATCTTGGGGCGCTGTTTCATGTACCCATCTTAGGGGGCTGTTTCATGTATCCATCTTAGGGCGCTGTTTCATGTACCCATCTTAGGGCGCTGTTTCATGTACCCATCTTAGGGCGCTGTTTCATGTACCCATCTTAGGGCTCTGTTTCATGTATCCATCTTAGGGCGCTGTTTCATGTACCCATCTTAGGGCGCTGTTTCATGTATCCATCTTAGGGCGCTGTTTCATGTACCCATCTTAGGGCGCTGTTTCATGTATCCATCTTAGGGCTCTGTTTCATGTATCCATCTTAGGGCGCTGTTTCATGTATCCATCTTAGGGCGCTGTTTCATGTACCCATCTTAGGGCGCTGTTTCATGTATCCATCTTAGGGCGCTGTTTCATGTACCCATCTTAGGGCGCTGTTTCATGTATCCATCTTAGGGCTCTGTTTCATGTATCCATCTTAGGGCGCTGTTTCATGTACCAATCTTAGGGCGGTGTTTCATGTATCCATCTTAGGGCGCTGTTTCATGTACCCATCTTAGGGCGCTGTTTCATGTATCCATCTTAGGGCTCTGTTTCATGTATCCATCTTAGGGCGCTGTTTCATGTACCCATCTTAGGGCGCTGTTTCATGTACCCATCTTAGGGCGCTGTTTCATGTATCCATCTTAGGGCGCTGTTTCATGTATCCATCTTTGGGCGCTGTTTCATGTATCCATCTTAGGGCGCTGTTTCATGTACCCATCTTAGGGCGCTGTTTCATGTACCCATCTTAGGGCTCTGTTTCATGAACCCATATTAGGGCGCTGTTTCATGTACCCATCTTAGGTCGCTGTTTCATGTATCCATCTTAGGGCGCTGTTTCATGTACCAATCTTGGGGCGCTGTTTCATGTACCCATCTTAGGGGGCTGTTTCATGTATCCATCTTAGGGCGCTGTTTCATGTACCCATCTTAGGGCGCTGTTTCATGTACCCATCTTAGGGCGCTGTTTCATGTACCCATCTTAGGGCTCTGTTTCATGTATCCATCTTAGGGCGCTGTTTCATGTACCCATCTTAGGGCGCTGTTTCATGTATCCATCTTAGGGCGCTATTTCATGTACCCATCTTAGGGCGCTGTTTCATGTATCCATCTTAGGGCTCTGTTTCATGTATCCAACTTAGGGCGCTGTTTCATGTATCCATCTTAGGGCGCTGTTTCATGTACCCATCTTAGGGCGCTGTTTCATGTATCCATCTTAGGGCGCTGTTTCATGTACCCATCTTAGGGCGCTGTTTCATGTATCCATCTTAGGGCTCTGTTTCATGTATCCATCTTAGGGCGCTGTTTCATGTACCCATCTTAGGGCGGTGTTTCATGTATCCATCTTAGGGCGCTGTTTCATGTACCCATCTTAGGGCGCTGTTTCATGTATCCATCTTAGGGCTCTGTTTCATGTATCCATCTTAGGGCGCTGTTTCATGTACCCATCTTAGGGCGCTGTTTCATGTACCCATCTTAGGGCGCTGTTTCATGTATCCATCTTAGGGCGCTGTTTCATGTATCCATCTTAAGGCGCTGTTTCATGTATCCATCTTAGGGCGCTGTTTCATGTATCCATCTTAGGGCGCTGTTTCATGTACCCATCTTAGGGCGCTGTTTCATGTATCCATCTTAGGGCTCTGTTTCATGTATCCATCTTAGGGCGCTGTTTCATGTATCCATCTTAGGGCGCTGTTTCATGAACCCATCTTAGGGCGCTGTTTCATGTATCCATCTTAGGGTGCTGTTTCATGTATCCATCTTAGGGCGCTGTTTCATGTACCCATCTTAAGGCGCTGGTTCATGTACCCATCTTGGGGCGCTGTTTCATGAACCCATCTTAGGGAGCTGTTTCATGTACCCATCTTAGGGCGCTGTTTATGTATCCATCTTAGGTCTCTGTTTCATGTACCCATCTTAGGGCGCTGTTTCATGTATCCATCTTAGGGCGCTGTTTCATGTATCCATCTTAGGGCGCTGTTTCATGTATCCATCTTAGGTCGCTGTTTCATGTATCCATCTTAGGGCGCTGTTTCATGTACCCATCTTAGGGCGCTGTTTCATGTATCCATCTTAGGGCTCTGTTTCATGTATCCATCTTAGGGTGCTGTTTCATGTATCCATCTTAGGGCGCTGTTTCATGTACCCATCTTAGGGCGCTGTTTCATGTATCCATCTTAGGGTGCTGTTTCATGTATCCATCTTAGGGCGCTGTTTCATGTACCCATCTTAGGGCGCTGTTTCATGTACCCATCTTGGGGCGCTGTTTCATGAACCCATCTTAGGGAGCTGTTTCATGTACCCATCTTAGGGCGCTGTTTATGTATCCATCTTAGGGCGCTGGTTCGTGTACCCATCTTAGGGCGCTGTTTCATGAACCCATCTTAGGGCGCTGTTTCATGAACCCATCTTAGGGCGCTGTTTCATGTATCAATCTTAGGGCGCTGTTTCATGTACCCATCTTAGGGCGCTGGTTCATGTACCCATCTTAGGGCGCTGTTTCATGTACCCATCTTAGGGCGCTGTTTCATGTATCCATCTTAGGGCGCTGTTTCATGTACCCATCTTAGGGCGCTGTTTCATGTACCCATCTTAGGGCTCTGTTTCATGAACCCATCTTAGGGCCCTGTTTCATGTACCCATTGCACACATCCGCTGATGATTTAAAGACACGGGCGGCGTTGGTGGTGGGTATGCTGTTAAAATATTCAGCTCCGTCAAAAACCGCCATAAACAGAAGGACCCGTGGAAAAAAGATTTTTCCGGACACGTATGCCGGGTGGGTGGGTGGTCGATAGGACCAACAATTTTTTTTTTCCGCAACTCAAAAATATTTTTCCTGCAAGTCTTTTTGACTGTTTTTGCAATGAGTTTGGCTTAAAACACATCTATATGTCAATATTAACATAAAAGATAAATTTCATGATGATCAGACAAACAGTATAGCCTGTAAGCCCATGCTAATGGATTGAATTTTGAAATCCAAGATGGCTGCTGGCAGCCATGTTTTTTTTTTGACTGAATGACCCCAAAATGACATGTTCCTATTTACATGTCAATGTTAACATCCATGACTAATAGTATGCACATAAATTCATGTACCGTTTACAGTGATCCCCCCCCCCCCGCAAATCTATGTATTAGTGTTAAAAGGGGGTGGGTGTCCAAAAATGGTCGGAAAAAACTGCCGAAAACGGAAAAAAATTTGGACGCGGGGTGGGTGTGTCCCAGCAAGGGTCGAAAGTCAAAAATCAGCATACGTGCCTGCAAATATTTTTCGACTCCCCCCTGCCATAAACAGAAAGAATAGTAAAATATAGACAGACTTTTTTCTTATTTCAGTCAGAAATATGGCATAAACAGTATGTTATTGTCAAATGTTTTTCCTATGTTATGTAAACAAAAGCAAAAAAACGTTACAGAACCTGCCTTTTGTTTAGATCCGGATATGGTAAACACAAAGAGCGTTGTTTCTTACTGTGTTCCTGATTTGGAAATAATAAAGAGCGTTTATACCATTTGTGTGTGATTAACCAATATAATTGCGCTGTGTTATGTAAGCAGAAGCAAAACTGCTGTAACACGAGAAGGTTCTTGTTTACGAACACCATCGTACGTCGTGACGACAATATACTATTTACGCGCTGATTATGTTTGGCATATGAACAAAACTATATATAATTTAATATTCCTTCCGTTGATGGCGATTTGAACAAATATGAATATTTCTGCAACGAACGCCATCCGTGCCTTTAAACATATTTATTCGCAATATGTGCATATAAATACATTCATTCGGCAATGGGATTGAAGAACAAGTGTGGGCCACTTAGATTCTACTTCTCTCCCGATCACCAATTACTCAAGTGAAAAAATGGACATGACATTAAACAATTATATATGCTATTTACGTGTATAATGGTAAAGGTTCTTCTTGTTGTCCGCTGATGTATTATATCATGTGAAATAGAGTCAATCGGAATGAGCGAGTATTATTTACTGGAAACTAAATGCAAACAACATATCTCGCATACTGTTCTATAGCGGTGTATTTTGAAAAGTTTGATGTTGTATGTATAAAAATAACTGATGATCGGCTACATTCGTGAGACTTCTATGAGTACATATATATATCTTTTTCAAGAGAGGTCACAGAATCAATACATCCCTGTTACATCCCACTGAATTGTTGAATTATACACATATTTACAACTACTTTCGTTTTTGTCGAAATGCGGGCATTTGATTGGTCGAGAGGCTACCGCGTGACCTGCGTCTATCAGTGCATAGACTTTGCAGTAGACGAGTCACATCGCGTAGAGACACTTTAAGACAATTGGGCGAGTCTATAACGGTCGCCCCACACGACGTCCCCGGATGACGCGAAAGCGCGGAACGAGAATTCCATTAGAATTTCAGTGAAAAAACAACTCGAAAACTCAATGTTAGAAACATTTTAACAAATAGTCTATGTCTATATTCCATGTCTCTGCTTCTTATCTACACTATACTATACTTATGTCTGTTCATTTCAGCCGTATTCATGTTTTTGTAAAGCTCGGTTGAACACTCAAAGTTCGTGCCGCGTTTTTTATTTGTCCAATTTTCGAAAAAGCGTCTATGACAACGTGTATAGCAGGGAATATATACAACGGGAAGGTTCACTTCCTATTGGCTCAACGTAATGCATGACGTCGCCAGCATCCGCCATTCTGGTAGGATACTACAGCGAATTGCGTCATTGGTTACTGCAGCGCTATTCGCCTTGTGTGTAAACAAAATCGAAATAGTAGGCCTATACAAGAAAACCATAGTCAGAAATGGTAACGCCACCAAGATCGTATTATTAGCCATAAATATAAATAATAATACAATTATTCTATAAACTAGCTTTCAAATTTTATGCGGGAAATTTGCGTACTTCCATATTTCAAGTTTTCCCGTTTCTCGTGGCATACATTACTTTCATCAAACTGTCTTCTTTATTACACAAGCTGATAGGCCCGACTTCACCCGGGCTGTTTCCCATCTGCTTTCCGGTGAAAGGTGCGATTTGACCTTCAATTGACTATTTCGAAAGTCAAGGTCAGGTCAGGGTCATGATTTGTCCAGTCCAAAACACCCCCACCCGTAGAAAACTACCCATAGGTATCAAATTTCGTCGAAATCCGTCCGTTTTACCCAACTTGACCTTTAATTAACAATTTTGAAGGTCAAGGTAAGGTCAGAGTCATGATTTGACCCGTCCAAAACACCCCCCCCCCCGACAAAAGTACCCATAGGTATCAAATTTCGTCGAAATCTATCCGTTTTATCCGAGTTGACCTTTGATTGGCCATATTGAAGGTCAAGGTCAGGCCGAGGTCACGATTTGACCCGTTCAAACCTCTCCTCGGACCAAAGTATCCCTAGGTATCAAATTTCGCCGAAATTTGTCCGTTTTACCCAAATTGACCTTGCATTGACAGTTTTAATGGTCAAGGTCAGGTCGGGGTCACGATTTGACCCGTTCAAAACACTTCCCGGACACAAATACCCATAAGTATCAAATTACGTTGAATTCTATGGAAAGCCGAGGAGGACATGTTGGTTGCTAATTGCTAGATATACGACGCGGTATTTTGAAGGTGTTTCAAACTAGGAGATAGAAGTATTCTGCCTTTCAAATGGTGATGAATTATAGTAGTTTATTCAAATTTTATGGCATAAATTGTTATTAAAACCGTATATACTATAAAAAATTAATGACTCGAAAATTAAGTGGGCCTTTAAACAAAGTCACAATTGCATTTAGGCTCATCTCATACTCGTCCATTCAGCGATATTCTACTGCGCAGTTTGTTATAGCCTCCAGTATTTATTGAGCGTTATACCCCCAACTGTTATAATTCGCCTTTAGCAGGCGTACTCTTGCCTCAGATTATTGAGATATTAGGTCACACATAATCACATTAAATCGCATCGTAACATAGCAATTGTGTGGGCTCCTTGGCGTGAATATGTAATGAGAAATAGGTCATACGTAATGACATTAAACTCAAGAAAACCCTCGAAAACAAAACAAAATCACATTTAATGTTTTACGTTATTTCCTTCATAAAAAGAATCTTCGTGATAATGAACCCTCTCGTTACTTTAGAATATAGAATTAACCTTAAAATAAAAAAAATCTTTGGAACACAGAACCTTCGGACTAACGAACCTTCGGATTGGTGAACCTTCGGAATAGCGAACATTCAGAGAAATTTCGGAATAGTGGACCTTCGGGATAGTGAACCTTCGGAATAGAGACATGCCCCCCAATATTCATATTATATGCCCAGAGTTCAAAGGTATGGACCCATAAAATTCTAAACTTGGCCCTTAAAATATTGAACTCCAAATTGGAGCACACACAGAACACCACTTAAGTCAACTGAACCTATGTCATGTCCCAATGCGGGAGGGTCCATATATACCACAACATTCATAGTATATGCCAAGAATTCAAAGGTATGGGCCCACGTAATGACATAAAATCTCAAGAAAACCAGCGAAAACAAAACAAAATCACATTTAATGTTCTAAGTTAAGTTATTTCCTCCTGTATCTGTATCGGTGTGCGCGCATGATCAGTTCGGATGTGAGCGCACACTCCATATAAAGAATCTTTGTGAAAATGAACCCTCTCAAATTAGTCTCAATACTTTAAAATATAGAATTAACCTAAAAATAACAAAAACCTTCGGAATAGAGAACCTTCGGAATAGCGGACCTTCGGGATAGCAAACCTTCATAATAGAAGCATGTCCCCACAATTACACCGGTGACGTAAACACATGTGCCAATCTTAGTTGTACTCTCGTAATTATCGGTACGATGAAACGGTGACGGAATCTGACGAGGTTTGCCGAATGTACAATCACCCAGTGAATTATCGATCGACCATGCGATATCAAAAAACCAAAAGCTAGAAACACCACACTACGGTGGCGTAATAAGAATAAACGATCAGACAAAAAGCAACATTTGTGACTATATATCATACTTTAATCCACCAACATGAACAAAATTTATTTTAAAGCAAATGAGTATTTATTTCAACCAAATTACGCTGTCTTTCTTGCCAATTTTCGTTTGTTATTCAATTTCGAAATTTTGGCTGAGATCATTCAATTCATAATTGTGATGATGCCTATTTTAAATTAAAATGCCGGCGTACCAAATATTGAAACATAAACTTAAAAAAAATTAATTTGGAAACATTACAGAATAATTCCATGCTTGTGGGCTCTGGCAGCTATGAAGAGTCAAAAGTGTCAAAGTCAAAGTGTGGGTGGACCATGGAGCCCTGTGAGATTTTACACAATTTTGAGGCTTCTCAAGTCAATAACATCAATGCTAGTTCAAGTAGTTGCTATGTAGTAATGTACATTCATTAGGCTGCACTAGCCACACCCTTAGTCATTGCTACATTAATAATTTAATATTTGGAATCAAATACTTAGTCATTTCAAGCATTACCCATTAAAACAAGAATTCTGATAATATCAAATATTTAATTATATACTATAAATTTATAAATAGGCTACATGTGATTTTTTTTGTTATGAAGAAAGATTAATTAATTAGTGACTGTTCAAACATTTACAGGCTATATATAAATGTATTTTACTCATGTTGAGCCTTGCATAGTCCTTGCGTTCATGGTATATGAGAATGATAATTTGGGAAATTTAGGCTACATATGCTTCTTTTTTATTATAACAAAGATTGAAATATTCACACACATCAAGGCAATATATTTTTATAACTACATCAATATTTCCCAAATAAACTCATCATATTAATAATGATATATATGACCCAGAGATGCTATAATTTATAAATTCTTGAATAAATACTGGGTATTGTAAGTTATGTTTGCCAATATGTTACATACCAGTAGGCATGTAGTGTAGCCATGAATATAAGAACATAATGTCATCGGTTATTTTTGGAAAACATAGATGATGATTGTATCTCCATGGCACCTCATAATGATTGACACCATAAGGTAAATTAATCACGATTGCGTGACACATGTCTATCACATTGTAAGTACCGGTACCACACCATTTGCTGAAAATGACACAATATTATATAGTGCTGTATGCTAATAACAGAACTTTAAAATTATTGTTTCCCCATACCATAGACTATATTTAAGAGTAGGCGGGTAGGCCTATATATTATATGTGTGATTTTACTGAACTTATACTTGCAGGTAGGTTTAAATATTTAAACTGTTATATTTTGATATTGAAAATCTATAGATATCACACAAATTATTAAATATATAGGCCTACATCTGCCGCCATGGCCATGCACTATACATAGCATATCCAACAGACTGAACATGTTTCCATACAATTTAAGTACTATAAGGACAAAATATGGATATGAAATGTAAATAAAATATTTGTTACTACCTGGTAAGTCTTACCGCTAGGGTTTTTTTGTATGTGGGTAGCAGGGTAGGTGTAGGACCAGGGAAGTTTATGATATCATGGCCCAAAGATTTGATATTTGGTGGATGTTTTTAAATATCAAGTATTTCAGATTGATAAAATGGCACTGCAAACATAATGAAATGTAGTGTATAAAGTGTAACATACTATTTATTTGTAATACAGTATACTGGTAGCATGTATATGTGTCACACCAACCCCTCTAATTGATGTAAACTCATCATATATTGATGGTACATACATATAGTGTATGCGAGATTAGTGAAATATATCATGTATGCAGGACTCAATATAAATGGCATTAACTTGTACTCAGAATCCATAATTATAATTTATTCCCAAATCAACTGGTATGCCAGTTTCATAATAAAAGTGGCATCTGGAATGTAAGCCCTACTGAATGGTGGAGCTTTTAAAACAATTAGATTGTGGTTATATTCTAAGCAATTAATTTAAATGACCAAGGTTGTGAACTTTGATCCCATATAATAGATCTCATTTTTTTTAAATTAGAGACATCACTCAGGTAATGTTGTGGACATAGTCAAATTATGAAAGACAGTCGTATTTGACACAGAAATCCCACCAGTGAGTTTGTTTCCTAGTAGTACTAGGACTACTGGTAGACATACAAGTTAAATGAATTTTCAATTCGATCCATTCGAATATTTCATATATGGATATGGATTACCACTTTAGTTCCTCTACTTCAGCGATGTTGATCCCACAAATATCCTGGATGACACTTTGATTTGTAAATCATTTTCAAACTCCCACACTTTAAACTTATTAGTAAAAGTAAACAAGGAAGTAACGATGCGATGACGTACGTTCCTACCAGGGATCCTACCAAAATGGCGTCATGACAACTTCCGGTGATTACCACAAATGCGCGGAGTGAACCTTCCCGTTGTATATATATTCCCTGGTGTATAGTTACTGCTGTGAACACAACTTATCATAAATCAGGCTGATCAACATGGCAAAATTTATTGGAAATAAATAAAATGTGTTACCCGATTACAACCATTTTAAAAATTTTCAGCTTTATTACAATGCTAATGACATGACATTTGTCACGAGCACATTAGATATGATCAGGGCATTTGTTTACAAATTACATCGGCCATGATCGGACTGGAGTCTGGACTGGTCTGGAGTTAATAATTTTACCGGAGATCGCGGATTCGACTCTGTGTGTGTTGATAATTATTGGGTTGTTGTTGAGTCATTTTAAACGTAAATCGTAGCCAAACAAGTAATTATTTTTATCATGGATTGTTCATTGCTGAAAATTGAGCGTAAATATTTATTTTCTGAAAGTTTGCTTGAAAGTTGCTCGTTGACAATTTCGGCCAATTTATTTTCGGCCCATCAACCAAATTTTGAGATCGTCCAACGGAAAATCATGTTTTGGCAATTAATTTTCTGAGATGGATTAATAGTATATAGCTGAAAATAAAGTGTTATAGTTGTAATTATAAGCCATCAACGTCGTTTTTCGGTTGATCTATGAGCGTATAGACCGATCAGTAGACGAATAACATACTTAGTATAATCCGCTTTGCGGAATTATACAGTATGTTATTCGTCTACTGATCGGTCTATACGCTCATAGATCAACCGACAAACGACGTTGATAACATATATAATATATATATACACAATTCCAGATGAACAGTACAGATAAAACTGCGTTGTTTGTCCGCTTCTGGGCGCCCAAAAGTCCATATATAACCATGGTATGAGACCCTGCTTTCACTTTGTTAATACCTCCATGGACTATCAGGCCCAAACACAGTATATCTAGTTTGATACTTTTATTATACGTTCTACACTGCCAGTCTATGAAGCTGCGCGAGTATATACCACGTGTGCATGCAATCTAATATATGATCAGAATCTAAATTACTCCAAAGAGTTCGCGTTCCCACGTTATACTTTTAGACCATGCAAATTTAGAACATGCGAATTTGGTAACCCGTTAACATCCTTTTTTCTTTTAGTAAAATTTTTAATTAGCATCTAAGAAGCTTTCGCGTCGCGGTAGGGTTAATCATTAGTTAACTTGAACGGCTTTATTCGAGTTACGATCTTAGTAAACTAATCCCCATGCTATTAATTTCTTAAGTTTCAGTATCGCGAAGTACGAAGTTACTGGATTATGATTACATGCTAGTAGTCATGCGCGCGTACAATATTATCTATACGATGTTGTCTCTTGACACGTAGTCCTTCATCCATGTTGGCGGACGGTGGTCCCTTGCTGGTCGACTAGGTGTCGAGAGGTTTGCCGGTGGGGACTCCTGGCGTCGAGATCTGTACATCGTGGGGCTACGTCTAACCATGACGCTGTTTCGTCGATATGTTGCCCCGTCTTCATCTTCTACAACCATAGAGCAATCGTTGACCCTTTCTGTTACTATACCCTTTCGCCATCCTGATCTTTGTGGATGTTGATAATATATGGGACTTCCCGGCTTCAAAACAGGTGTATCTCTCGCTCGTTTGTCGAATGACGTCTTCATTCTTTCCTGGTGTGTTTTCTTTTTGCTGATATCGGCAGGTGGTTTAGAGGTCTTCATAATTGGTAGGAGTGATCTGGTTTGTCTGCCGAATATGAGTTCCACCGGACTCTTGTTACAATCCTATTTTGGGGTGTTTCTTATTTCTAACAGGGCTAGATACTGTTCGCCACCTTCGTTGATTGTTTTATTCATCATCGTTTTTATAGTTTTTACGGCTGCTTCCGCTTTACCGTTGGCTTGCTGGTGTCCTGATGAAGAAATTACATGTTTGATACCCCAGTCTTCGGAATTTTTTTGAAATTCAGTTGATGTGAATTGGGTCCCACAGTCACTATGGATCATTTTGGGAATTCCATATGCTGCGAAGTGTTTCTTTCATTTTTTGATTACTTCTGAACTGCGTAGAGAACTCAGTTGATCTACTTCGATGTAATTGCTATAGTAGTCAACTGTCACAAGAAAATATGTGTTGTTTAGTTCGAAAATGTCCACGCCAACTTTGTCGAACGGGGTTAATCCAATAGGGTGTGTTCTCAATGTCTCTCGGTGTTTTGATGGTTTCATTGTTTGGCATATTTCACATGCATCTGCTAATTGTTTTATGTCTTTGGCCATCCCGGGCCAATAAACCAATGTTCTTGCTCGGCGGACCATGCTATCGCATCCCAGATGTGATTTGTGTAGTCTCTGTTTAATGTCATTTTCTCAAGTTCGTAGGAATAAACACTCTCTCTCCCTTGAGAATTACTCCATCTTGACAGCTGAGTGTATCTCTAAAATCAAAGAACAGTTTAATGTTATCTGGTACATCAGTCTTCGAAGTGGGCCACCCAGTCATAATCAAGTCCAACAGTGCCACACACGCTGGGTCTATCGAGGTCGCTGTCCGAATTTCGGTAATACGAGCATCTGGAATTATGTTTGTCAGTGTTTTCAACAGAATGTACTGTGTCTCTGGTATCTTCTAGGATTTCACCATCCCAAGTAGCTCGGCTCAGCGTGTCTGCGAGTACCAAACTCCGCCCATTGATATAATGGAACTCAATGTCGTATCTGTACAATGTTAACATCAAAGTTTGTAGATGTTTAGGTGCCTGGCTTAACAGTTTAGGTGCCTGGCTTAACGGCTTTTTGAGAATCATGTCGATCGGTCGGTGGTCGTTTTCCACAATAACCTTTCTCGCGTAGGTGTACTGATCGAACCTTTGTAAACCATAACACACACTTAGTAATTCCTTCTCGATCTGTGTCCAGTTTCTCTCCGATGGTGTGAGTGAACGTGACGCGTATTCAATTGGTCGCCCCTCCTGCATGAGGACGGCCCCTATTCCGACACTGCTGCTATCAACTTGCAGAACTAACTCCTTCGTCGGATCGAAATACGCGAGCACAGGTGCATTACATATTTTCTGCTTAACACATTTGAAAGCAGATTCACATTCAGGTGACCAAATGAAATCGACATCCTTTCGAGTAAGAGCACGCATCGGCTCCATGTCACTTGACAGATTTGGCATGAATCTCGCCAAATATTGCACCATTCCACAGAAACGTTTCACTCCATGAATATCGGTTGGTGCAGGCATATTCTGAATCGTGGTTATTTTAGAATCATCAACAGCTAATCCAGAATTTGTTACTTTGTGACCCATGAACACAAGTTGTGACTTCTTAATCACTGATTTTGAATCATTTAATCTTATGTTCCTTTCGCGGCAGCGCGTCCGAAGAGCTATCAGATTTCTCTCATGATCTGCGTCGGCTTCCGCACGCGTTTCGCCACATCCCATGACAATTATGTCATCGGCCACTGCGATTGTTCCGGGGAGATCACAAACGGCGTCATATAAGCGTTTTGCGAAGATCTCTGAACTGACCTTTAATCCGAACGGGAGACGGGTCCATCTTACTATACCGTATGGGGTTATCATTGTAAAAGTTTGCTCGATTCATCGTCTAAGTGCACGTGATAAAACGCTTCTTGAACGTCCAGTTTTGTGAATTCTTTCGCGTTACGTAATTTTGGTAGAGCATCTTCAAACATTGGCAGTTTGTAATGTTCTCTTTTCAGCGCAAAATTGAGAGGTTGTGGGTCAATACACACACGAATTTTGCCTAATGGTTTTCTTTACTACTGCCATTTGGCTGACCCAATCGGTAGGATCTTCAACTGGAATCAAAATTCCACGCGCAATTAACTTGTCAATTTCATCTTTGACGTCATCTTGAATTGCAGTGGTTACCCTGCGACACGGTAGAGTTTTTGGTGGTACGTTCTCGTCTACGAACAGACGAGCCACGCCCAGATCTCCCAAATCAGATTCTGTATCTATAATTTTGATAAAGTTTTCATCATTGATTGTTATTAAATTCATATCTGTGATGGATTTCAAACCAAGAAGACAATTTAGTTTGTTACTCACCACAGTGAATTTAACCATAGATTCCTCATGCGTTCGCGGATTTGTCACAATTAATTCAGACTCGCCAATTGGTTTCACTTCAGAATGGTTCCACGTGAACAACTTCGCATTTCCCGGTTTCACTTGTTCCTTTATAACATATCGTTGACATATAGTGTTGACGTCTGCCCCGCTATCTAATTGGAATCGGACATCGCATCCATTCACGTTCATCAGTGCATGAACTCGTGGTTTCCTTGAATTAACAGTTTGTAGCCAGTCTCCGTGGCCGTTGCTATCAGCTAGAGTCGGGGTGTCATCGTCGTCGACAGTGTGAACCCTTTTCTTGCGGCATTTGGCCCGGAAGTGATTTCTGCCTCCACATGCTGTACACGTCTTTCCCCAGGCAGCACAGTTTGCCTTGCCAAAGATATGTCGTCTTCCGCAAAACTGGCACTCCTTCAGGGGTCCATTTGCGTCTGGATTTGTGCTATGTGTCGTTGCCTTGTACGAAGCTCGAGTTTTCTGACGGTATGTGCTAATCTTCTGCACGTTTCCGCTGTTAGAAGCACCCATCTCTTTCGATTGCTTCGCAGAGAGCTCAAATGCTCGGCATATCTGTATGGTTCTCTCCAGTGACAGTTCTGTCTCTCTAAGAAGTATTTCCTGAAGTTTTCCAGTCACCTTGAAGACAATTTTGTCTCTAATCATGCGGTCCTTGTCCTCAAATGCACATGACTCAGCACGTGAACGGAGTTCAGTCAGGAATGTATCGAATGAATCGGAAGTGCATTGGACATTCCAGAATCGAAACGACTGTACAACAACATTCTGTTTTGGGGTACAATATTCCTTGATTTTGTCCATAACCATTGCTGGTTTTTTCTTGTCTGTAGTATTTGTAAACACAAAATGTTCGTATGCCTCCATCATCTGCGGACCGGCACAGTGTAGAATTATAGCAGTCTTCACTGCATCTGGTTTTGTGGATGCTCCACTCGCTAACATATAAGTGTCTAGTTCCCTCTTCCATTTGACATATTGTTCTGAAACATTTGGATTGTCTAAATCCAGAGATGCTGGCAAGCGAAAATTAGCTTCAGCCATCCTGAGAAATGTATGTATAGCGTCGGAATTCTATACCGCTGCCACCATGTTAATACCTCCATGGACTATCGTTAGTTGGTCTACACTGCCAGTCCATGAAGCTGCGCGAGTATATACCACGTGTGCATGCAATCTAATATATGACCAGAATCTAAATTACTCCAAAGAGTTCGCGTTCCCACGTTATACTTTTAGACCATGCAAATTTAGAACATGCGAATTTGGTAACCCGTTAACACGCTTGCTCTATCGTTAGATACATTAGAGACAAATCGTACGTCTCTGATCTAACGTTTCTATTATAATCAAACTCTGCAATAATTCTTCCTCGCATACTTGGAGCGTTTGTGTACTCTTGTAGGACTAGCTATTCAATTTTACAAAAATGTTAATTTCTTAAGCTTTTGTCCATTTTGGGACAGACATTCTAGATATAATGTTCACGACTAAGAATTGTCTACGTATATTTCAATTGATAATTAATTTGGCATTAATTGGTGCACCTATCGCAGAAATTCAGTATTTTGTCATTTTCCGCTAACAACTGCCAATTTGGACGCCATGTTGAATTGGGCATTTTCCCCCAAGTCGGATTTTGTATATGTTATACAGGACAAACTCCTGTTTCGAATGAGCTCGAGATAGTTTATCTACCAATTTTGTTCCCGGTCTATCTAACGATCGTACTACATGTGGACCCAGCACAGTCAATATATCAGACGTATCAGCTATATTGTGACCCGCCATATCAAATTCAGTCGTAAGTCGGGATTTTTTTTACCCTGTGCCAATGCATTCTCTTATATATGCGAGTCGACCATAGGTCGCCTCGCATATATAAGAGAATGCATTGGCCTAACAATTTTTTACACAATTTTAATAATTTTTTCTTGTATTCTTTAACAATTTTATCATTTCACCCATGCAGAGCCCCAGATAAACATGAGCAGACGACACTCTTCTATATGCTTCTATATATGTGTGGGGCTCCCTGCAGGGTAATGGATGTTTTTTATTTTATGTCCTAAAAATTGTAAGATACATTTATTTAAAAAAAATGATAAAAAATTGTTAGGCCAATGCATTCTCTTATATATGCGAGGCGACCTATGGTCGACTCGCATATATAAGAGAATGCATTGGCACAGGGTAAAATATATCCCGGCTTACGACTGGATTTGATATGGCGGGTCACATATTGTGGGTTCTCAAAAGAGCACTGCTTCTATTCACGGTCTTGTGAGGAGTAAACAACACTGGTGATTGTGAAAGATATGTTGACCAAAGAAACGCGTCAGATATATCTTTCTTTGAACATTCAGGAGAGAACCAGACAGATTTCAATTGTCTAGAATGTTCGAATCTAAGAACCTAGTACTGATGATATACATCAGTAGCAGTGGGACTACTACGCGCAATACGTGGTTTTTGTTTTTTTTATTCAGATTGAGTTATCACATAAAAAGCAAATATTCGACTTCCAGCCAATCAGCCGGCTCGGACAACCATTCCAATAATGGTCGAGGCAGAGACGGGTACATGTACTTACGTGTATAATGGTCGGGGCAGAGACGGGTACATGTACTTACATGTATAATGGTCGAGGCAGAGACGGGTACATGTACTTACATGTAGTTGTACTGGTGACCCGTTTACACACTGCATATGGCAGCCTCTCGGTATTCCTCGCCGACAGGCGTGAACAGAACTACATTCCAACATTCAACAATCGTCAAGAAGAAATTCAAAGAAACATGATATGGCAGAAACCATGGAAACGTGATGTACATGAATAAACAGAACAAAACTGAAACATCAGAAAAATAATACGACAGATAACAGACATTTTATCTGAATCACCGTGAAAAGGTGCTACTAGCTGACTAGGCCGGTCATCTCTCCTTCCAATAGCCGAATCCGCAGTCCTCTGTTGACGTGATACGACCACCTAGTACCACCAGGACTCCATTGACATGCACCTCTCAGACTCTCGTGTGGTGAAGGGTGTAACCCGCGGCAAACTGGGTAAGTTTGAAGTTAAGTTATGAGCTCTGAATGAAATAAACCAGTTTCTACAAAACGAGAGCGTCTGTCTGCATCGCGCGAATCCGCTGCATGATCGTCGGTAACTACTGGCGACCCAAGTCTGAAGGTGCCGTTTTACAACCTAAACTTCACCAATATCTCCAAAACTTGGAAAAAGGAAGAGTGCAACGAGGTCCGTTATAATAACACGAATACATTGCACGATAATTCAGACGTCCATTATAATAACACGAATACATTACATAACAAGAAAACCATTGTCAGAAATGGTAGCGCCCTCAAGATCATATTATTAGGCATATATATAATATAAAATATATGTTTTTCATGAATGCGCCACCTCAGAATTTAGTTAAAACAACTAATCCTTCGAGTCATTGCAACAAGTACGGCTTATTACTGCAGGTTTCTCATTCACCACACAGGAAAGCCTCTAATTGCGGACCAAAAATCTACTAATCGGATTATATACACACCCGATACTTCGCAATACGACCTTTATTCTACATTCCAACTTAGACACACTTCATCGGCAAAGTTAGCTGTATGAATTGTATTCCCGCAATAAAATCTTCAAGAGTGGCCCAGCCATTGTTTATACCAAAATTAACGCGGTCATAAAAGTTACATACTACAACAGTGAGACATCCGCGAAGATATATCCGCAAAATAAACCGAAAGGTTTTGTCCTGCGAGATATTCCCATCGATCCATAGCGATAATTGATACGGCCAGATCAGCCTTACTACAATTTTCTAAAATAACTCGCATCGCGTGGAACCCGAAATGTGTTGTCCTGCGATATATCCCCATCGATCCATTGGCACGTCCATATCAGCGAAGCAGTAAACACCCATGGGGCGTAGTAATTCAATAGGTTACAAACAACTAATTATATAGAGTTACTCTTCTTGAATTTGTGTAGGGGAACTCGAGTCAGCATAAAAAAAAATTCTGGCTGCTGATTGGTTGATTATCATTGAGGGAAATATCCCTAATCGGGAACAGAAAATCATAGCCTACGTAAATATGGCGATCGTGTATGTTTAGATGTCCAGGAAGAGTCTGGTGCCGTCCAGAAGTTACGGAAGGGGTCTGGGTATTTTTATGCTGCTGATTTTTTTGCAGTAAATGGGGTAGTTGTGGAAATGCAAGATTATCGTTTGAAAAAAATACCGAAAAGGGCGCGTTTGTTGTCAGATACTGGTGCAGAGGATGACGTTCTAAGGGAAAATTGACTACTTGAAGTTCAACTAGGTCAAACCCATGGCCGGCGGGACTTTTAGTTAACACTGTCGCCTATGGAAAATAATTAGTTGTGGGTAACCAATAATGGGATCCGCTGGCGGACAGTCGTTTAAAAATCGAACAAGTGAATTTATATTCAAACCAACCCGCGGGCGCCATAATATACAAAGCAGACGACGATTGCAACCGGGAGAATTGAACTGCGCTGGGGCTAAGCCTTGAAATAGGGTGTCTGTCATTTGCATGAGGTCCCCAGAGGGTGAATTTAGTGATGCTACCCCACATAGCGGGCTAGCATCACCAAATTCACCCTCTGGGGTCCTCATTCTGCAGAGGTGTAAGCAGAATGAGGTCCCCAGAGGGCTAGCATAACTAAATTCACCCCCTGGGGACCTCATTCTGCAAATGACAGACACACTATTTCAAGGCTGCGCTGGTGCCTGGGTTCTGTTAGCAATTTGCAGCGGGGTTCAATGTTAATATCACGAAATCGGTTTCTTATAAAGCTTCGCTGCTGGAAATAAATCCTTCGATTGCTTTCTGTCACGGCGTGGTATAGCCGGTTGATGTTTTTCTTAGAATGTGATTTGCGATTTCTACAAATGTTATCACTTTGATAAATGAACAATCGACAGACTGAAAGGTCACGCGGCAGGTTGCCAGTTTGCGAATTGGAGATTTTAATCTGATCAGATTGACACATGATGGCTCCCGTCGCTAAGCCGGTAAGGTATATAACGCATTATGGCGTCATATAAAGGCGTATCAAGCCACCATCGATGTGGAAGCAGGTTCTAATCCCGATACGTGCGGATGTGACACAACCACAGGGACGGTAGTATATACGATTCGTGTATTTTCGCAAATTTGTCAGTTAATTGCGTTTTCCGGGGTCGGTGGTTTCTACATGTGATGGCGTGCATGGTTTCCCGGTTAAATTAACACCATGTGCGGTCTTTATTCATCCAACCACTGAAAATCGTGTTGACTATAAAATGTATACTCATCACGTTGAGTGATAATTTGTTGAGCGGTTTGCATTCAGCGACAATGACAAAGCAGGATATCTGTTTCGGATTTAATCGACATGTTGATTAAAAGTTCTAGGAACAATAACTCAATTTAAAGCACTTTGCTTATATAATGGAAGTCATTTCGAGATGTTTGACGTTTCAACATTATTTTTAAACTTACAACGTCCTGATATGGCCTAAACGGTTGAAGCGACGATAGAAACCAAGATTAGTGATCGTTATATATCGTAATTGTTTTTCACCCTATAGACACGCACAAACAAACAATCATGCATGTTTTTTCACTCTATAGACATGCACAAACAAACAACACATGCATGATTTTTACAGAAGCATTCGGAGCTCGAGGTCCATTTTTTGTATAAAACATAGTTTAGCATGTACTTCTTATTAAGATTCTATAGTGTGAGTAATCTGTAATAAATATCCAGACTCCTTCTCATTACTTTCATCTAGGTCTGACGACACTCGCATTCTAACTGATTTCAGAGATGAAGGGGGGGTCCATTTTTTTGTGAAAACTCATTAATATGCATACGGCAATGTTTATCATAGCGATACACACATTTAGGTGCGCACGTGCGCCTGGTGTCATGTAAACATGCAAGAGTAGTCACTCTTCCTCTAACAAATTTCCATGCAATAAAATGCTGGTTTCAGGTTTGCTTCGCCATACGTGCAGAATACAAGTTTCGCCATTCAGATGCTATATAATAATGAACAATGTTATGAAAATATAGCGACAAGCACGCTTTAATAATAATATTATTGAGCTGTACCGCTTTATTTAGATTATATACGCACTTGATATTTACTATACAATTACTCAAAGTTGTAATGATCCTTATTTGGCACGTGACGTAATACCCATAAGTTAGGAGAAAATACTATTTTTTTAATATCTTTGTAAATACAATTCTATTATGTATACTTGTTCTGTCTGATCATTCCCTAATTATGAATAAACGTACGTTTTGGTTTTGAATATACTGTGTTTGCATGGTCAGTTAAGATACGCGAGGCTAACGTGTAGTTTATTCGATAACTTCATGAGATTGCAGTCAAATACCGCGGGTGTGGCTTGTATGAATAAGTGAATATTAATTGAATTTGCAGGAAGCTATTCATTGGTCAAGCGACGCATCGCTGACTGCGTATTGGCTCGATTTCTCCCGTTTGAAATCATTTTAACCATGAGAGTCTTTAGACCGTAAGTTTAATGGAAATGAAAGACGGTCTAATTTTATTTAGACTGAGTAATCTGTTGTAGAAAATTTTAAATGTCCATGATGGTATGTCGCGGGGTAGCAACAAAACCCTGAGGCCTAAGTGGAGTTATACCGTTGACCCCTGCATGTCACGGTGAATATTTAGATAATCTTCCGCAGATACATATACCTGACCCGAACCAATTGAAGTGAAATGTTGTTGTTGTTGTTGTTGTTGTTAGTACTATCAGAAGATATAGAGCATATGTTAACAAAGATACTGACACGGAAACTTCGGGTATTTTGTATTTACCTGCACTCACGGAGTTTCACTACCCAAACTGCAGACATATTTTAGAAACAATAAGCTGAGTTTTACACATTAATGAGAAAAAACCAATATACATATAAGACATGAATGTAATTTTGAGTGTGTGCGTCACTTTGGCCGTTGGAGAACATTTAGTGTGAAGGGCTTCGCGATTCACACAATATGACTAAAGGCCACAGCGTCATGTAAGTGATACATTTTAAATGTAAAAAAGGTGTGTTCGATTGTTTTATCGCTTACTAGATCGATGAAATGCCACGAGTTATTGCACGATTGATTTTTTCCAGAAATTTGGATGCTAATTTAAGGGAAATGATGTAAGTTGTGTAATAATTAAAGTGATGTGAAACACTCCGGTAGGGTGATCAAATAGAAATGGAGGATAAAGTAGTTATGTTCACAAATCTTAATCCAAACTGACACCACATACCGTCAATATTATACATTAAAGGGATACTGTACTCAACTGTTGTTGTTGGTTTCTATAGTCCCCGAGTCGTAGAATAAGGTAACATGATTTCCATGTTTTGAAAGTCTGTTGAGTAAGAAATAATGTTACGAATGGAAGATTAGTCGGAATGTGAAAATACCAATTGTCGTTGTCGAGTAATTTTTGTACAGTTTTCAAGCAAATGTATCAAATCAATGTTATATCATATGCATACTAGTCCCATATACTCATATACGTTATTATATAGTCACCAGTCAGTGATGGCTTGAGTTTACGCCCCGTATCAACATATTTTTTTACACAATCAGGTTTGCCACGAGTTGCCTAATCCACTATCCGTCAATTAATTGATTACGTCTTCTGCACGGAAATTCGTAATTTAATTTATGGCTCCAGCCAGGGGGTCGGGGGGGGGGGGGGGGGGGGGGTCGGAAAAAAAATTCAGGCACGTATGGCATTTTTTCCCTTTCGATCATTTTTTGTACCCACCCACCCCCACCGCCAATTTTTTCTCCGTTTTCGGCAGTTTTTTCCGACCATTTTTTGACACCCACCCCCCTTTTAACACTAAAACAGAGATTTGCGGGGGGAAATTCACTGTAAACAGCTGTATATGAATTTCTGTGCATACTATTTATCATGGATGTTAACATGGACATGTAAATAGGAATGAGTCATTTTGAGGTCATTCGGTCAAAAAAACATGGCTGCCAGCGGCCATCTTGAATTTAAAAATTTGCAACAAAATACAACACGATAACTGCCTGCAGTCAGTTAACAGTTAGAATTACATTATTTCTCTCATTCAAAGTGGGTTTGAAGCCCAACTCATTGCCAAAACACTAAAAAACAAGCAGGAATTTCTTTTTTTAGTTGCGGAAAAATTGCTTGTTGGTGGCTTTGACCACCCACCCACCCCGGCATACGTGCCGGAATTTTTTTGTTCACCCCCCCCCCCCCCTGCTCCAGCCATAAATTCAATTTATACCAAATTATTAACTTTGATTTTACGATAACCTATTAACCTGAACGTTTACAGAATACATCTCCGACTGAAATTACTTATTTTTCTATATATTATCGATATTAGATCGTTGTTATTACCGTGAATTAATTGAAAATGGCGAACAGTACCCCTTTAAATAAATTCAATGACTCTCGTTTCGTTACTTTAGCGCCGAGAGTTGCGTCACGAATCGAGAAGTATATATTTACAATGAGCGTAGTTCAGATGTTTTCTATGGAGTGGTACCGTCGATTTGCTTGAGATTTTCGACGATGTAGTAGAATGCTGCATTCCTCCAGTTGGCATAACGCCTGAATACTAACTTAACAGTTTAACGCACCCGAAGAAGTCCATAATATGTCTTTAACATAATGAATTGCATATATAGATCTCACATGAAGAGTAGATTATACATGCCCCCATTTAAAGGTACTTAATCCGAACAGAGGGTCCCCATCTCAACAGATTCTAACAATAACAATCCGATCAGAGGTTCCTATATTACTATTTCTTTGGCTTTGGGGGTAAAAAATATTTCATTCGAGTCGAGGAACCCATTAAACAAAGCTCAGAGTTGTTAGATATTGATTTTTGAAATTTGTTATTTGCTCGAGATGAGTACTAATAATTGCCGTCAATTTCGTAACCTGCTCGAGATGTGTACACCAAAACACTAATCAAACAGACAAGGATGGATAACTCTAAAATTAAGTGGTAATAATAACGCAATGTTGACTGTCTTCTGGGCCAGAAAGTATTCCCGATAATGACAAATAATAGATTTCTAAAATCGATATCTAACAAATCTGAGCTTTGATGGGTGACTTCCTCGACTCGAATCAAATATTTTTGACCCCCGAAGCCATTGAAATAGTAATTTAGAGGAGTTTTATCGGATTGAGTACCTTTAATATAAGTGGTTTGTCGATTATATCCAATCACGCGCATACACTATATACAGCCCTCTATACGATCAATTGTGTATATGTGATATGTGGGTATGCATGTAGTTATAATTTAGAATGATAACTACGTATAGCAGTAACTACATTACAAAATCTCCCCGTCAGGATCCAGCGTCGGGGGAGACCTATATCTCTGGAATCAAAAGTCATTGTCACGATTTCTCGGTGCAAAATCAAATATGAGTCCAATGATTGAGTCTCGAGAGTGGGTGGCCAGACGAAAGTCGCACCGCTGTCACCAGCTGATACACAGGTTGTCAGATTCAGAAATTAAAGACACCGGACCATGGGAAATCATGGAACAAAGAAGAAGAACTACAGATTTCCGATCCGAAATGACATCAAGATATCCACAATTCCATGAGCCTATTTTCGGTTTACTAAGCGTGTAATAGTGTACATTGTGTCACAATCAGGGATGCACTGGGAATTTGAGAGTGCATGTTAGAATATTAAATGAATGACCAGGGTATGGTTCAGATAAAGACGGCTATCATTTATTATCATATATATTTATTGCGGATGAACCAACCAGACAGAGATAATACACTTCAGGCCTCAGGCCGATGACAACAAAACAAAAAGTCCTGGTGAATAAGACTGTCAAAATAAATTAAAATAAAATAGGAATTATAATAGAGTACTTTTCAAATCAAATCAAATTTAGATGTATATCTACAGCTGGTTAGAACAAAATTGTCACGAGAGAGGACCGAAATTTCATGTTAACCCTTTACCCAACAGAAGGGCCCTGTGCCAATGCATTCTCTTATATATGCGAGTCGACCATAGGTCGCCTCGCATATATAAGAGAATGCATTGGCTTAACACATTAAAAAATTAGGCCAATGCATTCTCTTATATATGCGAGGCGACCTATGGTCGACTCGCATATATAAGAGAATGCATTGGCACAGGGCATAACTGTAACCATCATAATGTGGTCAAGGAGCCGGTTCCAATGATATCCATATTTGTATGGTTCTATCGAGACAGACCGAAGATATTTTAGGCTGTTGAAGCTTTATTTGGCCGGTTTTGGCCGGTTTGTTGGGTAAAGGGTTAAATGGTAGAAAGCATCGAACAGTTTCCACGTACACTTTTTAGGTACGCGGTATAGGTGTGGTCACTCGGCTCTGTTGTCATTTCTGTAGCGGGAAAGTAATCAAGAAATTTAGGTTATCGAGAAATAACCTAAATGGCAAAGTGTGTGGCAGCCAATTGCTGAATAAAGTCTCCGCCGAATGGATCCTGCTTCAGCTAGCGTATAATATGTATATAGTCCGCGCCGTTGTCCACTTTATCATAATCAAATTACTCTTCTACTCTACACCATTTTCTGTCAGATATAACTCTATTGATTCCTATAGAAATTATCATTCGACAAAATTCCATCAACGATAGCAGCTGTAAACGAGATCTATTAGTTGCTGTCAGTTGTCGTGTTGTTACTATATACGTGATGTGGGCATGCGAAAGGAAAGCAGCTTCTCAAGACAGTGCATGTGTCCGAGGCTCAAGACAGTGCATGTGTCCGAGGGTTCGATAGTTCGAGTGCTCGATAGTCCGAGTGTCCGTTCGGCCGACGATTCAATTGTCCGATATGCATGTATGATTCGAAAGCGAAAGGTAAACACGTCGGTGTTTCCTACAGTTGGAGACTTTTGTGTCTTCAAAAAGAGATGGGAGTAGTAGGAAATTCTAAATTAGACATCTCTCGACAAAGATGTGCACCGGTATCTACCACCGTCCCCCAGACTAGACATTATACAAACCTATTCAGAAATTACCACACGATTATATACTGGCTGACAGTGAATATTCTAAGCAAAGGCGTCGGAAACAGTCAAGGCCAAGTGGACACAACTCCCATAAAAGTGCAAGATTTAGTAGTCAGAGGTAATGCAGAAAAGACAACATTTTGTCACTCGATCGGGGGTGAGGGAATGGTCGCGACAAAATTCCAGGATACAAGGTTCAGGTCACCAGGCCGTGAGTATGTGGCTATGAATTTTCCAATGTCATTCATATTTTTTTCCAAATGCACGTTTAAAGACATACTAAAATGAATATAAATGTTCATGCTTGTTAACTGCATGGACCAGATTTGTGAATTCTGTTTTGGATCTCAAATGTTTATACTGGTTACAGATCATATGGTTGTGTCGGTTTTTGGTGGTGGCATTCTGTATCTGTAACTGCATGGTTCAGTGCAGGATCCCAGTGGATGCATATAAGCACACGGTGATGTGATGTTTCTTTTCACCCACGATCGAGACTTGGTTTTGTTGTTTTGTTTGTAAAGCTTCGGACATTTTCGTGGATGGACTAGGATGGACTGTTTGTATCTGCCGCATGAATTTCTGCCATTGTATTTATCTAAGCTTACTCATGTTGGTAATGTCGTCAGCTATTTTGGGCCACTTCGCTTTTTTGAAGGCTACGGTTTTGCGTTTGATTTGTTTCTTGGTTGTACGGTTTGGTTGAGCAACCTCACTACGATGTCATGATCAGATATCCTATGTGTCGTACTAAAATGAACTTAAATGTTCATTCTTGTTAACTGCATTGTGAATTTTGTTTTGGTTGATCTCAAATGTTGATACTGGTTGCAGGTCATATGGTTGTGTCGGTTGTGGTGGTGGCATTCTGTATCTGTAACTGCATGGTTCAGTGCATGATCCCAGTGGATGCATATAAGCACACGGTGATGTGATGTTTCTGTGTCATCCAAGGACATTTTCTTCTCTTGTTGAGATTTATCTGTACCTGCAGTCAATGTTCAATGCATCGATGTTTTCTGGACATCAATATGAGCTGCCCTGGCAACGAAATGTGGTTATGCTGCTGAACGGTCTAGGAATTGGTGATTAATGTTTTGTTGGCGACAGGTTTTCTGATAATGCTCTCACTGATGGTTAATTTATGTTGATACTGTTACAGATTATATAGTTGTGTCGTGGTGGCATTCTGAATATGTAACTGCATGGTTCAGTGCAGGATCCCATTGGATGCATATAAGCACACGGTGGTGTCGTGTTCCTGTTCATCCACGAAACTTGATTTTGTTGTTTTGTTGGAATATGTTGGGGACATTTTTGTGCATGGACCAGGATTGACTGTTTGTATTTGCCGCAGGATTTTCTGCCATGGTATTTATCTAAGCTTACTCATGTTGGTAATGTCGTCAACTATTTTGGGCCACTTCGCCTTTTTGAAGGTTAAGGTTTTGCGTTTGATTTGCTTCTTGATGCACAGTTTGGTTGAGCAACCTCACTACGATGCCATGATCAGATATCCCATGTGTCGTGCTTGTTGCTTTAATCAATTCGGGATTGTT